>OY390707.1:46362386-47612386 GCA_959613345.1 Tolmerus cingulatus
AATTACTTGCTCGTAAAGATCTGCAGCGGTTCAATAATTCTGCGTAACTCTCCCTGGGCCGGAAATGTAGTCTCAGCTCCTGTTTCACTTCTTCCCATCTTTGCGATAAGTTGCTTCCTAGTCTTTGTATGCATCTCTTTGCCTCTCCCTGAATTTTCTCGTCTATGATGATGCCCATGGCGTAGTTCTTCAATCTAGGTAGGTCCTGGCATAGTTGGAAGGTTCTTTCCACAGAACTGATAAATTCACACACCCTATATTCATTTTTCCCATTGAAATTTTTTAACTTATTTACGTAGTTTAAAAACTGTTCCGGAGATAGAATGAACTGTTCTTGTGGGTCTTGTACCCTCGGTTGTTGGGCTGCAGCGGCAGCTGCATTCAACTGTTCAATCCTAGCTCTAAGTGCTGCGATTTGAGCTTCTTGCTGCTCAATCACATTTCTAACTTGCGGATTTATTTCTTCCATTTTAAATCTATTAAAATCAAAACTTCGATTTCTATTAAATTTTTGTGAAGCACTAAACTTCCTCATATAAGTTTACCAGAAGCACAAACACTTAGCACTTCTTTTCTCCTTCCTGGGTTATACTTATTATAAAAATGTGTTTATTTATTATTTATTATTATTATTATTATTTTCTCAAGAACACAAAACTTTTATAGAATGAAAGCACTTCTTTTGAGCACTATATGTACAGTGTAATTCGTTAATTTTATTTTAACAAAACCACAGAAAATTTTTCGGAGCACAAAAACTTCCTACTAAATTTTTATTCGATTCGATTCACTGGATCTCTTCTCTTTTGAGAGAGATCCTACCGACTGCGCCAGATAAATTTTCGTTTTAACGGGAAATTAAAAATTTATATTTTTATATAAGTATTTATTTCCCAAATTTGTCGACTCTTGTCGAGAGTTCACAATTAACTGACTACAAAGGCGTCTTACTTAAAAAATCTAGGCTCGGAGCGAAGCGTTGCATTGCAAGCAATCAGATGCAAACAGCGTCGTCTCGTGGGAACGGTGGATGCATCAGAATTTGACACTTACCCAGAACGTGACAAAATGTGCTTTATTTATGGAATTAGAACTAACGGAAAACTGATATTCATATTATTCTACCGTTGAATATTTTTCAGTTATTTCTTCTGCTTGCAATGTAACTCGCGTCTGAATCCTTTATAATAATCTAGGACAACCTCCAGTATTCGGTTGGCAACAAACAAAAAATAAAACGGCGGAAAGCTCTTTAATTTCGGAATTTGGAGAGCCAACTAAAAAAAACTTTTTTTTTTATTTTCCTTTTGTTTAATATTTCTTTCCGCTTCGCTCCCTACTCTCAGCCTCGGCCCCCATGATTAAGTCACTCGGTAAGCAGTTACATTTATTTGAAGTACAAAAAAAAAAATTTCAATTAAGTTAGATTTGAAAAATTTTTCGTTTCGGATTTACTCAGTTTCGGCCAACACAATCAAGTCACTCGGTAAGCAATTAAATTTATTAAGGCCCCAAAAGAATATTAGCTTAACTCAGATTTTACTTCATGCTTTGCAGGTTCACTCAGTTTCGGCCGACACAATCGGGTCACTCCGTAACAAAAACTAGGTTTATTTAAACATAAACTATCAGATTATGTTCACTAGGAGAATTTTAATTTTCCAGGGCTTATAATCCGCGCCGACAATGTTTTTTCTTGGTCATTATTAAGCAGTGGTTTTCTTCCCAAAGCGGACTTTTTCTGTTTATGCTCTGCTAAGTAGCGTCTTAGCGTTCTTCTTGGACCATTATAGTTTTTTGCAGCAGTATAAACTTTCAACACACCTCGTTTAATAGCAGATAAAGCTGATTTCATATCCTCCTCGGCCCATTTGCCACGTACCCCTTTGCACTTGTATCGTCCCATAACCTAAAACAAGAAATTAACATTTACCCAAACAAATCATAGAGTAAATATAGCCAGTCGATGGCCATATTTTCAGCTCCGCTATTTTTTTCTAAATTCACATTAATTATTAAATACACAAATAGTTAAAAAAAACTACACGGAAATATCAAATATGCTTCACAATCATTAAGATAATAATATTATATATTAATATCAATAAATCGATAAATAGAAAAATACAACATAGAAACTCTTACGTTTAATTTTTACAACTGGACACGTCCTTTCTTTCTAATGTCATTTGTCCGACTGTGGTTCTTGTTGGTGGAAACGGTGGGTGCGTAGTTTTGATGCCTACCGTTTCGCTGAACATGTTGGAACTCGTTCAGTTTGTTGCGTCGTTTTAGATTAGAGATACATGCGTGTGGCCATATTTCGCGGCTGGCCATATTCGACCCAGGTACCTTACAATAGGAGTTTACAATTTAGTGCGAGAATCCAAAATTCATTCATCTATATTATTACTAGGATTGTATTAACAAATAAATATTTATAAAACATATATAGCTGTTGAGGAAAATCTATTTTGAAAACCCAATGATAAAACAGGCTATTCTTACATACATACTACGGCAGCTGCGGACAGCAAATTGTTGTCAATTCAATATAAAATAACGAAAAGTATTCAAAGGTTATACTTACCGCATTTGGTCACTTTTTACACCCGGGACTGTGAAAGCTTCGACCGATCTGGGCACGTAGGTCCTCTCGCTTAATTGATTTCGAGTAATAGCTCTCTTCTGAATAAAGCGGTCATACTGTGCGAACGTGTTTAATTCCTGGCTCCTACAAAATAGTTCTGCGTCAAGTATTTTTGAAGCAAAACTCACGTTCATATTCCTTGTAGAGGTAGACAGAATTTGACACCAAATCCCCAAAGTCACTTTGAGCATTCTATACTCACCATTTAATTGATTAATAATCTTGGTATTAAAGTGATATCCATCATCTCCTTGCCAAAACATCAGCGGGTATTGCAACGTGTTATATGAACGGTGTGTTTCATATATCTTTTTTAGTTGTCCAGTATTGCGACGTGTAAGCACAATATCGCGTGTTCCCAAGTTTTTACCATAATCAAGATTACAACTTCATCTGTTGTTGGAGCGTTATACGTACGTTCGCGTGTTCCAGCTGGTAGTTTATCCACTCTGTAGAGTTTTAGAATAAAATAAACTCTACTTATTAAGGTACAATCTTTTATTGCCGGAAAATAATTAATTGTGGAGGACAATTCTACGACGTGACTTGCTTCTCGTGATTCTAGAAAACAATATAATGAACATACCAGGCAAAGCCTTCTTTTCGATACAAAAACGATTTTGATGAAATGATCCGAAATTATTCACCAGTGACATCTATTGGCACTGTGAAACACCTCGATAATGGTCGCCACACACTCTGATTACAATTTTGTAATCATCGTTTGGCATACGCTCCATCGCAGCCTTGAAAAGACTGACCAATGCATGATGTTCATGAAGCAGTTGCTGTAGATCTTGAAGAATTGATCTTTTCATCGCTGTGTTGATCTCTTGACGCCGATCAAGTTGCTCCGCCATATTGCCCATGAAGTATATTTGTAAGAATTTATGCTATGCATCTTCAATAGGTTGCAATGATCGCATTCGATGGTGAATCTGGCCTTGAATCTGTAAGTCGAGATCACAGTCAGTAGGTACTACATTTTAGCAAATTTTTTATCATAGTAGAAAATGATCATTTACTCTGCAACTACTACACTACTTTGAATGTTGGATTAAATCCTTGTTCTTCTGGAATATTCGCTCCAAATGGCGTCATTTGAAAAGAGCCATTGTGTTCGCTAGAAAATGTCGTGATTCCGGTGTTTCACCACGAAGCAAGGAATGCAATGGCTCTGATGGCGGAACCAATAATGGAAATTTAACTTTGCCATTAAGGCAGCACAGTCCAGGCGTTTCTCCAGCAAACTTGAATGCCCCACAATGCTCGCAAACTATAATATGTACATCCTTTAAACTAATGGAAACGAAGGGATGCGAGGTGTAGTCAATTGTGCAATCGTATAGAAACGCTGCTCGATTCAAATCAATACGTGAAGTATTTCTTCTAGCACTTTCACAGGCTGCCTCTCATTGCTCTTGTGTTTGAGAAGCACGAAGTAGGGCCCGCGGCATTATTCAAAAACAAATCACATACAATGTTGCGTTCGTGGTACCTGTAGGGAGCCCAGCCCGGCTAAGCCCCTGTCCGACAGTATGCGGCTGCGGGAGCTGGCAGGCTAGCGTTTGCGGCAGCGTGTGGGGGGGTTTACCAAAAAACCGCGTTCAGCCGCCGGAATGGCCCATCACAACAACGAAAATTCTCCCGCAACGGAAAACGACAAAATCGCGAAGGGGGGAAAAACGACAGTGCAGGCTGAACCCCTGCAGCTGCCCGTGATTGGCTCTCAGGGGGGGGGTTCGGTTCACGATGAACCCCCCTTGGCCTGTTGCCCCAACCACCCTGTGACCTCCCTGCGGCCTTAATAATTGGGAGGTCCCTATAAGGAAACACAAACGAACCTACTCAAATACCATGGCTGCAAAAGAGAATGAGAGAGGGGACCGAGAGAAAAAAAAACTTAAATCAAGAGAACATACCTTATTTTATCTTTACTCAAACTTAACAAACCAATTTGCTTAAGTAACTTAACCGAAGTTCGTTGGGCGCCGTGGTGAACCGTCGATTCCGCTGATGGTGGGGATTCCCGCGGAGAAGCGATGAGGTGAGACGAGAGCGGAGGCACCCTGCCTCTTCAGGTGGCCCCGTCGTGGTGCCCTCCGCCGACGATCAGCAGCAACCAGGTCACGAGGCCAGATTTTTTTTTTTTTTTTTTTTTTTTTTAAAGCAAAAATTAACCTTTTCTATCTTCTTTTCTTTTTAGAGTCTTACACAGCGAAGCGGAAAAATTTTATTTAAATACAATATTTTTTTGATCAAAGTAGGTTTTAAATGTTTATTTGAGTTAAAGTAGTTATAAATTTTAAATTTTTTAATTTTTTATTTGAAATTTCTTTGTTGTTTTTACTATTAATTCCTTTTGTTTAATTAATTTGCAGGTTTTACTTAATTCAGATTCTGTCCAAAGCGGCCTTAAACCTTTACACTATTTATACATCGATAGCACCTATGGTTAGTTCATCAGTATTGTTCTGCACTCAGCAAATTTTGAAACTTTAATTTTGCACCGTTGTGCGCCTTTTATTAGGAAAATTGAATGGCCTTCTATTAAGTCAGTCACTGCACTAAATTTAGCTATAATTGGTGCTAAAGTGTCGACAAAAAAAAACTGGGGTTGTCACTCATATAACTCGAGCAATTAAAATTACAATAATCACATCCTTTTTTTTCATTTTATTTATTTCCTTTTCCTTTTGTTTAAAACTGCCGGCGCCATGAATTTTTAACCCGGAACCTTCGGGGCGCACTCTCCACCATCACACAAAAAAAAAAAGGCACGGGTTATCAGTGCGGATAAAAAAAAATGCGCAGATTACTGCGAACTACTTGCGAGTTTTTTTTGCAAGAGACTAATCGGAGTTAATCTGATTAATTGCGTATATCAAAAAAACGACCGGCAGCGGTTTACACGCCAATTTTTCCACCTCCCGAGCACTTTTCTTACTCCCCGGTTAACACTTTTTCCGCGTTCGCACGTTATCACTCTTTATTTTTTTCTGCCTCCTTCTTCTACGGTGATCCCAACTCGACTCCTCGAAAATCTGTCTTCACGCCACGCCGAAATCCACGCGCCCCGGCGACCGTTACGGGCCCCGCTGCAGCGCACTCACACACTCACCGCCGCTGCCACTGCAGGCACCCTTGGTTCGCAGGATCAAGGCTTTTCGAGCTCTTATGGTTTTCGTGACTATGAAAACCTGGCTTCCTCGATCCTACCGGCTGCGCCAATTGTTGCGTGATGGTGATTACTCCCCAGCGTGTTGCAACAATAAATTTGTTTAACAACACCCGAATGGCTAACAACTTTAATTACTGGTTACTTATCTTTATTCACTGTGGCGAGTACGGATGGGAAAGTTCTATTGTAGAGCTGGAACAAGTGAAGCGGTTCAACTGGGCGGTTTTAAAACTTCACTTATTTAGTGTATTTATTTTTATTCCATGCCACTACACTAAATACACAAATATGCGGGGATTTATTATAAAACTTTTACTTAAACCCCGCAACAAAATCCACTGAATATAACCACCTTAATTGAGTGCACAAACGTACACCTATTAGTTCAAGACTTACGCCCGTAACCGATTAATTTCCCGTCAATCCTTAACTTTCCTAACTTCACTTTTTGTCTGCACTACTTTATTGAAACTTTTTAAAATTGTACTCCCTTAATTTCGGATCACGGCCGTAATTGATAAATGACCGACTCTAACTCTCAGTCGACTGCCCGTAACAAAGTCTAACTCGAAAACTCCCCTTGGCTCGAATTTTCCAATCGCGGGAGCTCTCAGTTTCCGGCGTCGATGACCGATCGAAGAAAACCCGATCAAGCACCTTTTGCGCTGCGACAACGATTTTATTGTCGCGCGTGTGCTATGATCGCACTTTCCCCGATTATCGAGCGCTTTCTTTAATGAGGTCGTCGCCCACGCGCTGAGTGTTAGTTTACAGCGGGGCGATGCCCTTAAAAAAAATATGCGCAAGGGCACATTTTGACCGCGCTTAAAAATGCACAAAGGGTACATTTCCTTGGGATGAGATCTCAAATGGAATCTCTCCCCTTTTATATTTAAGTACTTATTTTTTAGTCTGGAATGTGAAGCACCCCAGACTAATTTAATGTCTCTAAACATTTATCTTTTAATTCCGATATCGGCTAATTATGCCGATATTCATTACATAACAATCTGTCATTTGACATTTAGCGTTGCCATCGTGCACCACCTGTTGCGGGTGCGTTTATAACTATTTCCCAACGATTTTTACTATTTATAAAGAAATTTCTAGGTAAAGTAGAAAAGTAAAGTCAACTATAGAATTAGTAACATTTTACCAGAGATTTTGTTCTCGGTGTATTGTCACGTGTGTGCTATGATTGCACTTTCTTCGATTATCGAGAACTTATTTTAATGAGGTCGTCACCTACGCGCTCAGTGTTATTTTACAGCAGGCTGATGCACCTAAAAAAAATATGCGTAAGAACACATTTCTTTGTCGACCGTACCTAAAATATACAAACTGTACATTTTCTTGGAATGAAGTCTCAAGTAGTACCTCTCCCTTTTTACTAAAGTTCTTTGTTATTTGTTTTTATTTCCCGAAATATTTCTTTTACCAAACTTCATTTTAAAGTGTGTTTCATATTTATAATGCCACCAAAAAATGAATGATTTCTAGAAAGCTATTGATTCTAGAGGAATACAATACATGACGCAAATTATGATATAGATAAGCAGAAAGCAATCACAAATTGTAAACTCACCACTTCATTTGACAATTTTTGGGACGAAATAGCGATTTTCTACTGTTTCATAATTATAACGCCACTTGGGGAAAGCGTTGTTGGAGATACTTTCTTTTTCAAGATACAATCTACAAAAAGTAGGGGGTCGTTGGGCGCATTGATGCGGGGTTGGTTGCTGGGCCGGTGAAATTTCCCGCGGAGAGGCGATGAAAGGCTGTGATATCCCTCGACGAAACTATGAGAGCGATGATTTCCTACGAAGGTACGATGAAATGCGGTGGTTTCCGACGAAGATACGATGGCATGAAGAGAGCGGAGGCACCCTGTCTCTTCAGGTGGCCCCGACGTGGTGCCCCCCTTTTGCAGCTAAAACAGATTTAATTCGTTCTGGCATTAAATTCTGACAAACATCAGCGGATATATTTTCCCACTCAATTTGCACTCGACTCCAAACCTTATCTGTGGTTTTCGCTTTCGTGTTCGATGGGATTTCAATAAGCGGATTGGAGTGGGCAGCCTAATACATTAATTCCCTTGTTGGCTGAAAGGCCAACGGGAGATGATATTCTTCCTTGTATGTCTCACCATACTAGTCACTAGGTACAAGAACAATATAGAACACAATAAAACATTAAACCACAGATCACAAATTTTATTATTTCACTAATATAACAATTTCCACAAACTATCACAAACTTTTCAAATGAATCTAAAAATTTACTTTTACTTTACTTTAAACAAATAATCAATTATTCTTAAGAATATTCTCTAATGATTTTAACTTTCCGCGTCAGCGATGCCCGGTGCTCCCGTCTGATTTTTACTGACTGCCTTGTCGGTCCCGGTAATCGATCAAAGGGTCGCTGATCGAAGTTAGCAGTCCTACATTCGCTGATGACATCGCTGTTCAGTCTGCAGCTCGTGGTCAAAAGAAAGTGGTCAGCATCGCGCGGTTCGGCGCTTCCGGTCAACGTCTTCCGGTCGTTGACTGCCCTGGATTGCCGTCACCTGTTGCACCGAACACCCCTTATTTGGAAGCCACTCGGTCGTTATGCTTGCGGTGTGTTTAGGATCATTTTGATGTTGGAAGACCACGTCTGAAAGGTAATACCCCATTTTTGCAAAGAGGAATTTAGAGGATTTGTACGTAATCTATAGCTGTCTTTCGACCAGTTGTTCTGGAATACATCCCAACTCCCGCGGAACGCGTACAGCCCCACATCATTATGTTTCTGCCACCAACTTTCACCGTTTCTTTAACTGATCGTTTCGATAAATCTTCTTTACATTTTCCCAATCAGATAAGGTGTAATTCATGTACTTTTTTGCAAATTCCAATCGCACTTTTTTATGTCGGTTGTTTAACAACTTTGGCTCAACCTTTCATTCCCGCTTTTCTAAGCGTCCGTCTTACAGTTTCTGCGCTAACGTCGATTTGATAGTGTTGGATGAATAAAAGAAATTATCCGTTTTGGTTTTACAACTTTATTTCACAACTTATAAGAGCGCGTGCTACATTTGCTTGTTCTGGTCACACATCTTCGGCAGAAGAAGGTTCTTCTTCTTGTTTACTATGTAGGTGTATTTATAAGAATTAATATATGTTAGTTTTCAGATACAACCATCTGAAGATAGCTACACTTAAATTTACCATATTTACAACAGATAGTTGTCAAGATGTTTGTCTTAATTTGCACGGCATTTTCAAATGTACCAGTAATGACTGATCTAACAATGTTACTCTTCATAACTAAGGAGAGTTTGGGTTTTCTTCCTCTAGGTCGGCCTTGGGTCATTTGGCATTGTTTTCTATATTTACTTACTGTACTTAGACTGTGTGCCAAACCAGATTTTCCGTTTGAAAAGTCCGGTAAAAATGTATTGGATTAAGTTGACTGTGCCAAGCAAGAGGAGTCTTTTCAAGTGACGGTGGATTGACTTATACACACCCAAAGTCGGGAAATGGACGAAGAAGATATCGAAGTTATAAATTTATTTCTTCAAATGTTAGCAAACTATTTAAAATACATAAAGAGAAGAGGAGGAAACTAAAGCGTTGCATGCAAAAAATTTCAGTTCTGAATGCATTGCATATAATAATGTGCTTTTAATATTTTAGCCACATTTATATTGTTCTAATCAAAAGTCGCTGCTCTATAAGGAAATACTAAATAACAATGACCAGGTTTTTCGTAAAAATCTGCGGATTTCAAGCAGTTAATTTGAAAAGATTATTGAAATTATACCTTTAAGCAGCATGAATACAGTTTTCTGGTATTGGGTGGCTTCTGGAGCAAGTTACCGAGTAAGAATAAAATCTTTCAATTTGTCAAGATTTTCAATAAGAAATATTATTATATAGGGTCCGCCAAATAACTTTTTTTTTTTTTGAAAATGCTATAAAAAAAACTACTGAATATTTTCTCAAATTTCTTTTTTTATTTGAAAGTACAATCCTTCCGGTTAATAATGGAAAATAATTTCATTCAAATGGCTGCCTCGGCTGGCCATGCAGTAGCCTACACGATCGGTCCAATTTTTAAGCACATTATCGATTGTGTGCAGCTGTATTTCACCAATGGCTTCACGAATATTGTCCTTTAAAGCGTCAATTGTCTCTGGCTTGTCGGCGTAACACTTATCTTTGAGGGCACCCCACAAATAATAGTCCAACGGTGTCAAATCGCAGCTCCGAGGTGGCCAAACGACATCAGCTCTGCGGCTGATAATGCGATCTTCAAAAACAGGGCGCAAAGCAACGAGTGTAGCTTCGGCTGCGTGGCACGTAGCGCCGTCCTGTTGAAACCAAATGTTGCCAATATTCTCCTCTTCAATTTTTGTGAACAAAAATTCGTTCAACATGGCCCGATAACGATCGCCATTGACTGTAACGGCCACTCCTTGCTCATTTTCGAAGAAAAATGGCCCAATTATGCCTTTGGACCAAAATCCGCACCAAACAGTGACTCGTTTTGGGTGTACCGGCTTTTCAATGTATGCGTGCGGGTTTTCTGTGCCCCAAATGCGACAATTTTGCTTGTTTACATACCCGCCAAGATCAAAATGAGCTTCATCCGAAAAGATGATTTTTTTGGCAAAATCGGCATCTTCTGTAAGTCGATCGCAGGCCCACTCAGCGAAGCGAAAACGCATTGGATGGTCAGTTGGCTTCAATTCCTGAACCAATTGGACTTTGTATGGCCTCATACCAAGGTCTTTATGCAAAATTCGTCTCAATGATGTCTCCGAAATGTTCAATTGTTGAGAACGACGGTGAATTGATGTTGATGGCGCATCACGCACACTTTCTGCCACAGCATCAATATTCTCGGGTGTACGCACTGTTTTTGGCTTTTCACTGTTATTAGCCGAGTGGACTCGGGGGCCCGGCTAAAGCACCCCGTCCGGCGGTATGCGGCCGCGAGAGCTGGCAGGCTAACATTTGCGGTAGTGTGGGGGGGTTTGCCGAAAAAACCGCTTTCAGCCGCCGGAACGGCCACCGGCGATAACGAAAAAATTCTCTCGCAAACGGGAGACGACGAATCGCGAAGGGGGGAAAAACGACGGTGCAGGCTGAACCCCTGCAGCTGCCCGTGATTGACTCTCAGGGGGGGTCCGGTTCGCGATGAACCCCCCTTGGCCTGTTGCCCCAACCACCCTGTGACCTCCCAGCGGCCTTAATGATTGGGAGGTCCCTTTTAAAAAAAGACACAACGAGCCTACATCAAGGACCCCGGCTGCAAGAGAAAATTGGAGAGGGGACCAAGAGAAAGAAAATACCTTAATTTAAGGGAACATACCTTATATTATTTTCACTCAATCATAACAAACTAATTAGCTTACGTAATTTACTGAAGTTCGTTGGGCGCCGTGGTGAACCGTCGACTCAGCTGAGGGTGGGGATTCCCGCGGAGAAGCGGTGAGGTGAGAAGAGAGCGGAGGCACCCTGCCTCTTCAGGTGGCCCCGTCGTGGTGCCCTCCGCCGGCGATCAGCAGCAACCAGGTCAATACGAGTCCAATTTTTTTTTTTTTTTTTTTTTTTTTTTAAGTTAATTTATGTTACATTATTATTTATTTCATAATTTTTGTATTATTTTGTATTTTTATATATTCATATAAGACGGTACATAAATAAAATAGAACTTTTGAAATTTTGATTTAAGTAAAATGTCTTTTTGATTAAGCTATATTTTATATGTCTATTTGATTTTAGACGACGATTCAAATTAAACTTTCTTTTTATACGACGATTCAAACTAAACTTTCTTTTTACACGGCGATTCAAATTAAACTTTCCTTTTATACGACGATTCAAATTAAACTTTCTTTTTACACGACGATTCAAACTAAACTTTCTTTTTACACGGCGATTCAAATTCAAATTTTTCCCAAGGCGCTTTCAATTTAACTCTCCTCTATGACGGTCTAAACTCGACTCCCTAATATTCAGCCTTACGCCGCGCCGAAAAATCTACGCACCCCGGTGACCGTTACGGATCCCGCTGCAGCGCACTCCCACACTCACCGCCGCTGCCACTGCAGACACCGATGAGTGCAGGAACCCGCAGCGCTGGGACGGCAACGTGCACCGAGGACGCCGCCCGCTCATCTTCAGCCTCCCGCAGCCATGCACCAGCCCGCCGGTCGCTGAAATTTTTGTATCGGACCGAAATCTGTGGCACCGCTTGAGGCTCGGTCGCAGGGCTCGCGCCGGAGATTTTTCCTAGCTTGGGCTTGGCCTTGAGTTGCGACCGACGAATTTGGTGCATTTTTGTGCACGAAATTCGTCGCTCGCAGCCCAAGGAACGCAATCCCTTGCGGGACCGTCCAGAGCCGCCGTGAAGTCTCGGCCGAGCCCCTGAGCTATCGCCGAGGCCCATAGGCGGAGAACAAAAATTTCCGCATTTTTGTGTTTTTATAACACGGGCGGATTAATGGGGCCAGACTAGTTTTCCCCCTGACCACAACATCACGCTTTGGTTTATCGATGAGGATGCCAGTTTCTTTCACTTTTTTCACAAGATAACGAACATACGGAGCTGACGGTGCTTCTCTTCTTCCAAAATCCGTACGCAATTTTCGCACACATTCTGCAACATTACCATGATTTTCAAAGTAATGTCGCAATATTTCCCAGCGTTGTTCAAGCGTATACACAACCATATTCGTTCAGCGGAAGGATAAAACTAATTAGCTGTCAAATCAGACATGAGCTAAGTGTTACCATTCACGAAATAAGCACTAGTTGAAAAAAAAAATTTTAGATGGCGGACCCTTTACATACCTACAGTTGAGGAATATACAGGGTGGCCCAAAAGTTTCTCCCCCCAAACTTTTTATCAGAAAAAATAAACCAAGAGGAATTTTTGAAGTATGTAAATTTATTAACTACGGCAACAGGATAACCATTATGTTTCTAAGAGCTAATAGTGCGTATGTCTACAATTGTTTTCTAAACACTCCAAAACGCGGCGACCAAAGCTATCACACAAATTGTTGAGGTCGTCGGATGTGTAGTTGCTCCATTCCTGCTGTACCCTTTCAATTAACTGATGTCGATTCTTCGGTATTGGTTGTCTAAATACACTATCTTGAAGACGTGCCCAAACGTGTTCGATGGGGTTCAGGTCTGGAGAGTTTCCAGGCCAATCTTCCCATACAGTTGAAAACATTGCTTTTGCTACCGTCAAAGTTGCTTTCGCCGTATGCGCTCTGGCTCCATTCTGCATTAACACAAATCGTTTCGCGTCTGGAAACTGCCTGCGGTTTTGCAAGCACTCTGCATATACTGGTAAAATGTTTTCCCGGTAGTAGGCACCATTAATAGTGGAATTTCGGGTGACGACATGAAGTCCTGATTTTCCACGAGAGCTTATTCCTCCTGCGACCATTATTTTGAGATCAAATTTCGGCTTTTGAACAGGCGAAATTAAACTTGGATCGCTTGTTCGAGTCCTCATGTTTTGTCTGTTGGGTGTCGGATGCAAAACCATAGGAGACTCGTCCGTGAAGAGTATGTTAGCTCTTTTAGCTCTTCCAATGGCACTGTTCTCACAAAATCCTTCATTTCGAATCCTTGTGCAAAAACTAAGCCTATCCCTGATGTTTTCTTCTGTTAGAAGCGGTTTTATTGGCTTCACGTAAGCGTGCCTTCCCCAATTCGTTAATTTCACAAATCGTTGGACCGCCGATCGCGAGACATTTTTCTGCCGTTGTTGGTAATTTTCAGATTGGTTAATCCTTTTGGCCGCTGTCCTGGTTCCAATGCCTGGCTTATTTTCCACCATTTTTCTTATTTTAGTCTTTGTCCTTGGAGAAAGCACTGTCGGTCTACCGGTGCGCCTCGAGTCTTGTACATCACCTTCACCCCTTTCCTTCCATAAACGTACTGTCTTTTTATCGACGCCAAGTATCCTAGCTATCTCAGACACGGTTTTCCCCATTTTGTCAAGGGTCTGGATTTGAATCCTCGTTTGTATTCTCCTTGAAGACATCACCCAAAAGTCGGTCTTTTAACAGCTTTTGAAAAAAATAATGATGTTCCAGGTAGACCCTTTCTCAAAAATTGTAGCCTACCTTTGTTAAGCCAAGAAAAAAGGATCCTTGTCGACTGATGCAATACAAATATGGCAGTAGTTTCCTACAGAGGTCACAAACTGAGTCATAAAAAGCAATTATCGTTAAAGAGGTTTTAAACCTTTAACTGGACACAGGGAAAATTTCAATTTTTTTTAATGGATTCTAAAGGTACTTATTTAATTGGTCACAAATCTCTACTTTCTTCTGCGGTTGAACACAAAATGACTTGTATGATATCAGCAGGTTTGATACTTCACCTCAGCTTGGAAGTTTTTTCTGAGGAAGTAGGGATGGGTGTGATAGGTATATATGTATGTACATCAGCTTCTAAAATGAAAAACTATATAAGATGATAGAAAATAGAATTAACCACAGTGCGTAGACAGTGAAGCCCACCTATCATGAGTTGTCTGATAAATGTCGAATACTTTTCTGGAGGTTGCTTAACCTTCTTGAAAAAGGTTTCCTTTGCGGGATTTACTGCACAAAATAAATTATTTACAAAGGAAATTATCTTCAAATACCCTACATCAACTTTAGGATGTGTCGAGCAATCAGATAAATTGGGAAACATTAAACTTAGACGTTTAGATGAAGAACTAATTAAAACATTAGCAAAATTTACTACAATACTTGTGTGCGATGTATCAACCAAGGAGTTTATAAATAACTACGTTACATCCTATGCCAAGGTTATTGAGGTGGGGACAGCAACCTTGGATTCAGAACAAGAATGAACACGATCGATCTTACAGAGTCACTGGCAAATAACCCTACTACAAAAAGGTTCTTTAGAGGTGTATTTGCTTGTGACCGTCTGCCAAGAGAAATAAAAAAGCCTGCATGCATCATAGCTAATATGAACCCTGCACGAAAGACTGGCACCCACTGGGTTGCATTTTACATTCCGAAAAAAGGTCCTGCAGAATACTTTGACTCGTACGGTAAATTTCCAAGTAACAGGTTTTTTCGCAACTTTTTACATACTAATTCAGATGTGTTAGTAAACAATAAAAAACGATTACAACCCAGTAGGAAAAAGAAGGGCTAAGAAGAAGTGATATAACTGCTTCTCAAGCAAGCAGTAGTGCTTCCCGACTCGATTCTTTTCCTTCTTCTTTTTTACCCACGACGGGATTGGAGGCAAGGCCTTCCACTTTCGCTTCCACAATAAGCTGGGATAGAAGAAGTGACTCGAAATTAATGGAATAATGACTTACGCTGAATTACTATTATAAGAGGTATAAGGGAAGCGCTTCTGCTTTCGCTTCCCCAACAATCAGGGATAGAAGAAGTTATTCAAAATCAATGGAATAATGAGTTATGCTGAATTACTATTATAACAAGTGCAAGGTAACCGCTTCTTCTTTCGCTTCCACAATAACCAGGGATAGAAGAAGTTATTCAAAATCAATGGAATAATAGGGCGTATTCTAATAAACTTAGCAAAAGCAAATTCTCAATTTTTATATAGAAAACCCAAACCATCTAAATTTGAATGTAATGAAATTCAATTTAAGATGAAGTTCGCTGCAGTGTTCTATATAAAAGTCGAGACTTAGCTTTTGCTTAGTTTATTAGAATATGAACCATAAATTGATTTAATCAAAATTTTCAAAAAACTCTTTAATTGTAGGATGATTATTTGAACTAAAAAAAAAATTATGTTTTAATTCATTTATTATAGTTAAAAGCATAAATAAATATTATTTTAATTCATTAAATTAACTAAAACATAAATGAAATATTGCATTTAATAAATAAAAAAAAAATATTTCAGTTCTCAAATAATAAAAAATAGTTGATTTCATGATTAAATTAAAAACATTTAAATAAAAAACAAATTAATTCATATATACATATCATATTTCATTTGTAATTTTTTCAAACTCTATTTTACATATTCTTTTTATTTTCCAAACATTTTATTTTATGGAATTTATTTTTACTTATTCTAAACCCCTTTTTCAACTCTGCCACATAGTTGTCTTTTGTTATTACATCTTTTTCTACTGCTTCTGCGAAATAACAGTAATATTTAGCTGGATTGTGCGAAAATAAGACTGAGAAACAACTTACTATAAAAAACGTTGTATATCCCTAAATATTTTTTAAATGCCTCTTTATTCTGTATTCCATCATAATTATATGTTAGTATGACGTCTTTTTCCAATAGATTGTGAAGATTTTTGGCTAATCCACCCCTTCCAATGATCTTTTGAATTGCAGAAATCTATAAAAGACAAGAGAAAAAAAGATAAATCATTGTAGTTGTTACTTTTGGGAAATAACAGAAAATAATTTTTAACATATGTGTTTGTATGGAAAAATTATAACGTTCACTGTCCTTACTTTAATTATATGAACTTACCAAATCGTCTTCATCAAAATTGTGTATCTCCCGCTCAAATTCCTCCAATGAAGTTTTAGATTTGAGAGGGAACCACTTTGTAATTGCATTGTCTGTCCTATGTTGCCTCTGCAATTGTCGCATAGTTACTTTGATTTCCGCCAATTCTTGCACAATAAACTCATTTTGTTTTTTTATTATGCTCTTCAAATCTTGAAGCTCACTTTGTAAAGCTGTAAAATGTAAATAAGTTAAGTAAAAAAAAAAAAAAATGTAATATATATAAAAAAAAACATTACCATCTTGCGATGAGGATGGAGCCCTTCCATACAACGCTTCACCAATAGCGGCATCCATTCTTCGAAGCGGCACATATTGCTGTTGTTCCTCCATTTTCGTTCGATACATCTAATACAAATATTTTGAAAAATTGGAATTTAAACTTGACATTTGTTAGCAAGTATGTAGCAGAGGAATCAATACATTAGTATTTCCACATGGTAAAGTCATCATTTTAAAAGCGATATTTTTAATTTCAAATAATTCTTCTTCTTTGTCTTCATGGTTTAATTCTCCTGTACAAATTCCTAGTGCAGGCATTGATTGTACAGGCTCTTCGAAAAAATTTCTTAAATTGCGTACACGGAAACCTTTAATCATTCCCTCATTTTCATCCAAAAAACCGGTTATTTTTACAGGAATAAAAGGTTTTACGCAACAGAAGTTATCTGGCGCATTAAATTTTAAGAGGAAATCATTACTTTCGAATCCTATAATTTTGCCATGCCGATTCCTTTTAAAACCTTTTCTTTTTTCTTGTTGCACAATTTGTTTTCCTGCGTATTTGTTGAATATTTGTTGTTGTTGAAAAAATTACAGACTTCAGCCTATCACCCACAATCAAACGGGGCACTAGAAAGAGCACATAGGCCCCTGATTGAATATTTACGCACCTTCGTAGACGAAAATTGTTATGGAGGAAGCCTCTACGGAGCCCGGCTAAGCCCGTAGTCTGGTGGTGCGTGGCTGCGCGAGCTGGTATGGCTAGCATTGCGGCAGTGTGGGGGGGTTTACCGAAGGCCACCCTTTGCCACCAGAACGGCATCCGCCCAAAACGAAAAAATCTCGCGCGACGGAATACCTAGGGGAATGACGGAAAAGAGCATGGCGGACAGAACCCCTAACTCTGCCCGTGGATGGCATCTCAGGGGGAGGCTCGGGTGGAATTGAGCCCCCCTCTGGCCATTTCCCCAACCGCCCTTATGACCTCCCCGCGGCCAACAAAGTTATGGGGAGGTCCCTGTTGAAAAAAGAGAGAAAACTACCGGGCTGACAAGAAGAAGGAAGGAGGGAGGCCCATTACAAGAAAGAAATTAGTTCATTTTAACATACCTTTATTTGTGCTGATAGCTCTACAAGCTAGTTTTTACAATATTAGACGTTGGGCGCCTTGGCAGGAACCGAAGCTGCTGCGGTAGTTCTCGTTGCGGCCGTCGACGAAGTTAGTGGTGAAGTTGAGCGGTGATGTAAAGCTGGGTGATGGCGTTGATGCTGGTAGCCGGCGGGTTGATCCTCTCCATAAACTATATATATATATATATATATAGGGGAGGTACGTACAAAATGACATATAGTTTAGGTTTTGGGTCATAACTCTTTAATGGTAAATCACAGCGCATTCACATTGCACACCAGTAATCTTAGGTTTCATATCTTTGAATTATAATAGATACTTAAAAGATAAACAAACTAGAAAAAATAATAATTTTAATTTAACTGAGATCAACGAAATCCATTTTGTCCATATGCTATGGACAAAATGGCATACCACATACGGACTAAATGACATACACGGCAAAAGTTATAAAATTAAAGGCAAAGCTCACAAATGAACCGCTTGGTTCGTTTAGAAACATCCGCGCAAGAAGCGTGGGCCCAATTTGAACATTTTAAACACCGCAACCAGTCTTCTCGACGTTTTGATCGCGAATAAAGATCGTTGCAATAAATGCATGCGCAATCCTCTTCGTCATCTTGAGCGTAGTTTGGCAAATTTTCTTCTTCGCTGTCTTCTTGGAATATGGTTTTGGTAACCTTTCGTCTCTTCTTCTCTGAAGGAGCTTTAGGCTCATTTTTTGCCTTAATTTGTTTCATATTTGGAGTTGACATACCTATGTCATTTTGTCCGTTACATATGTATGTCATTTTGTCCATAAAATGTTATAAAAAATAAAAATTCAACAATAAATGCAAAATGATTATTATTTACGGAAAAAACTATTTGAAGGCAACAATAATTACTTAAGGGATGTAATAAATGTAAACACAAGATAATATTATGAAAAACATAACATTAATACACAAAAATCCCTGCATTAAATAAAAACTCGTAACTTACCAATGTTTATCGTCGGCCATAACACCCAAACGAAAGACTGGCGCGAGTTCACGTTTTGACAGGTTCGTATTTCCGACTAGAGTCACGTGATGGAGTTATCTATGGCGGACTAGAAGCGACAGAATTTGAAATATGATGCCTGTGTCATTTTGTCCGTATATGTCATTTTGTACGTACCTCCCCTATATATATATATATATATATATATATTTTTTTTTTTTTTTTTTTTTTTTTTTTTGTATTTATAGTGATTTTAAGTAATTTTGCATATTCTTATATTTTTAAACTTTGTATAAATTTGAAGTGTATAGTGCGTTTGTTTAAATATTTTTTTTTTTTCTTCTTCTATATTTTGTTTGTTGAGTTTTTATTGTTTATAAATTTTTTTAATATAAATTAATTGATTAAATATAAAATAATATTCTTATTTATATAAATGTCGATTTTACGCAGACTTCCTTTTACTAATCCGTTCATTCACAGGATTCGTTTTATTTCTATATTTTTTTTTTGGTTTTACTTAATTCAATTACATCTTTCTATCAAAAGTCCACTCAAAAGGTAAATTTATAGACGCACAATCTGAGTCCTTTTACAAATGTACTTAACTTAGTTTTGGTCTATAACTTATTCAACTGATTCATCACGGGGGGAGAAGTCAGCTAGAACCAGAGTACGGAAACGCACACTCGTGTGCGCACACGAATGACTCAAAACGCATTTTTCGACTCATGTGCGCGTTCGCTTCTTCAAAACTCGTGTGCGCGTGCGTGAGTTGTCGCTTTTTTGATTACCGCACACGCACGTGAGTGATAATTTAAACTTTGAATTCATCACTCATGTGCGCACACGATAATTAATTATATCGCACACTCATGAACGCAGGACTCAAGTAAAGATATCGCACACTGTGCAAAGTGCACACGAGATCTCCTGCTACTTATTTTTTATTTTAGCTTATTTGATAATCTTTAATATATTGAAGATTTATTCCTAATATACTTTTCTCCATCCGGGTTGCAATATCCACCTTTAGAGAAACCATTTTATTCTCAACACGTTTAATTATTGTTTCTCTGATGTTTTGGCTTGTTTTTTCAACAATTAAGCCTATATTTTTAGAGTTCACATTTATATTAAACTGTTGTTCATATGGTGCTATTATTTTCTTAAAAAAGTCGTCATCGTCAAATATGCGAAACGGAATATTTTTCACAGTCACCAAGCCAACACAACATTTTAAAAATTCTTTTTTGTCCATGCTAATGCTGATACTGAGTCTTGATTTCGCTCTTTTTACCGTATAAGTCGAACCACTCTCATTTCCACTGTTTTCGTTAACATCATAAGTTCCAATATTTATTTTATGCACCAATTTATAATGTCTTTTAATATTTGCGGGTCTATTTCCACTTAACTCCTTTTTGCAGTTCACCACTAAGCATTTAGATTTCTTTGTATCTTCACGATAGTCCACATATTTGTTTATATCAAACGGTTTTCGTTTTCCCATATTGATTATATTAGTTCTTCACTTTTCAAAACACTTGTACACTAGAACTTATAAAAAAAACGAACAGACCAAGTAACAGCAAAAAATTGCATATGCGCTTTGCTTCCTTGATAACTTAAGAGTGATTGCATCCACACCATCGTTGTAATGAATTCATGAGTGATAAGTGGCGGTTAGCAAAGAAAAATATTGTGTGCGCACATGAGTGAGTAGTTTAAAATTTGGAATTTCTCACTTGTGTGCGTACACGAAATTTTTTTTCCAGATTTCTCATGTGCGTGAGTTGGATGGAAAAGGAAATCGCACATCACTCATGCGTATGTGCGCTTTGATCGCACGCAATTTATCGCACGCGTGCGTGTGCGCACGTGAGTGAGCGTTTCCGTACTCTGGCTAGAACTCAACCATTATCCGAAAAAATAAAGAAAATCTTTCTGTCGCTTTACGTCCACTTTCTTGATTTCTTTTTGTTTCTACCGGTTTCCACCTTTTATTGTGAAAATTAAAACGTTTTCCATGGATTTTTATTTATGGCACTTTAATTGAAACCAGAATGATAGTTAAATAGATCAGTTAGTCTTTTATATAAGCGTTTATAGTTCAATTAGAAAATAAGAATTAATAATTAAATTGTAGGTAATTGAGAGTACTAAAGAAGTGAAATAAAAAGTAATAATTTTTGAGCACTTCACACACATGCCCCACTGTACAGACGACTCAGACTCCTCTTTCGACTTCTTTCCCGACTTCACTTTTACGGACTTCACTTTTCCAGACTTTACCTTTTTCCGACTTAACTTTATTTTACGGACTTTACTTTTTACCGACTTAACTTTATTTTACGGACTTTACTTTTTACCGACTTAACTTTATTTTACGGACTTTGCTGCGACTTTTTTTCTCCACGACTTCCTCAATTCGACTCCTCGATTTTTTGACCGTGCCGGGCCCGGTTCCCCCAAAATCACGCGCCTCAGCGACCGTTAGCCGGTCCCGCTGCAACTCACTCACACATTCATCGCTGCTGCGGCGCCAGCACCGATGAATGCACAAGTTAGCCGCGCTGGGACTGCAACGTGCGCCGAGGACGCCGCCCACTCCGCCTAAGCCTCCCGCAGCCACTCACTAGCCCGCCGGTCGCTAGAATTTTTCTATGCGACCGAGATCTGTGGCTCGGTCGCAGAGTTCGCGCCGGAGATTTTTTGCTATTTTGGGTTGTCCTTGAGCTGCGACCGACGAATTTTGTGCATTTTCGAGCAACAAAATTCGTCGTTCGCTGCCCAAGGAACGTAATCCCTTACGGTTCATGCCAGGGCCGCCGTGGAAAATTGGAGGTGCCCTTAGCCTGTGCAGGGAACCATAGGCGGAGGCCGGAACTTCTGCCGTTGAGGCTTGTGAAGGGAATGGTTTTCGATTTTCCCGAAAATAACTCCCCGACCACAACAAAATTCCCAAACCTGGGATCAATTCCTACGCACAGCGGCGTTCGTGTACAACCATAGTGTGCACGAAGGGACAAAACTCACGCCCATGGACTGTTTATACGGTTTCACGGCGGATGTCCCATCAAATTTAAAAAGGGAACCAGAACCCCTTTATAATAATGAGAGCTATTATCACATGCTCAGATATAAGCTTCAAAAGGCATACGCTACCGCAAGAAAAAATATCTTAGCCGGTAAGCAGAAATCGAAACAATACTATGACAAAAATATAAGGCCAGTAGCATTCCACGTAGGCGAAAAAGTCCTCCTAAAGAGCGAAAATAAAAAACATAAGCTCTCCGAAATCAGGATAGGACCCTACATAGTAACTGGAATCCCCTCATCAGTGAACACAGAGTTAAAAATTGGCAAGCGAACGAAGATCGTACATAATAATCGCTGAAAGCCATACTTCGATTAATTCTGCCTCAATCAGTGAAAAATTTTTTTTTACTCCTCGATTCTCTTTTCTTCTTTTAATATAAGAAAAGAAACAAAAGAGAACGCTAAAATTTTGGCAAATTCATTGATAATTCTACACCCCATTTTGTTACGTGCAAAATTTGTTGCACGAGCGCCTGGCCAGCTGTTGGAGACGGGCCGGGGTAATTTTAATTTAAATTTCACCGATCGCACCTGAATCGAAGTTGGGCGCCACTCGGTTTTATGGCTCACCGAGAACCAAGGTACCCCACCTAACGGTACCTAATGCATAATCGGGAGGCGGGAGGGAATCACAAAATTAATCAGCACGGCTCAAATGCGGAATACATGATATATTTTCTCCGTGAGGGGCCGAGTCAAATACAACGTGCGACGATACAAATATGAAAATTAAGCGCTACCATTAACCACTAAAGCTACCGAACACTAGCGGTACCGGCGAGGAGGCTCGAACTCGGTCAGGCCACCCGGAATCAATTACCAGGAAACACAATATTTCTTTCTATATTTTTTTTTTTCTCTAAGCAGGAGCGTACGCCGCGCGGGGCTCAAACCAAACCGAATTGCTAGGAAATAAATGAAAATTGCAAAGGTACTTCACTCTCGTCCTTTCCACGGGCCCACTCTGCCCGGACTCGAAAATCCTCGGCGACGATCACGCGGTCCAGCCGCCCTCGTGGTCGTGATCCGGGAATTTCAAGGCAATCCTCCTCCTTCTCCGCTTTACTCCGACCCTTTCCCGAGCTCTCTTCCTTCCTTATCCCGGCCTTTGCCGAATTTTCCTCCTCCTGCTCCTCAATGCCAATCTTTGATAAAACAATACTTCCCGCAGCTAAGTTCCAGTCCTTACCTCCTCCTACTTTCCTCCGTATAGCTCCTCTTGACTTGGCTTCCGCTACGTTCCTCGACCGACTGACTCCTTCTCACACTACCTCTCAGAACCGCCCGCTTCACCTACCGGAGTTTCCGATCGGCCTTGCCCGATCTCTCGAACTTCGAACTTCCGAGGGCCGCGTTCGTCCTATCGGTTATCGGCATGGGCCAGCGATATTATTAAGGCTCTTTCCCATTTTTGGGATACATTTTTCTTCTCCCGATGCCCTTAGCAATTTTTCTTCGATCAGCGTGGGCCACAAGGCTTCTTGTGTAACTTCTCCACTGGGCGCAATGCAGCGACCGTCCACTCCGGGTTACGGTGGTTCTTTCCTTTTGAGTCGGATAATTCCCTGGGGAAAATCGAGATATTCGAAACATACTGCTGCTCAGGGGTAGCACCAAAACTTGAGAGGGCTGGAACCGCCTTAATCCTGCAACACGCGATCTGGCTCACCGAGTTAAGCACCCTTCTTACCACGCGACCACTGCCGTTCTCTCCCCGGCATGCCCCCTGGCCTTCCTTCGACGCTCGAACGTCCTCAACCGGTGTACACGAGCTTTACAACTTACTACCCTTACTACTACTTGAGTTCAACTTAATCTAAATCGATTTGGGTACTCTTCCTATTAATTTACACTGAGCAAAACCTAACAACTATGCAGTACTTAAACGAATCTAAACATGATGAAGGGCATGCTCCTGCTGTTACCCTATCCTGGACGATAGTCTTCTCAGCCTCCGATGCAGACGGGGATGAGATGAAGACAAAAATGACGATATGAATGAAGACGACCAAATGAATATACGAGTATGCATGGAAACGACGAAATGCGGATGTGCATGAAAATGGGAATGAATGAAGATGTGACTGAAGACGGCCAAACGGAGATGTGAATTCCGATGCAATAAAGATGCGAATGACGGTGTGAATGACGGTGCCATAAAGATGTGAATGGAGACGACGACTAAGATGTGAATGAAGATTGAATGGGGATGCCAATGGAGACGACCAAGTGAAGATGCGAATGACGTCGACGAAATAAGATGTGACTTGAGATGACGCAATAAGATGTGAATGACGATGTGAATGAAGACGACGAAGAATCCGTGCCGGGGTCCCACAGGTAAGTAACGCCGCGCCGGTGAGTGTCGCAACCCCCGTTAAGGTTCCCTCCAGCCATCGCCGAACCCTGTGCTGCCTCTGCCCCAAGCGTCTCGCCCAAACCAACCGTCTCGCCTCAACCCCTCTCCTCGGCTCTCCAACCCCTTCAGATCCCTCTCTGGCCTCCGGCCACAGCTCTGAAATTAAAATTTCTCTACAGCGTCGTGGTCCCATTTTACACATAGACGACACAAAGGAAATGGGTCCTAGATTTGAGCCCCTGCAGAGAACGAACGGACGACTAATACACTCCCCGTTGGACCAATTTCCAACGGTAACAATTTCCAAAAAATGTGGACCCTAATTGTCGCATGTCTGGTACTGGAAGTAGCAAAAGGATATCCAACTACTGAGGTCTACACGATCACGCCACTAATGAACTCGGGCATCATGTTCGAGGACATCGGCGCGTTAATGATCTACCATAAGACGTGGACAATATTCACCGAGTTGGATATAGGAGAACTGGACCAACACACGGACTTAGCTGAAAAAGCAGAAAATTTATTAGGTCAGGTTTGTAACAAACCAAATCTAGGCTACAACCCGTGTCATACACACATTGAGCATGTACACTCCCTAGTAATTAATTTAAAACGCAGAACAGAAGCCATACGGAAATCTCTGGGCAAAAACCGAACCACCCGGTCCCTTTTCGACGGGGTCGGGAACGCACTACATTTCCTATTCGGCACAATGGATAGTAATAACGAGAACGAAATCCATAGTCGTTTAGATCAGCTAGAGTCTGATACACAAGCGCTAGCCAAACTTGAGAAACAGCAGATAAGTATTCTCAAGACCACTTTTGAAAAAGTGCAAAAACCGTTCTCAACTATCGTAGAAAATCAACAAAACTTAACTCGACAAATAAATCATATCGTGGCCACGGCTAACGAAACAAAGCAAAGGCAAATTCAGCACGACATAATTTTAGGAATCCTTTTCCAAGTTATCGAAGTTGAACTCAGGCAACAAGCTCTACTCGACATAATCACGACAAGTACAAACAATCAAATTTATCCGCTATGCATCTCCCCAGAAAATTTATTAAACGTCTACAAAAAAAACTCATACGAAATGTGCACAGACAGACGAATGCCTAGCGTTAATATATCAAACCGCTAGAGTACAAACGCACATATTACAAAATAAATTAATAATAAAAATAAGCCTCCCCATACTAAATTTACCACCAATGAATTTGAAAGTGATACACAGCTTCCCAATTCACACAAGACTAAATAAATCGTTGGTCCCAGTAATGAATTATAAATACCTAGCCACAAGGCTTTCAACACAGGAATTTCTCCTGTTAGACACCGACGAAGCAAGATATTTAAGGAAAATCACGAGAGGCCTTAATAAAACAACCTATGTTCTTAAGCCTCAAATTCCAATATCAAAGCTGTCTCCGGAAAACAATTGTATTACGCAATTACTTCTGGATCCGGTAACTAAAGACTCCTCCTGCGAGCTGCAAGCGCAGATTCCATCTCAGGACATATTTAAAAAACTACAACGCCCAAACGCCTGGCTCTACTCAGTTGCACATTCCATAGTTATTCAAATTATATGCGAAGAGCAACACATAACGATAACAATAGAAAAACAGGGAATAATAACAATAAATAAACCTTGTGATATGCAATTAGAATCGCAGATTATACATTACGAAATGGAGGAAATACACCCGCTGAAAATTCATCAACCGCAATATTTTCCTAACACTAACGAAACTTACAACCGACTGGAAAAACTTCTTGAGTCGACCCCTACAACAAACAGTAAAGAATCCACGAGTAAATTAAAAATACAAAACGATGTAAACAACATATTAAAATACAGCACTCAATCCCTAGAGGACCTAGAAAAAGAAATTTCTGAGCTAAGCACACATCCCAAAATAACGGCAAACCGCCAATTAGCCGTGTCTTCAGTAGGACTTACCGGCGTTATAATTATAATCTCAATAGCAACAGTCTTGTTCAAAATAATTAAAGCAAAATTTTTTTCAAAAAACCCCGCACCAGAAGCACAAAATATACCTGAAATAAAAGAAGATCAGGAAACCGCACAACCCCCCCTCAGGCAAACACTGCCCCGACCTGGAAGACAAATTAACTTAGTTTAAACACAAAAAAAAAAAAAAAAACAACAACCACTACACAAAAACAAAAAAATATAATAATAAATGAAAACATTTTTTTTTTTGAAAAGGGCGATTTATTAAAAATATTATACAAAATTTTTTTTGGGAAAACATTAACCTTGGCGCCGAGCCAAGACAAACTCCTCGGTGACGTCATCACGCCCAGTGTCACCATCGTCAATGGACCATAGCTCACACTCGGGCCCACGATCCTCCAAGGCTCCGAGTCGGGGCTAGAGATGCCATCCTCCCAAGACTCAAGTTCCGGATAAGTCGACATACCTATTAAGTTACACCGACCGCCTACACAAAACGAAATTTCTTTATTAGAAAGCATACAAGACTGAATAAAAACAGTAGAACGGAATCAATTCCGCCCACTGGTACTTACCTAGAAAACGCAGTCTCCCACCAACGGGCAGCTGCAGCTGCAAGGGCCAATAACCCTCCTGAACATAGGAGGAAGCCCAAACGGCGACAGCGGGAGAATCCGGGTAAGTCCGCCACATCAGACGTGGTGTCGTGTACAAATAAACCACAGCTATTTGCTACACTATTTCTGAAAAATGTTTATTTCAATATTTTACATCCGCTTAATATTTAATGATTTACATTATAAAATAAAAATTATCTCAGTTTATCCTACATTACATAATTGTTTTAGACACACTATCTCTGACTTATATAATATAACACAAGACAGCTTGTGCACGGTTCGAGCTCTTACCGATTTCTGATCTTTTAGTTTTCGTCATGAGGACGACGAGCTGTGCTGAGACAAAGAGTTTATTTTATTTCCCTCTGGGTGGGAAATTCATAGAATTTGATTTTATGTTTTTGGAACTCCTGCCACATGCCACAGCTATATTGCATTTTATGCTTTCAACTATTCGCAGAATTGCTTAGCGACTCTGTTGTATGATTTAACAAGAATCATAAATTGATCCCAGTTCTGCTTACGCCCTGTAACGGACGTTAAATAATTTGTATCTGAAATAAGGGTATTTTCTCCATTCAGTATTAT
Source organism: Tolmerus cingulatus (assembly GCA_959613345.1). Taxonomy (NCBI): domain Eukaryota; kingdom Metazoa; phylum Arthropoda; class Insecta; order Diptera; family Asilidae; genus Tolmerus; species Tolmerus cingulatus. The sequence goes on from OY390707.1 coordinate 46,389,768, forward strand.
AATTTATTGCCTTAATAGGCGTCAGAGTGTGTGCCTCAAGTCAGATTTGCAGTGGTCTCTTTTTATTATTATATTTTATTTTGCATTTTATTTCAATAACTTTTATACAGTTTTATTAAATAAACCTACGGAACACGTGGTATCCCACGCCACGAAGGGTGGACCCGGGTTACCACAATCCCGGTAACATTGAAATGATGGCGGAGCACGATCTCCGCCCCAGTTATACAAAGAACGTCAAAGAAACTCATTATATTTTTTTTTTTCTCTCTCAACAAAATCTTTTCGGCTACTCTATAAAACACTCTAGACAAACTGACGAAGGTTGCTTCCCGACCGACCTAAAAAATACGACTTTATTCCGGTTCCTTAAACGACTAACTACAAAAGATTACAATGGTTAGCTTAAATACTTAGGTTTTGCTGACGACGTGTCTGGCCGAGCAGGAGCGGTGCCGCTGACCGGGGTGATCTGCTGACGATGCGTCTGATTCGATCGATCAGGTGAACGGGGTGACCGATGTCACGAGGCAAATGAACTAAATTGGGTGGTTCACGTGGCGGATGTGACCTGAACTTGTGGCTTAAACTTAAATGATGTTAACTTATATAACCACAACGGAGGCGTGCTAACGTCTCAAAAGTCCGACTCAGAATGCCAGGAGAAGCACTCGAACCGCCGTCAGCTCCGCGAGCGACATCTTACACTTGTTCAAGCATGACACACACCTATACACACGTATATCATTTCAACATACTTGTTGCCTTCTTACCACCTTTATACAGGTGTTCAAGGCGGACAAAAAAATTTCTGAATTTAAGTTTGGGGCACTTTGATTTCTTTCGAATTCATTTTTTATTTTCTAAATACCTTAAAGCTAGCTAAAAGTTTCCGTCTATTTATATACCACTCGAGAAAATCCACGGTGTCCTCTTGATCGATGTCACTCTCCTCTCTAGCAGCTCCTTCGAACGTCGGCACCTCTGCTACTTGCCGTGGTTCCTCAATAGTCAAAAATTCTTTGTCTTGCGGTATCACCATCCGGGTAAAAACTGGTGATAAAAACACATTAATATCTTTGCTGTTAAAAAAATAAAAACGGTCTTGTACTTAGTTTTTTTCCAACTTCTTTGCACTTATACTAATTTTAAATATTTATCCACTTCTATTTCTATACTTTTTATACCTTTATTTTTCAGGCTTCTAATTTGTATATTTTTTTATTTTTCAACTTCTTCGCTTTTAACTAAACGAACGCGAAAATGTAGACTGTATCGTTACATTTTAAGTCCGCTCTTTTATACATATTTTTAAAAATAAATTCGCACTAAAAGGTAAAAAATAAACACAAGGATATAATAAAAATAATTAATTGTTTTCAATTTCGCATTTTTACCAAACCTCCTGAATATGATCAACTTTAACACTGTAACTTTGTTGCATTTTGCCACAGGGGTAAAAAAAAAAAATCTTTAAATCAATTACTTCCAGGAGGTCGAACCTCCTGGAAAACAACTTAATACTGCAACTTTGTTGTATTTTGTCATGGAGGTCTCTGTATGATGAGGTAAAATAGTATATAAATGCCATACCTTTCTGTAAAAGAATCAGAAAAGTTTCAGAAGCAGGTGATCTTGCCAGAAAAGTTATTTCTGTCCGCGAAAAGAAAAAAAGACAACTTCTTCCTCACTATCCGCATCTTTACTTTCGCTTTATATCTTTATCGCAGCGATTGCACTGATTCTTCTCAAACACGTTTTTTACCGTTCACCCCGATCACCACTTTTTGATCATTTTTTACAGATATCCGCTAAACTTACCCATCGCGTTTGTTTACCTCTTCTTCTTACCGTATGAAGGCACTCATAGCACAACTCTTCACACCCGCAAAACCTGCCCAATCTTCATCACCGCATCTGTTTACCTCTTATTTTTCTTCTTTTTGACTCTTACAAAACCTGCTATCTCCACCACAGGCAACTAAACCTCTCTCCCTCTAACCAAAACAACAAAACACAAGTTTTTTATTTTTACCCCACAATGCTCCTGACAAGAACATCTCTATCCAGCTCCCCCTTAAGCAACCCTTACCGCCGGTGGGAGCCGTCTTGCAGAAAAACACTCCGGCCGGATACACTTCCCACTTCCCACCAGCTGTCCCTTATGCACCTAAGGGGTAGGTGGTCACCTTACTACTGTACTCCTTACTAACTTCCAACGATGTTGTTGGCAGCAAGGTGTCGTAGGCGCCTGCAGCAACACTTTCTAGTAGTTCGAACGCGCTCTGAAAAAATTAAATATTTAGACCAATATTAGATTTATAATAAGTATTATTAGTTACCAGTTTTTCCGGATCAGCTGGTGGAAAATATTGGGATACTACATTAAATTTTCTGAAGTTCCTGAAGAACACCTGGGTCTTTATATAAATTAAAAAACTGTTTGTTAGTTTCTTAAAAAAAATATAAACTTTATTTGCGATTCCTTAGGCGACTGACTACAAAAGGTTACAATGATTGATGTTAAAAACACAACTTGAACCACTGCTGGTCCTCGCTCAGCCCGCCTAATGGGTACCTATGTCCCTTAAAAAAGGTTAAATAAAAACTTAAAATTTTTATTCAGGAGGAAAAGCCCGCGACATAAAAACCTCCTCGTTTATTCAGACACTAGTTTCACAATTTGTCTTTTAACACTTGAAAGATCACAGGAGTAGTATATGCCCACTAAGCCCTTTAAAGTTACTAGGTGCGAAAGGGACAGGAGATGTTTTGTCCCACTAGTGGTTTAACAGGTGAAGTATACGGCTGATGGGACAAGCTTTGATGTGCTTTTTATAAAATGAAAGTTTGTGTCACTAGCGGTTTAACATGGAAATCATACGGCTAGTGGGACACAACTTTGAGTTGTGAAAGTTTGAGAACGAGAGTGGAGCTGTTCGTTTGCAGGTGTGGTCCTGCTCTTGCGAAGTAAGCTTTAAGAGAGTGGGAGGTTTTTGGACGCTACCGCGGTTTGAGCGGAAGGCATGTGCGCGCTGAATTTAAGCTGTGTGGTTTTTTCGGCATAGAATTAAGCGGGGCGGCGTGGGGAAGTGTTGACTTTTAGCCGGGGGGGACCTGTTTTGTTTTGGGCCCAAGCCGGGGACTTGATTTTTTTTTTGGCGCAGACTCGACGCAAAGTTGGTAGAGCAAGAATTTTATTTAAAAACGAAAGTGAATTTAATTTTTACAAAATTCGGTTTTGTAGAATTGATATGAGAACTGTGATGTTGATGCTGGCTGCCTGGTATTTTGCGCTGCGCTTGTTGATTGGTCCTTAACTGATAACGCACATGATTATTATATTTTTTGCGTAAAATGTTTATAAATAAAATACATTTCACAAAATTTTTTAATTTTTACAAATAATAATAAATTATTGAACAACAAGAATAGAACAATATTGACGTACCTGAAAAATAAAAACTATGGGAACTCTGTTAAATAAAACAAAGATTTATGTGTAAAAATATTTATTTAAAAACCTTTTTATTTTTGTACAAAAACAAATTGTGACATTTTTTTAGTAGCATCTCTAGATGTTACAATTAAAAAATAATTCGGTACAGGATTCAGCTCTTCTAGCTGATTCTGAGTCTTAATTTTTTCAGAAAACCTGTTAGGTAAATAAATATAAAACTCGTCATCTAAAAAGACTGTAATTTTTTGCACATACTGGGTTTTGACAAATATGAAATAATTTATTTTATATTCCCTGTTTAGTTCCAAATCCTGCACCCTGAAAAGTTTGTAACACGGCTCTTGTCCGATTTGGGACAGTAGTTCCACCGTGGAGTTTGCCTGTAATGAAAAATAAATAACTTAATTATTTAATAATACGTATGTATAATTAAAGCCTTACCATTCTTTTTAGTAGCTGATAATACAACGTTTTGTAGAGTTCTGATAATATAGTACAGCTATTTGCTGATGATGCTCTGGCTACGCTGGTTATTCAGATTCTTTAAGGAAATATGAAAAACTGCTCTCTTTTATACCTTAAATCGCAGAAGAAAGCTTACTACATTAACAACATTTTATTCTGTTCTTATAAAATCGTATAAAATATCCAGACAACTGGAGCAACTTCTTCACTTATTTGTACCGTTAACACCGATTTTCAGAAAACAGTGTGGAGAGATTGCATATCTAATTTTACATGCAACAATGTTGCTGCGGTAAGATAAATACGACACCGGGTTAAAGTTTTTAGCTGAGATAGCAGAGCTATCGGACACAACTTTATTAGAATTATATAGACTTATTATTAAATATAGTTGTTTAGTCGAAACCTCGTCACTTGGTCGAAGTTTCGTGGTTTTGATTTTGTTTAAGGAGTTCGTTGTAAGGATACGGAAATGAAAGGGGTTATTAAATGATAACACAATGTTTGGGTCAATAAGAAGAAATTTATTGACCCGTAGGAGGAAAAACTTGGTTGAGACCAAGTAAAAAAACCTCCTTGAAGAAATTGATTTTGACAAGTTATGTATGTGAGTGTATATATATGTGTGTGTGTGTGTGATGGAGAATAAGTTATCTCGTGATGAGATAAGCTCGTTTATCGAGTTAACCACGTGTGATATACAATTAGTGCTGGACTAGGTCGCGAGCGACTAATTGTTGGCGCAGGGGCCGTAAACAAGCCGCAATGGCTGTGTATAAGTTATCTCGTGGCGAGATAAGCTCGTGGATCGAGATTTAATACTCACAGGAGATGCGAGATGAACGACGCGACACAATCACCACTTAAAATGCACAATTTTTCGTTTTCTGAAGGATGCTGCTGGGTTTAAGTCCTAAGCACGACTGACTGACTGCGCGCGTGTCAGAGCGGTCTCCACCGCTGTCACTCACACCACGCATGATTTGGCGAATGAGTCCCGAGAGTCCGAGAACAATGCCCGGACTTCCAGGTATCACGAGCGCTCCTCGACCCAAAAAGCTCCTAGAATACCGTCTGTGGTCAAATCACTCGAAATTTCAATATGCACGGCCTTGGCGGCCATACAGATGAAGACACAACCATAAACCTTGACCTTGGTCCTATTTCGAAATTTCTTTTCCTTGATATACAACGGTCCGAAATAATCTACGCCAACGTGAGAAAACGCGGCTGATTTCTCAACCCGTGCACTTGGCAAGTCTGCCATTTTACTCTGTAATACCTTGGGACGGTGTAGAATGCAATCAACGCATCGCCTGACAATTCGACGGACTTGATTTTTCCCATCTAGTAACCAAAATCGATGACGGATAGTACAGAGAGTGCTCTGAATTCCAGCGTGATACGCAGTCTTATGAATCTCACGAATTATCAAATCTGTGACATGATGGTTGGAAGGTAATAAAATTGGATGTTTTTCAGTGAATGAAATTGGTGCGTGTTTTAGACGCCCGCCAACTCGAAGAATGCCATCTTGGTCGATGAAAGGATTAAGGCCCCGTAGCCGAAGATTTTTGGCTTCGCCGGTTTCCTTTATGTGCTCGATTTCATAATTATATTGCTCGTTTTGGATTATTGACAAGATTTTCCGTTCGGATTGTAGTCTTTCTGATACACTTAAACCTTTACCCTTGAACTTATTAGACTGACGCATGCGTAGACAGTAAGCAATGGAATTAACAAGTGTAGAATACGAAGAGAAACGCTGGAAAATGTCTGTTTGGCTCGAAAGAAGGCAAACGTTCTTCCTTAGACCTGGCAATTCCGATGAAACAACCTCCATGGAGGTGGGCCACTTATCAACAGATTGACTGAGCCAATGAGGGCCTTTAAACCAGAGTTGGTTGTTTAAGAAGTCTGAGGGAAACTGTCCTCTAGACAAAGCGTCAGCTGGGTTGTCCCTGGTGCGAACATGTCGCCATTCGACCTTGTCTCCAAGGGCTTGTATCTCAGCGACTCGATTAGCTTCGAAGATTTTGAGTGATTGTGGTTACTTTTTTAACCACTGAAGAACAATGGTTGAATCAGACCAAAAAATTATTCGATTAGTTGAAAAATGAAATGCGGCGAGTGCCTCACTGTACAGCCGCGAAAGCAATTGTGCGCCGCACAGTTCGAGCCTTGGGATGGTGGTTTCCTTGATCGGAGAAACCCTCGATTTTGCACACGCTAGGCGAACAAGAACCCCACCTTGTGAATCCGAAGACCGTATATAAAGACATGCGCCATAACCAACCTTACTTGCATCACAAAACCCGTGCAATTCTATGCTCGTTGCGTTGGAAATTATGATGTGACGGTCGATGGAAAGATCTCGAATGAGATTCAATTGTTTCGCGAATTTAACCCACTTTAAATTCAAGTCTTGGGGTACCGATTCGTCCCAATGGACTTTAGCCTTCCAACACTCCTGAATGAATATTTTAGCAGCTAAGACGACAGGGCCTAACAAACCTAATGGATCAAATATCTTTGCAATGCTCGACAATATATTACGTTTAGTTACTTTAATGGATGAATCAATCGGGTTGACAATATAAATGAAACTGTCGTCTTGGGAGTTCCAGACGACTCCGAGGGTTTTAGAGACAGGATTTTCATCAATTGCGTAGTCCAGGTCTAAAGTTCTCTCATCGAAATTATCGAGAGCGTGATGATGATTCGAAGCCCACTGACGTATATCGAAACCTCCACATCTCAAAAGTGCGATTATCTCATCCCGTACGCGCAAGACCTCAGCCAATGAATTAGCTCCTGTCAAAAGATCATCAACATAGAGATCTCGTTTTAGGATCTGCAGCTCGTTTCTGTATCTCAGTTGAGAAACTTTCTATTCTGTGACGTCAAGCGAATTCACCATGCCTAACTCTATCAGTTGAGTTGATTCGTTTCTGTAAGTACCAAACGAGAAAGGCATGGTGAGTTGTGTAGGGTAAGAAGGAATATCGGAATTTGAAACACAAATCGAGAAGGTAGAAATGTCAAAACTGTCATTGTCAGTTTTTCGCGGGTGGCAAAAACTTAAAAGTGGCTTGCTAGTAACTTTAAATGCATATTGAGTGATAAAAGTGAAATTTTTATGTAATAAAAACATGGCTAATATCTTTGTGCTATATTTTGGAAACCTTTATGATAGAAGGAATATGCTGCGGATCCATCGGCGTACTTTAAGAGATGCCACAAATCCGTTCAGTATCCCTGAAGCGAGATTTGTTGAGCTCTTTCGGTTTTCCAAAGAGGGGGCAATGGACTTATGCATGCTTGTCTAGTGATCGTGGTCTTTTAGTCGAGCCTGCATTTTCGGGTTCCATCATAAATGCATGCTGTACGCTTCATAATATTCGGCGCAAATATATTATTTTACCTTTGCCTGAAGATAGTGATGAAATACTGGAAACAGTTAGTGAAGAATCGCAAATGCAAAGTGCATACTTAACACGCGGCAGGACTATTAGAGAAAGAATCGTTAGCAATTACTTTAGTGGCTAGTTTTTGGCTGGTTTTTTATTTGTAATTTATTTTTTCTTTGGTACTCTTTGGTACTAAAAAAAAGGATTGTAAATAAAACAATGTATATTAATTTAATTTTTTTTTAATATCTTTTAACTCCCTTTCAATATTCTCCATGTGCTGGTTAATTTTTCTTAATTCTATCAATAAGGCATTATTTTGCTGATCAGTATATTTTTTAGATTCTTCAAAAAGGCTTTTTAGCGATGATCCAGCTGCTTTTTGTTGTCGCGATGCCTCCTCCCTATGTGTAGTAGCTGCTCTTCTGATTCCACTAGTTCAAGGGCCCACGTCTGCAAAATCGTCCCTCGTTGATGGGGCCGCGCCCTCTAAGTCCTCCCTCGTTGATGGTCCCGCGTCCGCAAAATCGTCCCTCGTTGATGGTCCCGCGTCCGCAAAATCGTCCCTCGTTGAAGGGCCCGCGTCCGTAAAATCGTCCCTCGTTAATGGGCCCACATCGATTAAATCCTGCTCATTAAAACAAATTAATTTTAGGTGATATGTGTGTAAATCATTTTTACCATTTCCTGAGGGAATCCTGCTTCAGGAGTACACTTATCTCCTTCAACCAAATCCTCCGAAAAAAAAGAAATTATTTCTTCGTCCACTTTTTCCAACGGTTTTGGTCCTTCGCTAGGAGGACGATTGGCGGTTTTATTATTAAAAGCCCTGATTTTGTTGTAGTGCTTTTTAACACTGGCTTTCCAATCGATCCAGCACTGAAACAAAACATTTAAAAATTGATACCTCGCAGCCTTAATAAAATATTGTTACACTTACCCTTTTCCATTGTTCGGCATTTTTTTTCCCTCCACTAATCGCATTCAACTCCGCAGCAACATTTCTCCAACATTGCTCATGTTGAATGGCGCTACTCTTCTTGGAATATTGCCCGCGACCAACACTTCGATTTGCTTTCATTAACTAAAGCAATCGAAGTTTTTGCTGCTTTGTAACCCTGCCTGTTAGTTTTTTCTGAAAATATAGAAATTAATATACATATATGAATGCCAAAGTAACTATTAAAAAGTAAAAGTTATTACATTACAATTACATCCTTTGCGATCGGAAATGTTCATTACAAAGTATCGAAAAGAAACTGTACTTGAACCTTAATTTTTTTCTGATAAGAATTTCTAGGAAAAGCCGGCTTAAGTGAAGAAAACCGAGAATAGCAGGTAATCTTCACACAAGCCGACCTTTCCTAGAAATGCTTATAAAAAAAAATGACTCACAGGAAAATTCAAATTGCCATTTTCTCAGCAACGAACTTATAAATACCGACACAAAGGTATAATAATTAAAATGAATTTACTAACTACTTTATAAACAGTAATAATAATAATAATTGCAACTTACTGGTGTTTTAGTCGCCAAACTCGGGTCCATTATCACACTTAACTCAATTTATTTACTTGTTTTCAATGAACTCAAGCACACAAACTCAACCGAGAAGATTCTCAACTGATAGAGAACTGAAACTCTACTCACGGCGTTACAGAAACACCTCTGGCTGTCAAATCATGTGGTGAATAGAGTTCTGTAGTGGTGAGTAGAGTCCCAGCAGGACCATAAGGCTTATTGTAGTACTTACAGAAGCATTCTTAGTAAGGGGAAGTGTTTACCTATGCGTTTATAAAAGTGCTTATTTTTACACAAGATGTCATTAACAGTAAGCATTCCTTTTTTGCTTACTTTAGAGTACTTATGGAAGGAATGTTCAGGAATTCCATATAGAAACACTTATGGGGAATACATAGGAAATGTACTGGTATTTGGTGCTACATGTAGGTTAAGTTTAAAAATCCGAAATAATTTTAATGAACAACATATTTATTAATTAAATTTCATTCTTTTTATATGAGATACCAAATATACAGTTTGAACATTAACAAAATAAATTTCATTAAACAAAATCGTTAACAAACTAAAATTCATTCAACAAAATTATTAACAAAATAAAATTCATTCAAAAATTTCCCGAAAATAAATCGCTGCATTTAAAAAGATACAAAAATATGCTTTTTTACTTAAATAATATAAAAAATTTAGGATGTTGCATTTTTATCTGTTTGAACTTTATTCTTTTTTTCCATACAAGTATTTTTATAATGCCGTCCCTTATAGGCTTTGAAAGCTTTTTTCAATTCTATTATGTAATGTTTCTCGGTTAGACATTTTTCCTTAACACTTTCTAGGAAAATTTAAAATATATTATTAGTTGCAGGTTTTCAAAGGTAATATTACTTACGGTGTAAAATATTGTTAACCCGTGCGTACTTTTTGAAACATTTTTTATTGTGAATTCCATCGTAGTTAAATGATAATATTATATCTTTGCTGAGAAGGTATTGCAAATTTTTTTGTAGCCCTCCATTGCTCAATATTTTCTGAATAGTTAATACCTGTAAATATATTTTCATTTATTTTTGCATTATTTGTGTATAACAAATGTATAATAATAATACTTACAATACTGCTCTCATCGACTCTAGATTCGCATAGGTCATTCTCAAGATTTTGGAGGTCATCTGCATTTTGTAATGGGAACATTTTTATAATGTTGTCTTGAATTTTTGGAGCTTCCACAAACTTTTTCAACAAAGCAGTATGCTCAGCCAAAATCTCTGCAAATTTGTTGTTTTGGGTTTTTATTAAATCTGAAATATTTATGATATTTAGTCCAGAGAGTAAAACTATTTAAAATAAAGATGCGTATTGCATTACCTTTTAAGTTCGTTATTTCATTATTTTGTTGCTTAATGATAGCTGAAAACGTACATGTTATTAATGGAATATTATATAACAAGATAATGAAATTGCGTACATTTTAATTCTTGGATGTCGTCTTTAATTATATTCCAGGTATACGTGGAAGGGTCCGGATTATAAAGATCTGCACCAATAACAGCATTCATACGTCGTAGGACTCCTCTTGAATTTTCCTGATTATCCATGCTGTGCGTTGTATGTTTACAATACAAAACAAATATATAGAACATTAAATGCAGTCATGAAGAAGTGGAAGAAGCAACAGTTTGTCTTCATATGGAAAGCAAACATATTTAAAAAGTATATCCTTCATACTAAACACTTGAGTATTTGTTTCTATATTTTCTTTACAAAGAAATATTCCTAATCCTGTCATTGACCCTAGTGGTTCAGTAAAAAAGTTTTCGCATTCTTGCAACTGAACTCCTTTAAGGCAGTGTTCATTTTCGTCAAAGCTAGTAATCTTTACAGGAATGCCTGGTCGTATACAGCAAATATTATCAGGTTGATAGATACTTAGGTAATGTTCAGCTGTTTTATATGCTATTATAGATTCATTCCTTTTTTTTATGAAACCTGTGGACTTTGTTGGTTTTTGTAAGTCAGCATATCGGAATTTGTTGTGAATTTGTTGTAATATACTATTAGGTTTTTTTATTTTCTTCTTTAATTTTTGCAAAAAATTTTCGAAGGGGTAAGCAGAAAAATCTTGTAGAAATCCGAAGTTCTTAACGCAATCTGTTACATGCAGAAGGCAGTGGACATTGAATGTCACAGAGTTTCCTCCAAATACAACGGGGAAATTTTCCACAAATAATTTCAACATCTCTTCAGCTACACTGAGATTCTGATGAAAACTTTTTGGGCACAAAAGTAATCTATACGCACAATGCAGTAATAAAAACTCATAATAAATATCTTCATGGGTTAAATCTTTCAAAACAATAATGCCTGTATATAAACAAAACTGTCGAAACTCAATAGCTTTCCACCTTAAACGTTCATCTAAGCTTCGAGGCTTGCGTCCAAATTCTCTTGGAATAAAATATTTTAAATTCTGTAGTCGTTGACCCATTATTATTTCATTTTCCCTACTTAACTTTTGTATAGTTTTCCTGTTAAAAAGACGCAAAATCATTTTTCTCATCACTCCCAAATCGAAGAGGTGCATAGCGTCTAACGGAAACTGGGTGATCATTTTTATACCGATTTTTTCTAGTTCACTAGGTATATTTCTGAAAATTGGTAGATGAAATTCTATTTGTCTTCGTGTGGAAAAATCCTCATTAGTTCTTAGTTCTTCACTTTTCGTTTGGAAAGTTACCACTTTATCAATCTTTTTCCCGACCTGGTAACATTTGCAACAACCATTTAATGAATTATGCCCCACTGTTCCGCATAGAAATGAACGCGCTGGTGTGTCGCAAACAAAAGCTCTTATTTTAGTATTCAAAATATTTCCGTTTATAACTAGTCCTTCCCTCACTAGTGCTGATGTTTCACAAATGAAGTCATGGAGAAAGGAATCAGGATTACCAGGCTTTTTGTCACCAACGTAAACTCCAATTATAAACACGTCAATATTTGCGATATTTACAACTTTACCCAAAATAGGCCACACATTTTTGCTTGAGCTTTTATATAAAGGAAGCCCATCAACTCCAATATCTAATATTATTTCTTTATAATTGTTTAAAACATTGCTTAGCTTTTTTAATTGATTTTCTAAACCCAAGTGATAATATAATCCGGGTGCTACAGTTCTGCACGCAATTTTATCTTGACATTTGAATAATCCCTTCATACTTAATGGTACATCTAAATTTTCTGAATGAAGTATCTTTAAAAGAGCTTCCATGCTTTCTCTGGAAGGATCAAACATCATACACCATTTTTTAAGTTTTTCTCGTAATGGCATTTTAATTTCATTATCTTCAACTCTATTTTCTATAATTTGCTCTTCAAATTCATTACTAATATTTTCGCAAATGTCTCTTCTTTCTTCTTCAACTATGTTTTCAAGACACTGCGACTGCAACAATTCCGCATGCATTTTTTCACGTTCTTTTTTAATCAGTCGAGATAAATGTCTTTTGCTTATCATCTTTACCTACAATTTTTTTTTAATTTAGTTAGAAGTCAGTTCATGAAAAAACAAATTAAATTTGTTTTGCGTGAATACGAATATTGAAGAAGATCTTAACAATTAGGTATTATGAGCAATTAAAAAAAAAAAGAAATATTGAACTTGCGATCTGCGTTCTTCAAAAAAATTTTAGCAAAATAAATCTTCTACTTACCTATTTACTTTCCTACAGCTTTTTGAAAAGGTTATTAAGACAATTATTAAATTAACGGCACAAAACTGAAAATTACTCAAGAGCACTTTCCTCCGTTCGATCACAAAGATGACGCAAAACTCCGAAATGCGATCCAAACGATGGTTTTTGCGAAATAGACCAAAACAAAGTAAAACGTAATAGTTCCTGCTCGACTTTGTTTTACTTAAAGCGAAGAAAATTTTTGCATGATACCTTTCCTTCAGCCTTCCAATTCAATGTATTCTGTAAGCACATTTTTATAAGCGTATCGAGAAGCACTCTGTCTTACCAATTGAGTACTTAAAGAAGCACTTTTTTGTAATTATTTCCCTTTGGTCCTACAGGGGTTTTATAATAGAGTTTCATACAGAAACAGTGTAGTTGAGAATGACGTCAAGATGACGTGAAATAGAGAATTGCAATTGAGATCTTCTCCATTTGCTAGTTACAGAAACGGGCTGCTGGGATGCTCTGGGAAGTCTGACGTGTTCGTCATTAGCGAGTTGAACAATCGATCGAGTTGCAGAGTAGGGAGCAGAAGAAACTCCAAAGGTTACCCTGTTGAGCTCAAACGTGCTAATGTCGCCGTTATGATACCAAAGGACGCGCTGAAGCCGATGGTCGTCGGAATGAATGAAAACCTGCCTATACATTTGAGCGATATCAGCTGTTAAAACATACGTATGAGTTCGAAAACGTAAGAGATGAATGAAGAGCTTATCTTGGATAGTGGGACCTACCAAAAGAGTACTATTTAAAGATATGCCCTTATCAGATTTTGCGGAAGCGTCGAACACAACGCGAACCTTGGTCGTGTTACTTGACGCCTTGACTACTGGGTGATGTGGCATATAATAGCCAGGTGTGGTCACGTTTGGAATATGACTCATGTGCCCAAGTTCTATGTACTCTTGCATAACCTTGAAATATTCTGACTTAAGATGAGGATCAGCATTTAATCTCCTTTGCAAAGATAGAAAACGCCTAAATGCTTGAGATTTAGAGTCACCAAAATCAGCGTTTTCATTACGAAACGGCAATCGCACTATATAACGCCCGCTCGCATCCCGACTAGTATGAGTCTGATAATGTTCCTCGCACAATGACTCTTCAAGTAACCTTGAAGATTTGAAACCTGCGTCTTCAATAACCCAGAATCGAGACAATTGACTAGACAAATCTGTTAAATGACATGACGCGAATTGCCCTTTATTGTCATTACTAATTCCTCCGACAATAACCCAGCCAAGTTGAGTTTTTTGCAAAATTAGATCGCAATTGTTGCGTGACAAATTTATTTGACCTATTGATAAGAGTGATAACGTGGTACCGGAGCCTATAAGAATGTCTACAACTCGTGGTAGATGAAATTGTGGATCGGCTAATTTTACGTTTTTCGGTATGGAGATCGATTCTCGTGGAAAAAGCTCACTTGGAACCAAATCTGCGATCCCAGACACGGTCAAAAAGGATAATGACCTCTGGAATTGATTATTCATTGAAGTGCAGAAGATTTGGACTATGTGCTTTGAAAAGGTTTGCAATTCGTTTACTGCCCCTATGGGAATTGAACATGTGTTCATTGGAAGTCTTAGTCGTTGCGCTAAATCTTCAGTGACAAAGTTAGCCGTCGCGCATGTATCAAGTAGAGCGCGTGCTTGAATGAAATTACCGCTTGCGCTGCGTACCTGAATGAGAGCGCTCATCATTAATTGAGATCGCGGTGCGCGTGAAACAGTAGCAAATGTATGCGCGACTAGTCATTTCGCTGACTTATCCTCAGCTGTGTCAGCTTTGGCGTGACATGATGGGTCGAAGACTTAAAATGTAAAAGCGTATGGTGAAATTTATTACAAAGTTTGCATCGTATGGAAGGACACGAGGCCTTATGCTCGCGAAGACAGTTCCTACATAATCGTTTCAACCTGACAAAGTCCACGCGCTGGTTGACCGACAGCGCTGCGAACGAGGGGTATTTGTATAGCGGGTGACTGCCCTTACATTGTGCACAAGGAGGAAGAGATGAGGAAACGAGCACGCGTGCGCCAGAATTCGTCCTTAGCGACTTGGGAGCGTTTGCTGCACAACCGGCATGACGTTTTCCAAACGATGATCCCTTGTGATCATGGGACTGTTCTTGGTCGAAGCTACTAATCCTGAATGCAGATTCGCTAATAAATCTGCAAAACTGATCGAGATTTGGAAAAACGTCGAATGCAAGAGTTTCCTCCCACTTCCTCCTGACCTCTGCCGGAAGTTTCCTCTCTAATAGCCTCACGACTAAACCATCTGTAGGCCTAGAACCTAGAGTTTCAAGGATGTTCATGTGTTGACGCGCCTCGTCTACGATTTTATTCAAACCTTCAGTGGTTGCCCTTGATGATGGCGTAATATCGATAAGAGCGTCATAATGTTTCGCGATGAGAATACGTTTCTTCTCGTAATTCTCAACCAAAAGGTCCCATGCCTTTCTATAATTGTCTGCGCTTGCACTGTAGAGAGCTAATTTGTTAAATGCCGGACCAGTTAACGAACCCCGTAAATATAAAAACTTAGTAAGATCATCTACGTCTGTACGAGCTTCAATCATGGCTAAGAAGGTGTTCTTAAATGAAAGCCATTTCTCATAATCACCGTCAAATTTCGGTAAATCGGCGATAGGTAATTTTAGAAGACGTTGTTTTTCAATTATAGTTGAATTACCGGAAGGAAATCCAATAATAGAATTGTCTGAACGACTAGTAGCGCCACCGGACACGCCTGCGTCAAACATTGCTTCGATTTTACTCGCGATCGCGTAATAATTATCCTGAATCTCTTCCATTTGAGTCAACCCCCTATTTGCTGGATCTAACAAGGCAAGTTCATCATTGAGAACTTCGTATTCTTTAAATAGTTCCGTAAGCCGAGCTAGCCGTAATTTTGCATTAACCTTATCAATCCTCTCTTGGGACAGCGCGGTATCTAACGTTGTAATTCTAGTCTTCAGAGTTGCGCGCTTGCGCGTTATGATAGTAACTGTGTTAACCATTTCGGAAACATGAATATAAATATTGATTTTTCCAACGAAATATGAGATTCAATAATTCCGAGAATAACTATCCGTTAGCAAGAGAAACGAGAAATAAATTCAAAGAAATACTCGCGATGCGAGGCTAAATGACACACAAACCCAATTAAATTCTAAGAAACTTGTTGTGAGAGTTGGGCTTTCCACGAATCTGTCAACGAAAAATCCGTTAAATGATAAACAAATCGACAGGAATGAACACGTTCTCCAACGGTCGAACGTTACGATTAAATCGCGACCGCAATATGACACCGCTGAAAGAATGCGGGACGTCACTAGTACAAGCGCAACCCCGCCAACGGAAATCAAACTCACAATAAAGAATATGTAAAAATATAAAAGGAACGAATAATATTTTAAATCAATTGAAACTACAAGAAATGGTCCAATAATAATGCAAAATTAATAAGTAATCAAAGAGTAACCTCATCTACGTTCGAAGAGAACGTAGACATATAAATAAATGGAATGCGATGAATTCTAAATTTTCAGGGAAATTAAATTAATCAAAAGTGTAAATTGGACTTATCTTTATGAAGATGCAGATCCTTGACTGCTGGCGGCAACCGGGAGGGAGGTCTCCGTGCTGCAAGCGACGTGTCCTTGGACGAGCCTGGTGGTCCCCTCGTTGATGATCGATGAATTCAACTTCACACACTATATTTTCGCTATTTTCAGCTGATAATGAGCGAAGAATCGTGAATCAGCAACTTGTAAACCAGGGGTCGTGAGTTCAATCCTCACAGGAGGCACCAAAATGTTTAGACGAAACCTCGTCACTTGGTCGAGGTTTCGTGCTTTTGATTTTGTTTAAGGAGTTCGTTGTAAGGATACGGAAATGAAAGGAGTTATTAAATGATAACACAATGTTCGGGTCAATAAGAAGAAATTTATTGGTTGAGACCAAGTAAAAAAAACCTCCTTGAAGAAATTGATTTTGACAAGTTATGTATGCGAGTGTATATATATGTGTGTGTGTGTGTGACGGAGAATAAGTTATCTCGTGATGAGATAAGCTCGTGGATCGAGTTAACCACGTGTGATATACAATTAGTGCTGGACCAGGTCGCGAGCGACTAATTGTTGGCGCTAGGGCCGTAAGGTAGGCCGCAATGGCTGTCAAAAATGAGCCGTGAGGGCGTATGGGATGCTCGGGGCCGTGGGTCGAGATTTAATACTCACAGGAGATGCGAGATGAACGACGCGACACAATCACCACTTAAAATGCACAATTTTTCGTTTTCTGAAGGATGCTGCTGGGTTTAAGTCCTAAGCACGACTGACTGACTGCGCGCGTGTCAGAGCGGTCTCCACCGCTGTCACTCACACCACACCCAGAGAAAAAAGAGCGTAAATTTGTCAATTTTACTGTCAAATCATCCAATTTTCGTAGTGAAAATCGACCCTACAGCCACCAACTTCAATTTGACAGTTTGGTTGCTGTAAAATTTATAACAAGGATTTTTTTACATTTTCAGTTGTAAATTTTACGTATTATGCTGTCAAATGTGAAACTCCAAATTGATTACTTCTGTCGTCAATTTTACAGATTAACGTTGTAATATTGACAACCAAATTCCTTCAAATTAATAGTTTTCGTCGTCATCCTAACAATATACAAACTGTAATTTCCACGCCGTAGCATTCAGCTTTACAACCATTCTACATCAAATTGAAAGCTTTTAAATGTACTTTTGACCGACAAAATTATCAATTCACGTGTTCATATGTACAGCTAAATTCGTTCAATTTCATAGTTTTCGTCTTCATCCTAACAGCATATAAACTGTAATTTCCACGACGTTGCATTCAGTTTTACAAACATTTTGAAGATTTTTAAATATAAACAAAGAAATTAGTAACTTTACACTTCAATATGAGAGAAACACAACGTTAAGATGCATATAATACATCATTAAGTGTAAAATTAATATGTGTTTGATTAAAATAACAAATAAAAGCTTTCAAATTTACGCAGACAATATAGGCTAGGAGAAGTTGTGTTTTTGAAAGAGGAAGATATTTCTTATTTATTAAAAGAATGAGTAAGTTTTGATAATGTTTTTATTGTTATTTATTTTACTTTTATTTAAATTCATTGACATTAGGTAAACACTTTCATAATATTTGTTTGTAAATTAAAATATAGGTACAGATAAAAAATTATATGTTTTGATTGTATATATACATATTTCTTTCAATAAATGTATTTCTTTTACATATAATTACATGGTTCTTATTAATATATGGTGTTGTAGATTGACTGAGCTTACGAAGTCTTTTGCCCACACTAGACGTCCCCGAACTCTAATGAGAGGTTGAACGGTCTAGTATGAGCTTGAATGCTCCTACTCCTTTTCTCTGGCAGTGATTACACTACCTTAATGGGAGGTAGGAATAGCTCCCGGACAGTTGGGAGTTGGCTCGTAAATCCAGGAGTGACGGCAATTTTCAGATGTGGAATGCAAACTAACAAAAAAAATGGCTTATAACCAGCTTCGCGGCTATCTAAGTCCCAAGATACACCCATAGGGTGCCCGCATCACTTCAGGTTCCAAAACTAAAGGGCGCTGCTATTCCGGGAACCTTGGAGTGTGAAGCTGTCGTAAAATGTTTGTTGAAAAAACTTATAATTAAAATAAGGATATCTCCTGCAAGACACCTGATAAGCAGTCTTTGCCATGAAGAGGAGTTGCTTGGGGTGCAGGCTCCCAAATCGCGGAAATTGAAGGAAAAGTGGACAAATAAGCGGCGCAAAATTGGAGGGGAAAAAGATAATATGCTTTTCCACTTGAAAACGATTTAATGTTCTAAGAGATATTGTACTATTGCACGTTCAAAAGAACTTTGGAAGACAAAAATATTACAGTAACTGTTTCAAATCTCTTTTGGTATGATACAAACGGTATTATTGTTAAATCATATTAAAAACGAAACGTTTGTCGAAATTGTTACGTAATTAAGAAAAGAACAAATGTGCCTAAATGTTACAGAGCTTAGTTCTTAGTAAATCACAAAGTTTTATTACGAAACATATGTTTTCCATTAGGTAACAAGTTAATGTGGATTGGCGGACTTGTAATATCTGCTGCTAATAGAATGACCTCTTCATTTACTATTTTTGACAAATCAACCACATAAGAACAAAAGTGAAAATCAAAACTAATAACACTGTATTCTTTGCAAATGAATACGATTTTGTCTGTTTTGTCTTGAACTGCTATATATTTAATTTGAAATAATCCTATTTCGTGTTTATTAATTCTAGCTACAAAGTAATTAATTTTGTAAGTAGTACCCTTATACATAATTTCTTTACATAACTGTATTTCTTTTAGAGGTATTTGTTGATTTGCTAAGAAAGAACAGAAAGACTGGTTACTTTTTATTTCTTCAGAAATAGTTTCAGGCTTTACAAAAGTAACATTTTTTTCAAATCCTTCATTCTTTATCAAATAATTTAAAAATTCAAGTGACGCTTTCATTGCAAGTGAATAGCATATATTGATGCTACTTTTATTAACTTTAGCATATTGTTTGCTCCTTTGATGATAAGACTCAAATCTAAATGTTGACGTATGTTTAAGAGGACCTGACTTTAGAATGGCTGTGGGATAATGTGTTAAGAAATGAAATTTCGGTTTTCAATGTGTTTGAAAAAGAGATATGTAACGTTCGTTGTGTTCGCGAATCGCAGAAGATAGTTCATTAATAATACTTTCATTAAATTCGGGTAGTAAAACTGTATCAATAATTTTGATCAATAATCGGAAAAAATACCAAACTTCATCATTTAAAGGTATTAAGTCACCAATCATCAATGGAAGAAAATGTACGAATGTCCACATTTCTCGGGCACTTAATTTTAATTTACATTTTTTTAATTGGTCAAGTGTAATAGGTTCAGAGTAATTACCTATTTCGAATTCTCCGTAATCAAATAACTGCTTCCGTGAGTTCAAAATAGGAAGATCAAAATATTTTTTTTCAATTAAATATAATATAATTTCGCATAAATCGTAGTGGCAGATACCTTCAAAAATATCGTGCATCAGATCAAAACAAAAGTTGTCCGTGACGTGGTATGAAGTTATTGTATTAAATATACTATTTTCAACTATTCCTTTAGATTTATAGTCAGGTGTTTGAAGGTCTAGGTTATAATTGTCAGTTGTTCTAAGAAAATTTATATCTTCGGAGGCATCATACTTCATAAACGACTTTTCTCGCTTACAGCATCTACAGTAGCAATTGCTATTGAAGGATTTGGAAAATCCTAATATATGTAGTATTCATTCCTTTATTATCCCCTAAAACCAAGCCAAGCATAAAGTATACTTTAGTTATACCATCCGGAGTCTGGATTTCTAACCCATCATCTTCCAAAGATTTCAAAGATTGGACAAGTTTATAAAAACAAATAGCATTGCCAAAACTTTCATTATCTTTTGTTCTTAAATAGGCAGCATTAAAAATGTATTTAATGTTGAGGAATAGTTGGAAATATATAATATAGCGCATTAACGGAATTTTGACCGGAATGGCTTCCTAAAGTATTTGTTAGCTCCACATCATCTGCATAAAGGAAGTAAGGAATGACTAATTTATTTTCAAATAATACTTTGCGTTTTTTGTAGAGCTCACCGCAAGCATAATTCACGTTATAGTTACTATTCTCAAGCAATCTAGTATTTTCTAGAGTTATTTTAAGGACATCAGGCAATTCAAAGAAACGTTTAAACTGAAAGTGCAAAGCCATTAAGCAACCCTTAATATTGGATTTGGAAAACGTAGGTTCATTATGAATTATATTAATACCTATTTCACTATTGATCGTAAATGAAAGTGGATTTTCAAAAAAATTATTTGTTTTCATATATTTTACATACTTATGTTCGGTATCAAACCGAGAAAAAGGGGTAGAACACTTTTTAAACACGTCACAAATTTGTTGGTCTTCTAAAGTCAAATTGTCTTTAAGATAATTATTTAAATTTTCCATAATTGATGAAAACAAATCTTGTGTTATATTTTGTACAAATATGACATCTTTTCTGGAAAAATTCGGTTTGGAATGAAGTTCACTAAGAAAATTACAAGAGTTTTTCTCCAAATGTTTATCTAATTGGAAATTGTCAAACTTTTTAGGTAACACACCTACTTCCTTAGCACAGTCTGAGGTTACGTTTACATCTGATTCTTGGTTATTTGCAATAGGGCAAAACGATTCATTTAGAAAACTTTTTTTGATCTCATTACTTTGAGAAGATTCAGGAAACTTGTCAACTTTATGGATATTTAATAAATGTCTTTTAAAATGGGAAAATGACTTGAAACTCTGAGGACAGTTATTTTGTCGACAATGTATTGTACTTTCAACAGAATTCAAACCATGAATTTTGAAATCTGAAAATAGTTCGGGAATTGTTGGAAATTCTTTTTGACATAGAAAACATACTAACATTATGGTTGATTATCTAAAAATGTATAAAAATGTTTTTCTTTTCACTTCAAATGCACATTTGTTCTTGACCTTAATTACGTAAGAATATTCATAGGACTGTCAACCTTGATTTTTAATTGAGTTTCCCTAAATTATTAATAAAACGGTTTACAACGGAATCACTTTTAGAAGTGTCAGTAGCTATTTCGTAAATAAAAGTTTGGATGAAAGTCCATGCTTTCTCACATGGTTGTGGATATTGCAAGTTGAATACAAAAAAAAGCTTAAAGCACGTATCAATTAATGACAGCATACTTGCACATCGCAAAAGTGTTCCATCAATATAAAGGTAAAATTCTTTGGGAAACGGTATACTCTCACCTACTACTATCATTGCAGGCTGAAAAGGTAACTTATAGTCGTAGTGCTTTGATTTTTGTCCTTCGATGATCCTAAATATATCGTTTTGGGTTGTGGGTCGTAAGATGAATGAGTCCTCAGCGTCAGCAATTCCAATTCTCCACGATTTTTTCCCGGGACACTTGATAACAGAAGAGGGCGGAATGACAGAGTTGAGTAGTGATAATATGGTTAACTGCTTAGCACCTAAGAAATATCCTAATTAATTACTAATATTCAATGAAAATATATTTATTTTCCAACCATCAGATAAGGAATCAAAGGTGTTAACCAATTCCTTGTAGTTTTTGTTTTTGATGTTCCCACTTGCTTTGTAATAGATTAGTAAGTGTTCTTCAAGTGTTGAGTACTTGGAGAAAAGTTTGTTTTCGCATTCAGGGTGAAGTGTTTTGAAATCAATATTAATCTGTAAATATACGCAATATTTTAAAATTGAAAATAAATTCGCATTCACACATGTAACTAACCAGAACAAGTGATTCCGCATGCTTGTAGAGTGGCCATTCTATTAGAAATTGAGTAATTTTTTTCTCTGGGGAATTTTTAAAGTCCTTCAGTCTACTTTTCGATGTCAAACACCATTTTTCTTTGATATCATCCCAAGGCTGATCGTTATATTTCAAAAATTCCTTAATTTCAGAATACTCTGAAAGGGATAATGATGGAATCTCGTCCTCGTTTTCAGCAGTGGTGATAGTAGACGCAATAGGTGTATTTTTTACAATATCGTTTTGTTTTCTTTTACGGCTAGCGTTAAAGTAGGCGTTATATAGCATGCCTTTTGGATGCCCGTATTCAAGTTTACTTCCTATAAAGTAAGTTTCCTTGAAAAAAAAAAATAATGAAATGTCAAAAAAATTATGTGAATTCTTTACTTTACATTCCCCAGGAAAACAATTTATAATATCTTCCGATATTTTCTCCAGCTCAATTGACCTTAAGTTGCGGTTAATGATGCTATAGTACTCTATTATTAAATTAACAATATGACGTTGTTGGTGCCGGTTTATTCTCAATAAACAAAGCAATTCTTCTCGCCAATGGTGATAGTTTCGTTGATGAAACGAATGATGAATGTTTCGGTAATTTTAGTTGCCTCGTTGTTGATTAGAATGGATCCGTTGAATTTCTTCTACTGTAGGTATGTGTAGGCCAGTCATTTCATTTTATTTATTTCATTTCATTTATTTATCCAATTGGGGTCTGTGCATGCAAGAATACAGGTTCTTTTGATAGTACACTAACATATATGGTAAACAAAATAATGCAACTAAAATAACAATCCATTCAAAGAAAATTTAAAGAAAAATGCAAACTTAAATTAGATATACTAAGTAAAGAAAGAAAAGATAAAAATATAAAAATAATAACAATAATAATAATAGATCAAAACAAAATAATAGTGGTATGTAATTCATGGACGAGAAAGAGAAAAGGAAAAAGGAGAGAAAGAAAGAAAGAGATGGAATAAAGAAAAATAAGAAATGAGAAGAAAAGGAAGAAATCCGAAAAGAAAAAAAATATATATATCTATACCAACAACGCAAAAACCAAAGAATCAATTATTATTATGCTAATTATGGGTGAGAAGTAAACACTCGAACTCAGTGATGGAGGAGGCACACCAAAAATCAGTCGTTTTGGTGCAGGATGATCTTTGGCTGCTCAGCAGTTTAGGTATGCAGTCTGCTTCACTTAACTCGACTATATTATTCCTATTATATACAGTGCCGTGTAGATAATTAGAAACGCTTTAACTGAAAACAGTTTCTCCCTAGACAACACTATTCTCTTACATCTAGCTATCAAAATATTAACTGAAAGTGTACTTGTGAATCATGTCTTTCAGATTTTGAGTTGCATTTTGTAAAGAAACCGTTGCTTTCCAAACTGTGCACTCACATATCACCCAGATGCGAAATAAGCCGTGCATAAAATTAGAAACGCCTTAAGTTACGTAACAAAACACTTTATATTTCATAGTTTTGTTTTACAAAATATTCAATATTTTGTTGCAAACCCATGGTTTTCGATGATAGCCTGACATCTTCGGGGCATAGACTCAATTAATTTTTCACAAACGCTATTTTGAATAGATGATCAGGCTGTTTTTGTTGCCACGTAAAGATCGTTCAAATTTCCAATTTTAACTAGTCCAACTTTGGTTTTAACAATCCGCCACAGATTCTCAATTGGATTTATGTCAGGACTACCCGATCACACAGGGGTATTTGAGCGATTTGGCCGGCCAAAACTTTTTCTTAACTTTAATCAATGATAATAGTGCTCATAGGTGGATTTTTATCATTTCAGTTGATTTTTATGCATTTACATGAAAAAAAAAACATTTTTACTGTTAAAATACTTATTTTATTAATTAATGAATACATATAATTACAATGTCTTAGAGAAATCACCATAAACTATTTAACTAGAAGAAGACCACGGTTCTTCATCTGAAGAACCATAGCCTGACATCGTATCTGATGATGACTCATCATCATCATGTACGATGTCAGGCTCAGCCGAAAGTAACAAACCTATCGTTTCCTTCATAAAAGGTTTGGTTTTCATTTTTGGAATGGGTCGCATTCCTGTTAATACAGTGAGCGAAATTCGATTAGTTCCACCATAAAAAATTAAGAAAACACTTATGTAACCAAAGTTTTCAACAATGTTGATTAAGAAGCGATCAGGGAAGACGAAAATAAGTATAAGAAAAAAAATTTGTAAATAATTCAATGTAATTAACACAAATAAATAAATATTTAATTACAGGTGCGAAATTCGATTAGTTCCACTTCCTTAAAAATATGAAAATACATTATATAACTGTTGTTTATTAATCCTAATAACGTGTATTTCCGCCTTTGTTCTTTATAGTTTCAAATATGCGGCTGGGCATGGAATCAATTAATTTCCGCAGCGTGGAAAGATCGATGTTGTTCCAGGCATCTTTAATTGCTGTTTTCAGATCTGGTACATTGTTGTACTGTTTGCCATTTGCGTAAATTTGGCGGACGAGAATTCCCCAAAGATTCTCGATAGGATTTAGATCCGGTGAACGAGGTGGCCAGTCCAAAATAGTTATATTATTGGTGGTGAATCAATTTTTTGTCACTCGAGCACAGTGGATAGCAGCGCAGTCCTGTTGATATTTCCAATCAGGAGATGAAATATGGTCCGCAAATTCAAGCAAAACATTCTCCAATAAGTCCACATAGTTTGCCGCATTCATCCTTGTCGTTATCCAACATATCGGTGTCTTTCCATTATATCCGAATGCCGCCCATACCATAACCGATCCTCCTCCAAAATTTCGGCTCATAGAAATTTCTTGCTTCTTCCTTAAATCGTGCCAGTAGTACTGCATACCGTCAGGGCCATCCAAATTAAACTTCTTTTTATCAGAAAATATGACGTGGTGCCATTCCTCTTTCCAATGCATATGTTGTTGGGCGAATCGAAGACTACCTTCCTTATGTTTGCTGAGTAAAGCCGGTTTTGCCTTCCGTTTCTTCCATGCAAACATATTGCTGGTTGTCAAAATTTGTTGTACACGCCTCGTCGACACAGGAAGATCAAGATCCGTTTTTTGATTTGCCTGGCCGTCGTATTTTCCCTCGCTGCAGTTCTCAAAATTGCGGATTTTTGTTGTCGAGTAAGCTTCGTATTACCTCTTGTAAACCGGTTTTTTCCGTAATTTTCCTTCTGGGAAATGTAGTTATTTATGGCATGATGAGATCTCCCAATTCTCCTCGCAAGGGCCCGATTTGACAGACCCATACTTTTGAGTGTGTCAATCTGAACCCTTTCCTTTTCATTAAGTGTTGTCCCTTTTCCCATCTCGGTACCTGTACATATAAAAAATAATTCTAGGAAATTAGGTCTCAAAATATAATTACCGTAATTTTTCGATGCAGGTAGAACAAAAAAAGTCACTTGAAGTCGTCTGCTTTGCACGAAAACTGATAGAGAATTGAGTGGAACTATTGAAATTTCGCCTTTAAATAGTAGGAATTTTAGTTATTTCCAGGAAACCGCCTCCTGTTATTTGGAGGGGGTGGCAGTTTATCTGTGCTATGATGTGTATCCCTACTACCTTTCCTTTAAGAGAAGATTTGATTGGATTTGCATTCCCAATACAAAAATACAAAGAGAAAATAGGGTGGAACTAATCGAATTTCGGTCACTGTAGCGGATCAGAACTAAGGAGTAGCCTATTAATAACATCCATGTTACAGGCTTCTCGAGAGAATTTTCTTGCGAAATTCTGGCGATACAAACGTATATGTTTATTACGTGCTTCCGCAGCTTCTTCTGATAATTGACCAATCGGAAGCAATGCTTTATCTATAATTTCAGATCCATGCATCAGAATTTTGTGCATTGTTGGCGTCATGGGATGCCATGGGTAAAGCGCAACATACTGCTCTGCTGTTTCCTTGGCATAAATAGAAAATTTTTCTGTATCGATCTTGTGTCCACTCGACAATGCTTCTAAAATTACTTTAAGGCGGTATAGAAATTTTACATCAATTCCCGTGATTTCAGCAGACAATTCATGATCTGCAAAAAATCTTCTGCTGGTGTTGCCATCGTTCGTGTTTCCGAAATTTGGTTTTGGAACGTCTACAATCAGACCCATCTTGACCCTGAATTCTTCTTGTATATCAAGCTTTTTCTGTTTAGCTGTTGTTTTGTCATTCTCAGTTCTTAGTTGCCATTTTTTTACAGGTAGCTTATAAGCGAGATGCAGAATTGATTCGAAAAAACGAATTCGTGCGTGTAAAATAGACAGTCCAAAGTCAAGCGCTTCCGGTTTAACAGCTCCTTTTTTGTTAGGCAATTAAAATCCTTGGAAGTCAAACCACAGATATAACATCTCATTGTAGATGTTGTGTTAGTGGCAGCATTACACACCTTTCCATCTACCATGGTAAGCATCATAGAGTGCTTCACCAAATATGTTTTTTCTCCTAATTTTACTTCGGTCTTCTGCAAATCATTTGCG
This sequence comes from Tolmerus cingulatus, assembly GCA_959613345.1. NCBI lineage: Eukaryota > Metazoa > Arthropoda > Insecta > Diptera > Asilidae > Tolmerus > Tolmerus cingulatus. The sequence continues at coordinate 46,416,303 of OY390707.1, forward strand.
GCATTTTTGACATAATTTATTTCTTCATTTGTTACATCTTTGGTTTCTTTGATAAAACGAATTCTAATGGGCCGACAATAACGTGGTGAGGAAGGAGTTAGATTCTGCCACAACAACTTATCATTAGTGGAGCAAATAAGTCGCAGAGGCACAAAAGAACTTTGAAATAAATTCGCGTCGGAATCAGAATCACACTCAAATTTTTGTTTAAATTGAGCTTGTTGTGCTCCATCGCAACCCCACTTGCACATTAAAAGTAATGACCTTCTTTCTTCATCATCGAGCGGTAACACCTCTTCCATGTGAGTCAATAATCGTGTAGCAGTATGGTCCATTAAGCTCTGTAATTTTATTTCGACACATGTTTCGGTTACCCGATATGATTCTTTATTTGGGTAGCACTCCTGTTTTGATTTCTGTATGACACTAAAACAAGGATATAACTTTTTATTTGTATTGCGTATTATTTGATATTGGCTTCTAGACAAATCAGCTTCAACAAACATAAACAAAGCTTGTATTGGAGTCAACTGAGAGGGCGTAGCCTGTTGTGTTGTTTCGCTAAATGCCTTTTTGTATTTTGTAGCTCGTTTTGGCGATGTCAGTATTTCTTTTAGCACTGATGAAGCATCTCTCTTTCCAGTTTCACCTAGTTTTGATTGTGTAGCATATGTGAGCACTTGTAACTCAGTGTGTTTGCGTAAATCTTCCGTTTTTCTTCGTTTACTTCTTTCACTTAACTCTGAAAAACATTTATGTGGTCGTCCTGTTCGGATGGCGACTTTTGGTATAACAAATATGCCTTCTAGCCATGTGTCATTGTTTTTCAGAAAAGAATCTTCTTTATAGTGAGAATCAGTCCATCTCCTTTTAACTTCATAGGCTTGTTTGAAATATGAAATTCATATAATCTTCAATATTCTTTGAGTTCGAGATCTTTTTCTGTAACACCTGATGGGCGATGAAAAATTTTAGAAATATCATAAATATTTCAGAAAAAGAAATAACTTCGTTGAATCAAGAGTTGATAAAATCAATGATTCCACTTATGTAAAATGCTTACAGAGTCAAACGGTCCAGTCAAATTTGTAGATATCATATTACTTTGGTTCAGCGAGGCTTCTTAAACTGATAAGGAACTACTTAAAATTTTTCTGATATATCCGTGGATATGTTAAAATTATTTTTACTTTCAAATTTAGTTCCCGCAGTCGGTGTTCCCAGATTGACGTCCAGCGCTACGAAGATCTCAAAATAAGTAAGTAGAGTGATTTAGTTCAAATACGGTGTAAACTTTACATAGCGAAATTCGGATGTTTTATTTGTGATATAAAGAACAAAGCACTTATTCTTTATGAATTAAGTACTTTTAATTTCGCTATGTAAAGTTTACAACGTAATTCTTAGATAAGTTTATCAGTGCCTCTTAAGTGAAGCTATTCTTTATATAAATGATGTAAAAGTGTTCTTTTTAATTAAAATAAGATTAAAAAGAACTCTTTACATCATTTGTATTTGTAATGATACAAAGTTTTAAGTTTATAATTATTATTATTTTCCACAGGGATGAATGGTATCAACTCTTTCGACAGCGGCGTTGAGGAGGTCATCCGGATGCGGCTACCTGCATCCCTAATTGTAAGTTTTGTTTATTATTATTATTTATTAAATTTTATTAAAATATTTTGTATTTACAGCCTATTCCATGCATTGTTCTATATGGTGAGTTTGAGAATCTTCCTCCACCCGCCCCCGGAATGAACACCCTTTATGAGGGAGTCATTTCAGGGGCTGCATGCAGGATATCCTACAAGCTTATGGAGAATCCTCCGACGGTGGTGGTCTGGGCGAACCGAGAACACCATTGAGCTAAGAAAAAAATAAAAAAATATATATATATATATATGCATATGTAACATATGAGAATTAAAATAAAGAATTTTTTATTTTATTATTATTATTTTTTAATTAATTCTGTTTCCTCAAGAGTGCTCCTTTCCTTGTAAGCATCTGTAACTTATAATCGCTTTGTTTGAAAGATCAGAGAGTACAATTTTCTTTTCAGCTAGATTAGATAAGAGTTTATCCTGCGATGATGGTATGAAGCGAAAAGAATCAATAAATTTGTATATGATTTCGCTACCTTCCATATGCTTTATAATCTCAATATAATTTCAGTATTATTGAGTATTGTTTTATTTTACACGCAAGTATTAGTGAGATGAGAAACGTTTTTCCAGTGCCACCTGGTGCGTCCAAAAAAAAAGAATCCACCTTGTTCTGCTGCAATTGACAAATTAATTCGATCGTATACATTCTTTTGTTCATCAGTGAGTAGTTGCTCATTATTTTCAACGAAAGTAGTTAAAGAGACCGTATCGAACTGTTGTTCGCGCTGAATCTCGCTGTTAATGATGTCTGTTGCTGGGCGGTTAGGTGAGGGCATTCCAAAATGAATGAGTGGCATATTCGAAATCAGAATGCAAATATCTTCAATCTTTATTAGCGCCTTGTTATATGTTTCCGGCGAAAAATCAATATTGGGATCTTGATCAGCGATCCGAATGCGATGCAGAATGTCGTCGCTCATGGAATCTTTATAGTTGTCCCAGAGGACAGAAGCTTGAGATGGAAAACATGTCGTCAATAATATGGCGAATAATTGGCGAATTTGATGAGGAGAGGAACTCAATGCTGCATCTGCAAGTGTAATATCCCAATGGTTGTCATCTTCCAGCAAATGTAATTCGCGACACGCATCATGATATGTGTCGTACAAAATGCCATTGACTGTTCGCAAGTATTGGAAGGACGTCGGTCCAGGAACATTAACCAGCAATAAACGCAAAAAGAAACATTCGCGTTGCTTTGGATGGACTGAGTATAATCGGCCTAATGTATTTCCCATAAATATGCCGTTGTATCCTTCAACCGGAACACCTCGCTTTCGTGGTTCCCACTTTTTTGACTGTTTGTTCCATGTGAAATATCGTGGCACATCAGTATACATTAATGTCTTTGCGAATTGACCGGGAATACCTGGTCGGTTGCATAGTTCGAAAAACTCAGTTAATGTGGTTTTTGGGGCAATTGATGCACGTTGTAGAGTAGTCTCTTCCGTGAAATAAACACGCTGTCCATTTTCAAGGTGCACGGCCAAATGTATAACAGCAGGGTCTCTTTCGTGTATCGGAAAACTCAAAATACGCCAAACTGCTTCATTGCTGCTGATGTATCGGCCCATTTGATACCGTGTTATTTCATCGTTTTCGTTAACATTTTGAACAGCAAATACAGCCATATCACTGCCCTTATGGACATATTTGCATTTATATTTTATCGACTTCACCGAACTGCAGAGCTCAACGTTTATGTGTGATTTGTAGATTTTACACAGCAATGGTGAATACGGAACCACCCAGTGATTGTCAATGTCAACTGTTGTACCGTTTGACATGCGTAATTGATGTGATTGACGACCATGGTCAGTGTCTCTACGACGATAGAATGGATAACCATCGAAATTAGTGATTGTATCATTTATACATTTTTTTGGAAAACTTTTCGTACATTTTCCATTGTCCATGCACGGCGCCGTCATGTTTATAGCACCGCGTGGACCATGGATCATGTTAGCGGTAACAATCTCATACAATTCTTGATCGATATTCCGATCCGGAATTTCTGCTGAGATAATTTTATCAATTTCTTCAGACTGTATTTTGTCGACCAACCAAATCAAAATATGCGCGTGTGGCAAACCTCGTTTTTGCCATTCAACAGAATACAGCCAGCAACGTGTTTTGCCAAATACAGAGGAATGTATAATCAAGTTCATCAACGATTTTAACTTTTGGCTGAAGACACGTGCAGTAATATCGTGCCGATCTATTGCAGTTTGACCTGGCAATAACGCAATTTTAATTTCATCCCATTTTGGATTACACGTAAATTTAATAAACAAATCTGGTCGTCCGTACGCGCGCACAAAAGTCATGGCGTCTTGAATATATTCTTGCATATGACGTGGGCTACCAATATATGATGATGGAAGAATGTATGAAGTACCGATGTCGTTGATATTAGTTATTCCATCTACATTACCAACAATAGCATCACGCAAATGAATGTATTCCTCAGCTCGAAGTTTCGCTTGATTATACCTGATGTATCGTAATCGCTCGCTTTCAATTTTCGCATACATATCAACGATATATTGATGAAACAGCTGGCGGCATCGGAGAATATTATTGTCTTCATTGGCACGAATCATCAACCGATATGCGTAGAAGTTCATCGCGCTCACTTTCTTGCAGGTTTCTGCACCTGCAAAGTAAAAATATAATTAAGACAAAAAGAAATTAATCGTGCATAAAAATAAAATATTAGGTAATGACATGTGTACATTGTACCTGTTGCTGGATTTCTTTGTTTGATATTTAAATGATATCCATCTTCTCCTTCCCAAAATATCAATGGATATTGCAAAGCGTCGTAAGAGCGATGACTGCCTTCAATCGTATGCACTGTGTTATCTCTGCGTTTGATTCGTATATCTCGACGTTCAAATGCGTCGCCAACCATAACAACTGCAACTTCATTAATGGTCGGTGCATTATATCGGCCCGCGTGCTGCCCAAGTGGTACTTTGTCTGCTTTGATGACGATTGTATAGTTGTCGTTTTGCAGTCTGCTTGAAACGGTATTGAACAACTGGACCAACTGGTTGTGATTCTGTAAAAACGGTTCTAAAATACCCACAATTTCTCGCTCCTCCATCTGCTCGATATGGTTGTACTGGCAGCGTGCGTTTATTTGCTGCTCCTCATCACCCATGAAGTAGATTTGCAGAAATTTTGAATCGGTATCAGGCATCGGCATTAAAGAACCAATTTGATGATACACTTGGCCCTGAATCTTAAACGTTGATTGAAAATTGCGACCATCCTCATTCTGAACGATTTTTGTTGCTCCAAATGATGTCATTTGAAAGCACGAATTGAATTTGCGAATTTTACGCAAAAACAATTTAGATTGAGATGTAGCTCCAGCTAATAGTGCTTTCAATGGTTCTGGCGGCGAATTCAGTGGTGGCAATACAACTTTTCCAGCCGCGCAGCAGAAACCGGCCGATTCACCTTTGTATTTGAGTGCATGACAGTGTTGGCATTGTTTGTTCATAGCACCGAATACAATTTGTGAATGTGACGAATAGTCGATGTCCGACTCATATTCAAACGCAAGGCGAAGAAGTGATGCACGTGTCAATGCGCGATACACTTGCAAACGCTGTTGTTCACGTGTTCTGAATGTGTCGGTGACTCGTTGACGGGTCAGTCTTTGTCTCAATGCATTAGCACGCTCTTCCTCCACGCCACGCGGAAATCCACGCGCCCCGGCGACCGTTACGGGTCCCGCTGCAGCGCACTCACACACTCACCGCCGCTGCCACTGCAGACACCGATGAGTGCAGGAGCCCGCAGCGCTGGGACGGTAACGTGGACCGAGGACGCCGCCCGCTCATCTTCAGCCTCCCGCAGCCATGCACCGGCCCGCCGGTCGCTGAAATTTTTGTATGGGACCGAAATCTGTGGCGATGCCCGGGGCTCGGTCACAGGGCTCGCGCCGGAGATTTTTCTTAGCTTGGGCTTGGCCTTGAGTTGCGACCGACGAATTCTGTGCATTTTCGAGCAACGAAATTCGTCGCTCGCAACCCAAGGAACGCAATCCCTTGCGGGACCGTCCAGAACCGCCGTGAAGTCTCGGCCGAGCCCCTGAGCTATCGCCGAGGCCCATAGGCGGAGAACAAAAATTTCCGCATTTTTGTGTTTTTATAACACGGGCGGATTAATGGGGCCAGACTAGTTTTCCCCCTGACCACAACAAACCCAGCTTATAAAAGTTTTTATGATATTTTAGAAATATAAAATCACTCAAACCATATACCATACATATACCATACATATATACATTATACCATTCTCCCTTCATTGGAAAACAAGCTGAAGGCTAAAACAGATTACCAGGTGACCAGACGCTATCATAAGCAACCAGAACTCGGCAGCAGAATAGCGATCTTTGCAGATCCAAACAAGAAGCACTATGCATGTAAAATTTCTATGCAGGTGTTGGGATCCTGCTGAGGGATCCGTGGAACGCGAAATTTAAAGAAAACTTAGATGCTCGGTTTTAAAAAGATACTTTTATTTCCTTTGCGTTGAACACTTTTAAAAATACTTGTCTTAATTCCAGGAAAGCCTTACCTTTGGTAGGGGCACAATGCCTGGTTAAAATCTAGATCACTTCTGACTTGCCGTAACGGGAACATCTCCTTTTATTCAAAATATATTTGGGGAGGATCCGCCCCTTTGATCGATAAAGTATCGTTTTGCCCAATCAGTGCGTCTTCCGAGTTTACATAAACCAAAAATGCATAATTGCATTCTGAGCTGGTGACAAACATCGACCGGCAAGTGCATTGCACTCAATTCAGCCATTTGCATCGTGTCAATTTACACCCCGGTAGCGTTATGCGTAACCTTGCCGGCGTGTGCCGCCCTCGGTCAGAGCCCTTGTTTGGCTCAAGCTAAAAGAGCGGTCACCGTTTGTTGTGGGTGTCTTAAGTTTCCCACGCTCGGTGCAATCACTTGATGCTGGCGGTGCTACTGCGCGATCATGCTGTGTTTACGGCACGTTGGTAATGTGACTCGGAAGCGGCGCTGTTGGGTGTGCGGTATGTCACTCGCCACCGACTTTTAGGCTTAAGGCCACTTGATTGCCGGGTTTTAGGCTGGTGGTGAGTTATGAATTTGGGATTCATAACACCTTCCCCCTTAATGAAAAAAAAAATTTTTTTTGAAGAAAAAAAATTTTTTTTGTTAACGCAAGTCAGGAAGTTTACAAAAAGGGTTACAAACTTAAATTAATTATGAATAATAATATGTTGTACAAAATTTTCTTAAAGTATATTACATGTGCCTTATTACCAGTAAAAATTTATTATTATGCAGTTACTCTGCTTAGAGGAACTCTACGTGGTTCCTCAATCTGTTCTTCTATAGCCTGAGGGGCTTCTTCCGCTGGTCTATTTTTTATATAATGTTTTATTATTTTAATCATTCCAAAAAATAGAAGTAGTGCCGATATGGCGTAAATTACTGTATAATGATGCACATCGTGCACAGATATTGCGCGTAATCTTTCATTCTCTTCCTCTTTTAGAGCGTTAATTGTCTTGCTTAATTCAAAAAGTGTCTGGTGATTTCTATTTTTTACCATTATAGTGTCGGGTAGGTCAAGGTGAGTCGCCTTGGGTATTTCTACGTTTGTTAAGTTTATTGAGGGTAGATAGGAATTGTTAAAGGTTGAAATTTTTTCTGTATGTTATCTATTGTCTGTGGGTGCTTGAGGCTGAACAGCCATTTGTTAGGGTCTGACAGCTGAACCCACATAGTATGTGCTTTAATAGTCTTTATTTCGCATGGTTTGGGTATCACGGATGAATGTTTTAGTAGGGAGATTTCGCAAAGGTTTTGCCTTGCGTTTTGATTAAAAATGGGATGGTTGATTTTACATAAACGGGATTTGGGTGGGTGTTCGTAACAGTTTTTTAGCTCTTCATGACTAATAGGGTAATGTTTGTCGCGGTTGAAATCTGCCAGTAAGTATTCTGTTGTGGGCTTTATGTACATGAGTGTATTATTAATTTCTGTTGGGAATGGTACTACTTTGTACGCTTGGAAAATCGTCGTTAACGGGAGGGGAATTTTAGTTTCTATTATTATTAAGTTGTCAATTTTGTTTGTGTTTGCTTGGCTAATTCTGTAAAGGTCGATAAGTATGTTTTGTGAATTTGAAATTGGTAATGAAGTACCGATCGGGAGGCTTCTTCTGATAGTGGTCAAGGCTTCTTCTAATTGCGCCGGTGTAATAATGACAGGATTTGGTACGCCGTGTCGGACGTCTAAAAGCATGTCGACTATTGCCCTTTGGGTGTTTTGGTATCTCATCAAGGACAATGCCACATTGGAAATAATATTCTCGATTTGTATTTCCAGATATGCGTGTATCACATCCGTGGAAATTTTATTGAGTGCCTGGGTAGTTTTTTCAAATTTTACTTGATAATTACTGAATTCTAATTGTATGTCTATGGAGCTTTTGTTGAATAAATTTACTGTTCTATCTACAATAAGTGTTTGAGACTTGATTAGCTCTAATAAATGATTTTCGTTTTCTTTTAGTGTTTGTATTTGCGAGTTATAATTTCGAGCGTCTTCTTCATCTAGTGTTCCAAACAATGTCTTGCTAACTGAGCCTACGGCGTTTATCAGACCTCTTCGATACCGATCGTGTTTCGAATCTAAAATTTCGTTTGTTTGCTGTATTGTGTCGACTAGTTTTTTAATATTTAAATATTGTGACCGGCATTGGTCAGCTATTGATCGGTTTGATTTTACTTTCGAACAAAGGTTATCAACGTCATCCCCTAGGGTATTTAATAATTTTAGTTCAAAGTAGTAATTTCCTAAGTCGTAGTAGTTAACGAGTTTCCAGTTTGCGCTGTACAATTGTGCATTCCCGAATTCCTCGAAGTATACTCCAGGTGAGGAACTAAGATTCGCGCCTACGTCTCGATGTTCATGCACAATACAGGTAGGTGGGAGTTAGGAATTTAGTATAGGTTGGGAAGACTTTAATACAAATACCAGGTTATGCTTCTACGAAAAAAGTTTATTTTAGTTTCAAGCTAATTTAATTGATTTTACGTTGATTTTACGTTGAGGGAAAAAGACCAAAGTGGTCATAAAAAACCCTCGGGTAGAGAAGGTAGGAACAGGGATAAAATTGGAGAGAATGATGTTTGAAAGGAAGAAGAACGAATTTGTGTGTGTGTGTGTGTGTGTGTACGAATACTTAATCTGGCGTGTACGTATACGAATCTCTTCCTCCGCACTCGGTGCCTGTGGAGGAAGCCAGCCTGGACACCTCTGCAGCGGTGCCAGGAACGATATATGGCGGGCTCTTGTGTCGCTCGTCGACAACCACGCACGAATTCGCGGGACGTCCCTAAAATGGCGGACTCGGCCGCACGACGGCGGGTTCTTGTGTCGCTCGGCGACGACCACGCACGAATTCGTGGGACGTCCCCAAAATGGCGGACTCGGCCGCACGACGGCGATCGCCAACGGCGAGATGCGCGACCCCAGGAAGGCACGACGGCGCCACGAAAAATGCAGGCACTCGCTAGCACACCACACTTTCCGGGCTCCACTCACTCCCCGGATGACGGCACAAACTCGCGACAACGATTTGGGCACCGACTCGGCGGTAAAATACAACCCCACTACGGTGGGTTCGCGAGTACGCGGTCAAGATAAGTATACTGCACCGGCAGTCCGAGATTTGGTCGATTCAATAAATAATTTCGAATATAATGTTCTGGCAAAGGTCGCACGTCCTTTCCAGTCGAGCACACTCAAGCAAGTGACGAGAAAAGCCGTTGCACCGACTCGGCGGCAGAAGTGCCGTGCGCGTGCCGCTTCTTCTCAGAAAAACAAATACAGTTCCTCAGAACCAGAGACACGCGCCATCCCCGTGACTCGGTTAGGCTAAAATCGATAAAAAGGGCGCGCGCGACGTTGCCAGATCTCGGTCAGGCACATATGAAACGTAGGGGGTTAAGGTCCCGTGACGTTCGACGGAACAAAAGGATTGAACTGCAGAACTAAAAACGGGCTCTTTAGGGGCCAATGTTCCATCTGTATCTTCATCCCCATCTTCAGATATATTTTCAGAAAGTTGCTTTTCAATTTCACCTATTAACCGCAAATTTTCACTAGCCGCTGCTGCCAGCGAAACTCTCATTTCATGAGCTAGCGTGTGCATACTTTGTCTGATCTCATCCTGAAGGTTTTCCAGTTTTTGATTAATCTTTGTTTCTAAAGCCTCTTTTTCAGCTGTCCACAAATTATTGGCCGCTGCAGAGCCCGCATTTAGGCTAATTATATAATTATTGCTGTTTTTATTAGCAGCGTTCTCAGTTTGTGCTGATGATGGTTTCTCTACTCCTACATCTGCAGCTAGCAAATTATTTTGGGAATCTATATGATTAATTTGAGAACTATTTTGAGGATCAAGTTTAAAAGAAGTTATATTTGAAATATTATAGGAATGCCATGGTGAGGAATTATTTAATCATCTGTCCGCTAGCGAGTTATGATTAGAAGTTAGGTTTCTAGCAATTGCCGCATTAATGTTAACTGTATGCGCACCCTGCACATCCATTTTATCAATAATTGTGTTTTCATTATTTTGACTAAAATAGTAATAGGTCTGAAAACCAACATTCCCCGTGCCCTGATGATGTAAAAAGGTGTTTTCAGGTGTTTTAACGGACGGCACCCCGTTGCGTACTGTAGTCAACGTTTTATCTAGATATAATAAAAACATGATTCTAAATAATATGACCAATGTAGGTTATTATTTTACACCGAGAAAAAGAGCTGTTTAGAACAAATGAAAAAGCGGTTCAAATCAAACGTAGCTCGCTTAATTTTTTATTTTCCACTGAAATGATTTTTATTCGGATGCAAAACGATAGCAATGCGGGACACCTTTGCACTCATAAATAGAGCGTTTATTTTGACTTGGTTTGGATCAAAAGCTCCGACTTTTGATTTGAATGCGTTTTTCTTTTGACTATTGAAAGTTGAACGTGTGAGCATTCAGTTCAAACGGGCTGGTTTTTGATTTGAATGTGTTTTTCGTTTGAAAAGGTAACTATAAAAATTTACACGTAAAAGTATTCGGATTAAACGAGTGGCTTTTGTTTTGAATGTGTTTTTCGTTTGAAAAGGTAACTGTAGAAATTTAAACGTAAAAGTATTCAGATTAAACGAGCGGCTTTTGGTTTGAATGTGTTTTTCATTTGACTGAAAAATATTAAACGTGGAAGTATTTGTTACGAACGTGCTGACATTTGTCTTAAACTTTGGAGTGTTTGAAAAACCGCGCCAAAATCAAAAATTTAAACGTTTGATTTAAAATTTTTTTCAAAGTGTGAATTTTTAGAAATTCGTTTGACTTGAACACTTTTTCCTGTAATTGCAAGATACTAAATTTGGTAAACAAAATCCTTGAAATGTTTGTAACAAAATGTTGTATTTCATTTTTCATTACACCAACAAAATCAAAAATTATAAACTAAAATATACTCCAGGTACTGCATAAAAGTTTAAGACCAGTTGTATTCTACTTGTAAAAATACTCATCAAAAATATACTAAGCCTTAAAATAATATCCTTTGGCCTTCAGACAGGCTTTTATTCTTCTTGGTATCGAATTTACTAAGTTTTCAGCCATGATTTTCGTCATATTTCTCCACTCTTCTAGCAAGAAAGTCTTCAACTCTTCTAAATTACCGGGTTTCCGTTTTGAAACACGATCACCAAGTGTTTTCCAGCAATTTTCTATTAAGTTGAGGTCAGGACTGGTTGGAGGCCAGTGTAGGACGTCAATACTATTTTGTTCAATCCATCGCCGGATGTAATTGGCAGTGTGTGGCTTCGCGTTGTCTTGTTGAAAAAGAGTCCCTCGCAGAGGCATTTCCTCTTCCATGAATGGTAGGAGATATTCACCAAGAATATCGACATACTTTTCTTTATTTATTGAGCCTTCGACAATACAGAGTTGCGAATAACCATGCTAAGACATAGCTCCCCACAACCTGACCTTGCCGCCGCCCATTTGCATCTGCTTCTGGAAAATATTTCCTTTTAAGAATTAATCCGCAAAAGGAAAATATTTCCTTTTAAAAATCAATTCGTAACAGGAAAATATTTCCTTTTAAAAATCAATCCGTAAAAGGAAAATATTTCCGTAAATCCGTAAAAGGAAAATAATTACAAATAATTTTCGTTCAAAGTTCATGAGTTGCATCTTCGTTCAATGTCTGTGAATTTCATCTTCGATTATTGAACGCACCCAGAAAATATTGACGAATACAAGATGGATGTCTTCAAACACCAAACGTCACTTTTGACAAACATGACACAGGAAAATAATATGAACTTCTATTTTCCACAAATAATGGTAAATATACAGTTTTTCGTTTGTAACTTGAAGGTTTAGTATTTGAAAATGTGTCTAAAGTGTAAAATAATGGTTAAGGCTAGGTCAAGAATTGAAGAATTTTATGGCGAAACAAATTTTTGTTTTTTTTAAATATTTCCAAAACTAGACCTCACCGCCACAAAATGCTTGCATATTTAGCACACCTGCGACTATGCTTATGTATTTGTATTTTTTTTTTTTTAGGAATTACAGCCAACGTTCCTTAATTAACTTTTCGATTTTTTTCTTCTTTTCCGCTTAAATTGCCGGCTCGCACACAGACCTTTCGGGATTTTGAGTTCGCGGCCACCGCGATAGATAAAAATTACCGATTTTTTCTAACTCCGCCGCGTGCATTTTTTTTTTTTTTGGTAAGTATTTTCCACTCAAATTACTTGTTTTAACCCTTTTTTTTGTTTTTAATTTAAATTTCACTTCAACTTTTTCCGCGCTCCTGATCTCATCCGTCCTCCTCCGATATCTTTTCCGGACTGTCGACTCAAGCCACGGCGACCCCACGCGCCGCTTCCCTCTTGTTTTTTTTCTCGAGATCCCGATGCAACCCACTCACACATCGGCCAGCGCAACCAATCGCTGGCGATCAGCCGATATGTGAGTCGGTTGCAACGGATTCTCGCACCGCTGCTTGAGTTGCTGCGTGGTCGACCTGGGACATCTGGGCGCGCTTCGAATGCACAGCGGTCGCAACTCGAGAATATTTTCAGCAAAAAAATCCGATGCCACAGGCCGAGCCCGTTACAGCTGTACATTGCCCTTGTTCCTGTTGCCATTTACGTAGGTGATAGTCAATATGTACTTCTATTGAAGATTTTTATCGCTTTTATAACGAATTCTTCCCGTTTTGAAAACAACAAAACATCTTTTTCGGGATAGATTTACTCAAAATCCAAATCAATCTAAAAATTGAAAAATGAGCTCAACCAAATTAACAGTTATATGCATATTAACTTACATAAATGTATCCTGGTCTTTTTAATATGGGCCAAATTTCTAGAATATCGCCTTCATTTAATAAAACATCATTACGTCTTTTGGTATAAGATCAGGGAAGACGAAAATAAGTATTTATAAGAAAAAAAATGTGTAAATAATTCTGTAGGGTGGTTCAAAAGAATAAAACATGATTTCAAACTGATCCAGGAATTTATTTGGTCACGTTCCTCTTGTTTTCTACAGCTCTCGATGTCTTCGCCACTGCGTTCTGCACTCGACTGACTTGTCTCCTCGACCGCGCGAGCGGAGTTCAATTTTCCGTTTTTTTTTTCTCCTCTACAGTGACCTACAATTCGGCCATCCTGCCTGCAATCGTCCTCGATTGTTTTATTGGAATACAAATCAACTTCCTAAATTCATTCTTAAATCTTTTAACACATTCCAACTAATCTTATTATTCTTATGTACTGACAAAATTCTTAAATTCATTCTTAAATCTTTTTTTTAACAAATTCCAAATAGTCTTACATCAATATACATATACATCTTAATTTACTCTACTTTGATAGTTATTATTACATACTTAATTTGTTTTGGGATCGTTAGATCTAAGATTTACGTAAGGTTTCATTCGCGAAACATCAAACACGCCCTCAAAGGGTTTTTGTGTAATCTGGAATCCTTCTACGTCCGCGATTAAGTACCTATCATTACCTAAACATTTTTTTATTTTGTACGGTGCTCTATACCTTGGTATTAGCTTTTTGTTTACTCCTACCGTAGTATCAAAACACTTATGCTTTTCCTCATCGAAGAGGAACTCATTGTTTCCCTTTAAAATTTCATACAGTGGTTTACTAATTATTGAGAAATTTTGAACGAATTTTCTAAAATAGGAACAAAGACCGAGAAAACTTTTTAGCTCCCTGGGATTTTTAGGGACACAAAAATCCCTTACAGCTTGAATTTTTTTAAAGTTTGGTCTAATACCGTTTTCGGATACATTGTATCCTAAATAATCAATTTCACGAACCATCAACCTACACTTATCCAGTCTAAGAATCAAATTATACTTTTTTATTCCCACTCGTTTGCAATTTTCGCATTTTTAGTTCCTCCTTTAAATCTTTAACTGAGAACGATTTATAATTTTCCATATCGGCACTTTTAGCGAACCTTTTTTTTTTTTTTCTTTTTTTTTTTTTTTTTTTTTTAACGCCGTCGCGTTGCTCGAGCAAACTAGATTTTCCCGATTCACGTCTGAATTTTCCGGAAAACACTACTTGTCCACTATCCCACTTCTGAAGTAATTGTAGGGTGGTTCAAAAGAATAAAACATGATTTCAAACTGATCCAGGAATTTATTTGGTCACGTTCCTCTTGTTTTCTACAGCTCTCGATGTCTTCGCCACTGCGTTCTGCACTCGACTGACTTGTCTCCTCGACCGCGCGAGCGGAGTTCAATTTTCCGTTTTTTTTCTCCTCTACAGTGACCTACAATTCAATGTAATTAACACAAATAAATAAATATTTAATTACAGGTGCGAAATTCGATTAGTTCCACTTCCTTAAAAATATGAAAATACATTATATAACTGTTGTGTATTAATCCTAATAACGTGTATTTCCGCCTTTGTTCTTTATAGTTTCAAATATGCGGCTGGGCATGGAATCAATTAATTTCCGCAGCGTGGAAAGATCGATGTTGTTCCAGGCATCTTTAATTGCTGTTTTCAGATCTGGTACATTGTTGTACTGTTTGCCATTTGCGTAAATCTGGCGGACGAGAATTCCCCAAAGATTCTCGATAGGATTTAGATCCGGTGAACGAGGTGGTCAGTCCAAAATAGTTATATTATTGGTGGTGAACCAATTTTTTGTCACTCGAGCATAGTGGATAGCAGCGCAGTCCTGTTGATATTTCCAATCAGGAGATGAAATATCGTCCGCAAATTCAAGCAAAACATTCTCCAATAAGTCCACATAGTTTGCCGCATTCATCCTTGTCGTTATCCAACATATCGGTGTCTTTCCATTATATCCGAATGCCGCCCATACCATAACCGATCCTCCTCCAAAATTTCGGCTCATAGAAATTTCTTGCTTCTTCCTTAAATCGTGCCAGTAGTACTGCATACCGTCAGGGCCATCCAAATTAAACTTCTTTTCGTCAGAAAATATGACGTGGTGCCATTCCTCTTTCCAATGCATATGTTGTTGGGCGAATCGAAGCCTACCTTCCTTATGTTTGCTGAGTAAAGCCGGTTTTGCCTTCCGTTTCTTCCATGCAAACATATTGCTGGTTGTCAAAATTTGTTGTACACGCCTCGTCGACACAGGAAGATCAAGATCCGTTTTTATTTGCCTCGCCGTCGTATTTTCCCTCGCTGCAGTTCTCAAAATTGCGGATTTTTGTTGTCGAGTAAGCTTCGTATTACCTCTTGTAAACCGGTTTTTTCCGTAATTTTCCTTCTGGGAAATGTAGTTATTTATGGCATGATGAGATCTGCCAATTCTCCTCGCAAGGGCCCGATTTGACAGACCCATACTTTTGAGTGTGTCAATCTGAACCCTTTCCTTTTCATTAAGTGTTGTCCCTTTTCCCATCTCGGTACCTGTACATATAAAAAATAATTCTAGAAAATTAGGTCTCAAAATATAATTACCGTAATTTTTCGATGCAGGTAGAACAAAAAAAGTCACTTGAAGTCGTCTGCTTTGCACGAAAACTGATAGAGAATTGAGTGGAACTATTGAAATTTCGCCTTTAACTAGTAGGAATTTTAGTTATTTCCAGGAAACCACCTCCTGTTATTTGGAGGGGGTGGCAGTTTATCTGTGCTATGATGTGTATCCCTACTACCTTTCCTTTAAGAGAAGATTTGATTGGATTTGCATTCCCAATACAAAAATACAAAGAGAAAATAGGGTGGAACTAATCGAATTTCGGTCACTGTATTCCATTTGTCGCTAACTAAACTTGCTGGCTCAAAGTTGGTTTTTAGCCACAAGTATGCATGTTGAGTTTGGAGGTCGTCTTGTTCTATAATAATATGCATTACTAGAGCATTAAAACTTTCATTGTTATTCTGCGTAAATCCACCTACGCATCTTTCTAATAACTCAAAGTCTGAGAGGTCTTCATAAATCGGCAATAATACCTCGGCAATATCTTCTGGAATTGGCGGTTTTTCAATTAATGAGTCCAAGGAATTTGTCGATACAGCTTTCTGGAAGTTACACCAAGAATCAGGTCCTTCAGGGCATAGAAAATGTGAGGGGTCTTCGGGTGACGAGGATTTATGGTATAACGTTTGCCAAATACCGTTACATGTCTTCAATATTCGTTACATTACGACGTATTGCTAATCCATAGTATTTTGTCAATTCATTAATCAACTTATCGGTTAATCTACCTTTCCCCCCAAAGTTTTTCCTTCTTTTGTCCGCTGTTTTTTTATTGCTCTAAGTCGACTGCCCATTCTTTTCTGTACATGGTTGATACATTCCTTTTTAATTATCTTCACATTTCCATAAGGTTTAGCATCACAAATGTTTTTATAGGTCTTTGTGTCACCATCCCCAATATAATTAATATATCTGACGTTATGTAAAGATTCAGATCTTAGAAACATTTCTTTTATTCCTTCCACCTCCATTTGACCCGAAGAATTATCATGGTTTATTGTGCACACTTCTGAATGTTTTTTTTGCCAGGTCTCATATTCAGCAGTATCTTTCTCCAGATTCATTTGTGCACATGATTTACAGAAGCTCGATTTCATGACAACATCCACAATTTTTGCCAGAGTAGTAGCCAATAAGAGAAGAAATGCCAAAGGATGATTTAAATGCTCGCTTCTTCCAACTTCCACCTCCAGATACCGAAATCCCAGGAATAATTTCGGACTCCAATTGTTTTGAAGTTTCTTCCACTTCTTCTTTTACTGCTTTCGTTAGAACCATGTCACAACAAGTTTTTGCTGCATCTCTGATCTGTTTCACTACAGTAGTATGTTCTGACTGCGGTCACAAAAAGTACTAGGTGTGATAGTGACAGCAAATTGGTTGACTGGGGGCTTACGATAGTTTGCACTGTGCGTTTAAAGCGGGTAGGTATGAAAAGGTGCGCATGGTCTCCTTTGCGTAAATTAGCGCTAAAATCTGGAAAGTTGCAGATAGTTTGCACTGTGCACTTGATCAGTTGCTAGGTGCGTGAAGGAGGTGTGCGTTTCTTTCTGGCTGGAAGTGGCTGGAAGGTGAGTGTGGCGAGTTTGCGGAGTGTACAGGGCAGAGATACTTGCGTGCTGTGGATAGGAAACGTTCGGAAGATGATAGTGTGCAAGCAGAACGTGTTTGGAAAAGGTGAGAATGATCCCAAGCGAAATATTGTGTGTATAGAACAAGTGCAGAAAATCGAGAAGAACTTGCAGAATGGGGTGGAGTGAAAGTAAAACAAAACGCGTGTGGTGCAATGTGCCACCCAGCCAAAGAAGTACTTACGTGACTTTGTTTGCAAGGCGGTAATACGCGATCAAAACACGGATCGTAAAGAAAGCGATCCAAAAGAGCAAATAAAGAACTGAAGGGAACTGAATAAGCCGCTTGAAAATAAAAACAAAGACGGTGCAGTAGAACAGATTCTTGTGTTGTTATACACGTGCTCGTTGTTCTTGTACCCTTCAATGCGTGCTGCGCGTAATAAAGAGCTGTAAAAAGGTTAAGGAAAGATAAGGAAAATGTAAGAAAACGAATGAAAACGCGCAATTTAACTTGTACCGAAAAGTCTTTATTTTTAACATGTTTAATTTTTATTATGTTTTTATTTTAAAACGCAAATTTTATTTATTATTCTTTTACAATAAATTTTAATTTTAAAAATCCCCCCTTCGAGTCATCCTTGCCGCTGTAAATCAGGAAGTGGTTTGAAATAGCGTTTAGTTCATCTACTTGGCGCGACGTTTTAATTTTCTCTGAGAAGCGCGGTGGTAAAAACATATATGTTCCATCTACAAAGTGGACAGTCAGGCGCTGTCCATATTTTGTTTTTACAGATTTAAAAAAACGAATTTCGTACTCCTTCCCAATCTTTAAATCGACTGTGCGAATAAGTGTCC
Source organism: Tolmerus cingulatus (assembly GCA_959613345.1). NCBI lineage: Eukaryota > Metazoa > Arthropoda > Insecta > Diptera > Asilidae > Tolmerus > Tolmerus cingulatus. Next base: position 46,434,488 of record OY390707.1, read on the forward strand.
CATATTCGCCTTCCGCAACACTTGTCAATAATTCTAAAGCGTTCTGTGGAGTGAAAACATATATTATTGTATGTTAAATTTTAATATTTAAGTTATTTTAAACTTGCCATTTTTTCTTGCGCCCTGTAGAAGATTCGCTTGCTTTACAAACTGTGATTTAATCTAAGAAGCTCATTTTTCTAATATATTTTTTTCAGTGATCCTGAGCATATTCATGCATATGGCGCGGACTTCCGACGCATGTTGCTGGGAGAATAGTTGTTCTACCTACATTCTGTGCATTTCCATCAGCATTGATGGCATCCCGTAGATGAATGTATTCTTCAGAATGCAGTTTTGCCTGGTTCAACCTGATAAATGTCAATTGCTCAGTTTCAACTTTCACATAAAGGTTTTGTGTGATTGTGAACAAATTAAACAGATAATTAACCTTATTATAATCCAGATAAACAGGATTGAAAATACAAAAACTAATACTGGCTCAATCAAATTTGATAATATCCAATTCATAGCGGAGTGAGATCTAGTATGCTCATATAAAGTTGTGGTGTCAAATATAGGTATTTTGCCATAAGGATCCAGAAGGGATGATCTACTAATTTCAAATCTTGAAATAGATTTGTTGTCTTTGGGGAGACTATATGGGATATAATGAACTGAAGACATAGACCTGCCATAATTTGACATAATATCTATATCGTAATTTCTCTGATAATTTTCTGATATTAGATCATAATAACCATGTTTTAATGTAGGTATTAGAAATGTGGTAGACAAAGAATCTGATCCACATGATCTGGGAGGTGTCAAGATTATTAATCCGATTAATGGGTAGAGGTAACCACTCAATATAGAATTTGATCCACTCTTGTAAAATGTAATATTGAGAAGTTTCCCACACCACTTGTAGGGTTTTGTAATCATCAACTTATCAATGGGAGATCCTAGATTAAAGTGTAAGACATCACCATCATAATATGATAAATAAGAAGTGGTGTCAAGGTAAATATCTAAAAATGGTCGAGGACTTATAGATTTTATTTCCCATACCATAGCTAGCAGGTATTGTCGTTGGTTACTTTTTACAATCCAATCATTTGTTATTTGAGTGAGGGATTGATAATAAAGATGATCGATGTGCCACTCTAATTCCGATGTTCCCCATGCAGATTGCTCAAGTAGAACCTGATCTTGGTACTTTAACGGGTAGTCTAACGAGTAATGTCGATTGCTACTTTTGTTATAGTTCTCAATTATTATTTCTGGTATTGTATGCCTGGGAAGGAGGGTAGCCTCACGGTGAATTTTGATGCTTCTGCTTCTCCTGTGTGGTAGATTTTGATTGTATGAGTTCAACATATTATAGGTCCAATTCCCATCATATAAGGTTAAAGCTTCTTTCCACTTATCTTGAGTTATAATTGAATATTTAGGAATTGAAACAAGTAATGTATATAAGAAATCCTGTCCTTCATGTGTTGCAAAGCTGAAGAGGTGTCCTTCTTCTGAGACCCATATATATGTATTGTCAAGTTTGCATTCAGCTTCCCATCTGTCAATTGTTGAGTTTGTAAGAGTCATAGAAAACCTGTCTAGATCTGATATAAACTTATATATGATGATTTCTTGGTTCGGCGTATTTCTCTTGTCTCCAAAAACCAATCCTACAAAGTTCCCTATTGGTTCAAGTAAACATTGGTGTATGTCATTTGTTCGGCTGGGTATATAAAGAGTGGTTGAATTTGAGAGTTGACAGATTGGCTCCATAATAGTGCATTGTGTTTTAGTAGTAGGTTTTATTAAATTTCCTTTTAAATTCCATGAGATAGGTATCACTTTGTATCTGATTATGTTGGTCTCTTTATGGGTGACAGATAACCACCAACAATCAAACAGATCATCACCAAATGTATGAACATTGTCCTTAGATAGATTGATTCCCTCTAAGTTGGTTGACAGTAGTAACTGAATTAAGGCTTGAAGGTCTTTTTGGTTTATATTAGTTAAGCTAATAGGATAGTCTTCTAAGACCTTTTTATCCTTAAAGCTCCACAAATTTTCAGAACACATTGTTTTCACTTTGTATGCAGTAACAATGATCCCTAAACCTTGAGATCGTTTGTCCACATTTCTATATATGGTCACTCTGGTTTTCTCTTTTATTGAATACCTGGACCGGAAAATTATTGGATCTGGACATGATGTTGGAGAATAGCTGGTTAGAGATTGAAATTTGTTGTCATTTTCTATAAATCTAACTTTTGGATTTATGATCATGGTTGTTCCAGAGCTTAATATTGCCAGGGCAATGTGAATGGCAAGGCTTCTCATGGTTGGTTTTTGTTTTTCCGGGTTGTGTTGGTGTTTTCTTTGTGCTCATCATTCACGTACATATCCACAGCATATTGGTGGAAGAGACGCCGACATTTTAAGATATGATTGTCCTCATTTTCCCGAACTATCAGTCTGTATGAATAATAATTCATTAAACTAACTTTTTTATTTCTTTTATAAAATATAATAGGTATAATATATATATGAATGAATGTAAACGTACCGGCATTTTCTAAAGATGTATTTTCAATAATGGTACCAATTAGAGATTTGCTTTCCGCATCCTTTATTGAATTTTTAAACATTCGCAGAATATTTTCAATAAAATTGAAATTTTTTACAAATGGATCTTTCAGGGTATATGTAGCTAAAGTAAATTTCGATCTGAAATTATTTAGGTATAAGGATTATTTAATATGTGTTATTCAATACAATTTTCCAACCAATTCTGGAGATCTTGCATGTGTGTGTAATGGCCACTCTTTGATAATCGCGGTGATTGTTGAATCCCCAAATGATAGAATTTAGCGCATTCTATAAACTCTTGTCACTAGCCACTTTTCTTTTACAAGAGTCCAAGGCTCCCTTAAATGCCTTAACATGCTTGATATTTCTAGAAATTCAGAATCTAAATATATTCCGGGACACAGTAGTAACGGTCCATTCCGCCATATAAAAGAGTCTAAGTGCGATAGGGAGCGGTTGCTTAAGGTTCCCACTCAGTGGTATGAGGTTGTTGGTGTGAAAGGGTAGGGTTGATTTTCTGTCGAGGTGTGGTTGTTAGTTTTGGTGGGGTTTGGGTTGGAGTGGCTGGGGGGCGGGGAGGAATATGGCGAAAGTGGGGGGACTCTTGTTATGGGGGGGTCTCTACGGCGCCCGGCTAAGCCCGTAGTCTGGTGGTGCGTAGCTGCGCGAGCTGGCATGGCTAGCATTGCGGCAGTGTGGGGGGGTTTGCCAAAGGCCACCCTTTGCCACTCGAAACGACGTCCGCCCAAAACGAAAAAAATCTCGCGCGACGGAATACACTAGGGAATGACGGAAAAGGGCATGGCGGACAGAACCCCTGTCCCTGCCCGTGGATGGCATCTCAGGGGGGCTCGGGTGGAATTGAGCCCCTTCTGGCCATTTCCCCAATCGCCCTTATGACCTCCCCGCGGCCAACAAGATTTTGGGGAGGTCCCTGGGAGAAGCGATGATGTGAAGAGGGCGGAGGCACCATGCCTCTTCAGGTGGCCCCGTCGTGGTGCCCTCCGCCGGCGATTCGCAGCCAACAGTTCAGTATGGGTTAAGTTCCGAATTTTTTTTGGAATGTAACGTAGTGGTTCAATATAAGAAATTAACGGTAAGTGTTCACTAAATCAGATATGTGAGGTTTTTCCAAAAAGTTATCTTTTCATTTTTCTTTTCTTTCGCGACTTGCGGCGACTTTTCCAAGAATTTTCCGTGTTTCATACTAATTACTCTAGAGTCACTCGGAACTTCTTGTTTCAGAAAATGAATTTAATTTTTTTATTATAGAGTCCCTCGGAACTTTTGCTTCCAAAAAGAAAATCCATTTAACTTTTTAATTATAGTCACTCAGAACTTTATCTTTCAAAAAATGAATTTAATTTTTTTTTATTATAGAGTCACTCAGAACTTTTTCTTTCCAAAGAAAATGGATTTAACTTTTTAATTACAGTCACTCGGACATTTTCTTTCAAAAAAATGAATTTAATGTTTTTATTATAGAGTCACTCGAAACTTTTCTTTCTAAAAAAAAATGGATTTAACTTTTTAATTATAGAGTCACTCGGAACTTTTTCTTTCAAATAATGAATTTAATTTTTTTATTACATAGTCAGAACTGTTCTTTCAAAATTTTTTTGTTTGTTTTTTTTTAATTCGTTTTGCTTTATTTGTATGAATTAGCTTACAATGGCTCTTATTTCAATATCTTAATCTAAGGTAAAACTATTGCTAGGCTCTTTGCCTAGGCAATTGCTTCCTGTAATTCGTTTGCTATCCATAGGGCCCGGCCCTTTCTGCCGGTCGTCTCTGGCCTGGATGGTATAGCTGCTTAAACCTGGGCGTTGTTGTTGGTATACTTTTTTTTGAGTCCTCTTCTATAGTCTTTGTAGATCTGGTACATGAAGGATAGTCCTACTTCGATCGTTATCTGATGTCTTCTGGGTTGATGATGATAGTATTCACTATTTCACCTGCGTTGTCCACTTTTTTTGAATTAGTTGTTCCCATCGTGATTGCTTGCTGACTGTCAATGATTACTGCCAGTTTGTTTTCCGTTATATTTTTATATATGGACAATTTTGTTTATGCGTTGCGATTTGCGCAATTTGTTGGGTCATTTTTCTTTAGGCGAGAAAAACTTTTTACCGTCAGAATCGCTCTTGCAGTTTTGTTCGGGTGTTGTTTTAACCTGGTTAGGTATGTGTTGCTTAGCTTTGCTATTAAATCTTCGACCTCATTCACTTTTACGTCTCTCAGCAGGAATTTGTTGCGCATGTAGCGCGGTGCGCCAGTTATTGCCCTGATTATTTTTGATTGAACTCTTTTGATGGTGTTGGTATTTGATGTCTTTGCTGCTCCCAAAAAAAAAATAAATAAATAAATAAAATTAATATGTTTATTACAGAGTCACTTAGAAAGAATTCGGCACAGCGGTCAGTGATCAAAAAAAGAAATTTAATTTACGACGGCACGTTGATAATGTGACTCGGAAACGGCGCTGTTGGGTGTGCCGTATTTAAGGGGTTAGGGGTAGTCAGAGGCACGAAAAAATGAGAATTTTCAGTATTTTTTTTTTGCTATTAAATCATGTTATTTAACAAAAGTGATAATATGGCATTATTATACAATGTTTGACTTGAAGTCACAGAAATTTCAAAAAAAAAAATTTTGATTTTTTGAAAATTCTGACTACCCCTAACCCCTTAACTCGCCACCGTCTTTTAGGCTTAAGGCCACTTGATTGCCGGCTTTTAGGCTGATGATGAATTGTGAATTTGGAATTTATGTACAACAACAGTTTTCCAGACATCTGGAGCAATACTAATATAGTCCAGAGCAAATTTAATTTTTGCTTTCCGGTTCACTTTACTTATAAGGGGCTTTCTTCTATGCACTCTACCATTAAAATTATGTTTGCGCAATATATTTCGTACTGTTTCTGCACTTGCTTTCTTTCTAAATCTGTTTTCAGTTTCCGGAGTCAATTTTACGGCACTTCTCTTAGGATCCAGTAATACTTGCCTTACTATCATTTCTTCCCGTTCATCAGAAAAATATCACGAATTCGCAGCACTTTTCATTTTTATGATTACTTGGTACCTATTAGTATTTGATTGGAAAACCTCGTTGCTTCAAAACTTCGGGGCATCGACGCTACATGAACTCAATCAAACGTCAGCATCGGTCATACCAGTGTTCTTCGACTTTTTTAAAAAGTTCGTCCAAATTCTTGCATTTTTCTTGACTTACCGCAACTTTGACGTCCCTCCGCAAATGCTCCATCGGATTAAGGTCAGCACTATTCGCTGCCCATTCGACGACATCGATGTGATTTTAATGGAAAAATTGTTTTGTGATGTTGGCCGTGTGCTTCGGGTCGTTATCTTGTTGAAATTTCCAAATTACTGGCATGTTTTCCTCAGCCCACGGCAACATTACGTCTTTTAGAATTTCAACACACAAGGGAGCCGTCAAAGTTTCACGTATTCGGTAAACTGGCCCAACTCCATTCAGACTTTGATATTACCACCACCATGCTTTACAACATGCGTAGGGTATCTGGGATTGAATTCTTCCCCTTTTGGCTGTCGAACATAGCGTCTTGCGCTGGGAACCATTCTGTCGATCTTGGCCTCATCACTCCATAGTAAAAATTTCCATTGATTATTTGACCAGCTCGCATGGGAGCGCCCAAACTCCACTCGCTTTTTTCGCTGGCGTGCTGTTGTTAATGGTCGTGTTATATATTCTGATGTGAATATATAACAATTGAGAATTATCCCCTTGATGATGGGCACTAATTCTCTTGATGATGATGCTCCTTGGGTCCACAGGTGGGACAATTAAAATGCACTGTCACTTGAACGTTTTTTATTTACTGTCTTTTTCATTGCACTAATGCTTACACAGGCGGTACTGTGCCGGACCCGCGACTCCCGACTCAATTCGACTTAAGTTCCGTGGCTCGACTGAAGTACTTTTACGGGACTTAAGTCTTTTTTACTTGTGCGTCGACGTTAGCTCTAACTTTCCGTGTTAGGGCTCGAACTAGGACTCGGACTGATCAAGACTTCGACTACTCAAGATTGTATCTTCGACCTCGACTCTTTAAGACTCTGACTCCCGGGACTAGGACTGACCGGGTACTTATATTACCTCGGTCAGTTACTGGAACTTTCCAATGTTCCAGAGTCCCGAATGTATGCGTCGCCACTTTTTTGGCGCACATGTCGCGTGTCATCATAAATTGCCGGGCAAGTGTTTAGGGTCGACGTATGCGCGGGCGGTCGCCTCAGCATGCGCTTGGGACGATGCGCTCGCGGGTGGTCAACGTAGCATAAATCGAGAAGTCGCATTATTGGTTCTGCGACTTTCGATTATTGTGAAATGTTTCAAATTGCAGACATGTTGTGTCTTGTGTAGGGGAGACCGGGGCGCGAATTAACAAAATTAATATTTTCAATTGTAACTTCAAAACGCATTAACATTTTAATATGAGTTTTATGTAAAATGATGTCAAAACTATTCTATAGTCATATCGTTGATTTTAATTTGACAAGAAATTGGTACTTGTTTTAGAAAGTCGAATTTTCTCAGAAAAGTCAGAAGTTAATACTTACCCCGCGATCGGGGCTAGAATTAACAGTTCCGAGGTAAGTATTAACATAAGGGGCAACAATTAACATTCTTTATATTTTCATCGATAATCAAAGAAAACGCAAAATTACACTGATATTTTTTTATTAAGGTACACAACTAACATTAGATTTAAACAATAATAGTACTTTGTCCCTGCAACAATGATTTAGCGATATATATAAATGTATAGAAATAAAAACTCAAACAAAACCTCTTTGTGGAAAAACAAAAATCAACAAATCCTTAAACAATTTCTAATTCAAATCTACTTGTATTGTTAGATATAGTCTTAATAGTCTTTTAAGTATCATATTTTCCATGTGTTCTTTATTCAGAATTATGTGATACGTCTGAATCCCAGTTTTGGCAAATATATGAAATAGTGTTGCCTTTAATACATCTGGACTGAGCCCACTGCTTGCACAACAGGCATTGCACCCAGTCTGCACCAGATATGTCTTCATTGTATGAGACACCACATTTAAAATAAATAATTAGGTACCGTGATGAATGCACAAAAACATAGAATGCATAGGTACACTTGCGGTCATAAAAACCGCACCACTTGAAATTCATAAGAAAAAATTGAATAAAAGGATATCTACTTTTCCGAATGGAATAATTCTTTACTACAATAATCAATAGTAACTCGTACACAGTTTGACAGAATTTCGTTTGCCTACTGCCTTTTGTTTGGAAGAAATTTAAAAAAAAGTTTAACTATCAATTTTCATACTTTATTATTATTTACATGTTTATTACATTAGTTATGAAACTAGCGGATAATTTGGAATACTTTTTATTTATACATAACTTACACTTAATTTAAATTATATGTACAGTGTTCAGTACCGCGTTGCTCCCCCTTTGGCCGCAATAACCGCTTCGATCCTAGAAGGCATTGAGTCCACCAATATTTTAATGATGTCGTCCGTTATTTCGTTCCTCCACACAAGATCCAGCACTTGATTTAGCTTCCTTTTGCTCTCCGGTTTGTGTTCTGCTACTTTCCGTTTCATAACATGCCATAGATGCTCGATGGGATTCATATCGGGCGAATTCGCTGGCCAGTCGAGTCTCTGAATTCCAAGATCAGAAAATATTTTTTCGAGCTGGAAAAAAAAGAGGATACATTTTTTTGTTTTTTTTATTTGAAAATGAAGAAGACATATGGCAGTTTATATGCCGTACTATACTTACCGATTTGGCACGATGGCAAGGTGCAGAATCATCTTGGAAAATGACTTCTTCAGTAAACGAAAGATGCTCCTCCATGGCTGGTATCAAAAATTGCTTTATGACTTCCCCGTACTTCTGAGCGTTCATGGTTCCATCAACGAAGTGCAAAGGACCTAGAATGTAGAAAGAAAAACATCCCCAGACCATTTGACTTTGAGGAAACTTCACCGTTCTAATTGTGCATTCATCCTTAAACCTTTCTCCTGCTGAACGTCGCACGTATGGCAAATTGTCCGCGCACAACAAGTTGAATTTGCTTTCATCGGACCAAATCACATGTCGCCAGTCTTCCTGCGTCCAATTTTTGTACTTCTTCGCCCATGCTAGACGAGCCGCCTTCATTTTCTTTGTCAACATGGGTTTTTTCGCTGGTCGTCTTCCATAAAGTCCCATTTCTCGTAGCCTTCTACGGATTGTTTCAACGCTAAGATCGACTTGATGATAGTCCCTCAGCTCTGTCCTCAAACGGACAGCGGATTTGAAGCGATCCTTCAAACTCATCCGTCGTAAGGCCTTGTCCGTCCTTGCATTTGTCTTTCGTTTCCTTCCAGATCCTTTCGTCCTCTCCAGAGGGTCCAAATTCTCTTTTTTTTTCACTAAGCGAACGATAGTTGAATGGCTGCACCCTATTGTAGTCGCTATCTGACGATACGACAGACCTTGATCTACCAAAGTCAAAATTTCGACTTTTTGGTCTCGGGTCAACTGCTTGTATTTTCCGGCCATTTCACTTTTTTTCACTTTATCGTTATCACCACTGAACTTGAACTGAATATCCTTTCACCGAAAGGGTTGCTTTTATACCCCCTTAGAGCAGGTCAAATTATTGCATCCCTCCCCCTACCCTACCTCCTTCAATTATGGGCATTATTGAAACTACCTGCGTGGTGCGGTTTTTATGACCGCAAGTGTATATGTATAGGGTAGACCGAGGCGAATCGGATCACTTTTTCTTTGAGGTTGAGTAAATCATACTAAAGTGTTATATAATGTTATTTTTATTGTTGAAAACGAAAGAAGTAACAGTCAGCTATGAAATAAACATTGGAAAACTTAAATCATACATATATTCTCTTCGTTAGCTCTTAAAAACTGAAAAAAGAAAAATACCCGAATCGCCCCAATTTTTGGGGTGAATCGGATCGTACACAACATGTAACAAAATTTTAAGTTTCTTAACACTATAGCTTTGGAATCAGTAAAAAATTAATAATGAGATCAATTTTAATTATTGGCACATAATTCACATATATATGGTCCTTTTTTTCCCCCCATATTAGCACATTTTTCGTGGCACCATTCTTCGCAGGCATTGCACTGAATCCAATCCTCTGATGGTGGATGAATGAATATTTCGGAACAGTAAATGCAGTGCCACTCTCTCTGTTTTGCAGATGAACTTTTAATATTTATCGCAGGCTTTGCTTTATTGTTCATAGTATTTTCTTTGCCCACAGCCTTTTTCTTGTTTTCCTTGGTTTTATTGTCTACCTTAAATTTCTTCTTTGTTTCTTTTTCGAGAAGAGTAGTCTTACTCTGAGGTGATGTTAAATGCAAGACCAGTTTTGAAACTTTACGGATTCTTTTAGAATTGGTGAGTTTAAAGGTGATGGAAGAATTTCTTTAATTATTTCTGCACAGGTGGGAGGCTGAGCTTTGTCAGATTGTTGCGAACTTGTGGATAGCACTATATTATCGAGTGGTTTTGTATTTGTAGCTTGGACTTGTACCTTTATTTTTGACTGCACTTGTTCTTCACTTGAGGATTGGACTTGGGGCACTTGACACTCTCTCTGTTTTGCTGATGAACTCTTAATTTTAATCCCAGGCGTTGCTTTATTCTTCATCTTCTTTCTTTCTTCATCTGCACAGGTGGAAGACTGGGCTTTGTCCGACTGTCGTGAACTTGCAGCTGACACTGTATCAGCTACTGGTTGTGTATTTGTTGCTTGCACTTGTAGCTGCATTTGTTGGGAACTTGAGGACTGGACTTGGGACTCTACAATGTCCGACTCTTGATCACCGATGAACTTGTGGTCAGGTATTGCATTGGCGTTTAGTGGAAATATTCCAGTCTTTTCGAAGCCTTTTGTAGCATTCCCAACAGTGGCAACCTGATTCCAAGCCTGTTGGAAAAGTGCTCCGAAAGCGACTTTTGTGATTCCTTGATTCGGATGTGAATGTTGCCATGATGTAGCTTGTGGTGATAATAGGTTTTGAGCGGTTTGAAAAACGATACATCGAGTGGTTGCAGGGCATGTGATGTGTGTGGAGGAAGAAGTACAAGTTCAATTTCGAAAGAGTCACACAAGTCTACCACTGAGTAGCTGGTGTGAGACGCGTGCCCATCTAAAATTAGAACTACTTTTCCTGGGGTCCGGTAGCGATTGAAATGTTGCAGCCACAACTTAAAAGCTTCTTCGGTGACCCAGCCCTTTTCTGTCATGGCAACTTCAGTACCAGGTGGCATACCTAGAAGAAAATCGCCACGTTTACGCACACCTTTGAATAGAACAAATGGAGGTATGTACTGTCCTGCTGCATTCATACAGGCTAGAACGGTTACATTTTCACCTCGTTCAACACTGGTCATGCTGACAACATCTTTAGCACCTTTTTGGGCTATAATGTTGGGTGGGCGGTTACTAAGCGGCATCCCCGTTTCATCAACATTGTATACACATTCAGGTCTTCCTCTTAAATTGTTGTTATCTACTACTGTTTTCAAAGTATTAAAGAATTCTGTCACTTTTTCCTTCTTCATACCATCAATCCTTGCTCTTGACAGACCCTCCTGCTTCCGAATAGTTAATTTTTTATTTCTTTGCATGAAGCGATGAAACCAGTCCTGGCCAGCCATTCCAGCATTTCTGTCAAATTTGTGTTCTATGTTTTGACGTTCTGCAAATTCAAACGCGTACTTACGTACCGCTTTGGGTGTAATTCCGAAGCCACGACTTGCCAAGTGCAACAGCCGGTCAGCTAACTTCTTTTCTGCGTCCTCATCTAAAGCTGGCTGTCCACCTCGACGCTTAATAATACCCCTGGACGAAGTAACTCTTCTCTGTAAGCTCGTGAACGGTACTGCAAAAATCTCAGCAGCCTTACGTAAGGTCAACTCTTTGTTCTGAACTTTATTTACAGCCTCTTTCATTTTTTCTTGAGACCATTCTCCGGCATCAGTCTTTCTTTTGTATGTGCGAACCATCTACAATGAAATAAATATGAATCAATAACCTCAAACATGTAATAAATCAGTTTAAAAGTGTGATCCAATTCGCCCCTGACGATATGATCCGATTAGCCCCATAATCAAGACTTTTGAAATAAATATTTTAGACGTTAACCTCTAAGATCTTACTTAAAAGCGAATTGGTTCTCTAATATAGACACCTTGCTTAACAACATAAACCAATGTAGTTGAGTTTTAACACAAATCTGTAATATGACACAAAGAAATCGTAAGTACGTACCTTAGATGAGCGCCAAAATTGCGACACACGCAAACGACCGAGTCGCTAACGAGCGGCGTCGCCACTGATTCACAAGCGCGATCGAAATACTGCCTATGTCGGGAGGTGCGGGGTGAGAGGAGAGACGCAAAACGCCGGTTGAGTGCGTTCTATGTGAATGCGATATTTGAATTATCAACAGATTTCTTATTTTGATCCGATTCGCCCTGTGATCCGATTCGCCTCGGTCTACCCTACTGTTAATACTAACCCCACATACGGGGCAAGAATTAACATGTTAATAGTTGCCCCGTATGTTTTGTTAATTTCAGCCCCATGGGTACGCTTTCAATAAAAAAAATCATAATTACAAAATAGTTTACATTAGCCTTAGTAAAGTTATGTAGCATTATTACAAATAAAACGAGCTACTACGAAACAAAAAATATTACAGCAAAATCAAATATTCATCACGTAAATCAAAAAATTGTAAAGTGACAAAAGTTCATTACCTGGTCAAAACAGATGCTCATTACACAACTCACTTATACGGCGCACTAAGCGAGACTGACTAGTCTCAGGCTGTACAACACTGTCACGAGACAAATTTCAGAAATCAATATCAAAGTGCCGTTTATAGTTTCTTAGAAATTCGCTTGTTAATACTTACCCCTGTTAATTAAAGCCCCGGTCTCCCCTAATATTTATTAAAACGTCTCGACTAGGCTTAACTAGGTTTTATTCACTTAGCAGTTATTCCACGACTGCCTGACTTTTACACGTAATACTTAGTCCTCTACCGATTTGTTATACTCTTAGTGTCATACTTCATCTCTCATATTTTAGACTGTTGTTTAAGGCTGCTTCTTAATTCTAAATCATTACCATACTACATCTTGAAATTTGAAGGGCACTTCAAAGAAAAGGAGTCCGTGATGAATGACGAGGGCACCCTGCCTCATCGTGCTGGCCCCGACATGGTGGCACCTCGTCGTCGATCTCACGGTGATACCGGTCTCTTTTTTAAATATAATTTTTTTTTTTTTATATGTAATAAAGTTACATTAATAGTGTAATAGTTGTGGTTCAGCATTATTTATATGTTATTTGTTTTTGAAGTTTTGTATTTTTTTCTTTTTGAAACTACAAAACGGTCCCAAAGAAATTAACGGTGAGTGTTCAGTAATACATATCGGGAGAGTTTTTCAAAAAAAATTAACTTTACATTTTTTTCTTTTCTTCCTTTGGGAACTACACAACGGTACCAAAAAAATTAACGGTAAGTGTTCACTAATACATATCGCGAGAGTTTTTCAAAAAAAAAAATTAACTTTACATTCTTTTCTTTTCTTCCTTTAGAAACTCCACAACGGTCCCAAAAAATTAACGGTGAGTGTTCACTAATACATATCGGGAGAGTTTTTCAAAAAAAAAAGTAAGTTTACATTATTTTCCTTTCTTCCTTTGGAAACTACACAACGGTCCCAAAAAAATTAACGGTGAGTGTTCACTAATACCAGGTGCACAAGTATGAAATGCGGTTTTTTTTTCGAAAAAAAAACACGTTAAATTCGGAAGAATTATAAAAAGCTGTTTATTCAAAATATTCTCCATCGCTGGTTACACACTTTTCCCATCTTTCAGGCAATTTATGAATTTCACGCCAGTAAAAATCTTCTTCCACCTCTGACATATCTTCACTTATACCTATCTTGCAAATGTTGCAGTATCTCTTCTTGATTCAATTCGCGGCGACACATGTCTATACACTGTGCATACACTCGGTAATAGTAAGGAAGTGCAATTTAGGTAAGCCCATTTATAGGAAAATTCGGAAGGCATCTAAATTAATTTTGAATAAGAAAGGATTATTTAAAAGTATCATAAATGTAGGTAGGTCCTTCGGCGCCAGACAAATATCAAAGCCGAAAAATTTCGGGGAACTGCAGTAAATTGGACGACGGTAAACAAGCGAAGCCACTTTTTATGATAGACCTCTTCTTGTTTATTAGGGCACATACACAGAGGTATAAACAGTAAATAAGATTTCAGGAAACAAATACGAGACCTATAACCATGACAATAAAACTTTATCTTCCACTTAGTGTACTAAATACGTACAACAAATTCAATTATCACATGGCTCAGTATAAATTTCCTTCACCGGTCAAAATGACCGGCGCCGTCGTTCTAGGAATGACTATGCATAACTTTGGAATAAATAAAAACAAACAAGCAGTATTACGTAAAAATGTTCTCTAGTGTTATTTGAAAGCATTTTTATAGATAGTACAATAGTTTAAAACTCACTAGCGGTCAAATTGACCGCTTCCGTCATTCTAGTGTGTTTGTTCTAATTTATTTTGTTATCATTTTTAATTTTGTGTTATTATTGCTAAAGTCCATCGTTTTTAAAATTTATTTTATAATATTTCTTAACTTTGTTTCACTGTAGCTTAAGTTCATTGATTCTGCATTTATTCTACATTTTAATTTCGCTTTATTATTTCTAGAGTTCATTTGCTTTAAATCTAGTTGAATAATTTTTACTTCCTCTTATTAATTCTAGAGTTCATTGCCATTAAATTTATTTTGTAACTTTGCTTTCGTATCATATTTCTGAAATTACCTTGTTCTAGGTTTATCTATTTTCCTTTTGTATTACTAAATTTAATTTTACACTCGTAGTCCAGTTCATTTCCGTTAATCTTATATTAATTTAACTTTCCCTTTCTCGAACTTAATTTATTATTCCAACTTTTTTTTTGATACGTTTAATGCTGAACTATTACTTCTAATCTTATTTTATGTTAAACTTTTCGAAATTAATTTAGCGTCACTAAATTTAAATTCTTTGTTTCGATTTATAATGCATTATTTCTACTTTTTTTTTCTCGAAACAGTATTTTTCGCGGACGCGCTCCTTTTTCTCTTCCGAAGCCGTAACCGAGATTCGCGTTACTTGCGGACAGTTCTTTTTCCAACGATCGCGTCACGAATTTAAAACTTTTACTACGGTCTTCCCGACACAATTTTTCCTTTTCCTCCGTAGTAATATTAAAGTTCAATTTTTCTTGCTTGCCCTGCTCAATAATTTCTTTTCTTCTCCAGCTGCTGCTTCGTCTCCAGTACGCTGCCGACCGCTCTCTCTCGATTCCTCGATTCGACTTGGGCTGCTGCGCAGACTAGACTGCCCGCCCAGGGCACGCGGGGTCGACTTCCTTTCCAGGATCCCGTTGCGGTTCACTCACACATCGGCCCGCGCAGCCAACCGTCGGCAATCAGCCGATGTGTGAGTCAGCCGCAACGGTTCCACTTGTTGCTTGCGCTGATGAGGACTCGGCCTGTTGCATCTGGGCGCAGCGAGAATGCCCGGTGGCAACAACTTGTGAAATTGTTCGCCCAGAAATCATCGAAATTGCTGCCTCCGAGCACTCTGGCGAGCCCGTTAGCAGCTGTAAATTGCCCTTGGGCGCCGTAGATTTTAGGCCGGCCCCCGAAAAGAATGTTTTGGCCAAGGCCAGGGACGTCGGCAAAACTGTTTACCAACAGATTGGTCCTCACATGTGATATCTTCATCAAATAAATTCAATTGAAAACTTTCCTGGTGTTCCTCTTCTTGATAAGTATTTTCGCTTAAATCCGCGTTGTTTGTGCTGCGGTAGCAGGTTCTGTACCATTTGGTGTAAATGAATTAATTATTTCATTGGAGATATAGAAATCTTCAACATTTTCTTCACAATTTGGAGCAGTTGAGGAACAGAGCAATTTATGCGACATAATTTGTGCTATAATATGCTTAACTTGGTACAACGATGGGTTTTTATTGAATTCTCCTTTACTGTGTATTAAGATGGCAATTTTAAATGTCAAATGACAATCCGGACGGAATGGTGAGTAGTTGTAAATAATTGAAAATTGTATTTTTCAGATATTAAAGTTAAAAACGTGACTGTTTAAGAAGTCAGTGTTAAAGTAAAGTGTTATGTAAATGTACGCGTGATTGTACGTTATTTTCGAACTGTGGCTGCCATGCTTTCATTATTTTTAAGATATTTTTCAATAATGAAAATACATTGTTCTATCGTGTAAAGCCCCATTTTTACTAACCCAAACCTAACCTCTCAGCTGTCAAATATTTTTTTTTTGGGTGCCAACACTGCAGCAAGAATAGCGGCAAATTCAAATATTGCGTTAATTTTGGGACACACTTTACAATAATGGCATTTGAATATGAACTTAGAATTTGACCTACTCTTTGAAGGCTTCTTATTTTCATCCCGATTGTTTTCTTTCTTCCATGGTTTCTTCATTTTCCAACGAGCATGACATTATGGGCAGGCTGAGTGGCATCCCTCGATTTCCGTGCATCAAACTAGTCAATTATTTTCACTCTCAACTGGTCAGGCTTCGGTAATGCATCTCGTAACTCGATGGCGCAGCGCAAGTTTTCATACCAGTCGGGAAGACTGTAAAGTGACTTGATGGTCGTCGTTGATAGTAATATCAAAATCTTGCAGCTTGTGGGAATAATGTTCCCGACCACAACAAAGGTTCAGAATCGTCTCGAAAAACTGGTTCATCAACATTTTCAGATAATTCTTCTATTGTCGACAGAACGCCCTTGTTGATTATTTTTTTATATTTCATAGCACTCACTGATACTTCCAGAAGAATAATTCGGACCACACCGTAGGTTGCGGTGCATTCCCATACAATAACATAGGGAGAAAATTTCACAGTATGAGTAATGCACTCTGCGCTATATCTTTCCTTAGATCTGCGACGAACAACCTTCCCGTCTGGTCCTATTAAGTTGAATTTGGATTCATCTGAAAAGATGACGTTCCTTCAATCAGCAGCCGTAAAATTTGCATGCTGCTTTGCCCAATCCAGCCGTTTTCTTTTCATTATCTGCGTAAGCAGCGGTTTCCTTGCTGGCCTCCTGGCAACAAGTCCAACTTCGGTGAATCTCCTGCATATCGTCCTGCTTGATACCGTTGTTCCTGTTTCCTCCACAAAGTTCCTTTTTAGTTGGGTTGAATTTTAGAAACGATTCCTTAAACTTAACCGCTCCAATAGCCGATCTTCTCTCTGAGTGGTTGTCCGCTTCCTACCTGTAATATTTGGGGAACACGGTGTCAAGTCAAACGCCCGAGTAGCTTATTAATAACTTTATTAGGTGGAGTCCAGATAGCTACTGATCAATTGAATTCGTTGAAGATTACTTACAGCTACCTACAACTAGATATCTGCACTACGAGCCTATACTACACTACCACTTTCTGTTTTCCGGGATAATTCCTCAGTTTCCCGAATTTTTTTCACAAAACGCCTCACGGATGACTCGTTACACTTAATCCGTTTAGCTATGTCGACATTTGACAATCCTGCGTCTGAAAAATATAATATTTTAATTTTCTCCTCTTCACGCAAAACCATTTTCGTTTTACAATTTGTACTTCATTTATACACTTTCAATCGCCTGAGCACAACAAACACCACTTGAAAATGTGGCACCCTTATATATTTTTACAGTCAGGAAGTGTAATCAATTCCTTAAATGTTTTACAATGCTTCATCATTACCCATTTATGAGGGTTGCTCTCATATCTTTAAAAAAACAGGTAAAAATCTATATCATTTTTTTTTTTTTTGTGGGGAGGGGTGTATACATACAGTGGGTGATCAACGAATTACGATCACATTGAAATTTTTCACAATTTCGACTTTAATTATCTCGGAAACTCACAGAAATGAATAAACAATTTGTTTTTTAATTGATTCGTTCACGCAGATTGTGCAGATCTGTTTCAGTTTGGTCTGCTCATTTCGGTCTTCTAATGTATAAGCGACTTAATGAGTCGTTTTCCTTAGAAAAAAAATTAATTCGGTTTAAGATTACTTAATTTTGTTTAAGAGCGAACCGGTTGAAATGCAACTGATAACAATTTTTTTTACAACTTTTATGATCAAAATCGAAAATTCCATAAGAATTTCAACAAAACTTATATCAATTCGATAAAGTTATGTCTAGCTGACACAGCCGACATTTCTTGACACAACACAAAAAGGAAACACTCAAATCAACCAAGTACGCAATGTAAGTAGATCGCGGCCTTTCTATACAGTTACCAAATCAATTAAAAAATTCAAAATTTCCAACGTTCACTAATTTTTTTTAGTGGAATTAGATAAAATCCACTGGCAATGAAAAAATGAACTATTACCGCACAATAAATGAACCATAAATAAAATAGCATCATGTACATAAAATTATAATAAAAATTATCGACAGATTTAAGCTACTTTTACAAATGTGATATTATCTATCGCATTATTTTCGTAATTATAATAATTGTTAAAAAAAATAAAACACAGTTATAAGTATCGTTGTGGGAGCGTTCAAAAATTTAAAGAAATATAACAAGATAACACGAAATTATAATATCATGAAAAATTTTATACTGAAGTAGAGTAAATATTATGTGCACGAAAAGAGTTTTCAATTGTGCTTTAAATAACTTTAAGCAAGAAAATGATCTTTGACTTTATAAAACAAATTGAACTGAAAATAGCATACGATTGCCTCCAATTTTACACATCGCGTACGTATAAAATTCAATAAGCAAAAGCACGATACCAAGAAAACTGCCGGGTTATACAAATATATTAAAATAAGTACATATTGTAAATACTGATGGTGTAAAAGGCTTCTTTCACATTTGTAAAAAATAAATCGAATCGCAAAAAACCCAGAGACGAGCTATTTTAAATCAACGAAGAAACGAAAAGTAGGTTTTTACGATTTTCTTCCACTCAAAGCCTTTTTTGCTAAATGCCATAGTAAGACTTTAGGTAAGAATAGCATTTAAATTAACTGAAGGCATCTAGTGCCCATTTCTTAGCAATATTTGTAAAGGCGAAAACTGTACCCACATGTAGATTTCACTTAGTTAAGTTTACTTTAAGGTTAATATTATTCACTAAACAAAGAGAAGTGCTCAGGTCGCTAAAAATTATTTCCTGTATTCTCAGTAAAGACATTAAGGATGTATTTTTCTTATTTGTAAAGAAGCCCAACTTATAGGAAACAAATGTTTTAATTGCCTTGTGTTTATGTTTTAGTTTACAATAAAAGACAACGAATTTTGAAAAGTGTCTCTCAAATTTGGAAGATTATTCTTAAGATTTTATAGCTTAAGTCTGTTTATAAATTATGACTTATTAAGGCCTTTTAATTTTATTATGTTATATTGTGATTTTCTTGTATCCGATTTCTTATATTTTTGTTTAAAGAATAATAAGGTATTTTAAAATTAATAACTATCACTCAGGAAACGCCAAAAGTTTTTAGATCTAATTTAAATTATTTTCCTCTTTAATCTTACGGTGTACGATAAAGCTGGGTTTTGGCACTTCCAGAATGACTGCAATAGTTAAAATTAGAGAAAAAAAAACAGAATGAAAAATCAACATAAATTGTTTATACTTCTATTGATTATGAATTAAATAGATATCAATCACTATGTGAGAACCGTTAATTATAAAATATGTATGTACAAATAGCAATAATTTGTTTCGATTTGTATGTCTTCAGACTTCTTGATGAAATTTGATACAGTATCATACCTTTTATTTAGTTAAAATTTGCAATATTTTATCGGAATTTTCATTCGATTCATTAATTTTTCAAGAAAAAGTGTAAATATGGAAATTCTAAGTCGTATTAATTGGCGCTAGGGGTTTCTTCATGTTTAAATATTAAATATTTAATGCTCTTACGTATTTTTTAGCGTTTAAAGAAATATACAGTTTTTATATAAAAAAATAACTCTTTAATTTTAACCTACATTTTCCTCCAATAAAAAAACAGAATTTATATTAAATGTTTACGAATAGATACTATTCCCGTAATCTTAGAGATCTTGGCTATATTTTGCATTTGGTAAGTACCATAAATTAAGTTATTTGTCAAAGCATGTTTTATATAAAGGTACCGAATATCTTTTCCTAAATGAGCGATCAAGAAACGCTTTTTTTTATCCTTTTAAATCAGTGAATAAACGCTTTTTTATTTTGTACTAAAGTCTTTTTAAACGACCATAATTTTGTTCACCGCTACTTCATCCTAACCTTCCACATAATTTCTAATAACACACTCATAATTCTCCAGTAAATATCACGCAACCTCATACATGCTTAATTACAAAAAGCAACTGTGGTGATTAGGATCAATAAAATACAAATTACATAATAACAATTCCCAAATATTATAATTTTTACTTTTTGATAACAATTACGAAGTGATTATAATTTTTCGATTCGTTTATAACGATCAAATAATAATTATTATCAATAATCAGAAATTGTTTTTAGCCGACTTCGAAGAATAAGGCTTTCATTTCGAATTGTGCTTCCTTGTTTTTTTCTTTTCCACTAAACGAATCTGGTTTCAAACATTCAGAAGATTAAATATTAATATTTAATTATTATCGAGCGATTAAAAATTAAAAATTATTTCGTAATCGTTTTCAAGCGATTGGAAAATAAAAATCACTTTAGCTATTAACCATTTTATAAATTTTATTATATCGAAAAAAATTATATCTCTTATTCTAAATGTTACTAAATCTAAATAAACCTAAAAATGAAATAATTAATTTTAGGTTGATATGCACTGCTGAATTTGTTGTTTTAAATTTTAGAAATAATCCTTATTTGGGTCCATAATTTTAAAACCTAAACTAGCAGTAGATGGGCTATTTAGTATGAAAATTTCTAAGCCATGCTTAACTTATAATACATATAAAAATTGCTAAAAAAGGCCCTTTTTCTTGGTTCTTGTAAATTGAAAATTATGCAAACATAAAATTTGAATTCGATGGAATTATTAACGACGACTTATTTTTCGGAGAAATAATTTAACAAGAACAGTCAATAGAAACAACACATCTAATGAAATTCAAATTGACCACAAAATAGACACGTGTTATTGATCGTAAATCGCAGCTTCTAGACCGATCTTCAGAATTTTGTAACTATGGTCGCGCATGACTCAAAGCTCCAACCTAAAGGAGTAATTTTTGTAATCAGTCCGTAAGAGATGTGTGAGTGCACCTACCAAATGAGAAAGTATGCAAAATCAAGCGTATAATAATAAAGTTTTCTTAATAAACTAAAATAGATTTCCTTTTTTTTGAAAATTTGTCAATTAACACATCGTCGCAATGCCTAACAATATGTATATTTGTATCTAAGACTTGAGTAACATCAGTTTATGGGCACAAAGGGGAAACCCACTGGAATTATCAATCAATTTCAAATCAGTGTGGATTACTTGGTTTCTGTGGAAGGTTTTTTTAATTTCCATCCTCAGATTAAGCCTAAAAATAATGAAGATGTTGATTTGTGAAGGTACTTAATGCTAAATATACTGACTGCTGAATTCCAATTTACACTCACACGTAATCAATAAAATAGTTAAAAATCACTCATCAATCATGTCGCACCTGAATTTTTTACAAAAGATAAAGCTTTACAAAAATCGGCAGGGTCATTAAATGACCGTGATCTTGTGATGTAATTCTGGTTCTTGACGAAACGGACTTTTAAGCTGGCTATTAATTAAGTTTTATATAACCGCAGCCACTAACCTGTTCGAATGGATTTTTCTTTTAATTCACCACGGTATCTTCCCTTTTTATCGTGGGGTCATTGTATTGTTTATTTTTGGTGAGTTCCTGAAAATACTATATAAATTATAAGAAAGTAGATTGACAAATATTTGATATTTTGTACCATATACTCGTAGTAATCATTTTTTATAAAAGAGAATGTTGATTGCATACTTACCGAAAAACTTAATAATATTCTAGACTATGAGAAGTCATTGGTCTTATCAAAGATAAATTTGCCAAAACAAATTTGATTAAGACTCCACTACTATCGAAATGGATACCAGGTGAGGAGCTCATGCCAGCCGATCTGAAACTAGTTGTCAATTTATAGAGGCTGGTTTAATAAAGTAAATTAAAATGTTAACTTGTTTGGACATATAACACTTCTCTGTTTTTATAATTTTAGCTTTAACAATGATTGCAGGGCAGTCGTTTTTAGGGTTCCGTATCAAAATTTTGAAAATATTCCAAAAATAGTACAATTTTCGGGATTTTTTAATCAAGAAGGAAAACATTTTTTGTGTTTTGTTTTGGGTGGTTTTCTTTATTTCAATTTTGAACCGTAAACAATAAACAATTTATAATTGGAAAATATATTTCTCTCAGTATTTCCGGCGAATAGTTATAATCATACAACAATATTCTAAAATGTTGGAACAGTTGCATAAGTGTGTGTTTAATGAGTCAAAATAGTTAGCATTAATTATTCAAACTTTAAATGCATATTTCAAAGCTAAAATAAGTCAAATTTATGTAAAAAAAAATTTTTTTTTATTAAAGTCCACGCGTCTAAACTCGCACTTAATCCATTCAAATTTTTTGAAGGAATTTTCAATCAGGTTATGCAAAATACTCAATTTTATTCTTAACGTAACCTCATACAAAAAGTGTAAGAGTGTTAAATAAATTATCCTACAGACAGGTAATGGATTAAGCCAAAACCCAATCAACAAAAGTGGGGTCTAACCATTTAAATTAAATTTTTACTCTAGAACTTTTAACGCTATATTGAATGTATTTTCTATGCTATCAATGCATACAAAATTATTGGAAAAGAAATCAGTTGCCATACAAGAAGCTATACAAGTATAGCATTTTACACTTCTATACACTATATCTCCGATTTTTCTAATGTGAAAATCAAAATATGTGTACATAGTAATGGGCGAAAAAGTGTGTAGTTATTATAACTACTTACATATATTGTATGACTTTAACATACAAAGTAATTTAAATTTCAATAAGGTTTTATAGTAGACTACGATGAATTTAAGAGAAGAAGTAATAAGTGATCTGAAGATCCAGAGTGCTTCAGTTCAGATCAAAAAAATGTTTCCTCGAAAAGTAATTAGTATACATTATGTTATGTATATGGACATACACTGGATTCTGTTTTGAGGTAGCAAAACGTTTGGCATAATTAATCAGAATCAGTAATCAGGTAATTGAACAAGTCTGAAGCTCTATTAATTTGGAAGATTTCAGAACCTGACTCTTTGACCTAGTAACCAATCGGTCAAAAAAGCAATAATGTTTCACGCGCCAACGCAAACCAACAGGAAGTCATGACGGGACGATTAAAAGATGTGCCATTTAAATAAGCAGTGATATTCATCACCGTCCCGAATAAAATCATTGCAATTAATTAACATCCTGCTGCATGTGAATTCATCCGAGATTTGATGATGTAAGTTTTCGGAAATCCCAATGACTAGACGATTCTATCGCCTTAATGCGTCCTAACCGATGCTTTATGGCCTTCAGCGCTGATATAGATTTCTAATAGCTATTGGCTCCAATTCTGTGACGTATCAAATTTTTGCGCTTTTATCACATATTTTGCATACACGGCCGCCACCAACTGGTTTTGATGAGCAGCATAGTCATGTTTCGATCTACGTGGTTGCGACACCTCAAATAAGCGTGAGATGCTTCAAAAAGAAGGGGATTGATTGGGCGAGTGGAACTGGTTGAGTGTCTCGTTATCGTGCGCCGTAATTATACAATGAATCATTTTGAGATGAGCGCCTTTTGACACTGATAAGTATACGATTTTGAAAAATAAATAAACACTGTTTCCGTCCTGGACCATTTTTTGGCGCGCAAATTGCCTCTGTGTATTTATTACCATTCTAGGAAGAATCAGTGGTGAGCTTCGAACCGGATTAAGAATAAATCAAATATTTGGATGTGCTCTTTGCAAAATAATAGAAAAAGTCGTAATAGTGCATGTGTTTCTACATGCTTCATTAATTTTTATCGTGATTACTAAATTTACGAAAATACACTAATGACATCAAACTCAATGTGTTGGCCAATTTCCATGAAAACAAAAATTATACACTAAGTATCAAAATATTTTGAAAATTTCC
The DNA here is from genome assembly GCA_959613345.1 of Tolmerus cingulatus. Classification (NCBI taxonomy): domain Eukaryota; kingdom Metazoa; phylum Arthropoda; class Insecta; order Diptera; family Asilidae; genus Tolmerus; species Tolmerus cingulatus. Next base: position 46,458,434 of record OY390707.1, read on the forward strand.
GATTGTAATGTTAATTTATATATGCAAATGAGAAACGCAAAACTTTTAATCTTAGACGGTGTGGAGACGGATGCCGCGAAATGTTTTTCTTCTGATTGGAGGATGAAAAAAATAGTGATTAATACACTAAATACATTAATTAATATTAATTATTCATTTAGGTGCTGTATGTATTTCACATTGTTATTATAGTACCCAAAACACAAAAAGATTTTTCAAAGTTTACTTAATTTCGAACACCTACATACATACAGTAGTCTTTTGAATTCCGTGGATAAAAAACTTATTCAGCAATGACACTTTCAGCATAAACATAATGCTATTTCTGCACTGTTTGAAGGTTTTGCAAAATAAAATAGATTTACGTCGCAAGAATATTTTTATTAGACAGATAAAGCCTAAAATAAGTACAAAGATGTGTACCTATATATGTAAGTATACGCATACATAATCTGCACATAACTTTTTCCGCATGAACACAAAAATAATGGAGAGAGCTGTTTTCAAAAATTAATTAATTTATAATTTCCATTCAATTGTCTGAACTGTCGAAAAAATAGGATTTTGTTGTTGTGCTAAGTGTGATATTTTATGTTTCCTATTTGCTTTTATATTAGTCATTGAATTAATCCCTTTTTCGGTCGGGTTTTATATACTGTCTAACAAATAACCCTGGTTGACCTGACTATAGGTATATTTCGACAAACTAAAAATGGTTTATAACAGCTTATACTGAAATTTTGTATTTATGAAATGTTTACGATAATTTGAATTTGTGCTTCTTAAGAATTTATTCTGTGTTTTGAATTAGATTAATTTTATACTTTGATTTAAGGAATTAATTCTTGGGACGTTTGCCTTCTTAGAGTAAATCAAGGTTTTCTGGTTTAAATTAAGGAGGTTCTAATATTCTTTTTTTTGCACGCTTGTGTTTGTTTTTTATAATATTAATATTCATACCTTAGTTAATCGGGTGACTAATCTTACCCTTGTGTATAAATATACATATATTCAAGGGTCTCACATTAACATTATCTATTGAACAAGATTTCTTATCATTTAGGCCATTTTTAAGCTCTGAAGGTAGGATTGACGCTTCAAAAAATTTCTCGAATCGCTTTTTTAATAAACTGGATACCCAATTTATAAAAGAAACACGCAGCTTAAGATATTCTTTAAATAATTTGCGATTGATGTGAATTTTTTAATGGTTTGAAAAATAATATATTTTGCAATAACAAATATCTGATTTGGGTGGGCACGTAAGCCATCTCAATATGAAAACGTGTAAAATTATTAAACGATGTAAAACCAACATTTTTGTGCCTGCTTCTTTCCACGTTGCATCTCATCGCTAAATCGTTAAGAAAATATTACCGCAAAGCATATCTGATGTTCTTAAGCCCAACAATGTAAAAAAAGTGAAACAAGACGAAGAAAGACGCTCTGGTGCACTTGTAAAGAGCTCCAAGGGTAAACGATGCTGCGGAGAGATCAGATCAGTGTCACTTTGTTCACGGTTCCAGAAAATTTCTTCTGAAGGCTATTCTTCTTAGCCATTACCTTCAAAATATTCCCGGAAAAAATGCGCAAACACCCACATATATACATATATATGTAAACATGAATTGTCCACAAAATTAGTGCAATATTTTATAAAAAATCTGACATGCAAATGCATACAATATTGTCCCTAAGTAGGATTTGAGAGACAATGGGAGGAAAGAATTGTAGAATTGAATGTTGCTAAAATAATAATAAATTCTTGCAGGTTTTAGACTCAAATGCGGTTTTCTGCAACAATGATTGCGCAACCCCTTAAGTCATGTTGGGCAAGTCAAGTTCGTCGCTTAAGTCTTGTGTTTTTATTCGTCTTGCAGTCGGCGGCGGTGACACATTCCATCGATTGGTGTGGATTATTAGGCGGGTCGCATTTCGGATAAAAGTTATGGTAGAGCTAAAAGACCTTCTTCAGAGTTATTTAAAAGCCGTCACCTTTTGATGTAATTTGATCAACGTGAAATTTATACGTGATTTAATTCAAGGTGAAACCTCGAAATGAAATAGAAGCATTTCTAATGATTAATTCGCCAATCCCATTACATTACGAACGATTTAACTAACCACCAAACGTTATTTATCAGCAGCCTCTTCTCATCAGCCTTGCCAATTTCCAGAAATAAGTAGTTGCTTTTCATGCTGATCAAACAGACCATTCGTTTTTTCCCTGGCTTAATACAAACTGTGTTCTCTCCTTTAATCCAATCTTCTCCGGCTAGATATCCTATCCTGAAGCAGTTTAAATAAATCTCGTCTTTGTTTACCTTAGTCAGCCAACTATAAATATCGCAGTAACAGCAGGACGTAATGGTACACTCGATTAGCAGTTGTCTGACTTCAGATTGGTCCGTTTCCGTATCCCCTGCTGCAAAGCTGGATATCAAACGAACAAAAAATTCAAAAAATGTTAACTGGATTGCAAGAATCGATTGAGAAAAAGGACTTAAACCGCAATTACCCTATCCCGAGGAGTTGCATGTCGTCAAATTAAGTCAGCGACAAGTGAAGGATTTTTTTTAATGTTTCTAGAACTCAGTAGAGTTACTTTTTATTTTTATCCATTCTAGCCATCTTTAACTCTATGTGGTATAACATCTTTTTTCGTAGATACTCAGCCAATGTAACCAATTAAAGTTCTCTGAACGTGTCCCTGCGTTTTAATGTAAAGTGAATACATTTCGTGGCTTTGGACACTTTTAAAGGTATTACATTGCGTGACGTATCGAAATTATTTGCTATGGATTTAAACAATTTGTATTCGTTTCTTATGACCTTGGAGAAAACACTCTGTTAATATTATAGGTATTATACATATATGCATATGTATGCAATTATTTTACCATTTTCATAGAATAATGAATATATCCATAAAAATACTTTAATATTCATCTTTTATTTACCCCACAGAAAACTCTTTTAGCTTATTTGGAATTTGTTCTTTACGACATGACTTTATAAGGAAAAAAAAGGGCGTGTCCTCATGAATAGACCAAGGGAAATATTTAAGAGCTAAATTAAAAACTATTTTATTTTAATTAGGATCATAAAAATATTGATGTGCTATTTCTTGTATAATAAGGATTTCTGAGAAAATTTTTTTTTATCTGAATAGGTTCAAACATTGTTAGGAAGAGCAGATAAATGCAATAAAATAGTTACTTTTCAAGAAGAATGTCGTAAATAAATTCACCTTGCAGTTGCAAGAGTTTCGCATTGATGTATAAGAGGTAATAACTATACATATGTTGAAACACAAGAATCTTCTGTAAGGTGTTATGTTTCCCAATTTCGCAATAAAAATTTTAAATTTTTCTTCAAACTTTTTGAGGATGCAGAAATGTTTTTTTTTTCATTATTCATAAGTTACTAAGTCCAATAGTTTATTTTAATAATAGTCGATATTGGTGATTCTTGAAGGTTAGTATTAGTAAAATTTTACACCCTGAATTTATAACCACAATAACTTTATTATATACGCACATACATATGTACATGTGTAGAATCAGAAATTTATCTTTTATAATATGTAATATGTGACGTTACGGTTAAAAATATTATACTAGTTTCAAGAAATCGAAAAGACTATCTATTGCTTTTCGATGCCTACTGCTTACAGATTTGCATTTCCATGCAATAAACCATTTGGACTCTTCGAGGGACTATTAATTTAATTTACGTTACCTAGAACCCATTAAATCATCGCAATGCAGATAGGTATATTTGCTTCAAAAGTTATTTGTCTCAGTTCGTGAGCCTGTTCGTTATCTCTCAGAAGGAATGAATAAGACTAGAAACCAGACCATGAGTTCGTTAACATGAATCAAAATCGAGTTAATAAAAATTGTCATCAACCGTCGCGTCGTCTGAAGCATATTCAAGTCCAGAAGGAAACTAGAAATCTCCATTTGTTTCACCCTATCTGACGTAATGTTTCAGGTTCTTGCTACTGCTTTGTAGGAGCCGAAAATAGAAACAAACCTCATAACTAACGAGAGCTCCTTAGGACACAATGCAGTGAACCTTTCGATTTGGTAACTTTTTAGCAAAACCAATAATCCATTCCGCAGCCAGGTGATACTTTATCTATTTCATTAGCCATGACTTCATCAGTTCACGAATTATACAGCCCCGGCCTGACCTTGAGGAAGATTCACGCAAAATGAAATAATAAAATTCTAACGAACTTTATACCACCACCCTTACATCAGTAGATTTTTCTCGATAACGGAAATCGTTAGAAATTTTGATTTAGTGAAATTGGCAATGCATTGAAGAATCAACCAGGTAAGCTTGATAGATAATGTCGGCAATGTAATTTAGAATCCGTTCAAAACGTTCTTCCTGCTCTTCCGCTACGCCTCTCTTCCCGGCCTAGTTCGCACTGTGAGATTCTGGAGCTGGATAAGCAAGAGAATCATCCGTTCAAGAACTCAGTAGACTTGAGAGTCTGATGAAGAAACGAAGCATCTTCGCCTATATAAGTCGAATTGCTTCCGAGTTCTTCACGTTGTTGTAAGAAACCTGCTGACGAAGCATTAACTGATTACTCGTGCTAATATTTAATAATAGAAAGTGAAGAAAATTGAAGCAAACATGAAGTGTCTGGCTACTTTAGCACTATTAATGGTAAATATCGCGTCAAAACAAATCTTTTATATTGTCGTGATTTTTGTTTTGTTGTCGCAATCTTCGCTGAAAGTGTAGGTTCAAAGATTAGTTTCACCTAGTTAGAGATGTTGTGAGTTGGGTGTTGAAAAGACAGTGATTTTTACCTGGGATGCAATTAAAAGAAGATAGTCTAGGCTTCTGTGTGTGTGCCTCCTTTAGTGCATCTGATGCAGCTCGAAAACCTTAGAGATGAGTTGAAGAAGTATTTCCGGGTGGAGTTTCGTTGTTTTGCAAATGAGATGCTTCACTTATCTTCGACAAATTACTGTTCTGCACCACATGAACTGTTGAATAATTCACAAATTCGCACCTCGCCGTACGTCGTATGATAAATTTGTTTCTCCGCCTCGTTGTTGCTTCTTCAACTCTTTTCCGGAATTTCGACATTGAGAACATGTGCTGATGGGTTCAAGTACCATTAAAACCTCTTCTGGCTCATTCAAATTCTATTCAATCTCTGCTAGGCGTTATAACATTTTGGACGGTTTTGATTTCATTTGAATAAATTTCTGGGGGGTATAATAACTGTTATTGAAAATCGATTCTTTTGTGGAGTTTTTAAAATTGCGGAGAGTGTTGCTGGGCAATACATTTTTATACCGGTTTTTGCTATGTATTTTGTGTAATGGAAATCTATGTCGATAGGTACATCTTCATCCATATGGAATACTTCATAACTAACATAAAGTTTGTTTTGTTTATTTCCAACGCATTTAAAAATTATTATCTTGAGCAAGTAGAAATACATACATGCATACATTATATGGATGAAACATAGAGTTTTGTATTGTAATTTGCGCGCTTAGTTTTTTTTAACTATTTGCGTTTTTAAACTTTAAAGAAGTATTCGATTGCGTAGTTGGAAAAACATTTTAGAATTTCCTAATTTTAATATAAAAATTCCTTTTCTCTTGTATTTGTAATTGTGTTGTATAATATAAAAAACAAAAAAATATTTTAGGAGGATTACAATTATTTCCTTGTATGTAGATTTCTTAGAATTGTATTTGGATATTTTATCAATGCTAATAAAAATTTCAGTATGTATTTACTAGACTTCTAAATGTTTCCATGAAGATTATTTAATTTTAAGTAGTATTAACGATGCATCGGAAAATAATTTAAAAGATTTTTTGTTCAAAAATCCCGTTCTTTCTTACTAATTAAATTGACATTTTGAAGGAAATCGATCGATAACGAAAATTAAACTGGGTTTTGTTATTTCTTATTTATGTAACGCTTCAATTTCATCTAATAAATGATGTATTTTCAGGCGGATATTTTTTTCCACAATTAATTAATTATCAAAGAATAACAACCCTAAAATATTTATTTCTAGCAATTTTTCTATAATTAATAAATTGCATGGTTCAAATATCATTTCAAAGTGTGCTCTCTTTATAGAATAGAATCGTAGTTCTAATTGAATTTAATTGAGATCCATACGAATTCTTAAGCAAACACCATTTCAACAACAGCTATCAAGAAATAAAATCCAAATTTAAGTCTCCACTCTCCATATAAGATAGATGAACATGTATTATCAATTATTATTATACATATGTACATATATCTGAAAAGCTTACTTTTTTCAAATAGAAGCACCACAAACCTAAATATATTTAATTAATTGCCTTAAATAACAGAGGTAAATTATACACGTCTTCGTGTTAATAACAAGTAAAGTTTGTTGCTTCGTAAATCAAAACAGCGCGAATTGGTTTCGCACATACATTACTTTAAAATTTTTAATTTATCGTCGAAGCAATTTGCTTGGCATAATAAATTTAATGGAAAATAAAATTACATAATATATTCAAACTTAGATTTTTCATTTGTACTTATTTTAATATTTTAATTGATGTCACTAAAAAATATACATAATTGTATAAATTACTATGGAAATATAAAAATATTTTGGTATGATTGTAATACTATAAAAATAAATTACAAAACTCGTTGTTGCTAAAATCAAATCGACAGAAACTAAACAAAATCTTTGAAATAAATGGAAGACGTCTACAAATATTTATTTCCTCTGAAACATTAATGCAAATCTATAAATTCAGTTGCTAAAACTTGTACTGAAATTCCATCCTTTGACATTTTAGTGCATTTGTCTTCGTAGAACTTGTTTCATTATACAGTAAATGCGCCGATTTATATTATAAATAAATGTATATGTGTATAACCCGAGCGAATTAAAAAACAAGATATTAGTAATTAATTCTGTTTTAAAATCTCAGGTAATCCCATCAATTTTGGGAGAAAACATTTTTAAATTGGACATCACTCCAGAAGAGGCCCAGAAATATATATCATCACAGAACCTAGATATTAAGTATGCACCAAAAATCGGCGAAAATCCTCTGCCCACCACAAGAGATGCAAATGGCGACACCGTTTACATGGGAAGGAAAATTCCTAACCCCGGCGACTACGTGGAGGAGCACTACTTGGCGAACCAATACCATGGACAGGACGGTTTAGGAAGAGCCCTTTTCGGGTACACCGACTGGAATCAAGGACGTGTCGAGGCCCTCAATGCCAACGGAGACGTTCGTGGAGCCTATAAATATCGCTCGAATGGAAAGGAGTTCGTGGCTAACTACTGGGCTGATAGTCTGGGATTCCACCAAGAGGACAATCGTCCCAAGGTCGAATTGAAGCCCGTCACCGACACTCCGGCGGTTCAAGCAGCAAGGGAAGAGCACTTCAGAAAGTGGAAGGAGGCTGCCGATGCCGCGGGCTCCAATCCAGACCCCTACAGTGACGTCTACAACCAGGGCGCCAACAGGTTCGACGAGACTCAGTCTCAACTGGACCAGGCCAACGAGATCATCCGGGGATCTCCTTCTAGCGACAACTACCAGTCCCAGCCAAGGGAGTGGAAGTACGTCCCAACCGAGGAAGAAGCCACCGGTGAGCCAAGAGGATTCTACTACAACTTCGACTATTCCGTGCCTCTGCTCCGAAATCTTAAAGAACGCGAGGAAGACGCTAGAGCGTTCGGCGGACAGCAGTAAGGCTCGCTGACGATAAAATTGCCCTCTTTTTAGCCGCCCTTTTCGTTGCCATTTCCTAATGTTCCTAGTTTTTATAGACTAAGGAATATTTATCGTTACACATTTATTTGCGACCCTCGAATAAATGGCCGTTATCAGTTTACCTTGTTTTATTTGCTTCTCGTATGAGTATTTTATTTGTAGGAGTCCAACGCCTTCGGAAAAAGAATAAATTTATAAATAATTACAGTGCTTTTAGTATGCGGTCATGGTTAAAAAGCAAATTCAATGATTTTCATGGTAAAGTCTCGATCATAATTAATATAGCAACACCTCGTAAACGGCTTGGCTATATTCTTATAAACTTTATGACCCGTTAGGGAATAGTTATATCATGCAGAGCCGTTATTTTTGTTTTAAAAACATAGTTACTATTTTTAGAGTTTCATACATATGTACTTAGAAAAAGGACAAAATGAAGCCAATACAGTATTCGGAAAATCTAGCTAAAAGCTTAGTCGCTTAGTCGATCAGACTTAGATCAGATCATTAATAAAACACAGGTATTGTCTTCGACTATCAAGTCTTAACCGGTTTCCTTAACTACACAGAGTTCATCGAGAATCTCTCTCAATTCGTCATTTGCATGTAAGGCCCCAGAATTTTATCATCAGGAACTTCTCCTTTCTTTCCTTTTTCAGGAATCAAGATTATTTTTTAACTACTCTTATAATAAGCCCCTTACTTCCTTTAAACTAATTATAATAAGCCCTTTTTTGTTTGGTTGTTTTAATTTTTTTTTAAGGGATTCTTAGAGCAATTATGTTTAGTATAATTTAGAAATTAGCGAATGAAATATACCATTTTTTTTCAATTAGAAAGTAAAAACAGATTAATAAAGCATGTACTATTTTAAATGCAGTTTAAAACTAGTAAGTGGTTATATTGAAAAGTCTTTGGACGATGCTAATGTTTTTTATAGTAATGGATATGTGCAAGACATGCAATATAGAAAAATTTGCGTATAGAAGAGTTTAGAAAGGTAAGTACATATATAATTTGTGGAACGCAATCTCACCCTAGGAATTTCGAGTAAACTATTGAAATTAGTAAATTTTGTATCTATAGTGCTTTCACCTCAGTATTGTAAGGGTACTCGTGTTACTAGTTTTTACTTATAAATCTTTGACCAACAACAAGCACTACTATAAATTTTGTATCACATAATTGTATCCTCAAAACAGACTATAGATTAACTAACCTCCGTTGATAGCTAATAAATCTTTGAAATTCGTAAATGAAAATAATTTTTTCATTTTTCAGTTTACCTGTATTCGCAATAATCACGTAATAAAACAATTAAGGTGCTCTCATCCAATAGTGCTTTAATTCACAATAACTTTGCAATTGCATATATTTATTATTTGCCAAAAAAATTTGCATGTTATCAAGAATTTATGCGCGGCATCAATAAGAGCCTTTTTAATGGACTCGATGCAATCGTTGGTTTACATTTTCGAATGATTTCTTTGCAAACAGTGAAAGCTAATTGGAAATTCAAAATACATATTTAAACCGCTCTATGAAGTTATCTTTTTCAGCCTTCATAAAAATATTCGCAGTAACTGAAATATTTGCATAGATAACCTTTGTCCTTTGTGATTTTATTAGTCGAATATTTACAATCTTTAATTTGGATGCGGCTAAAAATTAAAAACAATAAACAACTAACTGCAGCGGGTGCGAAAACGAATGAATTCTTAAAGCCACCTTGACGCTTAACATTTAAAAGGTATAAATAAAACCAAATTGTGTCAATCAACACTTTTAATCGGTTTTCTGTAAGCATTTCTACAATATTCCTCATCAAGAGGTAGTAAAGGCCTTGAGCTTTCTAACAATTCTTCAAACGATAATAATTTGAATTTTTCTGGATTGGAATTATCCGGAACTTTGTTAAAAGATATCGCAGCAAAGTGCAAATCATCTAACTGGTGTTCTTCAAAAACCCAACCGCCCATCCTGTTTCCATCGACAGTGAGTGTGGTGTCGTTCAAGATTCTATCCTTAGCCAGGTTTTCAGTCATAATATTAAAAGAAATATTTCGCAAGCAGACTGTTATTCCTACACCGACATTTTTTACATAGGACTCCTTCAGACACCAGTGCCTTATAAAGGCCTTCAGCTTATCAGAATCACTCCTCCGACTCTTAATGAACTTCCATTCCTTATGTGAAAAATTCTTGTCCATTATACGAAAAAATTCTGACAATTTCTTTCCACCAGAATATTCCACTTTCATAACGTCGACTCCAACTCGCAACCGGGGGCTCTGAAGCTGGTCGTTCGCAACCCCCGCAAGGACAGCGTAGTTGCCCTGGTGCGACACGTTAAAGTCAAGGGCTAGCTCTGTCGGTTCAAGCAGATAGGGTTTTCCTCTGTCATCTCGGGAGAATGTTATTGAATTAAAGGGAACTCGTCCGGCCTCCGCCACAAATTTCCTCATCAAAAGCCTTCCAGTTAGGGAAGCAATAAAATCATCCCAGAAGTGGAACTTCATGAGCCTCTCCTTCTCTTCTGGCTGCACGCACGAAATTGCGTGGCATAGCTGCTGGTACGTTAGTCTGTTATTTTTCACATCGACTGCCCATCGAAAATAGCTACAAGTTAAATTGGTCATCATTTCAAAACAAATCAAATTCTCCCTGGGTACAAACTGAATTCCCGCGGCGACTGAGAACTGTCAAATAAATGTAAACATCAATTGCTGCCAACCCTGAGCACCCAATAATTGACAACGTAGAACTGAGTTGAAAATTGTAGTAGAGCTTTAGTCTGGGCTGTCTCCACTAGCAGCGGAAGTTGTTTGTCTAAAATCTGCTCCATTGCATTGTGCGACGTCATGTGTTACAGCCGCGGCCATATAAAATAAAAACTAATTAATAACGACTGGTGCTGCTTAATTGCTTTTCTTTGTCACCATAACCCAATTTTCCAACAGATCGCCGTCAACCTGAGGTTGGCAGAAAAGGTTTCCACAAATTTTCACTGAAGCAAATCGTTTATTGAAAAGGTTGATATTTAAATTATTTTAATTATAGCAAAATGTTAAATTTTAAGCACATAGAAACAATGTATGAATGCTTTTCAAAAGACTGCTTTAAGGCAAAGAACAAGAAATCAAATAACCCTATATATTTCTTTGTTGACATGAGGACTAATTTGAATAAATGTTTTTTTTTAAAAAGCTTAGGATCGTTGAAGAGTGCAATAATAAAATAAAAGTTTAAAAACCAAAACGGACTACGCGAAAGCTGAAAATAAGCATAAAATTGTATACAGGAAGGTCAAAACTTTGTTTTTGTAACAAAAGTCTTGGATTAAAATTAGTAGTACTCGGAGACGGCTTTCCTTGAGATTCGTAAATTTGTTTTGACTCCGACTACAACTAATTTGAATCCCAATTTTTGATATTGAAACGCAGTTTTGACCTTGCTACTTTCAGTTTAGTTTAGTAGTCAGTTTTAGTTATTAACTTTTATTTTATTAACTTACTTTTAGTGGTAAAGAAGTCATTGGATTTATTGAGGCAACCTATTCGTTAAAATTAAATAAATATTTTAGGAGCTATAAGGGAACAGATGAACATACCCAGCATAGACAGCTAAAACCGTATGTAACTCTCTTTTGGCTTTTCCATAGTCGGGTAAAACGAATGAAAAACCTGGGAGCAGTTACCAGTACGTTAATTAAAGTTATAAATTTGTCGGTTACTGTTCATACAAGAACGTTTTTGGTGGTGAACACTCGTTCAATAGAGATTTTCATGAAAGTAGGACTTTTAAGTCTGTTGATTTCATACTTAGTAACTAATTTTGAAAATTTAAAATTTTGCACTGTATTGACTAAAATCATCGTTACGAGAAAGTGAAGGACGTTAATATTTAAACGGATAACGTTTTCGTAAAATCACCGCTCAAGTTTTTTTTTTCTAGATTACCTCAATGATAGCAATTGGAAGTAAGTACTAGAAAATGGACCCACTTCCCATTATATACCAACTGATTTTTGAAAATTATTGTATTTATTGTTATAATTGACAATCCCTCGAAAATAATTATATTTTTATATGATAAATACTTCCTTTTCTGAGTGCCTTACTCTTAGATAAGCGACGTTTTTTATCGTATTAGTGCAAAATATATTTCAGTCTATTTTCCGTGTTATTTTCTATATAATATTTACTGCCTCCAATTTTTTGCATATGCACTATAGTTTACAAAAAATTGATAAATTTTTCAATTTGTTTTAAGTTTCATGTTTTTTACCTATTATAGAAATATTTGACCAATACTGCTTTGGTGATACACAATTTTTAGCCAATTTAGCAACTAAAAAACTATTTCCTTTTAGTTTGAATACCGTCTTAACTTTGTCAATGTAATATAACTTAAGTATATTTTCCGTCAGGTTTTAGTACAAATATTAATTTCCGCTTTATTTTAGATTCGATTCGGTCTAAAATTTAATTTCTAGTATTTCGTCCGCTTTGAATCAACCAAAATTTTATAGTCAGCACAGAATATTTATTTCGAAAAAAGTAACAGTTACAGCTAATTTTTAAGATATATCTCAAAAGAAGTTGTTGGTCGTTTAACCGGTGTTACTTATTGTTAGTTAAGATTTCGACCGAGCTCTGCACATAAGAAATCATTTTTTGAAATATCAATCTATTAATTATATAACCTTATAAAATACAGTATGTACTAACCATGCAAATGTAAGAATAGTTAGTAAAAACTGTAGCATAAGTAGGTAATGTGGGGTATAAGATATTATTATTTATGCAATAAATGCATTTGTACACCAAATATGAAAAAAATCGTTAACAACAATGTCATGTAATCATGATATTTAAAACTATTCTCGTTTCTGCCTAAAAATATTACACCAGCACATGTTAGTCAACTCAAACTTAAGTTTTTCAGTTAGTGTGTTAAAGTCGTTCTTTTATCGCATCACTAGCAACTTTGCTTGCTTTGAAGATAGAATTTCTAAACGAAAGATGGCTACACAATAGTAATTCAAGATAAGTCTAAGAAGAGAACTTCGTATAAAAGGCGGTTTAATTCATTTGAGCTTAATTGCTCGCAATCGTGAGAAGAAGTTAATCAGTGCCGAAGTGGGCCGCGCAGCGTTTTTCCTTAAATACAAACTCGTACTTGAGTCGCAATGAAGCATCTTGTGGTCTTGGCTTTTTTGATGGTAAATTATCTGTTCCCGAAACTTGATGTACTTATTTTTGTTTTTTCGTTTGCTTCACTGTGTCGATGGTGCAGTAAAAATAATGGTGACAATTATAATTCGATACGTGTGATTGTTTTCGTTACGCAATTAATTTTGCCAGAGTGACTTCCTAATATTATCAAGCATATCAAAATTCAAAGTTATTCATAGTGTATTGTGGGACATCTTTCACAAAATTATTTTTTAATTCTCATGGTCATCTTTATCTGTCTTATTCTGTGCTTCTGAAAGTGCTTTTGATCTACCAAGACGCTTGGTTATCCTTCCTGTTTTCATTAAAGTGCACTAATCATTCAAGATAAAATGGGCTAATTATGTCAACGTTTTTTTGTGTGGAAACTACCGAAGAATGGATCTAACAAATTTTGTTACGAGAATGAGTCGTTACGCTTGGTTGTGTCGAAACATCTTGGACTACTTCCGTAACAGATAATTCTACGAATATATTTTAATTTCAAGGTTTACGTCTTTACCTAAAATTTATAAAAATGTATATTTTTATATCACTTATCGATTAATCAATTAAGAAATCATATTTTCTTTTGTTGAACTCGCGATTAAATGGTTGTATGACCTTAATTTCGAATCTTTTACAATATTTTCGTTAGCATACTTGAGTTAAACTAATTTTTTTCTTTTTTTGGGATAATATTATAAAGTGTAATATTTTGCTTAGAAAAAATGTAACAAATATGTGGCTTTTGGTAAAAATGATTAAAAATCGACTTGTACAGATGACTACCTAAATTGTTAAATTTTTTAAAGATCCTTCGTTTCTCTTATCGTAAAATATTTCTTCATACCTTTGATTTGGTACTATTATCACATTTAATCAAATGTTTTATAATTAAAATTAAATAGTATAATAAGAAAAACTGTAACATCTCTAACATGCCTAGTTATGTATAAAGATTAGAGTCAACTACATACTTTATTTCAGTGGCGTAGTTAACGCTGCCTTGAAGTCTCATAAATTTTGGAGCTATCTGTTCTTCCTAAATTTGCATACATATGCAACTAATGAACATTCTAATTTCCTTATTCCGATGGGAGGCACCAAATTTCAATGCCATTCGAATACTAAAATACGTTACGCATGAGAGAATGCTTATTACGTCTCTGCACACGAACAATAGTGAATTTAAAAAATGCTGGTAAATAAAAACCGGACATTTTTCAGCACACTAATTTAAAATTACCGGCACGGTACTTTTATATCGCAGGTTAGAAAAGGTTATCTTCATTTAGCACTATTTGTAAATATTTTGCTTGGATTGATAGAGAATCATTCCTCGTTGAGTAATGAATTCAGCTTCGTAAAAAATTTGTATATATTTTGATCAGCATACAGATAATAAGTAATAAAAATTGGGTCATCAAAAAATGTAGAAAAATATTCACGTGTATAAAGCGTGTGGTATTATTTCTAGTTAATTTCACATGAATATACTTAGTTTTGAAAATTATATTATAGGTACCTACTAGCGCAAAAGTCCAGAAGAAATTTTAACGTTCGACGTATGATTTTCTTTACACAAATTATAAATAAATAAAATAAAAATAAATAAAAATGGTCTTAAGGTAGTCGAATTTCTCTTTTGTATCATAGCAAGAAAGATTCGACTTTATTAGGAATATTTTGACTGTTGTGTACGCTGAGGCTGAGAGCTTCTTTGAAGAAGTGTATATCATCTTAATTTGCAAATGTTGGAACACCATGTTGAAATACATATGTATGTATATTAAATTTTATAAATTTAGACAGCAGATCCGAAGTTAGATCCGAAATTGTTGACCCTGAAATCGCACTATCTTGGAGCAGTTGCGCAAGGAGGTGAAGTAGCAACGTTTTGTCGGAGGTGCTTTTAAGCAGTTAGAATTTTCCGACACTTAGGACTATTTCGTAAAAAACTCTAACCTTCAAACCTAGGTAGGTACATATGCATGTAAATGTACTTCTTGGAAAGGTTCTAATAATTACGAAAATCTTCGAAAAGGATGTCGTTGTAGGTTTAAGAAGTCGTTTTTAATTTTTTTTGTTTTCACACAAAAAGCCATGTTTATGGAATTGTTTTTTGAATATTCATTTACGTACCTAAAACTGTCTGTCTGACACCGAGAGCTTGTAGTTCATTTTGCACAAACAATCACTTCAGAATCAAGTTCGCTTTGATTTCCTCTCCAACTGCCGCCACTACCTGCCCGTCGCGCCTACCGTAGCTATAAAAATTAATTCCTCTACGTCTCTTAGAATTTTATCTCTATCCTTAGATTCAATCCTTTTCGTGAACTAACGAATTTTTTGCATTATTTCTCACATAATGGAAACAAAGGTGTACACCTAATATGTAATAAATATTTTAAATAAATATGAAAAGCATACATTTATTTTTCAGGTTTTACCGTCAATTTTGTGTAGAACAATTTCTGCAAAGGATCCCGATGCAAAGGATCTAGTCGAGCCTCCACTTCTTAACAAATTACCAAAGGGATACTTCTTCACTTATGAGTATGCACCTATTTTACGAATTGTTAATGAGGACCTAGGTGCTGAAGGAAATAGAGCTAAAAGAAATACGCATGATGATCTTACTACTACTGCGAAGCCAGACGATAGCAGTGATTCTCTTCCTGAAGACGATGATAATAATAATACCAAATCATTACAAATAGAAGTACGTAGATTTTTACCAAACACGAAGTAGTGCGTCGACTTTAAAATAAAAATAAAAGTTTCAGAAATTTTTAAAATGTTTAGTTTCACGAAAAACAAAATCAGTAAATAAGATTACATATTTAGTAAACACTTTGGCTTTCTATATTTATCTTTATATACTATACATTTATCTTTATAATATATACATTTGTAATATGCAATGGGTATGTATGTACATACAATCGTTGGTGCGTCTGTTATTGATCCTTTAACTTCTATTTGCGTGCTTCGCTGAACCAGTAACGTAATATTTTAAGTAAGGTCTAGCCCTACGATTCAGCTATTCATTTATTATAACTAATAACAACAGTTTTTGTATCATAAAATACTACTCAATGTTATTGCTTTCATATTCCTTTACTGATTGATACAAGTTTTCCATCACCATTAATCATATAATTCCATAAATGATAACATTTTTGGAGAATTTTGTGAGTTATGTAATTGACTAATGTGTTCCGATTTCTTTGTATCTCGCTTTGCAAATAAGAAGTTTTAATATTAAAAAATATATATTATTGTATGTTATCTAATTGTTATCTTATTCTGTCTGCAAATATACGCTATATAAAGTGTTTTACTATACATTTTAACAAGAAATATTGCAAGAAAATTAAACCTTTTATTGATATTTTGTGTTGTATTTTAATATAAAATTTTTACAAAATAGCAAATAAAAACTCCTGAAGAACAATACGGAAAAATTCCACAGTTTATAGTATGGAAAATCGAGTAAAATCCAGCCTATGATACTTCAAGTGCATTGTATTGAAAATAATTTAGCGCTGCTTTTGATTTCGTAGGGTATGTTTTTAATTTTTTGAACGAATATTTATAAAGGCGAATTTTTTTTTTGTTTGGTACGAACTGACTTCCTACACCGTTCAACCGATTATCCTTAAATTTTTACCACGTAAGTAGGTATTATTGAAATTTTAAGGAATTCACTACAGATCCATATGATAACTTGTTCTTTTTTCCTCCTCTTAGATTTTTTATTTATTGGGGCGTTTATTCCCTAGTTATAAATATTTCATTATACATATATTTTAATTCCCTTAAATTCCTGGGAATATGGTAAATTTTAATGATTTATTAAATTTCAAAACACCATTTGTAAATATTAGTTATTTATTTTTGTACTAATAGGCAAAATAGGAAAAGTTAATTTTTTTAACGCCAACTGAAATGCTGTTTATATAAAATAAATAAATGAGTAATAAAACAAAAAATAAAATAATTTCTTCCTTCTTTACAAAATGGGTTCCTGAAAATGTTCAGTTTAATACTAAAAAGGTTGTTTTATTAAGTTGAACTCGTATTTGTCAGTATTTGAGAGAGTTATTAATCGTACCGATATTTTTGGAAAAAGAAAATTGGAATCTTCTGCAATTGTACTTGTGGCGGAAAAATAAATAAAACTTATCAAACTACCATACGATTTCTAACATTTATTTTGTGGTCATAAGATCTAAGAGCTTGATATTGTAAGCTTTTTATTAAGATATTCCAATGTTTTTTTGACCACCAATATAGATACAAACTTTAACATTTGTTGTAATTATACTGCAAAATATAATAATAAATCGAGATATACATTTAAAATTGGACATAATATGTATAAGTATTTATTTGTCTTTCAGAATAAAACAAAACGTATTAATGGTCAAATTTAATATCTATTAAAAGCTAGATTTATACTCATGTATTGTGTCTTCCTCGCCAACTACGATGTAACTTTCATTTTCATCGTCACCAACCTCGATCCAGTCTTCTTCACCTGTTGAATAATCATCTTCATCATCGGGTGCACTATTATATCCAGCTTCTAGTGCTGCGATCTCGCTCTCTTCTTTCTCTTTCTCCTCTTGAGCAGCCGCTTCTTCAAATGCCAAAGGACGACTATTGTCAGTGTATTTGTAAACCGAAAAATAGGTCTGAATTCTTTGGACAATGAGCTCCAAGAGTGGCGGCAGCCTCGACTCAGTCCCGTCGCCGTATATTTTAACTGGGATTCTACCACCATTTTTAAGTATGATTTGCCATGTTCCATTTACGTTTTTCGTAGGCACTAATATTATAGGGTTTTCTTTTGCTGTAACGTTCACAGATTTCACAATTGGATTGTTCTGCGACAATCTGATTAAAATGTCCTGTGATGTCGGAAGTGTGTCGGCATGGGGCAGCGGATTATCCCAAATTTCAAATTTATCACCTACTCCCGACTTTAGCGCAGTTCTTATTTCTCGGGTACTCGGATCCTTTTTTTGGGATACCATCATTAAGATGGATGGATACCAAACACAAGCTACCACTTGACAAATTTGCGGAACATTAACCATTTTTAATTTCTAATTTTTATGAAATCGCGAGATTAGCCTGGCTTTATCCGTCCACAGATTCTGGTCAACTACTTGTTAGGAAAGTTCGCGGACTGATCAGCGGACTTTTTATATTTTTTTTCTTCTTTATACCCATTTTTTTGCTCTGCTTCGCATGTCAACTTTGGCATCACTCATCTCAGCTGCGGAGATCTTATCAGGCTTAAGTAACTGTACAGAGCACCGACAAGATGCTGAGATGTAAATTGAGAGACGGTATTTTCGCGACAAACTTCGATTGAAGTCCGTGAGGCCAATGAGATGCCGATGGTACGCGGTAAAAGTAATTATGTTAAAACGGTGAATTTTTTGGTTAATAAAATGTAATCGGCTTTTTCTTATGTTTCTTTATTGTTATTAATTTTTTTTTTCCTTTTACATGTGAAATGCTTTGTTTCTTTTTCTTGTTATTTGATGTGTTTTATGAGTATGTTCGGTTTCTTCGAGGTATGCTCATTTCCAGATGGTGAGATAAAGAAATTAAGTAATGTTCTTAATGTGAGAGGACACATTACTTAATTTATCGGTTTTTTCATTTTCAAGAAGAATTAAGTTCCTCCAAAATTCGAAAAAAATATTTTTTGCACAATATAAGTGTTGCTTTTAGGATTTGGGGTGAACTAGACTACTCCCAAGAGGAATAAACCACTCCTAAGTATTCCGATGTCAATATAATTATTTTCGGAGAATTTTTCGCAAAACTTAAACTTCAACTAATTTTTAGCATTTACATATTTTGCTACGTTATTGCAGTTATAAAGCTAAAGTTGCATTGTGGGGTTTTCAAAGCACATTAGATATTGTTAAAATTTTTTTTATAATTTCGATTTCAAGAGATGAGAATGTCGTTAATGAATTATACTTTTTAAGCAAGTTTTAAGTATCGCATCGCATCAAAACGTTGCTCCCAACGATGCTCCCAATCATAAGCTTTTAATTTAAGTAAGACCTTCATATCTTGTCATCCAAATATTAGTGTTGTTAAAACTCCATTTTAGCTTTTAAGGAAATATTTTCAATATGTTATGTGAAGCAAAGCTTCCTAAAAATAAACTTTCTTCTACTGAAATGTATATTGTTGTTCTTAAATGTTTAAAATTTCCTCAATTTCTGAAAGTTTTCAAAAATATTTATTTTGATGCTTGTGGAGTACTCAAAACATGTGCTTTTAAATGCTGGACACTGCACTATTTGCTTGCAGCAGAGAGAAGGTAAATAAATATCTGTAAAACTAATACAAAACTTGCTTTTACTTTTTACTCCGACCGTTTTTTTTCAGCGTATGTTGTATGCTTCACATGTAAATTGAATGTGTCAATAAGTGAACCTCAAAGATACCGAATTAAGTGAAGATGAGGATGATTATGTAATGATGACTGCAAAGTGTTCCATTATAATTCTATTTTTTTTTATTTGCGTGTTAGTAAGGCACAGCCTACAGTAGACGACCGTACAAAAGAATAAAATGTCGTTAATTGAAAGATCCCCAGAAAATGACTGAATGTAACCTCCCTTTCGAGTAATACTGCAGAAAAATCGTATTTGAAGAATTCTCGATGTGAAAAAAACGCGTGTTGGTGTGTATGTGTGTTTTTTCTGTGTACATTACGTATGTGTGTGTATTTTCCCAAAGTACCCATAGCCCCTAAGTATAAGAAATCACAAAGATGTAGGTTTACGGCTTTTTCAGCTTTTTATCTTCTTCGAGTGCTCCCGAAAGGGCTCCGAAGTCCCCAGCAATGGCTGTCGCTGATGGCGATGACAGGGCATATCCGTCCTCCCCTACGATTGCTGTGCCTATGGGTGCCGACTGAGCCAAACCACCCTTCCCAGTAATTGCAATGGCTACAGGTCTTGCTTGTGCTATGCTCTGATCTTCTGAAATTTGCAGTGGCACACCTTCAACGAAATACAAATGTAAAAGTTAGTTAAATGTAATTATGTTCAATATCACTTGTAAGAATTCCGTGGGATTTTAGGTATGGGATAAAAAATATGTTTTGAATAAAAAAATTATCTGACTTAGAAAGATTTTACATACATAGCATATAGTATTATACTCGTCAAAACTTTTAATTTAATGCCTATATGAAGTTAGTTGTGGAAAAAGGGGTATTTCGAAATCTTGGAGGTGTCTAGCATATTGAATTAAGATTTTAGGTACACTATATTGCACTATATGGACATATGTATATACATGTGGAAAATTTCAGCAATAAATTGACTTACAATCGAATATACTCGAACATACCTATGATACAGGCCTAGACACCAACATTGTGAGTTAAATAAAAACTTGTAATTAAAATTAACTACGTGTATGATTGAATTTTCACCCAAATAATTATATAGCGGACTGAGCGTAAGCTAGGATTAGCATTCAAAATTGCGGATCTAATACAGTAAACTAACTTATGGCATTGCAAATATTGGTGATTTTTAAGGTTAGTATAACTTTAAATACAAATATTTAATTCTTTTCACTAATGCACATTATATCTATTTGTGACATTGAAGAACGATCAACCTTTATTTTAATAAGAAACGTTCATATAGGATATTCTAGAATTCCATAAAAGGTACCTAGTAATCATTGCCCAGTTTATTTTGTGTTATGTTATGAATGAACGAGGAGCAGGAACAGGAAATATAGCTATTCCACGAACATTTTCATTTTCACGGAATCGTAATAAAAAATATAGCACCTATCATAGTAGTCCCAAAGCTACGATTAAGAAGACTAGAATGTGACAGTTTCAAAAAGTACCTTCATTTGCTTGTTCTGCTTCGGCTTTAATCTTTTCGCTAGGACTGCTTATGCCCGTGCTAGTTGCAGCCGCAGCTTGGCTTCCCAGGAGCTGTATGAACTCCTGTGCTTTGACCCCGGGGGCGTTGTTGTCCACAACTCTGTCTGGCTGCAAAACCTTTTGTTCAACTAAAAACTGGGCGAAACTCCTGGCTGCCAATCCTGGCGTTTCCTGGATTTCAACGCCTTCTTCTTCGGGAAGATTTGTTCTTAATGGCAAGGCTATTGGTTGTTCATTGTCAATCTTCTCCTCATCCTTTGGTATGGGAACCTTATCGGGATCGGCGACACTTCGCGCTTTTATTGGTTCTAATGGCTGCAAGCTAAAAATTGGATGGACAGGATTTTGCAGGAAATCAAAATTTCCAAAGAATTGCGGCGCTCCCCCGACAGTGTAGAATTTGCGATTATTCGGTGACTTAGGCACAGTTGAGGCTGGTGTAAGTTCATCTTGAGAGATCGTTTCTGCTTCTGGGTTCAACTCGATTTTCTCGGTTTTCTGATTAGCGTCCTTTGACAATTGCTGTTGAGGGAAAACTAGGGAAAGGGAATTGGGATCTTGGTGTTCACGAAATTAGCAACAATTAGAATTTTGTCATCGGGTAACATTAAACTAGAGCCCATTCCACAATAATCACCAAATGGACGGTTAATAATTTTTTGATTTTCACAAAAATCGGTAGAAATGGATTTTTGTTTTGATTGGAAATTTACTTCCTTAACTATTTATAAATATATGTATTATATATTGAAAAAATAATTAATGATTTGCTTGTTATTGTAAAAGGTGCAGACAAATCGTATGGGTAAAGGAAGCAACTATTAAAATACACCATTTTATAATCATTGCAGTGAACAATATTATGCAAAATTGTGTAAAATAAATTTATATAATATGCTATATGTTTAATTTTATAAATATTCTTTTTAGTTGTTTTTAGTACTTCCTTAGAAATTACATAGATACCAACTTTGTACCAAAGTATCCATTTGTTTGAAAGTATATGTTGTTTAAACTGTTAAAGATTATTTATGAATATTTTAAAAGTGTAAAAATTGAACATTTTTAAAATAAATATATAGGGTTTGAGGTAGTAAATTCAAATACTCAAAAGACACACATTTGTCTCATTCAGTTACATACTTTGAATTTTCTTCTACCTGCAGCTATTGTAAAAGAGAAAAACTGCGATTGAAAATATCTTTTTCAGACCAAATAAAATTACTTTATAAAATATGATTATATGCTTGATATATGCTTTGGTAGGCTTTAAAATTTATAGACATTTATTGCTGAATAGGGCTGTAATCTTTTAACATATATAAGTATAGTAAAAAACGTGTGTTGCCCAACGATAAAATGATGGCATTTTTTTCTATATATTCGTATGTATGTAGGTAAGTAAATTAAAAGACATTTCTACCAAGTTTCGATGAAAACAGCTCTCAACATTGTTGATTTTATGTGGAATGGACTCAATTCATTTCATACCAGTTTGACCACCGCTTCCACTTCCGCCACCTCCGCTTCCACTTCCACCCCACATCTGAATAATTTGAATTATTTGACTGATGAAGGTGTCCTGGTCGATAGGAAATCCTGGAAAACCGCCTCCGCTTCCACCATCCCCCAAGCTGCTTGGGTAGAAGACAATCGTCTCCCCATTTCCAGTTTGGATCCGACCAATGGGTGTCAATGGCTGGATAATCGGCGTCTGCAACTTAAAAGCCGGACTTAGTTGCAACTGCGCCTCGGGGCTCAGAATCAAAAGTTGCCTAGAACTAGCGGGGATCAACTGTTGAATAGGCGCGGTAAGTGATACACCTGCGAACGCCGCCAGCAAGACCGTCGCCAGCATCCGTGCCATCTGCAATAAGAGAAGATGCGAACATTTATCTGCTGTCTATTTTAAGATAAAACCCGAATAAATGAGGTATCCAATTTAAGGCAACCAGTTTTTCCAGCACTTCGTGCAATTGCCATAAATAGATCGGAGGATCCCTTCGAGAACGGCAAGAACTTGATATCTGCGGATGGAATCGAGTTAACCATCATCTTGGCATAATCACGTACTTCTTCGTCCCAAGACGAAGGCGCAGAGCAAAACCGGTGCGCGGAGCACTTGGCTTCTTTCTGGCTGCATTGGGCGAGGTCAAGACCGCGCACCGGCGAATGACGGTCATGGACAATAAACGGCAGAATGGCGCACCGGGGGGAGGGGAGACTTAGCCCGA
Organism: Tolmerus cingulatus; assembly: GCA_959613345.1. NCBI lineage: Eukaryota > Metazoa > Arthropoda > Insecta > Diptera > Asilidae > Tolmerus > Tolmerus cingulatus. The sequence continues at coordinate 46,481,613 of OY390707.1, forward strand.
ACCACACTCGGCGCAAACTCCAGGCGGAAGGCTTTCTTGACGCCGATTCCGCGGAGGCTGCACTCCCTGGAGCCGCAGATAAGCTCCCATTTGGTTTCGTGGCGAGACGTGACAAATGTCTCAAATTGCGGCATTTGAATTCCTCCGAGCGCGGCTTATTTCACACCTCGCGGGTCTAGCGCGGTCACCGGCTTCGCGTGCAATTTTGCGATAATTTGCATACTAAGCACCGGAGAGTGTTGGCTCGCTGGAAATGGTACCCTAGTTGGACGGGAGCCAATTAAGTAATGGATGTTGTTAAGAAACCCTTTGTTCTTGCTTGTTGGGCACACAACTTGTGTATTTCTAATAAATAGAAAGTGCATCTACTTACTTATGCGAGATAAAGAAACTTGATTTTTTTTTAATTTGAAAAGTATAATAATAATTTAAAGAAGTTAACTTCCTAACTGAAGTACCTACTTTCCAATTTTTAATTTTTTGTCCAAAAAATTCCAATTTCTTTCTATCAGCTTAATTTCAAACTGTATATGTTTGTACGACATACACAGGTAGATACACGATATTTAAATGAATCTCACGAAAATGCATAAAGTTCTATTTATCACTATTACGTTGTTGAAAATATCGCCATTATATTATGGAATACTTATAATTAATAGTATCATTTGTAATGCTATTCGCATATTTTGCAATATTTAACATAAACCACAAAAGTTACCAAAAATGAAATATTATTAAAAATCCATATAAACAAATGCTGTTCCATAATTATGGTACGAAATTAAGTGTAAAAAAGATTGCTGGGAAACATTTTATAACTTTTTGATTACACTTATAAGCAATTATAAAGTAGAGATTTAGTTTTCAAATAACTCGTAATATTATTAAAACAACATTAATACCACAGGGGAATACCAAAAAATGATTTTAAGCGGACAATTTTATAGTGGGGATAATTTGATTATAAAATCAGGTCTCATCGATTTTATTTAGTTATGCAAGATGTATCGTTAACAAAATATTCACTTCACTATTAATAAGTAATGGACTGATTATTAAGTAAATATGACTAATTACAAACAGTAAAATGTGTAAGGAAACCGTATATCTACACCCAATTTCACTAATCGGACGATATTATACTTTATTCGGATGGATTAAATTAATAGTACCTACTAATAAAAGTAAAATGATTCTTAGTCCAATAGCTACATACATATATCAAAATATTAATTGAGCGGAATAAAAACCATTAGATTTAGCCATACATCTGACTTTTTATTTATTCGCATCGAGACTTACAAAGTCTTTTAGTAACAAAAGAAATCAGTAACAATTATAACAAACTGTTTTGCGGAAGATATTCAGAAAATAAATAAATTCCATAGCTAGATAAAAATGTTTCTATCTGAACATAGGTATAATTATATAAACCAAAAACAAATTAGTGAATAAATTATTCATTCATTTATTCGTTTGTTCCAAAATTATCGCGAATGCTATGTTACGAAAAAAAAATGCAGTTTAAGAGGACTTAAGAAATTAATTTAAATAATTTACGTGCATAAATAGTTTAAATCTATTGGACGATTATTAGCAACAAATTTTTATTCCTGATTCAACGAAATATGATTTTATTCTTTTTTTGTTTTTTGAAACAGGACCATATAGAAAGCAGTATTCCTTTAAAATCAGTTTTCATTTTTTCAAATCATTCTATTATATTTAAACGTGATATTTGCGGGGTAAATACAAATTGATATTAATTTTTAACGGAATAACTTCAATACAGAATATTTTTAATTTCTTAATATAATAAATGTAATGGATTGATTCGAAACAATAAAATACTGCTTATAAAAAAAATTATATAATTCTTTACCGCTTAAACTTATGTTTTTTTACGAGTTGATTACATAAATTATTCTTAAGACAAATCAATCATTACAGACGAACGAAAAGAAAGTATATCCTCACCAATGGATAAAAGACATATTTTCATCAAACCAAATTTTCTAATTAAAATTATCTCACTTTCTTTTATGAGTTTACTCTACTGGATATTTAATTTATGCAACTCGTTTCTAATATGGTTTCCTATCCACCAATATTGCAGACTAAATCCTATGAATTCACTAAACGTAAAACCTCACTGAACGAAAACAGCACTGATTACACCTTAAATTACCTTTAACTCAAGATATTCACTTAAAGTATAAAAACTTGATTAAACCTCGTCGTAAAACTGCAAGAAACAAAATGCTGGCTAGAAAATGTGTCCGGGCCCTTTATATAAACCCGATTGCGTTCAACTTTTGTTGTTGGCCAAATGCATCCGCCAATAGGCCGCCGCAAGAGTTCAGCAGTTCTAGAGACTCGCAGGGTCGCACTATTTCAATTGCTGCAACAAATTCCACTAAAAAGCACAACAAGGGAGCAGGCAGGCGACGTGGTGCACGTGAACAACACCTTTGCCACTTTTGCCATCCAATTCCGATGGCGCAGCATCGCCAGTTACCAACTCTTATCGGCTTTTTGCATCGCTCATCCGGAGGTGGATGCACTCCGCGGCAGCATCCTAGGCGGATCATCCTTGTGTCGCCTATTATTCCTTTTGTGGCCATTTACGGCAACAAAGTGCAGGAGACAAGCCAGTTCTGCGGTTAATTAAGTCAGGAAACGTTTTGTTGAAAGGCCGTCGATTTTATTAAACTATTAAATTTTAAGGATGAGCGCAGCTGGGTGCGTTTAATGTTTGTGCTTGACAGAATCTTAATTTTGCAGCAAGGTGGTATTGTTTACCTTTACCTGTTCCGAATTTCATTGTAAATATCTCAGCTTTTTATCATTCATCTCGTGGTAGTCATATTATAAGGGCTTCTGTAATAACTTCTTTTCAGATCATATCGCAAATAGAACAGGTTTGCATGTTGTTGCTTATATAAAAACCAATAAATTGTACAATTTATAAATATACATATATGCATATTCTAAAACCTTTCACGCTACTTACATATATAAAGTAAAACACGTTAACTGTGTGTACACTCAGGGTGGGCTATAAATATGAAAAAATAATTTAAAACGCATTTGATAATTTTAATCTGTTTCTTGCAAGAAACGACATTAACAGGTATAGGTAGTACCTATGTAACAAAACTACTAAATTTTGCAACAAATTCAAACATCACTATTAAAGTTACTTTTTAGGAGGATAGAAATAAGTAGATTTTTAAAATCAGTTATGCAGGAATTTTAAAATTTAAATAATTGGAATTGTAGAAACATATTATAACTTGTTTTAACATAATATTCCCGCTATCTTAGAAAATAAATAAATAATTTCTTTAAATAATTATATATTTTAGATTTGTAAAGGAAGTTATTATTAAAATGTGCTAAATTTAAAATAATTGGTACAATTTTAAGTTATCTTTCAAAAGGTTCACGAAAAAATTTAAAGAATCAAAAATTAAATGATTTGCTTTTCATTTTCGTAGTGGAGTTTGTTTTGGGCTTCAGGATTTAAGCTCTTCTTCTCATAATTTTAACAGGACTGCGAATTTTACACTAAAATTTCAGAACGATATTTTACGCATATTTATATAATATTTTATGCAACATTTGTTCAATTTGTAAATGAGCTTGTTCAGATGCTTACCCCTATGAATGTTTTTTATTTATCCCATGCATAAAAATACCTAAATCATCATTTTCTTGAAAATTCAATGTTCTCTCCATGTTTGCACTTCAAAGAAATAACTGAAAGTTATGAAAAGTTGCTAAAAATTGCTTTAAATAATCAAAAAGCTTCCATATTTTGAATAGAAATTGTACGTACACAACACGTACACAAAAAATAGAATATTTTTATTCACTTGTGAAATTGTTACCAGAGCCTTTAACGTAATATTTTGTTGTCGAAATGAATGTACTTATTTTTATCATATCATACTATTTATAGTATAGTAAAAATTAAATATCTAGATTTTATGACTAAACTACTCTTTGTAAAAAACCGGAAACATACCCAAATGAATTTAAATATGTTAAAATGTGAATGGTTTATGATTTATGTTTATTTGTGAACCATTACTATATATGCACCTACATACATACATATGCTAACAAACTGAATTTTTTATACTTGCCTTTATGTTCTTTAACTGGTTGTATTTCTAATTATGTTGACCTAATTTTTTAGTTTGGTTTATTAGTATACTAAAAAATGTTGTAACCTTAATTAATATTAAAATAAAACCATATTTCTTCGACAAATTTATTGGCACACATAAGGCACATGTTTCTATTGGACTAATCCTAGTAAACTGGTATGGCATTTAATGAAAAAATTAAGTTTTGAAAAAGATTCGGGAACATTTTAGATTAAGTAGTATACTCCAGAATCGTGAGTAGAAGATCGAGAAACTTCTCTGGGCATAACGATAGTATATGGTGATCCTTTACGCGTTTCTTTGGAAATATAGAAAAAGTGTTAATATGAAAATTGAATAATATAAAAATACTAGAGAATACCTCCTGCAATTTTGGAAGAGTCCTTTCTTAATTGAAAAACTCTATCCACTACAACAACGTCACCATCTTTAGCAGCATCAGCAGCCTGACTTCCGTAAATTTCATCCTTTGCTGTTTTGACTGAGGCTTCTGGCCCAGCCAAATATCCATCTTCAGTTAATCTGTACTTGGACTCATCTCGAGTTACTTTCCTAATTCGATTTGGAAGAGGAAACCCAAGATTTGCCACTTCACTTGGTTTAAGACCGGCAATTGCTGTAGCCACTGGTTTGGCTACTGCAAGCCCATTTTCTCCAGAGATTGCAGTTCCCATTGGTTTGGAGGATGCAACTCCGCCATCACCAGCAATAGAGAGTCCTGAAAATGTTTAAATGTCTTCAAATTGTAGAAAAATAAGCAGAAAATCATCATATTTGTTAGAATTGATGTAATCAAAAATAATGAATATGGGACTTGTTTAGAGTAAATTTTGACTTCAATATTTTCTCTATACACAATTTTTTGAAAACGCGCAGCAAATCTCTATAGTTTTGAGTAATACCGAATAATTTCGAGTTATTCAAACTCAGAACTGTGAAAACAATACCGCCATTACAATTTTCAGTAAAAGTAAAAAAGGCTAGATAAATGACCAGTAGCATTACCAGTATGGGTATTTCAAAAATTAATATTATCATTGCTAGGTTATTAGCGGTATACATATTAGTACTTTACCATTATCGTACTTCAGAGGCATTATGTACCATTACCTAACATTATTCAGCATTACTTATATAGCATACTTACAAGAACCCAGTAGTACCAGTGTCCGTGAAAAGATATTTCTAAATAATGCCAGGTAAGGTTTTGCAATAATACTGCATTATTTTACAGCTCTGCTCAGACTAATTTAAAGTATTATAATTCTAAGTGATGCTTTAATGAAAATTGTGACAATGAGTTAGTGTAATAAGTTATTTATTAATTTATTGATTCAATTTCGATTTTATATTAATTTACTTGTATTGCATAATTTGTAATCGTTGTGATAATCCACTGCAAGTGGATTATAAAAGTATTGCAAACTACTTACCGACTGGATTGGCTTCAGCAACTGCTGAATCTTTCTTAGGAGCAGTAATTTGAACCGTGTCTGGATCTTGTTGGACGTTCGGGTCGAGCAAACTCAGGTCGTCATCAACTTGATCGTTGGAAAAATCTCCAAAATCCATCTTCTGCACAACATCCTGAACAGCATGTTGCATGTCGTTGCCCTGCTGAGTGTTGAATAAATTTTGAATACCAACATTTCCACTTTGTTGCAACTGTGCCAACTCCTGAGCGGCAACTCCTAGTTGGTGCAAGTTTTGGGCATATGCCTGGCTATCTTCAGCAGTGAGTTCACCTTTATTTTTTGCATTTTCTTGTATAGTAACCAAATGAGCTGCGGCTTCTTGAATATTTTGTAATTTTAATGCAAACATTGCCTTGTCCCTGAGATGGCTACTGTCATCATTCTTTATAACTGAACTGCTAATTGTGCCATCCTTGTTGTGGACAATTTGCAAGGTTTGACCCTTAGCACCACCATAGTATGGGAGATAGACGACCTCATCTGTTAGATGACTTCAGAAACACATGTTTTGTTAGGGCAAATTCTATTTTATAAAGAGATGCATTTAAACTTAAGTCACCCTCCAATAAGCCTTTTTAAGGTTTGAAGATGTCAGAAGAAGAACCAAACGAGATCTATAGAGAAACTCTTGTCTAGAAAAAGATTGAGAAAAGAAGAGATGCAGAATGTCTTTTTAAGTATAAGAAGATTAAAAATTCGGATGCCTTAAAAACATTTATTTACAAAAATGAATTCATCGGTAAAAATTGCCTCTTTTCATTTCCTTTCTACAAAATCGAGGATAAGATCCGCCTGAGCATGCGCTTTCCCACCTACACCGGCAATCGCAACCGACTCAGGTCTGAAGAGTACCCTTGTTGGAGTTCCCTTTTTCAAGACGGCACGCGAAATTGGGGCAGATATTGCTGTACCTCCATTTCCAACGACAGACTTAGCTGATGGTTCTAAAATTAGCGAAGCCTGCTTTTTATTGTCTTTTGTGGCAAAGTCGTTGAAAACGCCATAGTAAGGCTGAAAAAACACCCCCACGGGAATATCAGCGACCGGTTGTCCTGCAGCTGTATGTCCAGTGGCAGTAACTTTTATATCTGAGCCATGCGAAGTACTTCCTAAAGAGTTTCGATGAATTGGCTCTAAAGAAGTTAATTGCAATAACTTCGTCCCAGGAACTGGAGTTATACTCTCCACGATAAAATTGGAACCTGGTTGTTGTACCGCGCTTAAAAGTTGAACATCAGTGGACAAAAGGTTCGAACTTTTATGCAACTTCGAGTCACCGTCAATCAATTTATCGTTTTTAGATCCTTGCATTTTTGGCCGTGGTATTGGTGATTTTGTTGTCGGCTCAGAGAAGTTTTTCCGCTTCTGGCTGGTGGGTTTTGTCGAAGGTTGCGCAGGTTGCAGTTTGTCTGAACTGTGATTTTCATAATATGGCACTGCATTAAACGAAATTGGGTAAGCTTCTACTACGGGATTTGTTCTTGATGGTAGTAAATATTGCGCCTCTGGTTGTCTGTATGGCACCGCTAATTGCACAGGTTGTATTATATTCGCTGGTAGAAGTGGCCATGTCTGTAAGCTTGCTGTTTGCCATCTAGGAGAAATTAAGATTTCCTGGTACAGGTGAAGTTTTATCTCTGGTTCAAATGTTGTTAGGGTTAATTACACTTATAGTTACTGCTACCCAGAAGGGATTTTATAAACTGAAGAAAGTATGTTTTCTTTTTGTTATTGACAATATTGGCATTCGAATTATTGAGGATATTATAATTATTCACAATTACAAAACAGGGTGTAAAGTATTACAAATTGTCGAATAGAGAACAATAAGGTTCATTAGAGTACTATTAGGTGTAAGTGCAATAAAATGGTTACTAACGTTTTTTGTGTTAAAGGTGAGGTGAAAAACACAGTTTTTAATATAGTAGGTATTATAATACCACCTAATACTATAATTGATATGAGATTACGTGTGCAGACTAGCTGTACAGCATCCAGGGAGGTTAAAATAAAATCTAGGATATTTCAATTTTATAAAACTTTGGTGTCAGCAATTTAATTTAGTTAATAATATTGAATACTGAAAGAGGGATATCGTTTTTTTTATTTTGTGCATCCCCCAGTGAAAATATATATGCTACGCCTGGATCGGGAGTCTGGAATTTTTTAAATAAAAAGAATATCATGACACACCTGCATGATAAAATTAAAAATTTAAAGTTCGGATGTTATCAAAGCAATAGATCTTATCTACCTTTCCGTAGGCAAATATAGCTAAAGAAGTATTACTACGAAGAATTAATAAGCAAATAATATTTTTCTAAATAAAATTTATTTATTAATTTTCAAAGTACGTGTACGTATGCGTAGGTGTGAAAAATAGAAAATCTGTGCAAATTTTGTAACAGTTCGGGCCAGTTGCAGACGTAGTTAATAAAAGTATGGACCTGTTACAGGCGCACTGAATAAAATTTCGGCAATGTAACGGACTTACATACTTTGTTATAAACCCTATTGAATTACTTGTGAATGTTTTTCACTAAAATGACGTTTTCCAGTTCAAAATTAATAATCCCTTCATACTTAAGGAAGGTAATTTAATACTTGTTTATTATTGTTTATTTTAGTAGTCTTTAGGAAAATGTCTATAGAAATTTCTTATACCATTTTTAATTAAAAGGGGGTAATCTCCTAGCCTCACAATTATCAAAAAAACAAAATATAATTTATAGCATTTAATAGAAGTTTATACTTCTAAAAATGTTAAATGAAAATGCCATATTTAAAAGTCAGAATTATTTTACATAATAAAAGTCGATTGGTCGACAATTAATGCACGGAAGGTTTTAAACACGTTAATTTCAAAATTACTTTTTCCGCCTGTTTTGATTTATACTATAGGGGCATACATGCGGTACTTAATAATGAAATCATGTCAATACCAATACAATCGTAAAGATCAGCAAAAGTAATATTCGTCAAATGTCTCTTCAAATATTTCAAATTTAGGACATGTGGGTGCTAAAAAGTTAATTTGGAAAATGTGGTATAATTAAACATTTTTTGAACTAAAAACCTGGTGAATTTTTCATAAAGCTCAAAAACCTTTTCTACAAGAATGCTTTATAATAAATTTCCAAGGAAAGCAAAAACAACAATTTTCTTAGACATGTATTATATTTAAATAACTTTCACTAAGGTTCTACAGATAAATAAATTTCAGTTACATATTTGCACTAACAATCTACTCCCTTAAACGTTAGGCAAGTTGGAGTCGGACTCGGCATGATAGTAAACTGCAGGACCTGTAGCCACAATTTTGCCCTCCGGTGGTAGAATTCGGGCAGTTGACTTCAGAATAGCTTTGTCTAAATCGAAAGATTCTGGAAGTGCTACCACTCTGGCCCCGGGTCCAGCGATCGTTAGGCTTTTGGGGTGCGTTAAGGCCAGTCCCCCAGGGCCGACTATGGCTGTGCCTCCACTGCCGGCTGTAGCGACGCCCCCTGGGCCTGCAATTGCGATTCCACCCTTACGAACTTTTAGCCTTTGAATAATGATCCCACCTTCCCTTAGTGCCTGCTTATTTACACTAGCAGTGCCCTTCATGATGTCGGACAGAAGATATTTTTCTGTTCCCTGCATGTCTTCCTCGTCAGACTCCGCGGATTCTAGAATTTTCAGAGGAGCTTTTGTGGGTTGCATTGTTGTAGTGGTCGTAACCGATGTCGGAGTCGGCCTAGGTCTATACAGTCCTAAAGGCCCCCTCTCAGCATGAGGAGGCGGTTGTTTCGCTGCAACGGGCTTAACTTTAGAATCTACCGGCTTTTTATCGGACTTAACTGGCTTGTTTTGAGTTATATTTCTAGAGGGTTCACGATTGTCCGACAAATGCTTGGAAGGAAGCAAAATGTATTCAGGAATCAATTTCTTTACATCACCACCTTTTTGAAGATGTTCTACTTTAGCTTTAGCTTTTTTTATTTGAGCTTCCTCTTCGATCATCTTTCTGAGACCTCCAAGCAATCGCCTGTTCAAATCTTCATCTTCACCAGTGTTTTGACTATCACCACTGTCAACATTTTGCCGCGGCACAAATTCAATAATACTCGTCACATCATTGCTAATGGCCATAATTTTCTGTGGATTTTGATTAGAACCTTTTTCCTCCTCAGAAGATTCTTCTGAATTTTTAAAGGTCTGTGGTTTATCCTCTAATGGCAACCTCAGGTAAGGGGCAGGGTAATAATAAACGGGCTCATCCAACACTTGGGGAATCATAAGTGAATGGTGATGCGTAATTTTGCGGGACACAAAAGGCTGATCCTGTTCTGTAGTGCGTATCGATGACGGGACCGATCCTATATTTGCATAATGGTTGTGGCTTGGATGATAGGAGGACTGGGGATATAAGTAAGTGTTTGAATCCAAAACAGAAGGTGCATGATGTTCATGCTTTTTTACATATCCCAGTGCAATATTTATTTTATTTATTTCCTCTAAAATTCTTCTTGTTTCGTCATTCTGCTCACGGGGACGATACCGAAAACTTTCATCCGGAAATTTTATTAGTCGCAATTTTTCGACCCTAAAATAAAATGGCATCAGTATTTAAAAAACGAATATATTTCAAACATCAAAACAAATAGAAAACAATTTTTGGGGTGATTTTCCCGACCTACCTATTTTCAAATGGACAGCAAATATGTAAATCTATGATGATCGAAGACACACAACAACACTTCTTGTACGTAGCGAAGACACTCACTAATGATCGTTCAAAATCACGGATTTTGTTTTTTACCGAACATCATTCATTAAGCGCTAAAGCTTTCATTGTGCCTTGGATGTGTATAACAGTTTCGATATAACAGATTATAGGGCAAACAAATTCATGTCTATTATTGATTTTATTAACTCGAAAATTACTTAATATGTCCTGAAAACCACCCCAAAAAGCTGTGAAGAAATGAAGATGCAAAAGAAACATAAGCAGCATGCAATTACGAATGCGTTGAAGGTAAATACTGCGTACAGTCTAGGAAATAGCACAATAAGAAAAAGAAGAATTGTACTATTGATAAAATATGATTGCATTTATCTGAAAGAGTTACTTACTCGACTTCATGGTGAGGACGGGCATTTGATGATAATGAAAGGGCTATAATTATGGTGATCTGAAATGAAACAGGAATTAAGAATTTCTTTGCAAACTTTACAACACGTATAGATTATATATTACTAAGCTATAAAGTTGTTTTCGCGGCTAACCTACTTTATTGTCTCATTGTCTCATCATTCAAATTAATGACAGCTATGGATGTAATTAAACGCAATAATTTAAAGTATATGTTATAATAGCCAACATAATAAAACAATTAAGTTTACATCAAACAAGGTATTCATCATTTCTAAATGATGTTTTACGTTGATTGGAAAATCAAATAAGAAAATATTATAATACATCACCCCATGACTATATGATTTTGAGAGATATAGCGTTAAATGTACTTTGGTAGTATACAAATTATGTTGGGAATTTTGAAAGTAAATCATAACATATCAAGTGAAAAATATTTAGAGATTTGAAATGCGAATATTATATAGCCCTTATTAAGTATGATAATATGTTGGGCAAAATATTTTTTTATAATTTCCAAAACTCTTCTCTACGGATTTCTATAATTTTTTCAAACAAATTTTCAAAATAACAAAAAAGAACAATATTTTGAATTTTACACGTGATGATAATACATTATTGTTTATAACTGGCTATAATCTCTCAAAGCTGTTATAGAAATGATGTAGCACTTCCTCAGCCGTCGTTATTTTTAATAAGACTGTGAATGTAATATAAATATGATAACATAAAACAAAATGAAAGAAAATTAAAACGTTTTGGCTGACTGTCAAAATTTTGATAAGATTGTTTTCATTATACCTCAATAAGAAGGTTATATTTTAGAATATTTACAATTAAAAATAATTGAATATGATCGAGTAAGATTGCTTTACTTTACGATATTTTTTCAAAACTGGCTATTTAGTATATTCTTAATTATGTATACTATATATTATAGAAAAACGAAAATAAATTATTTTTTGGCTTTAAAGAAAAAAATGGATAGTCAGCCAGTCAGCCAAATAGTACTTACTTTATTAAAACTATAGATAAACTTTTAAATCAGTACGGGTCCATGCTTGCTCTCAGATAGTTTTTTTTTATAAATAATTGGACAGTCAAATGTGTTGTCCTAATCAATTGATCTTTTAAAGTAAGATTTTTTACTTTTCAATGGCCAAAAGTACCAAATAAATATTAATTCACTAATTTCTTATATTCGGTTTGAAAATGTGTTATTCGAACCTCCACTGATTAACTAATTTTAGTCGGATTTCCTACATTTGAGATTGATTTCGCTTTTCCTTGCCCTTTATATTCAAAATAAAAATTTGTTCGTGCATCGGTAAATTTTGCAACTTAATATATTTTTTAAATATGCCATTCATAAGAACATGCATATATTCATATGTAAGTTTTAGTATTCACAACAAAATATGAAAAGCATACCACGATTCCAAAGTTTGCCGATGCGCACTGGGTTTTGACCATTATTAGATTTGATATGTTGAACGTGATTTTATGAAGCTATGTGTAGATTGCACAAGAAAACTCGGGGAAATTCATTCAAGTATTTATTTTTGTTCATATTGTTTTCTTTGTAGTTATCGGCATAAATTGCTGCAAGGCCTCCTTCTTCGTTACTGGTAATTTAGTATTGTGAGTTGTGTTTTACCATCCCCTAATTCTACCGCCGAATGTCATGCGCGCCTCACATGTCGCTTACAAAACCTGCTCCGGTCTATTTTTTGAAACTGTATACATATGTACCTGTGTTGAATTGTTATAAGTTTTTCTAGGTACTATACGTGCTTATAATTCAGCTTGGACACATAAGACAATTAATAAGAATTTTCGCAAATATGAAAATAAAGAGGTTTCAGTCTAGTACAAAAATTAATAAACTTTTCAACTTGTTTCTTTTTTAGTCATATTGATAAGAGCCTGAAAATTCTTGTTGTATGAGATTTGAGCTTGTGCGCAACATTGTTAAAGAAATTAAGTGGCAGATTATCTTTTCATTCACGTCATCAGGTAGTGAATACAATTCATATTTATGTATATATTTTAATGTATTAATACATCTTTTTTCTCATAGTACGCCTCATATAGTCCTGCAAAATCCCCAAATATAGCCCCATAATCTTAAGTGTCATCGAACTCGAATGTCAACAAACCTGCAGCAAAATTTATACGGACAAATAACACAAGCCGGGGATTCGTCCACTCAAAAAAAGCCGCTAAAATTCACCTTGACATAAAAATACTTAACGTGCAAACAAAAGACTTAAGCGCGAAACCTGTTAAATGAGGCCCGATATCATTCGTTCCATATAGTTACTATAGTGCCGCCTCTAGGGGCATAATTTCTTATATTAATATAAATTAACGTTATCACAAATCCATTTACATTAAAACCTTAATCTCCTCCCACAGGGGACAGATAGGTCGAGAACCCCCGGGAAAAAAATCAATTTTAAGAGTTCGCGGTTATCGGAGCCTGTTCATAAAATGCTAATGACAGCTGAAATTAGTGATGAGCAAAATGTCATTGAACTTGGCATTTTTGATCATTGAAACTACGATCTCATCTGAGCTGAACTGATTTTTTATTTTCTTATTTAGTTCGAGTACGTGTACATTTTTCTATACTCGAGAATTCCTAGATTACGGTGGTTAGTAACACTGTTAGAAAGCTCAATGCTTACACTATCATGCTCATTCCGATTCATATGATTCCGATAGAAAATGGGTCAACCAAGTCATAATCAGAGACAAATGTGGGTTAGTGTGGAAATTATGTTGCATCCAATTTCCACGTTATGCTCTTAGTAAATTCCGAACAACATGTAGTCTTTGCGCTTGCATGGCCAGAGCTCAACCTGATCTGCTTTGTGGAGTTGAAAGTGAAGTTTGTGGCTTCTTCACTTCGTTAGTTCATTGTTATGCTAAGTAGGCAGCGATTCTTGAAAGAACGTTTAGTCAGAATGATTTATTCTTCATGAATCGTATCCATGTTAAGCGGTCACTGAGTCAGTCGCCAAAAATTTCTCTATGAATTATTATCAACATAAATCTACAATTCCGCCATATAAAGCAGCGCGTGTTTCATTATTAGGATACACTTTGTTTTTTGTTTATTTCTTCTCAAAAGTCTAAATCTTCAATTTAATATTATAAGTATTTGATGATATAATACATATAAACTAATATCAAATAATTTTTCCTTATTTATTTCCTCAATTAACTTTAAATTTAAATCGGGTAATGTTTGATAAATGTTTTTATTTCAAGAACAATATATGTATTTATTGCATCAGTACGTAATAAATAAATAAATCTTCACAATGCTTCAGTCACCCATTCTCGTTCCAGTACTTAAAGCAACATCAAAATTCTCCTTGTTTATCATTATTTATGTACATGAGTTAAAGTGTTCTTAGCATGTAAAAAAATCTAAATACATACATACAGAAAAAACGCCTTCTTTAAAGCATTAAATTGAATGACCCCAAAGAGCCCCTGCGGCAGGTTAATATCTTTGCCACGGATTTAAATTGGAAGATGGAACGTATGTGGTCCGCATCAATCAACTTTGCAGGCGAAGTTAAATGACCTACGAAGAACACGCGATGTCTAAAGAGATTAAGACGTCAGTTTGGACACCTTTTAACATCAGCATAACTCATATGCCCAGTGATAAATTTGTTCTAATATAAAATCTTTTCCAACACTGGATCGGAAATACAAATAATCGATTGATTGAATGATCAATAAATTGATTCAATTTATCGGTCTGTAATTTCCTTCTGTTGGTCTAATTATATATTTTGCTACAAAATGATCAAAATGTATAATTTTTAGTTTTTTAAAAAATTTGTTGTCATTGTTATATGTATATATATTACCTTCATTCCATATCAATTACTCAATTTCACCCATATTACGTCAAATTTTATTATATTTATGTAAGGTTAAAAATTGTGACGACGCTCGAATTTTGAATTTTTAGAACCCGAAACTTATTTTAACTCGCAGCCATAATGAAATGAATGAAATTTAAAGGCATAAATTGAGTTTGTGGTCTCCTCACGGAATTTAATGAAACGTGGAAAGTTTATTTAATAGACAAAACTGACAAATATGTATACAAAAACATGTTCGGTCGCTTAAAATATATTAACTTTAAAATTTGAAAAATTATTAATTTCCCAGCGGAAGTTTTCAATTTTCTCAAAATTTTAAAAAACCCATAAATTAAAAATATTTTCACCAAACTTTTGTAAACTCTTTTAAACGAATAGGAAAATTGTACGTGCTCGCCACTGTCGATAAGTCGAAAAGGATATATATTTTTTAATTTCTTGAATGTTTAAAATTTTTTAGAATGAGTAGGTCAAAAGGTCCTTAATTTAATTTATTTATACAGTTCGCAACGAATATGCAAACACTTTGACACCAAAAAGTCAATTTGCAAAATTTCAATGTTAAATATCTCGAAGAAAGTTTAATAAAAGTATGTGGGGAAATCTCAAATTTAATTTTTTCCGAAACAGGAAGATTAATTAATTTCATCAGTAATTTTAACCAAAATTTGATTTGTTCTACGGTATTATACTACTACTAGCTAATTATTCATATTTCAAATAATACACATTTCGTTCCGTGAAACTTGAACGAATTGTTCGAATTTTTAGAAATCACCATTAAACCCCAAAAGCGATAAACACAATTTGTGCACATTTACGTCACTTGGAATTAAATACAATTGGGATATTCAAATATTTTTGGCGAACCCAATACCGTACCCATTTCTATTCTATTACGTTTTATTAACAATTCGGTCTGATGCATACTAAACATCTTAAACCTAACTGTGATTCCAAAAGACACATTTACACTGGTTCTTCACAGAAATTTGAACTTCTCAGAAGTTGATAAACTTACCACCAAAAAGCACTGCATAGTATCGAATTTTCTGTAATCCTTTTATCCACTTTTCAATTAATGCAAATTCACCACTAAACTGATTGTTCGAAAGCTCAAGACAATCTTTGGTATCTTCTTGGCCTCCACAAAAATTCTTGAACTCGACAACTCACTCTCTGTACGATCTTGTCAGCTGTGCGTATCAGACTGCGCAGCCGAAGACGGTGGTGATCAGTTTTTAACAATCAAAACGGAGGTACCTGAGTCCGAGGAAGAAAGAGACTGTCCAGGTAACCAAGAAACCTTTCCGTTTCACACTTTCTTTGAGGGAAAAACATACCATCTTAGGGCAGTCACTGGTCAGGGTGGAGGGGGGCATGTCGATCGGCGTTCTCACCAAATACGTGCTAAAGCTTAAGGCAAGAATCTCGGTGGATGTGCAAAAACAAAAAATGCCAATAAGAACAGAAGTGCACGATGGAGCTGTGCATGGCTAATTAGGATCAAAGCAGACCTATTAGCGGATGTCGCGGTGGCTTTCGTATTTTAATGAGGTGTGGATCTGCGACAAAAAGTGTCTTTAGCGGCTCGAGAACAGCTCAAGACATACTCAGTACCTGAGGTCAACGCGAACGGTAAAACAGCGATACCTTGGGCAGGTGCAATGCAATTCGCAATGATACCAAGTACAGATGACGAGTGTACCGCGAGATCTTATCATTTTGGAAAGTACCAACGAAATTGTTCTAGTCGGCGACCCTTGACACGGGGAGCTTCTTCGCAGATTGAAGATTCAAGAAACAGCAAACCCAAGAGCAACTATACTATATGTACCTTTGCAATTACGTGCCCAGCGTTCAGCTCGTCCTACGTGTAATTGAAGCACAGTGCATGGCGAAAGTGGCGATTCACGCGTTTTGATCTTATTGAATATTTGTGGGAACGCGTGGAGCAGGATGCTAAATATGACCAAACCCAGTGAAATAAATTTTGAGGAATGCATGGGAGTGTTCTTTGCAGTAAATTCTCACAATCGTATAAATAAGAGCCCGACACTGGTCCAGGTAATGCATATTTGGATTAATAACTTGAAGGGACGTATGCTTGGCATGTTCGCTTTTAATGGTACTTTGATATCCAGAATTAATGATAAGTACCATATTTTTAAATTTAAACCAATGTAATATGAAGCTGAAAGAACTGAACACCAAGGTGCTCAGCAGACAGAAGGAGGTGCCTAAAAGCGTGGGCGTTGGCTAATGTTACTTTACGATAGCTTTCAGAAATGTTCTATTTTTGGGATGAGCCACTAAAGGCGAACGGTTAACCTCGAAGTGCAACTTCTTTAAAATTAACTTCCATTACTCTTATTGTCAGCTTATCTCATAGCGTTCTGAAACATTCAAAATCGATTTGATATGACTCAACACACACTTATGTTTATATGTGAAATGCAAATACAGTAGAACCTCGATTATCCGAACCTCGATTATCCGAACCTCGATTATCCGAACCTCGATTATCCGAACCCTCAATTATCCGAACGCTGACTTAGTTTATTTCAAACGGCTGCGAGATTTGGCCGCTCGAAAACGAGTTGCAGCCGTTCGTCAATTAAAAATTCGAGGTTCTACTGTACTACAAAATATTTAAATCAACTTAAAAATCACATTATTTATGTTTCTTTTTTTAAAATGTATTATTTATAGAAAATGCCTACATACATATATATATTATTTATTTATTTTATATAATAAGTAGGCATATTAATATTGCACATTGGAATGCATTCACAATAATCAATGTATGTCGAGCTTTAGAGCCAGATTTTTATAACTTCTATATAAATCTCATAATTTTTAATGATTTTCTGAATACTTTAAGACCTATTCAACAATTTTATTTTCGAATTCATAATCTACGTAGTCAAATTAATATTGGTAGTTTTTTTTATATTTTCCAGGTATCAATATTTACTCTACGGGTAATATTTTATTTTATCTCCTGCTAGTCCTGTTGCAGCTCTTGTGACTAGATGTTTGATGATGGTGTGGGAGCATCACCGAAGAATTCTCTAATAGATGTAATGTTTCACTTCCTAAGTAAACGGCGTGTCTACTCTTCAAAAAGCCTTCGCCTTTTTGGAAAACTGTTGAAAGACAAAGTCGAATTGTTTACAATTTTCATGTTTGCTGTAACCGCGTTATTGTTTGTGAAAGGGCTGCATTTTTAATTGTTCATGCCTACTTTGGGCGTATATATACGAGCAAAACAGGTGTATATTTCAATTTTCATGCCTTCTCTGAGAATTTTTTGCCTGTTGCGGGAGAATATTTATGCTTGTCCCTTATTTTAGGTAGGTACGTAATCGCATGTACCAACGAAAAATGTTTATTTGCGCAGCCGATATCTTTCTACAAAGTTTTTGATTTTATTATTGAAACGTAATCTAGTGAGTTATTTTTTAACACATTTCTAGTTTTCCAGTTAGAATAATTGTAATTTCAAAAAAGTTAATCGTAAGTACATATGAACCGATACGGTATCCCTGAAGAAGTCATAAAAAATTTATAAGAGGTTCTAGCCAGAGCAAACAAGTTCTGTTTAAACCCATCAAACCTCTTCCACATCGGTATCAATGGAAACTATTTTTAGGTTACTGCATACATTTTACACTACTTGGATGTGCTGAAGTAATCGAAAACCAGGGAGACCACGCAAATTATTAAAGAAACCCCCATAAGGTGTTTTATGAATTTTTAAAGCAATTGATCTGGTCTTTTTGTCAATTAAAGGGTAAGGACAAATTAAAAATTCCGTGTATTACCTACATACTTATGATTGTATCACATGATACATTAACTGCTTTTTTTAAAATTTTCTTATTTTTTGTTTTTTAGTCACAATCGGATCCCGCGCCGATGAGTTAGGAAATTTTTCGTTAAACTGAATTTTATACATATATATATTTATAACAACTTTAAAATTTTCAAGAAGCACATCAAATTTTGCCTTGATTTTTATCCATTCAAACTTCAAACTTTGATTGAAACTTTTGGATTTGTTTTTCAACGCAAAGTGGGTAGATACAAAATAAATCAAAGCAAATCGATTTTATTTTTACAAAATACCAATTTTTTAAAATGGGCGACTGCACATAAATTTCAATTCATTGCAAAATTGCCGCAGTTCTGATCCAGATACGATTATGGGAAGAAACGCAGCTATACGTTGCAATCAACAAGTAGCTATTTTGAGAAGTGGTTAAACAGTGCTCATATTTTGCACTCTAGTGTTATTTATTATTTTTAGGAGTTGTATTTAATTTCCATTTTTTTAGTGCGTCGTAAATATAGACATAAATGCGTTTATTTTACTTATTAATTATTGAAACCGAAAAAATTAACTATATATTTTTTGAGAAACGTATACAGTCGGTCGGAACTCTACTTTTGAAATCTCTGGAAACAAAAACGTGTAATCATATCATATGCATTACGACGGTTCGCATAATTTGCTTATTACAGTCAATACCTCTGACAATTAAAACTTTAGATTAGTACAACTGACACGCAATATTAATAAAGAGATTGCAAGATGGCATGCGATGTTGGATAACCTTTGAAGTTCAGAAGAGTACATCGAGCGTCTTCACAACATGCAAAATGCACTTGCTGTAAAGTTCGCCGGCTAAGTGAAGACCGCACTTAGTAACCGTTTTCCTCCGCCTGATACAATTAAATTGCCCTCACCTGGGGGAAGTTACCGTGCCCTGCGCGAAGACACCGAGGAAGAGCGCTTCTCGGAAACATGAATCTCGATGCGAAGATGCAGAACAGTAACAACGGTGCAGTTTGTTTGGGTCTTCATCCGGAATGCACCGAAGGTCGATTTGTTTTCCACTACCTCAAGGCTTTCAGAGGTTTTTCAGAATTGCGCTGAATGGCAAAAGTTGAACTTGATACAGGTAGCAGACAATAAATTACTATTTGCATGCATTACCGTCTTCGCGAACTGGCCAAGTTAACTTTCTTTTAGAAAATCGCCTTACATCGGTTGTAATGGATTGCGACATACCCGAAATTTCTGAGTGCGATTATTATCTCAGTCACCCCCGTCTACTATTAAACTCGTTACCCTGAACACTCCATCTGCGTGCCGAAAAATAGACGAGCGAATGCAAAACGCGCAATTGGAGCCACTGGACGTGCCTGGATTTTTCTGAATTAATTTTAAATTCACCGCTGGATTACTTAATTGAATTGAAATCACACTGTAGGGATGTGCGTAATCCACTTTGAGCTCATAAATCCCAATAAAGCGGTGATTCCCCTTTGATGTCGCCCTACAGTTTTGTGTTTTGGCAATATATTTTTTGCCGAATTGTCCTGATATCGTTGGACTTAATCGTCCC
Organism: Tolmerus cingulatus; assembly: GCA_959613345.1. Classification (NCBI taxonomy): domain Eukaryota; kingdom Metazoa; phylum Arthropoda; class Insecta; order Diptera; family Asilidae; genus Tolmerus; species Tolmerus cingulatus. Next base: position 46,501,728 of record OY390707.1, read on the forward strand.
AGCGAAACAAAAATCTGTTTCATCGGGAGAATTTGGAGGAGTAAATTCGTGAAAGTTGTTTTGTTTTCGTTGTTGGTGACTGCTTCAGGTAAAAGACGACATCTATTAAGCAACACTGTTTTTGATGTAGGCTGCGTCGCATTATATCAGCGGGCTGACCCAGCTGATTTGAAGCAAATGCAGATTTCCTATCACCAAAACATGACCTTGGCAAATTTACTTGCAAAAAATGATTACAATTTTGAAGACGCGTTAATTTCAACATTGTAATCAATAAAAATAAAAATTATGCGAAAAGCAAAATACCTTCGCGAAATAATGTTTTGATCATGCCTTAACTGCATCAGTCAAAAGATTAATTGGGTCACCTAGAAGTCAGTATAAGTATGTATAAATGTTAATACAATAAATACAGAGCTGTGGTTTTTCATTTTCCTACCCGGTCCAAATTTTACATTGTACCGAGTATTAAAATCTGTCGCGCTTTTCAAGATTTTTGATTTTTGGAGTAAGTTTTTGTTGCAAAATCCCTATCCAGGAAATTGAGCTAGTGATAATTTTAATTGATTTTGAAATATAAAATATATCAGAACATCTTCGACCGACCTGATTTAGCAAATCATTTCAACTGAAATTTATTTACGTTCCACCACCAAAATCATAACCAACGGCAGATTCCTATAAATTTAAAAGTAGATAAGCAAAATCCGATCGAACTATCAACTATCACTATATTAAGCATGCTTACTTCTTTAAAAAATAAGAACATTAACCTGCTTTTTTACGGATTAGTTTTTAAATTTTATAATTGTGAATTACAGCCTTTGGACTTAATGATCGTGAAATTATTGAAATCAATCCTTCATATAGGTAATACAAATTTGTTTAGAGAATGGCAAAAAATTAAGAAATAAAAAATAGTTCTTATTGCTAAGTATAAATAGAACGCAACATTTAAAATTATTTATTATTGTTTCTTTTCGCCCTATTGAAAGCAACCAAATAATACTCATCTATATAATTTTAAAGAATCGTCCTAACTATTTTTATGTTTCCATTATGCTACCACTTTCATGTTAGATATTTGAATATCAAATTACTACGTTTGATGTTGAGCGCGGGTTCGTACAGATTTTTGAATGATAGAGCAAAATGCGTCTTGAATACAAATGAACAATTGCGCACGACAGTTCCATCATAAGCGGCACATCGTAAGAAGACCAGGCGGTAATTCTTAATTTCTTATCAACTTCTAAGGATATTCTTGTAAAGTTGACATTTAAATATATTTCTTATAAAGTAAAACATTGTTATGACGAAAGGATTCCGTAAATGATCCCACGTACTTGACTTTCGCACTTTTCGCAGGTTTCAAAGTGGGTAAGAAATAATATACACCGATATTTAGGTACTTTATTTTATTTTGCGAAAGAATCTTCTGATTTATCTAAGATTCAAATTATGTTACTTTGATAGATCTGTAGTGAAAACACAATGAATGAAACGTACACTGTATGTATATAACTCGAAACTAACGCGCTAAATACAATATGAAATGTTTGATTGCATTTTTGAAGGCCTATGTACTTAAGTACATATTCATATTCGATGATTGATGGGTCATAAAAACATTTTTCATTTTCCCAACATGAAAGACATTATAATGTACATTTTCCTGTAATATTTTGTAAAATGACGGGACTACAAAATTATACCAAATGGATATGATGAAAAATGCCTAGCATTATTAACTTATTTTACAAACAAACAAAATATAATACTTTTTCAGAAAATAAATAGAAGCAATATTAAATAAACATTTTTTAAATTTTCTTTCAAAAAATATAAATTTATTTCAGTGAAAATTCAGTGCTAATTAACCACAAAACCCACAAAACAAATGTTGTAACTACACATTTCTTCTAAATTAATAGAGCATTTTTACAAAAAATCATACTATTTGTTTGACTGTTCTTTAACTTTTTTTAAAAATATGTTTTTGCAATGCATATAATTGGATGTATTTACTACTTTGAATATCTTACTTTTTGCTTCTCAAAAATTTAATGCGAAAAGATTTTACCCCGCAGTCAAAACAACATTGGGCTGGTTCTACAATTACCCTATAAGGTAAAAATCACAATTTTAAAACATTGATGATGGTACAATATGATCGAAATTTGGAACTATTTGAAAACACGTATTTGAATACAAGTCACTTCCTTTAATTTCTTTCATAACAATTTGAAGTGCTTCAACTAGTTTTTACTCAACAAATCTCAGAGCTCTTATTGTTTAACAAAAGACTAAAATTATATGTATGTTATTGTAACAATTAATGTTATTCTTTAACATATGATAAATATAACTTTTATTGTATAATATTGTAACAATTTTAAATTTGTTTCCGTAAAGTGTTTTTTTTATATCTAAACCAACAATATACTTCTCTACAGAATCTCAATATTTAGGAGCCTAAAAGTAGTCAGATTGTTAGGTATGTTTTACACTGCTGCTTTGCTGAACCTTAGCTATGGTTTCGATTAACCCCGGCCAGCAATTTAATTCGAATTAATTATTATCTATTATATTTAAACACATTACTCACAATTTACAAACTGGCTGAAAACCAATTGCAATATGAGAATAAAACAATGTAGACAACGACTTAATATTATAATATGATTATTATTAAAAAGTTATGTATACTTCAAGTACCTATTAAGTAAATTACATTTTTTTATAAATCGCATCTAATGAACTAGTATTCAATTCATAAATTATTCTTTGATAAAATTTCCCAATATGTTTAAAATTAAGGCAATTTCTTGATGACGAGATCTTAAGCTTAATGGCCTTGGCTTTTATTTCAATTGGACTAAAGGTGTAAAAGGCCACATTTAGTATTTCGCTCAACAAGTATAATTATTTTGATATACATATGTAATTGCAAGACAGTGAATATAGAAAGCAAACTTGATAATATACTGTGTAAGTATTTCCTTATATTTTACGAATTTACAACAAATACAAAAATACAAAAGTTTAATGTGGAGAGAGTTTAAGAAATATATTCTTTTTCTTAATACAGAATATATCCCGATTTGTAGTTAGCTGGAACTGGTAATACATTCAAGGCTTTTAATTCTCCAAATGATTGATGAATTTTTCGTGCATTGATCGAGGAGGATTCTTCACCTAATGGAGGCAAATATGCTCCGGAATTTGATGCTGAGGAAGCTTCATTGACGCCATAGCCACTAACGCGATTCTTCCCTTTAAGGCCATTAGGAATAGCCAAAGTCCCCCCAGTTGGAACAAACCCAGTTTCGGGTCCAGCGATGTATGACAAATCGTGGTGCCCAGCTTCATTTCGGTATGAGTATTGTCCTTTTACATGACCAGTAGAATCACTAGACTCACTACGAGCAGAATCTTTAGTAGCGTAGGCAAAATTGTAAGATCCATCAGGATTCGAAGAGCTAGACCCAGATGAAGATGATACTTCGCCTGATGAAGGCAAATATTCCCTCGACGTTCCTTCATTGAAACTACTCCCGCCACCAAGATCTTTTACATTAAGGCCATTAGGAATACTCAGACTTCCTCCAGTTGCAACAAATCCTGTTTCAGGTCCAGCGATGTATGACAAATCGTGGTTTCCAGCTTCATTTTTATATGAGTATTGTCCTTGAACATGGCCACTAGAATCACCAGATTCACTACGAGAAGAGTCGCTAGTTGAATACGCAAAGCTGTAAGACCCATCAGGACTTGAAGAGCTAGTTCTAGTCGAGAATGCTTCTTCTTTGGATGGAATCAAGTATGCTGTAGATGGTGATAACGATAAGCTTCCTTTTCCACTAATATCATTCCCTCTGAGCCCATTGGGAATAGCCAGACTCCCTCCAGTTGGAACAAATCCTGTTTCGGGTCCTGCAATGTATGACAAATCGTGGTGCCCAGCTTCATTTCGGTATGAGTATTGTCCTTTTACATGACCAGTAGAATCACTAGACTCACTACGAGCAGAATCTTTAGTAGCGTAGGCAAAATTGTAAGATCCATCAGGATTCGAAGAGCTAGACCCAGATGAAGATGATACTTCGCCTGATGAAGGCAAATATTCCCTCGACGTTCCTTCATTGAAACTACTCCCGCCACCAAGATCTTTTACGTTAAGGCCATTAGGAATACTCAGACTCCCTCCAGTTGCAACAAATCCTGTTTCAGGTCCAGCGATGTATGACAAATCGTGGTTTCCAGCTTCATTTTTATATGAGTATTGTCCTTGAACATTGCCACTGGAATCACCAGATTCACTACGAGAAGAATCGCTAGTTGAATAAGCAAAGCTGTAAGATCCATCAGGATTTGAAGACTCCGACCCAGTTGTCACAGAAGGTATTCCACCTTTTGGAGGCAAGTTAGTTCCAAATGACACAGAATCACCGTTGGGAGTTGCAAGGTTACCACCAGTAGGCACAAATCCAGTTCCTGGACCGGCTTTGTAAGCTAAATCGTGATATCCTGAGTCATCGTTGTAGGAGTACTGTCCTTCCACTTGTCCACTTTTATCTCTCGATTCACTTCTTGTCGATCCACCACTTTCATAGGAGAAGCTATAGGATCCATCTGGGTTTTGCGCACTATATCTATTTATTGGAGGTACCGGTGAGAAAGATTTCATATGTGAAACCAATCCATAGTAAGATTCAGGTTGTTCTGGTATAAATCCTTGAGCTCCAGCAGTATATTTCACATCTATAACTTTTCCCCCTACTTGATGCCCGTAGTGTCCACTAACTTCATTTTCGGCTGTTGCTGATTGTTTTGCAAAAATGCCTGTCCCTGTATCCAGTCCATATTTATAGCCACCATCCTTGTGCAGCAAAAAGTATTCAGATCGACGTCCTGAAGGGATTTGGGGAAGTGGTATCCAATTTTCGGAGCACTGACTCAAGGTCCACAAACAAGAAAGTAGTAAAGCGAACTTCATTACTCTAATTTTTTAGCTGCTGATTGTTGAATAATAAAATATCTACCTAGAACAGCGTTTGAATCAATCTGTCTTTCTTGGTGAAATCGCTTTCGCTTTTATAACAATTTATACGATGCTGAGCTTTGATCAGAATTAAATGAGAGCAATTCAATTATCGGAGAACACCCCCTGTACCTAACCAGGTGACCGCATTGTAAATATATTCAGTTTCCTCTGCAGGTAATCATGCGTGTTAGGGAATCATGACATTCTTAATCTTAAGCTTTATGCCACTTAATAAGTTAATCGTTGAACTGGAAATTTGTCGGGAACAACTGATGGGGATCTACGTGGTGGTGCATAATAATTAATGTGAAGCGACAGATCGGCTTCCGCGGGCGTAGTTTCATAAATATTCAGAGAATGAGCAATATATGTAGTACTTTATTGCACTACCTTCTTTAAAACATATTTTTAAGTCAATTATTATTACCCAAAACTATATAATGAATTAATCTAGAAAGCTTCTTATTTATAATCAATTTAAAGTATTATTGAGTCAAAATTTTAGGAAATCCTTATATGTAATTATACGTATGTATATGATTTTAACTTCCACAAGTTGAACGACATAAAAACTCTAAAATTTAATTTCCTATGCAGACCAATAAAATGCCCATAGTTGAATCATATGGTAGCAAATTTTTCTTAATATCCTAAACCTTCATAAGGGAACAGGAAACTAATTAAAGTGTTCCAGCATTAACATTAACCTTGTGTACGTGTGGCATCGCGTAAAAATTTAGGAGGACTAAACATAGACCAAAGCAGGTACGTTCTAGACAGAAATGAAGCACGGGGCGCCGGAACCAAAATTAAACTTTTTAAAATGGAGGCAGGTACCGCAGGCACATATATGTATGTACCTAAGTATTAAATTCATAAAAATTGCTTTTTAGGTGATATTACGATAAGATATAAAAGTATAAATAAAACATTTTGTAAACATCTCAGTAAACATTGATAACGTTAAAATTGTGGAGTTTTGAATTATTTTTTTATTTATAATTTTCCTTTATTTGTAACTTAAAATAAATTGTCGTCAAGATCACATAGAAATTATTTTTATAATTCGCAATGGCAGCAAACCTTGTCACTCTTCTATTCAAAACCAAGCTTACGAAACATGCTCTTATAAGAAGTGAAAGTAAGTATAATCCTTTTCGATGCGATCATTATTCAAATCTTTATTAATAATTACAGTTGTTCCCGACACCTACTTTAAAATAATCCGGAATAGCAGAAAAGTGTCTCATTGCGCTTGTTCTTTATGTCATCTGGTATAAAAAACAGCTCATAAACCCAGGAGTTTTCCTTGAGATCTTCTGTGTCATCATATTTACATGCAAAGTATTTGCTATAATTAAATTCTGCGGCAACTTCTACTGGCTGGGACGCGATAGTCCCATGCTCTATTTCATGATAGAATTGCTTTGCTTATGCAAGTGTCGATGTAATAATTGCGCGATCCATAGGCATTTACACCTTGATCCATTCGTCTTCCAGTAAGTTGCAATTAAGAACATACCCCGCACCGTAATCGCATGTATTATTACATTAAGCTGAACTACGGCTTTAAATTATTATTAGTCGTCATTTAAACTCACTTTGCATTACTGTGAAGTGGAATGCTAATTTCAGCAATTTTTAATAGAACATGGATATATAAACGAAACATTATTACTAGACCTCGACATACTTACCCTTAGCCCACCAAAACATTGATAAGCATTTAAATTAAAAATTTAAATTAAAGATAAAAGCGCCATTTACCATTTATGTGAGAGTTCTCTAAGAAAGTTTAACAAATAACATGTTTATTTATAACAAGCAAAATAATGAATTTAAAATACCTACTATTGTGATCAGTGGTATTTTGATTAACAAGACTCTTTTAAATTGATAAACCTAAACCAATACATATATTGAATTTTTTGAAACAATATTATTTTCTGAAATATAGAAAAGCAGGTCTTGAACTGATATCATTTTAAGACCTTAACCAAAGTTCAAACAAAAATAGGTATGAGATATACACATTATAATTCTTAAAATATAAAATTATTATTGTATTATTGTTGAATTTTTATTAAATTTTATATCAAAGAATTTGCAAATTAGTTGTATACCTAATAGTTTCTTCGCAAGATTACGAATTCACAAATGAAACTGTTCAGTCAGATCACATTTTCGAGAAATACAGGCTTAATGTGTACAAAAGTCATTTGTTGCCTTTTGATTTTGTTTTTTCATAAACCTATTAACATTCTTCATAACTAGAAAACGATCATGGAAAACTTGTTTAACAAAGTATTTAATAAAACTACAAAGCAAGTTTAATAATCAAAATACGAGCTTCCAAATTTGTATTATTACTGTCAGCACCATAAGAGCAAACTTTAAGAAGGATGCGGTATATTTTTATTGCACATTTTGATATATGCATGGAAAATAAAAAATTGTTGAGATTAACAGATCGTTACATAACTTAAATTCATTTATTAAGGTTTAGAATAGTTGGAAAAAAGTTGTTTTAACTACAATACGGATATGACTTCCATTTATAACCATAGTCCTTGAATCAGGTGACATAGTTCGACTAGTAGATGGTTCAATTGAAATATTGCGATTAGTGGAAATATTTTTATTAACTTAAGCCTGCAACAAGTTTTTAGTAGTTTTTAAAACTATATCATCACCATATGTTTTTACCAATCCAATTCAACTAAGAAAAAAGATCTCTGTGACTCTATTACGTCTTTTTTAGTACTTCTATTAACAATTTTGAGAACTAGGATGCTTTAGTTTTTGAACCTTGAAACTAGAAAAACTCACTCACCTCATCAATCTCACTGACAATGTTTTCACTCATTGTGTGCTGGTCAAGTTTAATACATTAATTTTAAGGAGGTTTAAATAATTAAACTCCTTTAAAACTAACAAGTTTACAGTACTTAACTAACATATGTGTGACTTCAGTTTTGAACTATGGGAAGGCTTAATTTTGGGTTTTAAAATATTTTAAAATTTTCCTCGTAAACAATATTTCTTGTGGAATTATATATGTAGGTATAATCTGTTTTGTTGAAAATTAAAAACAAAATTTTCGAGAGTACAGGATAAATATGTGTGTATAGTTGCTAATTTTCTATGTTAAGGTGCCGATCCATATCTAAATGAAAATAATTACAAATTAATTAAAATGCAAATAAAATAAAGCGTGAATACTTTTATTTTATGTACTAGCAATCAATATTAGCTGCGGTTTTTCCAAATCGGATCCGGTTCTGGCTTTTGCAGGAAATTTTGCATGAAATCGAAATTTTATAAACCGTCACGTATATTAAGATTGTAAAATTTGTGATAAAGGCATATACATATATTGCCATGATATTTACCCATTAAAACTTCAAATCTTGAACCAGATAAATTCTTGGATTAAGGTTTTGACACAAAGTGGGTATAATTCCAGGCAACTATGATTTTATTTTCTCGAAATAGAAAATCTTTACATGCGTGACGGTTTATAAAATTTCAATTCGATGCAAAATTTCCTGCAAAACGCAGAACCGGATCCGATATGAAAAAAACGCACCTATTATCTCTCTATTTTGGCGTTATATAGAACAAAGATAGTTCATTAATATGGAGGTCTAAAAACATTTCCATAAGGGATATTATATTGTCAAGTTGCGAAGAATATTTCAAACAACATGTCGTTTTTTTCTCCTGTAAAAAAATTAAATTAGCATTTAATTAATTAAGGTGTGTACTCAACATAATCAGCACTTATCGGGCTAACACCACCAGTATCTACAAATTATTGTATGATGAGCACCGACCAGCCAGGGGCTTTCCGAGCAATACCACAAAAAAGAAAACAATAGAGTTATCAGATTCGCTATATTCCCATTCACAGAACAATTTCGTTGTAAGAAAAAGGTAAGTAAAACTACAAAATTGGTGGAGGAGTAGCTAATTTGCATCGTGGACACTAGCTAATTGTCCAGCAGGCATGCGAGCATCACCTGCTTCAGGTGCGCCGATCGCCCATCGGATGCAGAAATTCGAAAGCGCAGCTTCACTCGTGGCGATAGTGGTTGAAGCAGTAGTTCGTTATTTGGTCCGAGATGCAGTCGAAGACGTCGAAGGCCAAGTCGCAGCTTTCACCTTTTTCTGGGAGGCGCCGCCGGTTGACACGGTACTTGTGGGTGGCGGCGCGAAGGCACAGGTTCACCGCGCGCAGGGTGGCCATGAAGAAGCCGTGCTCATTAACACCCTCCGAGTAGAACCCGACGAGGCCGTCCAACGTAGGCCAACCGAACTCGTCTATCGCATTGTTCTTCGCGTACACGCAATGCAGCAGGCACTGGGAATTGTATGCAAAGTGACCTCTGAGATGAAATGGTTAAGGCACGTAAGGTTTTTGATTGATGGAGCTCTTGACACTGTCAAGCTGTCTCCTATCGGAAACGCAGTAATTGCGATAAGGTTAGAAAATGTACGTTACCCCTGCGATTCGCTTATCCTCACTCGGGACCAGTGTCGGGTGGTAGAGCAAACTTCTTTTATATCTGCGGTGGGTGTTCCAATCGGAGTGAGACTCGTCAGGAAGGGGCGTTGGATAAAAGGCTCCATCGTCAGGTTCCTTCTTCAGTTCATCACGGAGAAGTTCAAACGCCTCTGGAATTTGAAAATCGCCAATTACTATGTTATATAACATTTTTAGTACAAATTTAGCAAAACCAAAAATTCAAATCAAAATTTTTATAAATATAAAAATAAAGTTATTGCACTCTGTATACAATTATTCGTAATTGTCTGCATTATTTCTTGGAATTAAAAAATTAAAAGAAGATATTTTACAACCTCTACAGGGTGACAAATACACAGGAGTAGCTATTTAAAAAACAAATAAGTGTGCTTCTTAAAAATATGCAAAATATGCTCAATTATGTTTCAGGTACATATGTATTTACAAAATATGGTAGATAATGAGTTAATCGAGATTTTTTTAATTGACATTAGACCAGATCAAAGGTTTTGCACCTCAAGATTTTGAGAATTTTAGTAACTCAAAAAAAAACCTGCTTTTTATCTTGTCTAGGTTTTAGAAAATAAGTTTTCGTACTCCTCTCGCATAAAAGCCAAATTAACAATTCCCAATAATTTGAATTTTACGGGAATCGAAAAAGTTAAATTGAATTGCGGTTTTGGGGTCTGTTGTGTTAGAATATATGCATATATGTAGTTTAATGTGATATACATATAAGTTTTATACAAAATCTATACCTATAGTTTTTAGGAAAACCAGGAAACGAAATTTGCAAATTGTGTTGATTATATGAGTAACAAAACAAATTACTTTTTTGACAGCTAGCCGAGGTTTTGTTAACAAACCATTAAGTAAATATTGGTTTTATGTAGTAACAACTTTAACTTTCGCAAAAGTTTAATAGAATAAATAAATTAAAACAGCAATGTTTTTCTCATCAGTATACTCTGTAAACAGGGCCTTTAAATTCCCGAGACAAAATTTTTCAATCTCGGTCGGGTCTCTCAGAGTCTTTCAGCGTCTCTCAGTCTTTCACAGTCTTTAAGTTATTACTTGGGTTTTCTCTCACAGTCATCATCTGAAAAAGTTTTTCAATTTTTACTTTAAGTGCTGGTGTTGGTACTACGTAATATGGTTAATAAACAGTAATTACCAAACGTTCAACACTTGGTTTCTGTGATGAAGTATTCAAAACTTACAAAACTTACTTTTTATTGCTTTAGAATTTTTCAGTTTCTTTTAGGACTTTAGAAGTATGCTTAAAAGTTAAAAGGATTATTTAACTTCTTGATCCTAGTGTTTTTATTTTTATTTTTTTTTTAAATATTTATTATATTTACTGAGTAGTAAACTGGGTATCGCTAAGTATAATTATTTAATGTAAGGAAACAAAAGAAATAAATTTATTATGTATTGTATAAATATGTGTTTCTTCCTATCATAGGCTTTTCAGTCCTACCATAATATATTTAATGTTTTGTATTATGTCGTTTTTAACAAATAATTAAATTCAAATTACTCTCAGATTGGCCTCTTGTTTGTTCATGGCAGCAGGTTATAAATAATGTAAAATCTTTTTCATTAACAAAAATCAAACCAGCTTAAGAGCGGAGGATGACATAAAGATTTTACTAATGCAAATTTAACTTCCTGAAGAAAACATTCTTCCTGTAAGGATAACTGGTTTAAAATAAAAGTTTTGTATAAAACAAATTTTCTTGTAAGTAAGCGGCGAAAATAGATCATTTCCCCATTTCATGTTTTTGTTTTTATATTTAATTTTCATAACACTGAACCGACCAGTTAGTTTTATAAGCCACCAACGTCAGATTTGCAGCTATAGCTTCATAAAGCTAAAATAACCAATCTTAGAGTAAATAGGCCTATATAATTTAAAATTAAAGTTAAAGCATTTCGTATTTCACTAGTTCTTTAAGCTTTCTTATTTATGAAGTTAATTTATTTGCTATTTCAATATATTTTATTTGTTTGTGATAAAATAAATTATATAATATTACTGCTGTTTTGGGACTGACTATTTAAATATTTACATATTACTTATTTGTGTAGCATAATCCCAAAAAATTATTTATTTATTATTCTTTTTCTTGAAATCGTGTCCAAGATGCCTGGACAACACTATTTATTGGACAGTCGATTTTAAAAGTTTCATTTTACTTTTTCGAGTCTGCTTACTTCGCTATAAAAATTAAATACATATGTTTATATTATTTTTTATTTAATCCGCAAACAAACTAGTATCCATTTACCAAACAGATTAACTGAGAGGCAAAAAGATCGTTTGATTTAAAAACTCGTTTTAAAATAGAAATGGGAAGAAACTTTATTAAGTATATTAGTTTTACATAAGGTTATTAAGATATTTTTATTTCCAAAACTAAATCTTAATCATGTAAAAGGTATTTTTACATACATATGCATAATTAATATCCAGGCATTTTCACAAGTGGAGCTAATCGATGTATGATGAATGTCTCATAAAAATATGAAAATATATTAACTACACTTTTTAAAATTCAACTTAATAAATTTGTTCAAAAAACAATATAAAACGCTGGCTCAATCAAATTAATACCAATTTATTGAACGAAAAGGACATTGCAATTCTATACATGTATGCCAATTATTTTAAAAGTGGTATACGAAGTCTAAAATGTTTAAAACAAAAATTGTCTATATTCTTTTAAGGTCAGATCAACCTTATGACGTTGTGAACTTAGGCCAATTTTCAAATTAGCGGTACATACATATGTTATATGAAGTGTAACGTAGCGCACATATAACATATTTTGTACCTTATTTAAAACTTTCAACTTTAAATGAGATATGGTGTTTTTGGTTTACTTTTGTTTTATTATTTTTCTCTGCTATGATATTAAATACCTTTTACAATCTTGTTCTTAACTTCTTCCTGGCAATCCTTGATAAATGTTTCCACTTTTTTTGCAGTCCTTGGTGGGTTTAAGCACCTGACTTTCTAGAAATTCGTTTATAAGCGAATACACTCATTATACACAAATTGAAAGCAAACCTTTGACATTTGAGCAGTACTACTTCTATCACAGCTCACTGCCAAGATGAATGATATAACAATGAAAATCAGCATTTTCTAGAATTGGAGAAATTATATTACTCAAGCTACCGCTTCTTACACAATTTGAACACTACGTGCCTCAAAATTCCAAACGAAACTGAAATCACTTTTGCTAAGCACATTCCCAATTGAATTTCACTTTTGTCGTTAAAAGTAAAATTTTGCCTGAATCGTAACTAGTCGACTGGTCATTAGCCATTTTATTTGATAGAAAACACTCTAGAGGAAAAACCAGTCCTTGGAAAATAAGTCGATAGTCGCGGCGACGACGTCGACACCAAGTTAAGTTTCCTCACGCCGAGAGGCTCGAGGTGGCGTTCAGTCAAGTTCAAGTTCAGATGAAGCGTGAGCTACTCGAGATGAGACAATTTACTTTGCAAATTAGTCACAGGAAAACTGCTGCGATTAAAAGCCAGTAATGAGAAGTGAAAGATGCAAAATGATGCTGCGAAATCAGCTCCAATTAAGTTTACAGAAACTACTTTCTTCTAGGTCAATTACACAGTAGCTGTTGGTATTTAATGGTTCCTCCCAAATAATGATATGTCACAACCAATAATAATTCTACGTGTAGTCTTGTAGCGACCATATAATATAAAACTAAGTCAATCGCATACATCGAAATTTTTCTCCGACTAGTTAGAGAAGAATAGAATAAGATAGAATAGAATAACCCCATATTTTTAAGATGGTATATTTGCATACATATAAACATTATATACCATAAGAGACCTATTGTTACAACTGGAAACTGAATTAATTTATCTGTACTGGTTTTTGTAGTCTCAGAATAATTATTTTCGGAATCAATATTTCAAAAAAAATAAAAGAAATTTCCTCAATAATTAGCGACCCCGCCGAACCTTACAAAGATTCAATCAAACGCTGCTGGGAATTTAATATCAAATTCTCAACCGTCAGCTTCACATATCAAACTAAGGTTCTCATACTACCCCCACCAAATTACCACCACCAACAGATCGCAAGCGCAGCAAATCTTGGACAAGAAAATCCCCAACTTGAAGTAGCGCGGCTCATTGATAGTGTTGTTGCAAAATCTGCTCCCCTCCGTGTTGACTTAATGTTCAAATCCAATTTTTTCTTGGATTTTCAATGCCAATGAGCGCACCTAGTCAGACTCCATAATAGTCACAATATCAACGCCTGCCGGCTCTACTGACATAATCACAATACTCGGGGACCCTACTGCCGTACTAATTAATCCTCTTTAATTTATATTCATATCATAACCGACTAAGCTTATCATTAGGCAATTCATCAAATCTAACAAATGTCTTCAGTCAAAGTCATCACTTTCAAACCTAAGATGCCCGTAAATTGTCATAAGAGGGCAGTAATTAAACACACAAAAAAAAACCAAACAACACGAAAAAGTTTAAAAAATTAAAAATTTACATGTAAGGTCTTGATGTTTGTCTTTTTTTACTAATATGATCAAAATTTCAGATAAATCTTATTTCTTTTTTTAAAATTCCTTTTAAAGGACTTTCAATTGCAAGACATATGTACATAATGTATAGAGGAAATCTCTTCCATGTTAGTGTTGAAAATTTAGGAAACCTTTGAAAAAAATCAGTAAAGAAAGAAAACCCAATGAGTATTTACGGTATACTAATTACTAAGTCAGGAATAAAAACTTAAATATTTACCTACCTATAGGTGGAAGATGTCGCTTAGGGAAAGTGATTAAGATAGGTCTTTTTTTATACCATATGCATCAACCTATCAAAGTTTAAAATAACGTAGGTCATATTTCCATTAAGTATCTTCTTTTTACACAGTAGTTTAACCTTTGTTTTTTATAAAATGAAAGAAAATTCAACAATTCACCGTAAAACTGGAAAAGATTGAAGTTATTGAACTTAATCAAACAGTTCAATTCAAGGGACCAACCCATCCAGAGAGAAGACCTTCAAGAAATTATCCATAGAAGCCATAAATATTTGTTTTACAGTATTTTCCGGCAGTTTGAAGCTACCAGCATTGGAGATGACCCTTAAATACCGCGATTGTGCTCTTCTACGGTTGTTAGCACAGCGCTGGACCGGTTGAGCCGCGGTGCTTAATGCTTTACTGCTTCACATTAACGGCTCCACGGCGGAGGCGGAAGCTCCAGCCGCAACTTCCACGTTTTGCGTAAGACTTCTTTCCCCCAGAACGGAACAAGATCGCAGCGGGCGATAAGATCGCCTCATTGTCTACCACCAAGTCCAAAAAACCGCGTTCGCCAGCGGGCTGAAATCTCTCCACTAATTAAGACCAAACTCCTCGACAGGAGCGCACGCACACCAGCAACTTCTATCTTTCTTAGGGTCCCAAGACGAAGATTCTTATGCGAGATGTGGTCAACGGATGAGGTGATCTTGACAAGTTGGCGCTGCTGCTTGCAGCTAGATGGAGTCAAGGACTTGTGCAAATTAGCAGATCTTCAACTCTCCGCGTCATATCAATTAAAAAACAATTTTTAACTTATTGTTCGTCTGCTCCCACCCGACGGGGTGCTGAAAATAAGCAATAGACCGGGCAATGCCGATGGGCTTGGGAAGTTCTTGACTCCCAATGGCGGGCTAAAAGGAGTCGTACTCACCCGTGCTGGGTCGCCAAACTCGATTATAAATGCTCAACTGCCGGAGTGCAGTTTATTAGCTTGCTAATTTTATCACCCATTGTGTGAGCACAATCGGAGGAAATTGAGTGGAAAACACTTATTTAACTCCGAAACGAACTGCTTTCTTTCGTTCTTGGGTGATAATCAGCCCATTCGGGGAACATTGTAGTGCTCACCGATTTTGGGTTCTAGAATCCCCTTAAGTGGAAACATTTCCTTATTGCGCTATTTTCGCACAGCAGCATTGGATTCGAACTGTTTTAATTATTTTAAAGATTTATAGAAGCGGAACATCATTCACTAGAGCCATTTATTAGATTTTGAATTTCCTGCTGCCTTGCTAAAAGTAATTAATTACTAATTTATTTTTATTTTTATCTCTTGTTCTTCAATACGAAGAACATGGGTCTATCAGCTATTAAAAATTGAAAACAAGAGCATGAATGGCAAATCGAAATTAAAATTTTCCACCTTGAGTCTCTAAGCACCTCCTCACCACATCTTCGGCGAGTCGACATAAACCTTAGAAATTACACTACGTAGACTAGACTTTTCGGATTTTACCATTGGAAACAAACAGATTAGGAAATATTAAGTAATTACTATTTTCGTTGAAATTTTAGCTATTAGAGATCATAAGATAATGTTGTTCGCGTGCACTTTCCCTTGAAAAGCTAAAAGTTCAAAATTTTAGTTGCGAAAATTCTTAATAAGCTTGCAAAAATATTGTAGGTTTTCTCACGGAAAATACAATATTCTCACATATCCATATATAAATCTTTAAACAATCCCAGCCACAACGAGGGACAACATTTAAATTTGTCTGGATCGCAAATATTTATAACATCATTTGAAAATAAATTATAAAAATATTCAGTATTGCGTATTTACGTACAGCTTATATCTATCCACTTTAATGTAAAATAAAACATTAGTATATATAGGTAAAAAACTCTTTTAAGCAAGGCTCAACTTGGCTCAACCCTTGGTAATTCTCTAAGAAGCGTATATATTAAAAATTTTCAGGCAATTTTTAAATAAATCTCTAAAATATTGAGATTACGATAAAAATTATATACAGACACAATACTTAAGGTCGCGAAGCAATAATTACAATTAGGTTAACATTAATTTTTAATGATAAAATACATAAAATAGTTAATTAGGATCTCAAATTTCCATATATTTTCCGTACATAAATATTACTATGCAAATAATTTTATGTAGGTATGTCTTGGTATAACTTCCTGGCGGAGTTACATTCTATCTTCAATACTTTGAAAAATAATCAAAAGTGATCTAGTGTAAGTTCAAAGAAGAAGAGATGGGTGCATGATAATAAGGATTTCTTTTTTTCATTTTGAGGGACGGAACCCTAAAAACTACCTCAGCAGTGTTGCGGCCGGCGGCATGACTGAATTCTTTAGCTGTGATCAATAGAAAGTAACAATATTCTGATTTATCGACTGTTTCGCGTCGTAAAGGAAACGTTGTTACAGGATTAAATGGAAAAAAATCGTTTGCCACGTTTTAATTAAATATTTCATAAACTACAACACAAAGAAGGACGCATATTGTACATGTTAAATATTAGCAAAGAAAGAAAATAAACCTTATATTAAATTTTTATAACAACTAGATTAATTGAACAACTTGAGTCCTTTGCGCTTATAGTACTAACATACATGGTTGAAATAAATAAATTGTATTTCATTAGAAATAAATTAACTTTTTTGATTTTGTTTGTTATCACAGCTAACACCTTTTTTTTGATAATAGTGTTTACAAAAAAATTTTCACGAGGTGAATACATACGTATGTATTGTATATGGCATAAATACAAGGATCAACAAATTTTACTGAAAAAAAACACTTTTAAATTTGTTGACCCACTTATTCAACTTTAATTGTTTATAATTTTAGTATAATTCATAACAAAACAAGTTAATCATTTTCGTACAAGCCAGTAAAAATGTCAAGCTAATCGGTGCAGTTGTTTTTCAAAATCACCTGCGCTAGGTCAAAAAACTGCTAGGAATGCTTTAAACAATCGAACGTTGCAAATGTTGCACATTATCTTAGAACTATTTTTAAGCTCCAAAAGCATCTATGTAAATAAATTTTATTGTATTTCTTACTACATAAATATGAACAAAAATATTTGATTTTAACATAACTTTATATAATTTAGGTAATTAATGATTTATCAAACAATTAAGTTACCAATATGCTATAGTACCTTGGTATTTTGGTAGTTTTTAGAATTTTCAGTTGATTTAGCAGTCATGTTCACTTCTTTTTAACCATTAGAACATATTTTTAAAAGCCCATTTCCAACATAAAATTTCTCGCAGGAGTCCAAATGACACCATAATTTTTTTAATGGTTTCATTTAAAATTGGGGTATAAAAAAGGCAAGTTTTCTTTTAATCCTTAATATATCAAAAACAGTAATTTTAAAATTTTCGATTCGATAGAGTAGAAATTTCAAGAAGAGACTCTGAAGAATGACCTCCATATGGAAATTTTTTATTTTGCATTCAAAAATTACAATACTTTTGCCGAGGATATAAAAATACTTTTGCTATGCATGTTCTCTTTTATCAGCTGCCAAAAATAAATGGCGCAGTTTCTACATATTTCTGAAGCTCTTAAAATTTAGATAATGGTTGTAAACGCCGTTAGCGCCATTAGTAGCTCATTTCTTAAATTTATGGTAGCAAAAGCAAAGTTGCGAGCTACAGAATAAATAATAATGCAATAAAACCAAATCTTCTTCAGGTGAATCAAAAATTGGCTGGTCACGGCCTTCATACCGGCGCTTCTTTTCTACATTTTTTTTCGAAAAATTAAGACTGTTTATTCTTTCAAAAGATTTCACCAAATAATCATTTATCATAATTATTCTTACCAAAAGATTTGCAAGGGCCTAGAATTATGAAACGCTCCGGATCCACAATTGCCCAATTACTCACCGGCAGACCATCTGACCTAACACAGCTTATTTCAGCCTGCAATTACCACGCTAGGTGGCAGCAGCTTCTCGTAAAGCACCCGCCAAAGTTGGAGCACCAATTACAGATATTTGCATATCACAGTTGCATAAAATATGTGCCAGAGACATTGACCTAACCTAGCGAAAAAACTAAGTGGTTCGGACAGGGCACAACACCATATCGCACCTCCGCCCAAAGAACAATAAAACACTCTTCGGCGCACCTTGTAATTAGCTGCGGCGGACCAATCTTAAGACAATTGTAAGACACCTCCGCGGTGGGCCGGAGGAAATACGGGTCCATTGCAGGTGAATTGTTGCCCGCTCGAAGACTGCGCTGGCAGTCGATGCGGTCAATTAACCCCCTGTACGAGGCGCTGTTCGAACTCGCGGGCGCCGCGGCTACTTTTTGGGGTACCCAATGGCACCCAGTCCCCCCAGTTCTAAGCGCGTCATCCATGGACACCTCTGAGCGAATTTTCGCCGCTTTCCACTAGAGGGATGCTGCGCTAATCGGAGGTTTTCGAACTTCAGATGGTGGGTGTGGGTGGCCGGCCAAGACGAAGACTATATAAAAAGTGTTCTGGGAAGACGCCTAATCAGTTTGCCATTGTTTCCACGAACTGCCGGGAAGCGATCAGATTTGTGCCGGTTTTGTGTTGATCATCTTCGGGTTGCCTGGCTGTTGGACGGTTGTGAAAAAGAAATATTTATTTTTTGGGGCAGTTTGCTTAGAAAACATAAAGCGTCCTCAAGAGGATAAGATGTGGATTAGCCTCCTTCTCCTGGGCCTTGCTCACATTTTTACGAGAATTAATGGAGACGCTGCTACGGATTACAACGACGTGAACAGCGATGGATCCTTTTCGTTTGGGTAGTTACAAGGACTTTTGTGAATTTAAATTCGTTTTTGAGTTTATTTCCTGTGAACGCTTACAAAGTTTACTGCTGTGATTGTTGATGCAAAATATTTCAATTGAGGGAAACTCGGCGGATTTAAAGGGTACAATTTAAATTCTCTGTGAAATAGAAAACTTCCGTACATTAATACTAGAAGAAGTTGTGAGTGTAAATACTAATAATCATGTGAGAATTGGAATATAAACGAAAGGAAAGACGATTAAAAATAATCATCCTTTGTTTCCATTGTTTCGCTTTAAAACAATTATAATGTAGTATTGATTGCTGTTATATTAAGAGTTTTTATATAAACTTAAAGCA
The DNA here is from genome assembly GCA_959613345.1 of Tolmerus cingulatus. Classification (NCBI taxonomy): domain Eukaryota; kingdom Metazoa; phylum Arthropoda; class Insecta; order Diptera; family Asilidae; genus Tolmerus; species Tolmerus cingulatus. The sequence continues at coordinate 46,521,284 of OY390707.1, forward strand.
ATTAGTGCTGCAATATTGTGTTTTAAAGATAAGCATTTAACAAGTTTAATTGTCTATTTAAACGATAGATAAAATTTCACATCACTTAGAGCTTTGAAATATGTACCTCACATAAGAACAACAGTTTAAATTAACCATCTTACTAACGCAATTTGACTTGTTTAAATTATACTCTTTATTAAGTTATACAATTTACTTTTTCGGACTGAGTAATATTATATAAATATGTAGACGACTTACTTTTTTAATGGTCAGATACATTTCTTCGTAAAGAAAAATCAGGAAAATATACTTGGCTGGGATTAAGAATTGTTTTTAATGTACTTATCTGTTAATATTCAAATGAAAATAACAGTAATCTTCTCCCAGCCTAGTTGGTATTTTACCTGAAGAATAAAGTCTCCGGTCTATTGAAAAAATTGCCCTTAAAATGCTGTTCAAGCAATTTATAAAGTTGTTGTTCCAAAAGTCGCAAATGCATAACATTTAACTTCAGTAGGTACCTTTCTAATATTGACGCAAATTATCAAATTTTTCTTCGCGGAACGTGTTATATCAGCTAATTTTAATTAATTTAAAAATCAAAATTACAGAAAAAAGACTTGTAAATAGCCTGAACCATATATAATTATTTTACTTACTTATATTTTCATGTAATATCCAATAGGTACTCACTCTAACCTAACAATTAGCTTTTCAATCGATTTTATATTACACCTGAATACCTGAATCGCATTTCTAGATACAATTTAAAAATCTGAACTTGCTGTAGAAGTACACACACCTATTTTTATTAATTTTAATCCTAATTTATGATTAGTAGTACTATTTACGTTTTTAGTGAAATTTCTAATTTGCTAATTGAAATTGTGATTTCGAATAATTTATTGCAAGACTTTGATTGATATGATTTAAAAATTCAAGACCGAAGGGTGAAATCCTTTATACTCTCTGTCCTGGATTTTTCAAGAAAACTTGTCTTTAAAAAAACAAACTCTAGTAGGTACAACAAATTTTTTTTCAAAATTTTCTTTCGATAGTTGAAATATTTTATTACAGATGTTTGGAGACGACGCAATAATTAAAGTTTCGTTGATTATCTATGATATTGATTTTATATGCAACAAAAAAAATGAGCAATAATGTAAATTTAAAGCTATACTTCCTTTTAAATGGTTTTACATTTACTGAATGGGTTCAAACTTATTTATAAGTATTTTGTAAACATTTTTAAATACTACTGATGCTCAAATTATATTCAACATTTGTTCGTTTTATCCCCTTAAAATGATGTATTATAATCCAGATATTGAATTGCTGTCTCAATTGCGAAATGCAGCATTTTATCAAAATTTGTTACATAACCATCAATCAGTTGTTCCAAATTTTGGACAAAAAACCAGTATCGGATGAATTTTTTCAAATACAGCGGGTGTACGATTTGATATTCTTTTAATAATAAAATCAAAAACTTTATATGGAATTATTCATAATTTTAAGTTGCAATGCAACTTTGTACATGAAGAGCAATAGCTTATTTTATATTGACCTAAATCTTATTTGCAATTACGTAGACTAAAGTCTTCAAAATTGTTGGAACAGTGCACTAAATTCTCATGATTTCTGGTCATGCAAATTTTTTATGAAATATTTTCAACTTAGAAAAAGTTTGACCAATTTACATATTTATAAAAGAAATACTTTATGAAATTTGTTGAATATTACCTTTATTACAATTTTAAATGTTTACTGTTGGTTATTTTTATTATGCCAAGTTCGATATGCGAAACAAGTACTTTCACTTCAATGAAAAACTTAATGCTAATTCTAACTCGCATCATGAGTTATAAAAAAAGGGCTTAGAGTACAGGAACGTGTTATTTAAATATTCTGTTACTTTGCAGACATTTAACGAATCTTTTAATGGTTGCTATACTGTAAAGCTTCATCAAAATTCGTCCAGAATCGAAATAAACAAACATAATATTGTACCTACTTCCAAAAACAATTTTATTAACTACTTAGGGTCCTAATGAAGCAGTCGAAATCAGTTCAAAAATTGTTAAATTAAGAAATGAAAATTCTGTTAGAAATTATTATAAATACATGTGAATTATAAAATTAAACTTTACTGCAAGATAATTTCTGAGGAAACAACTTTGTTGAGGTTTTTCGATTATTATTTTATTAAAATGTTACTAGAAAGGTAGTCTAGATTTGTTGTTACGCCCTAAATATGTATGGTGTTCAACAAACGTTAGTTAACCAACGTCCTAAGCCACAACAGCCATAACTGATGTAACCTTTCACTGGGAATAGGTCTTGATTGTCTAGAACTTGAAAAATTTATTAGTTATTTATTTCTGCACGAAGATCCGTCGATTTAAAAGAAATCTCCATTTTTCAGCCTCTCAAACGATGATATTGGGGGTCACTACCACACGGCAGCTGGTTCCGCAGACAAAATTGTTCGAGGTCGTTACGGATCGAGGAACCCCGCGAATGGGCGAATTGAGGAGACCGTCTACACGGCGGGTCCGCGTGGGTAAGTCGATTGGTGAAAACACCGCGCGATCGCTGCCTCGATTTGCATACACTGGCCAAACATGAGCCAATGCGTCGATTTCCGATACACACGGCGAGCGACTAACGCAACGCGATGATCTGCAAGAATAAATTCTTCTTGTAGATCTCCTTTAGCAAGTGATCAATGCGCTGTGCTTCCGGTCCTTTGAACAATTGGCGGCAGCGACGACGGCGGCGGATCGTTGCGATTGCGAGCGATCGTATCGAAGGCGGCCCTTTTGCCTTGCGTAAATGGCTGCAAACAAAGCGGCCGATATTTCGCGAATTTAGCGCTGCTTTTGTTCTGCACGCTGAGGAATTCGCTTTCAATTCGGGCTTTACTTTTTGCAGATATCGGGCACAAGGTCCGCAGATCCACCGCAAGATGGACCTATCTCAGTACCCAAGGGGTCCAGTAGGTAGTCCAGATGATCCCCTTGCTGATCCTTACGAAGATCCCAGCTATCACTTCGACTTTAAGACCCTTGAATACGATCGGACGGAAAGCGCCGATAACACTGGCAGAGTCAGGGGTAAGTGATGTAGTAAAGCTACATAATACGATCTTAACTGATAAAATTAACAAATTTAAAAGACAAACCTTAAATTACTATTTTATACAATTGCAAGAGCCTTTACACTCATTCTTAGGCTTAGCTGCCACACATCATTATTGGAAAAATGGATCAGACTAGGTTAACAAAAACAATTGCAATAATTTTAACATTAAAATATTTAAAACCTTTGAATGCCCTATAAATTAGAATATCAATTGGAATTATTAACTATCCATGAGAAAGTACTTTTTTGATCATCGTTGTGAAAATTATCTGCTAAGTAAAGAAACCTTATATTATTTTATCTCGAAAATAATCTAACACTGTAAAGCAATATGTACTTATTCGTTTAAACACACTGATAACGAAAAATGAAAAAAAGGTATATAAAAACAAAAACACTTTATAAACTGACAAACTAGGGTCTCTAATGGCTATCAAAATTGCATTAACGCTTTTTGAAATTATATTCAATCATTACGACGTATCTTAAACCGTTTTTTAAAACTATGCATATCTCGTTTCTGAAATACTCAACTTCAAAATGATCATTCTAGGTTTTTATTAACCACAATGTCATCCGAAACGAAATTTCGGAAAAATTCTGAAAAATTTAGAACATTATCACATGGACTGAAATTACTTTTAAGAATGACACAGCTTACTAGATATTTTGTTACTAACTTCTAAATAATTTACAAGATAAACTATCACCGTATTTTTTGACTCAGGGTTAATTTACTCTTGATAGATTTGGTTGCATTTTAAATCCCTAAATCTTTGCACAATATATACATAGAATCAAAACGAAAATATCAGAATTTCAGAAGCACGAACTTCATTTCCCATTCGGAATCGATTTTATATTCATTTCACTCGCTCTTATTTTTAGATAACCTTTTTACAATACCATACAACTTAAATTTTGCCAGGACTCTATTCTTATCTTGACGATATTGGAGAAAGACACACTGTGCGCTATGCAGCAGGTGCGGGAACCGGATTTGAAGTATTAAACTCTGTTCCTGACTCCCCAGCAAGTGTTGCATATAATACGCCCCTATACAAAGCTCCAGCAGAAACTCGCGGAAGGATGTCGGTGCAGAGAGGACCAGACGGCCAATATAAATTTATTCTTTCCGGTCCAGACCAAAGAAGGTCAGAATCCAGCGGTCCAGATGGAGTCGTACGTGGCTCCTATTCGTACCTCGACGACAAAGGTATCCAAAGGACTGTGCAGTATATTGCGGGTGCAGGAATTGGCTATAGAATAGTCCAAAGTACCACAGGAGCTGGGACCCATAACGCCCCAAGGCCAGCTCTACCTCAATATGGGATCAGGGACTATCAGTCCAACGACCTTTCTGATGATAGTTACCTTCACACCGCTGAATCTGAGTACCCTCGCCCGAAGGGAGACTCAAGCAAAAATGGATTTGGACCATCTAGAGGTGGTGGAGTTGAGAGTGGAGGTGGAATTGGTGGAGGAAGTCGGGGCGGTGTTGGCGGAGGAGCTCGAGGTGGTTCTGGTGGAGGTACCCGAGGGGGTGTTGGAACTGGAGACCGAAGTGGTTATACTGGAACTGCAAGGCCGGGAGGTAGCCGACAACAAGATGAACTATTTGATCGACCAAAAGGTAGTGGTAGTGGTAGTGATGACCGAAGTGGTGAACGGAAATCTGGTGGACCTGACTCAGCAAGTGGACGTCCGCAAATAGCTGGTGGAGATGATTTTGGAAGCAAGAACAATTTCGACCAAAAAAACAGGGATGATGATTTTAGAAGAAAACCTATAGTTGGAGGCTCAAGTCAAGGGGGTACAGGGAATGGCATTAGAGGTGGAGGTCGAAAACCTGCCATAGGTATTTTTGCAGGAGAAGGCGCCTCTCGTGGAGGATCTGGAAATAAAGGTGAAGATAGGAAAACAAGTACTTCTGGTGGCAGTATCGAAGGAGGCTCAACATTCAGCACTTCTGGAGAAAATGGGTATAACGGAGCGTCGAGAGGAGGAAGTGGTCGAAAGCCAGGATCAGGAATAGGAGAAGAAAATGGAGGTTCAGCAGGCAGCTTGGGCGGTAAATCCCCGTATCTTCCGCGAGACAAAACTACCCCAATTCGCGGACAAGATGATGGCTCATATAACAGAGGAAACGATTTTGAGAGCAACGTAAGTGATGACGGCTCTTATAGAAAACCCCCTCAAGCAGGAAAAGAAAGCGGAGATTTCGGTGGACGGGGCGAATCCTTTCCGAGCAGAAATCGTCCTTCTACGAGTGGTGGCAGCTCTGGAAGCCGAAAAGGTTTTTACGATGACTACGAAAATGAATTCCCACTAGTAACTGCGGACCACAGACGGTTGGAGCTAGACCGGGAGAAAGATTGGAGTTTACGCGGCCGAGATTCGACCGTCATTAAAAATATAGGTAGGTGGTACATCGGACTACCACCAGGATCAGCGGTGCGTGCTCATGTACAAAACATTGATCTTCTACCTCTTGGTGGGCGGATACCTTCCCCCTCAGAAGCCCTAAGGCGGGACGAGATTTCAAAAAATTAAATTGAGTTTAAACCTCACCGTAGCCCTCCAAACCAATTACAATTAAGACTCATTTTTATGCTGCCAAGATTCAGTTTCCGTTTAAGAGAGAACCATTAAATAAATTATTGACATTTTTGATTCCTTGCATTTTTAGTTTTAATCCCGTTGCGGGTGGCAACACCTCCATATTCCATAACATGTAATCAAAGAGGGTAAACTCTTCCTGACACAGGAAAAGACCTTTTTATTGTTTGTAATTTTTAAGGTAACCCAAGACTTTCTGCATGCTCAAACTACATAGATCACAGTAAGTATTAATAGAAAGCGCTTTCAGTTTTAATCTCAAACTTTCTTGAAAAATGAAAGGTAGAAAATTAAATGTATCTACCGGCTACACTTCAATTTTCTCTTTGAATGCAAAAGCCTAATGCCCAATAACTATACTGCTGCCGTTCGCGTTGCCCATAAAAAGCAATAGGTGTAGTACATATTAATACAAAGAGAGTATCTTTTAATGGAACTTTGAATAAACCACATTATATCACCAGATAGATACATACATAGATACATACATTATAGAGGATCCCCAAAAGTATACCATAGATACACCCGAATAAATGTTGAATGGTTACAGTTAGAGGATTGAATTTTATATAGATTGGCGTAAAATCATTATATATGTAGAAACCATAGAATCTACTTTTCAACAATTACCTCTGAAAGAGTTTACTGAACCCGTTTTTGCAATTCTTTTGTGTACGTATTGGGTGTCACTATTGGACGCTGTTTTGCCGCAAATAATTATAATAATTATATCGTTTCACATATTTTATATATAAAAAAACCTTATTTTATATACTCAAAAAATAATTTGAGTTCTTTTATTTTTAGTGATCCTGTCATGAATTCTGGTGACCTATTTTTTTTAAAATTCGTTCCAGTTCTGTAAGTGCTTCTCGAGACCGTAAAATCATCTTCGAGTGTAAAATAAAGCTAGAATGAATTTTAACAAAACACTGGTAAGGAAAAATACTACTTATGAAATATTTTAATTATTTTTTACTAAAACTTCAAGACAATCAACTCAGTGACTGTCGAGATATGTTTTGTATCACACCAAGCATAGTTCTTAATTATTGATGACTTTATCAATATGGCTACACTCAAAGACTAATTTTCTATACAAAACCAGAGTAAAGATATTAGCATTTAGATAATTCAAATACAATATTCCACTTCGCAAAACCTTCATTAAAACAAAATTATTTTTAGTATTGTGCAAATATTGCAACTTTCTAGGTGTGTAACCTCGTAACGAGCCGTTAAATTAATTCCAGGCAAAGTTTCTGTTTCTTGTTTTGTTTTGAAACTATACCCAGGAACGAAAATACTTCCTTTGGTTAGGTTACTTCTTTTTTCTGCTACTATCTATTTTAGGGTTTAGTTCAACCCTGTGATTATACATCACACAGATGTGAAAAGAACTTACTCAAGTTCAATTTCAAATACCCCTGTCTTAGAAATTCAGAACACGCACCAAGTGTTCGTTCCTCTTGAATGGGTTAAGGGGAGGGATGCAGTCAGATGCGTGAAAAAAGGTATATTTAATAATTTTGTTTTTCATAATAATTACGTTTGTTTTATAAAATTAAACACACAGAGGTTTTATGTCATGTCTCAATTTGACTCCCACAAAATTTAAAAAAAAAATTAATTATTTATAAAAATACAGTGATTTTAGTGGACCCATTCCGCAAGTAGAGCATCTCACTGAATCATTCTAAAACCAATGAAACAAATAAAACTCATTAGTTTACAAATTAATCTAGACTTTTATCGAAGACTTTTGTTTTTTATGAAAATTAACAAAATGGCGGCTTTTAACGATTTACTCCCGGGTTTACGACCAAAAAGCATTAATTTATTGTTAAAAAAAACCAAAGTTTTGAACAAAAATGAGAATCCTTCAATCAAAGACTAGTTTTTAATGCTATTAATAAGTTGTACAAATTTCATCAGAATCCGTCGAATGGTTTTTGAATTATAGTGGTCACCGACTTGAAAGACATGAATTTTTAAAAAATCTAACTGCATCTCACCCCTTATGGCAGTTAATATCTTTTGTTTTTATGCGCCATATGGGCTGCGATCCCGAGCTTGCGCTTTGTTTCTAAGTAGGGTACAATTTATTGTATTTTTGCTTTATAATAAATAAACAAATAAATAATCTTTTGTTTTTTTTTCTTTAATTTAAATTCGGAAACTAAAAACCCATAAATAAACAATTAAGTATTTTTATTAAATTTTAATCAACGGTAAAAATTAATAATAATTAATGGTCCACTCAATTTGCCGTCACAAAGCATTGGCCCAGTTACGTACAATCGGATTTTACAAAACAAAAAACTTGGGGAAGGAAATTTAAAAAAACAGAGGTGCATCATAATATGTACAATATTTTTACTTCATCTAATTATAATTAATTAATTAATTTTTTTTGTAGTAAATAAGTAGCAGAACATACTAAATGGTACAAATAAAGAACAAATGAGGTTGGGTGCGACTGGTTTACCCATACTGAAAACTTCCCATTTGGTGTCCTTGAAAACGAATCTACTTAAGCCGGCTCTATTAATTAGACGTTCATTTCGGACTCGTTGAGCTCGAACGAAGGAACGCATTTTGCAACCAATTTTTAGTAGTTTCTAACAGTCTATGCTTTAAAAATTTAAACAAAAACGAATTCAATATTTTTAAATTTCTTAATTAATATACCCATGGAGAAATCCGTGATCTTTGCGTAGTCAAATCAGACTAGTTTATGAAGACAATTTTTGTTAATTAAGGAGTGGAGGCGAGAAAAAAACACAATCTCTAAGGGAGGCAGCAGAAATTACAAAAAAATAAAAACCAATCATTAACATTTGAGCTCAATTAATTTATTATCACTTTGCATTTTGCACATTTCGCCTTGGGAAATTTCCCATTTTTATTACGCTGAAATGCAGGGCTTGTGCAGGACTGTTACACGATACAGAATTTTCTTGGTTCTGTCTTGAAAGCCGTGATCAAACCCTGCGCTGAAACTAGTACATTTTGCGAATGTGACAGCAGCACGTTCAACAATCGCTGCTAACTTCAATTGCTGTCAAATGGTTCGGTGTCGAATTGTTGCAAGGTTATATTCGTCGTGTGCGCGGACGTCCGGACTTCGTTAAATTTCGAGTAGTTCACTGCATAAATAAATAATAGTTGCACAACTTACCAAATCACGTTTCTCCCATTTTGCGTGTCAATTTTAATTTAGTCCAACTGGCATCCGCAGCTCTGCATTCAAACAGAATTTGTCGAAAGGGAAACGTCAACAAGGTAAGGCTCTGCGTAATCGAAGGCACCACCTCGACTTATTCCGCACCGAGAGGAGGCGTTCCGCCCTCCGGGTGTTACACAAGTTAATGTTTTTGTCTTCCGCGGGTCTCCAATTCTTTGATATAAGGAGCTTGGCCGTCTCTGGATTAGCCTGTCGCATTCAATACCTGGGAATTTAAGGAATTTTCGCACATTGATGTCATAAGCGGGCCTCAAACATGCTTTAGCAATCCCTGGCGGGCAGTGCTGATGAGCCACCAACCGCGTGTTGAGTCAGCGTACAGCAGTCAGACTGTCAGCTGATGCCACGACAGACAGATTGCAGAGGCGACAGTGCCCCGTCCTTTCTGACTGAAACGGATGCTGCATCCATTAAATCAGCATCGGAATCGTCTCCTGGACTCTGATAAGAAACATGAACCTTTTACTGTGCAGACGGCTTAGCGAAAATTTGACAAATTTAATGGCCAAATTTGAGAAGAATTCCTTCAATTCTCAGCGCGGTGCCGGTCTTTTCTGATTTGACTGAGAGGTGTTTCAAACAGGCTGCCAGCATCCGTTAAATGAGAACAATTCAAAATGTTGGGTAGTCAAGAAATTCCGCAGAGGTTTCTGCAAGACTTATGTAACAGGCAAACTCCACTGATAGGGCATATTGTAAATGAAAGATTTCTAAGAAGTGTGGCTGAATTGCCCAACGTTATCCATGTATCTAAACGAGAATATCTCAAATTGTTTTATCTTTGTTTGAATATTGATTATAAAAGGAGGGACATGAAACTTAGGACATCCTAAAAGTAGGTTGCTGTTAAAACTGGTGAAATAAAGTGAAAATACACATGATTTTTCTGTACAAAATACTTTAACCAAATAAAAGAAAGCATTTTGGTCATGTTAATAGTCATATAGTTGATGTAGTTGTTTCCCTGCACGGGAGAATATTACAAAAAAAGCAATTGTGCAAAAAATACATAGTATTCGAATTTCGACCGCACGCAATACTGATTCGGTCCGAACGACGTACTTGCAATAATAATAGTTTTAATTATTTGTATTAGAAACGGGCCTTCCTTAAGCAAGACGACTTACGAAGATCTTTTATGCGAAACGAAACCCTGTTCGATAGCTATTATTTTTTTGGGGAATCGTTTTCGATACAGTCGACGGTGTAACTAGAGATCATCAGAAGTGGTTTAGCCTTTGGTGGCAAAGGGCTGGATATTTTCACAACACGTGCACCGCTGTCTCAACCCCTTCGACGCACGAAGGACAGGTATCATATTCGGTTATATTGGAAGTCATGTGATTATTTTGAGTATGGATTAGTCAAGCAAATCGTAATTTTTTAGGCGAGCTTGATAAATCTTTTTGATTCTTTAATTAAATCCTTCTTGGCTCATCGAGAGCAGTGATTTTTGCTCTTCCTCCAAACTGTTTAAGATTGAGTCCTTATGGCTCCTAGTTGGACCTCAGAAAAGTTCAGGTTTAGTTTGTAGGATTTCCGCTCCCTATCTCGCGAGCTTGCCCGCCCTTGTCTTACTGAGTACAGGAATTGATTTCAGTGCATTTAGGTAGCTTAATTGTCCGTTAATATTCAAAATTCAATCCCCCCCAATCCATTCCTAAGAATGGTTCCGGTGAAGATTTCGATGGCTATACATTACACAGTGCTAAAAAATTATAATCAACACTATGAAAAATTTGTACTTTCATACTTTATTTTGAAAAAAAAACTTTATTAATCTTAAAATTAAAGGAAAGTTCATAGATTTTAAAAATTGAAACAAGTTAAAACAAATTAATTTTCTAGTACTTAGTTCACCCCTCTTTAGATTTAATAACACTTGTTAATCTCTGTGGCATATTATAGTCGTATATTTTAAGGTTTCTTTACATTTAGCACTTACGTCATTCACAAATTAATAGAGTTATACTAAATGTATATTGAATTGCTTTTAGGAAAGATAATTGTCACTTTCAAACTATTCTCTTCTATATTCCGATTTAATCTCTAATAAACTCTATTTGAAGCTATATACACACACCATGTGATAGTGCGATTTCTCATCTCGGAACCAAGAGGGGAAAATAATGTGATTCCAAAAGATAATCATTTCTCTACTGTCACTGAAAATAGATAAATAAAACTATTTAGCGTTAGATTGGATAACTTACAAAATCAGTATTACATTTGTAACTGAATAGCAAACTAAATTCATAAACATTTTTATTAATACATAATTTTATCGTTATTCACTAAAATACCCAGAAGCTTTTAGGCATAAATTCCACAAATGGTTTCATTATTTTTAGAGTTAATTAGTAAAGAATCAAATGTGCATTGGTATATAGCGAGTTACTTTTTCAAAACTAGATGCTAAAATAAATCTCATATTATACTCAAATAACAAATTTTTAGTTTTTACTTACAACATGTTTCCTTCTGACATTGAATTGAAATGGAACAACTTACTACAAAGAAAAGAAAATATGAACAAGTGAACAAGTGAACAACTTGAATTGAGAGGTTTAGAAGAAAAGTTAGCAACGTCAATGTGAACAACTTGAATCGAGGGACTCAGGAGAAACGTTAGTAACCTCCATTGTTGCGAATTTTTTCAAAATTGTGGTTATTCAGTTTTACGTAATCCAAATGTTATTTATTGATCTTTGGCTTAAGATGCCGTCGTATGTAACCGCAGGAATAACGACTTTTTTCTATAGCACTTTCTCAGTACCTGAATAGGTAATTGCTTTTTAAATCCTAGCTCCATACCGAAATAAGACTTTCACCACAAAACTGACCTATTTTGATATGTAAACAATCACTAGCTTAAAAAAAACCATTTTTAAAATGACGACTTACGTGAGTTTTGATATGAGGAAATATTCAGACGCGCATGCGCACTATGTGTTGTTGCTAAACCGAGCCCATTTTAGTTTTTGTATCAGCATTATTTATATAAATATTTAGCACTGGCGTCGGTGTTCCGGTGCTTTATTTAAGTTTTTATTCAAGATTTTACAGGTCAACAACCTAGTTGAAGAATTTTCACTTATTTTACTATGTAAGGCTGTGTGCGAAATTATGTGAAATCATATCTACTTCATCAGTTCACTTCCGAAAACAACACATTTATCACAATTTTAAGTATTGTTATTACGTTATCTCTTGGTAATTCCTAGCATTATCAATGCGATAGGTAATTAGTAAAGACCAAATAATTTTAAATTGAAACTACATTTTAAACCTTCAACTAAAGCAGATAAAAAAAAACACTTGATTCACTCTTCCCCAAGTGAGCATGATGCAATAACCGGCTGAATCTTAGTAAGATAAGAATAAGACATGCATACATGTATGGACATTTGTGAAAGTATATGCACGTTTTATGATCTTCACAATGCCGCCAAATTCTGACTATGAAAATACAGGTGGTCTACTAGGATTTGTCTAAAAATGTACATATAAATATGTCGCTGCTAATCAATCTATGCATGATACTTAATTACATTTATTCTCAATTTTTTAATTTAGCTTCAATTGCTTCCTTATTACATACACGCTCTGCCAAGAAATGGCAGACGTTCTTTTATTATATAATTGTAATTAAAAATATTTAACCAACATCATTTAGTTAATTGAAATTTGAATTATATGCAGCTTTACAACGTTACCTTAGAATTAGAATTATGGGGATGTCAGCACTGATAAAATTTTATTAATTTTTTATACTCTACTCGACATTCCATTTTAAGTATACAATTGGTGCTAAATTATAGCCGGCCATTAAAAGTAAGTGACTACAGCTTGCTGGCTAATCGTGTAACACGCGATTTCAAGTTATGTAATTTTAATTTCTTGGTAGGTATTTGTGCCAATTATAATTTCTTTCTTAGTTGGATTTGCTATTTAACATCAAGAGCAAGGCAGATTTCTTGTTTCTTGAAGTCTTTTCAGATTTCTTACGATATTCTTTACAAAACTTATATTTGAAAGTAATATAAATCCACGTTTTGATAAATTCACTTGAAGGCTATTTACACGTTAAAGTTCGTGACAAGGAAATCGTTGAAATTATATTTTAAATATATTATACCACTTTCAAAAACAATGGACCAGATATTTATTTTAATATAAAACATCTTTTATTGGTCATCGGATTGTCGAAAAGAATCACAAATTACTTTTACTGTATATTCAAAGGCTACTATAAAACTTTGTCATTAGACGGGAAAAATGACAATATCCGCTAAATTTATGAAACTTCTAATCCGATGACATTTTCAGTTGTACCAAAAAAATCGTTTTACTGTTTAAATTAAAATTTAGCAAATAAATTTGTAAGCTTCAACAATAAAAAGTTAAAAAAAAAAAAACCAAGAAAAGAAAACTATCGGATTCAATTTCTGATCCACTTATTTTAAGGTAAGAAAGAGTAATCATGAAAAATTATTCGAATCCAGTGTTGGACAGAACCTTCATAATTTCTGCCTCTTCTGCAAGATTTGTTTCGCATATCAAGTTTTAAAATATGTCTTGGCTTTCAGTTTGATTGGAAAAAAGTATTCTTAAATTTAAAATCAAAACCTATCAACTAAAATATACTAAAATTCATAGTTCCAATTTTAATGCTTAGAACCAAAATGGAAAGTTTATTTAAATCGGCGAAATATTTTTTGAGATGTTTGCGATACATGTTTTGAAAATGTGACTTATAAAATGTATTAATATTGTTTTAGTGTAAGCATTTTCTGGAAAGTCGGTAGAAGTCCGCAAAGTAAAGGAAATTTATCAAACTTTGAAAATATTAATCGAACTGAGTCTACGAAAAAAAGACAGTAGTATTTTATAATCAACATTTATTTGAATAACAATTTATATTCATAAATATTTCCCTTCAGAAACGGTATTACGATTACAGTAAAATTTTATCAATAGTAAATAATAAGTAAATTTTTTTATTCTGGTTTGTTAATTATAAAATAAGATTAAATGCATGTTGATACTAATTCGTATATATCTCGAAAAAATTTCCACCCATGAACTTTATACAACTGTTTAAATATAAATTTAAATATAAATATTTTTTCTGCTCCTTTGGTAATATTTTTCATTTACATTGTCAATTTAAAAAGATTTCAAAAATAGCCATACTCCAATCTATTTCCATTCTTGATGTGATAGTAAACATCTCATACTCATTCTTAATTTATGGAATACGGAATATCTCGATTTCTGTCAACTTGTTTAAACTTAACTTTTTATATTGTGCTTTCACTCCTACTGTTACGCTGGCACCGAAATGTAGACACTTTGAAAATTTTTGCGTGCTTTTTTTAATTTCTAAAGATTTCAATATTCTTGCAAAAAGTAGAATATAGTAGTTTTGGAGAAAGTCAATTTTCATTACGGGGTTGGTTTAATCTTGAGCCATAGATTTAAATGTGCCAATGTTGTGGCAATAAAAAATAATTAATGCATATTTATTTAAAGACTTACTTTGATTTTAGCCGTTCATATGTAGTGAATTGATATATGATTGCGAAAAACAAATGTGAAAGATAGACATTGAAACATGGGCATTTTGGACTTTTTATTACGAAAATAAAAAAAGAAAACAACGACAAAAATCTTCCAAAACACCGAAATTCTTCCCTTACAGCAAAACTAGAAATTTAAATGTTTGTAAATCGTGTGCCAGCCACTAGTATTTATATAATGCAAACATTTTTTAAAGAACATGTGTGGGTTCAATGACAGTTGGTTTAAATGATCATCGAATGATTTCAAAAGTACGCCATTTTTACAGAAAAAGTGCACCCTAAACCCTCAGTCACGAAAATAAAAATATTAACAAAACTCAAATATGACTAGCAAAGAAATACCGGCGAATTTTGTGTTGGCACAAGCTCATTTCTTAATCTAGTGTTTATTTTTTGCATTGGTAGTGTCTCAAGATCATCTTCTAGCTGACGTAAACTTTATTGTAAATCAGAGAGAAGTCTTCTGACAAACTTTTGGGTCTCTGAAGAATCAGTCGCATTTCTTTACGTAACTTTTTCTTACCGCTTCCATCTCAGAAGACGAAAAGAGGGCAAGCGAACGTTCGCATTTCAAGTGTCTCTTGTGAGATGTAAGCCTTTTATTTTCATTTCAATGTTAAAAACTCGTGTGACGCAGAACGTTTTAATCTCACCGGGCTTATCTAAATCATCGAGAAATCGATACAACTGGGGTTTCGTGTCTTGCACAAAGGAACGCAGCTACTAGCTTTATTCATAATTGTTATTATTATTATCCGGTGGTTAGTACGACAGCGATAATGAAAACCTAGAGGAGATGTCTTGGGGATGCGATCATCTGTTTGGAGGTGCAATTGAGCGTTTCTTAGGCTAATTGTGGCATGCGAAAAATAAAAACAAGCAAGGTGACGTAAATATAGAATCTCTATAGCTCTCACTCATCTACTTTATATTTGAAGAAGAAAACAGCGAACAAAATGCCCAGAAGAATTTCCGTCATTAGATTTTTGTTCGATCAAACACCCGCTTTTGCCGGTTGATTTAACCCAACCTTGACATAATTTTAGCGCACTGGCACTTTCGTTGTCGGGCTCTTTATTTTTTTATTAATTGCATGAAGTAGCTTGTTATGCTGCTTAATCGGTGTCCATTACTAGTTTTATTTCGTTTCAACCAGCACAGCTTCTTTTACGACTTGAAAAGAAAAAATATGTAAAGTTCAATACTTGTACGATTTAGGTGTTAATTTGTATGTTACGCTTTCGCATTTTCATTTTGGTTTAAAAGATCACTCTTATACATAGCATAGACCGCGATGTTTATCTTCTTTATTGATCCTAAAAATAAAATCGCATATGTAATCAAATGAATTTTTCTTACTCTCTCAGAGATGGCAATTATCAAAGCAGAAAAGTAATACTAAAATTTATTGTATAAATAAACTCTTTTTTTGGGGATGGACAGATTATAAATATATTACGAATACGTATATGTATTTGTTTTCCAACATTCCTTCCTTTCTGCGACTTTTAATATATCTCAATATTGTTCCTAATAACTGATGTATTGGATGTCTTGAAAGTCTTATTTCACTCTATTGACGAAAGACGGGTTTTTTCAAAATATCTAAAGATGTTCATAAAAAGCATGTATATTATAGTATTATTTGTTTCCCCTAAAGTCAAATCAGTGTGATGAATGTGTCACAAGAATTATGTTAATCTGTTAGAAGTTACTAATAATCTGTATGACGCACGAGAGTTTGAATTAACACTTTGGATGTGTATCAAAATATGTGTAATTGAATGTCAAAATTAGGGGTTATGTATGTTAAGAGATTTCTAAGGTATACATTTAACGACTCAACATGGCTTTACAACTTAAAAACCAAATAATATTGAAACTAAAGAATAAGTAATTAAAAACTCTTAAAATTAGTAATAAGATGTATGTAGGGCTATCTACACGTTAAGATTTAACTGATAAATTTTTTGAAATAATAATGTTAGAAAAATTTACTTCTTTCAAAAACAGAGCCCCAAATATTAACAAAAAAGAAAAGGGAGAATTCTTTTGATAACCTCAGATGACCTTTAAAATTGATTTATTAAAAATCTTGGGAATCGAAATACATTTTACAATTTTTAAAAATTTCCGTAATACAAGTGAAATTATTAATAGTGACGCCATTGTGAACTTAAAAAAAGGAGGCGTAAAATGGCCAATACATATCTTTAGTCTTAAATGTCTTTATTTTCTAAGGTTTGGAGTTAGCAATTTTGAGGGCAATATGTATTTACATTCTTCTTTTTTAAAATTACAAATGTCAAGTGGAGTGCTTTAATATTTACTTAGCAAAAATATACTCCAATTTTTGTGTCTGCAAAAAAAGGTATTAATTATGATTTATATCGATTATTTATTTAATTACGACGAAAAATATAATATATGTACCTTAAGACATTAAGGTGATATAAGTTACTCTAATAGCATGCTGTCAGTTGAACATTCATTCAAAATAGAAAAATGGAGTATGCACATAACTCCAAATTATATAGTTTACATTTATTAAAACCTTCATTTTTCAAACTCAGATACATACGTATTTTTTTTAATGTTTTCACAGTAAACAAATTATTTTCTGTATCTTAATTAGTTTTAAGAATTTTGGTGGGAAATATCGAGCTTTTTATATTTTATTTCATCTAATGATTTATTTAAAAAAACTAGGACGAAGTTAATTGATTTTGTAAAACACCAATAAGAATGTTTAGAATAAATTCCTTGATAGTTTTAGTATCGATTAAGGGGGTATTCTAGTCTGGAAAGCCAAATTTGAAAGTTTTTTGCAATTTAGTTTAAAAAAAAACCGAAAAATAGTCTTAGTATCTCATTTTTGCCCAATATTTATATATAACATAACAAATGAAAATAAAAAAAATGTAAACAAAAATGTCGTCAATTTAGAAATTTATAAGGTGGTGAAGTGAGGTGTTGAAACGAAACCATGCGTCCTGGTTGACACGATTTTGACTTTCTAATTATCGGAAAAAAAAACAAAAATGGATTCTTATTCAGTGAAGGTGTCGTTATCGTCTGTACCTCGAAGAAAAAACAAATTTTTTTCGCAACTGTTTGAACAACATTTTGAGTTTTCTCATAATTTTTTTCCGATTATTAATTTTTTAAAAATAGTAACAATTTATTTCTTTTAACAAACGTGGTGCCGACCATAATGCGTTTTATCAAGAAGGTGTGTACCGAATTTAAAGTCAATCGGTTCATTGAAACTTGAGATATCGTGTCAATAGGGTTGAAAAAAGTGGTTTCGAGAAAAACGCGGTTAAACATTTCAGGGTATAGTAGTTTCGGTAGGACCGGTCTAGTTGCCGCGTCACTAAAGCAGCTGTAACTTCACCAATTATTGGAATCTAAAATTTTCCTTTGACAGCATATTCTTAAAAGTATACGCTGTAAGAAAATATAAAAAAAATCGATTTTTCAAAATTCTAGACCAGAATACCCTCTTAACTTGATATTATTTATAATGGATAAGAATCAACAGAAAATTTAAGCTTTTAATCTTCTCTACGCCAGGGACTTTCCTTAAAGAACTAGGACGACTTTCTTTTAAGTGGTGCGTAAACATAACTCGTTTATTTGAAAACAGACGAGCAAATAGCAGCGAAATTATCAGTAGGTTTTGCAAATCGCCGCACTACTAGCCGTCTTATTAGCAGTACGAAAAACATTAAAACATAAAATAAAGTGTCATGCCCCGACAGATAGCAGCCTCGTTGTCTTGGTCGTCTCATTGCCGCTGAGCTCGTCTCAGAATTTGTCGAGGCCCCTTGAGATGCCGTGCCCCGTGACAAGCCTCCCGGCGTTCATCAACACGCGACTTAAGGAAGCGTCCAGTGCTAGACTCAGCCGGCGTTTGATTCGTTTGATCCGGCTGATTCGTTGGATGCTGTGGTCCATCGCGGCCGATTTAATTGAACCGCGGAAACAGTCAATCCCGGCAAATCTGAGACGGTCTTCTTCGGGGCGTGCTCCGCGCCAAGAAATCACGGCCAACAGGTGAGCGCGAAAACGCTGCACATTCGACGAAACTTTCCTCTCTCGCGGCAAGTCGCGGAAATCCCAAATTGGACGAAATCCACCTCCGTCAAGACAGCGCTTCTAGCTTTCGGTCAGTCATTGCTAAACTTTCAGCGCGAGCAGCACCGAAAGCTCCTGACATCGACCATCCGGTGCTATCTATAATTAGCGAGCACAAGAATATAGTGGATTTTTGTACGTGTGGTTTTTCCAACAATTGCGTGGCCACAGTAACTTACCTCATAACTCATAAGTAGCCCTAAGTTTCTTCGTCTGTTGTCTGTTTGTGACGAACTGTGGTGAGCAAGTCCTTGTGCTGTGACCTAGTTTGAACCTGGTGACTCCGATCCCTAAGCAAAGTCCTCCCAGTGGATTACAGTGGTTATATAAGCGGGTAGGACTGGAAGGACTGACGGCGGCTGTGAATTTGTTGGGCAACTACTAGTCGCCCTTCCCTCAGAGTGATTAACTTTAGAATATCTGCAGTGTAAGTGTTGATATAGTAAAGCTCTAGGGCGCCACTATGACTATTATGGATTTTTCGCGGCGCTTCAGTTATGTAATAGGTTGGAAAATGTTCAAAAAACCAGCGAAAGGTAGTAAGACAGGGGTTGTTTTCAGGCGTAAGCGTTCTAAGAACATTAACTGCGTAAGTCAGGCGCCCTTGGACCAATTTCTATCCGGTAAATCTCATTAAGAGTGATCACCTTGCAGTCGCCATACAGTGGCTTACAAAACACCCTTGTCTATGTTGAACTTCCGACTAACGGCCGGTCAATAATTCCATTTCTGCACCTGTGCAAAATGCACCAATCAGCTGGTTACAAGGCCAAGGTCAATGTTGGGTGAGGCTGTCTCAATGTCGATTGCATTTGTCGAAGAGGTGGAAACTACTCGTGCGCTCTAGTCACCCCATGAAGTTTTACAAGCAGAATACTTTTCAATTTCTCAATCTTCTTTTGCATGATTAAATTTAGTAAAACTGGCGTCACGAGTACAGCCTCGTTTAGCACTTTGAACTTTTCGGTTGATTTGGTACCCTAACAAACTTCGTCTCTAAAAATTTTGCATGTGTTAATTTTCTCGTGTTCCTAATCAACTTTAAGTGCATTATATTCATTATTCTCATATCTCATAGTGGCAATTATTTGTCAATATTGACAAATTGTCTGAGTAAATGGTATTTCGTGGTTTGCTTTGTTTGATTTATAATTGCAATATTTCCGCGAAAAATTCAGTAATCTCGAACAATGTTGAAACAAATGTTTCAAGCAACTTCTTATGATTTAGGTGTTAGTCTGCCAAGAGATGTTTACATATCTTATCTCAATTTAGTAGGTCGCGGATGTGCAAGAATCTTCTGATTCACTTTTATGCACTAGTGAAAGTAGCATGATAAGGACTATCATAAAATTTGCTACAATTTTTTTTTATTGCACAAGGAGTTTTGCCATTCAATTGAATAACGCAAAATTACATTTGTGTCTTTTACATAAATATAAAGTTTTTAAAATAAAAATCAGAAAATTTATTATTTGCCACAAATTGGAAACATTTTGCTATTAACATTTGTTTCTTTTTATGACGCAGTCTTGAAGTTTTAGTATCAAAATGCCTAAAGAAATTAGACTACAAAAATAGAAAAACTCATTTCTCCGTTGCGAAAATAAATTGAATATCAATATTTCAAGAAAACATTTAACATTTAAGATCTAACAATTACATTGCTTGTGTTGCGGTATACGCTAAATGTTATAGAGTTAAGCAAATTATTTTGAAATTAAAACATTTGTTGTGAATCATAATGCTACACCTCAATAATAGTTTTTTTTAATCAATCCAAATAAATTAATAAGATGCTATAGTTCACAACCTCTGCAAACTATCTGGTAAAGACATTAATAAAACATTTAAAAGTATATAAATTAATATGAAGTATCTATTAATGAAATGAAATTGATTTTTTGTTTAAAAATACCTTGCAAAAGAATATTCAATTCAGTTGTGGACTAATAGTCTAGTAAGTTGTTTTACAAACGCTACCAACAGCAGAATTCAAGTTAATTGAGAAAAAACCCCTAAGGGGAAAAACCAGGGAAGGCATCAAACTACTTTTTTATTAGCCCCAGGCTTAAAATAAAAAGTACCATTAAACAATTTTCCATTAACAACCTTGGAACTGCTCAACGATGTGCACAAAATCTCGGATTTGCGTATACCCAAAAACCGCACTATATTTATAAACAATTAATTCCGCATTCAGCCAACCAAAACTCAACCTCACTAAACAAATAGTTTGGCCAAAAACGGCCGTCACTTAAATGGACTTTGAACCAAATCTGATAAATACCTGAAAATTATGAAATTTGTCTCTGGAATTTTTTTGCTTGTTACTAATTCGCAATTTAATTTCTTATTCAGGTCTTTCACTCAACAGAAATTCATGACGTCAAAGTTACGCAAAGCCACATGCGTCTATACGGATTTTCTTGATTGAATTTATAAAGAAAGATAACCGGCATTGGTGTGTCATGATTTTTATATAGTAAAAATGAGTTCACAACAGAATCTTTGGGTAAACCTGAAAGTTCATTCATTTTATTTTTAACAATGAAAGGTGTTATGTCGTGCATTCAGTTGTATTTAATGAAGTAGTATGGGGTATTTGTACTCGCATCGCGTGAAAAGGTAATCTGAAAGCGATAAAAAGAGCCGAAGAAAACACGTTAACATACATATGGTCGATGGTAATGAGATATTAGATTTTATGTACAAAGGCTTCAATTTCATAGTACATTTCCAAATGTTCACTATAAAAATGATTTGAGATTGTGAGCTACACTTTTTTACGCAAGGTTCCGATTAAAATGAACAACCTTCGAAAACGTGCGAATAAACACTCGCACAGCCGTAGAGGAGATCACGGGTTCAATTTCATGGTTTTCGATTACAGTATGACCAGAGATTTATAATTAAAATTAAAATACTACTGTGGTTTTATTGTAAAATCAACTGTTTAATTTGTGATCCCTCGAAATGGCTCTTTTAGTTATTTCTTTTTAAAGGTTCCGCAGACACCTACTACTTTTCAAGTCAATCCATACCGATAAAAATAATCTGATCCAAAGACATATTTATTAGCACTGCATTTAATTATATCAATTTCTGCGCCGCTGCTACTAATTGCGAGATTGCATCACGTTAAAAGATATCGCGAATATGCCGCAAGCCGGCCAATAAACTTACAATAGCTTTCTCAATGTCAACGCCATGTTCATTCCAACAAGTCAAGATCGGACAATGAATATGATTCGATCAATCATTTAAGACTGCCGCTTTAAGTTTTTAATTCACTTCACTTCTATTGTTTTGTGTGAATAAATATGCGGATGGGAAAAAATAATTTCTTCTTGTTTATGCCTTACCTAATATTTTAATAATTACCTATAATGTTAACCAATTTTTTTAAAATGATATCTGGCAAAAAATGGAATTTGAAACTGTTTCAAAGTTCACACCCCGCAGTACAATTAAAAACACTCTCACTGTACTGTGCGATTGTGAGTTATCAAATAAAGTTACCCTCTTGAGTTAATTGCACCATATTAGTATCAAAAATGAATAAAGAGTAAAATTTACAATTGTGCGTGGAATTTTATCACATTAGCAAACAAGTAATTGTCTTTCATCCGCTGCCTTCATCAGAAACGAATGGGAAAGTTATTAATGAAAATATCAAAAGTTAGCGTTAGTCATTTTGTATACAATAAATACTTAATCGTTGAAGCATTAATTTAAAATAATATCCTATCCAAATTTAAAATTTAGACAACTCAAAATTAGTTGGAGGTGTTCAACTATCATTAGTTTAATATCAAAACTCATGCTGAAGTATAACCTGTTTATCGAAACTTTGTTCTAAATTTTAAACAATTTCGATCACAACTACGTTTGAGAGTTTTACATTAACTAAATCTTTTTCTTTCAGATAAATAACGCAAAATGCATCGAGCAAACTCAGCATTCGCATTGGCCATAGCGCCACTAGGGAATCAAACTTTTGCAACATGGCTCCTGAAAGGTGTCACAAAAAACAGAGTAAGTAAACTAGCACTATTAACTAAAAAACCGGCAATTTAGGCTACCATATTTTGTTTAAATTAAGGCATTTAAAGTACTAATTTGATTTTTTAATATTGATTATCAATAATGAAAGATAAAAAATGGTTTTTTTATATCATGAAGAGCATTAAAGGGGTACAATTTAATGAAAATTTTAATTTTAATTTGGAATTTCTGAAACAATTGTGCCATTCTAAATGCTAACTACTTACTTATAAGCATTAGAAGCTAGACAGACATTATGCATTTGAAAAATGATTTTTCAAATGTGTATACTATATAAATTACATATATGTATATGACCATTATAATGTTAAGTATAGTAACAATGTAATTAAGAAGAGCTGGAAATAATACAACTAGTGTTCAGATAAATGATATTCACTATAAAGTTTTCTTTAAAAATATGCGACTGTAACAAAAAATTTTCTTCAAAAGTATAATAAATTTACTATTTCAAGGAAGTATAATGTTTTTCAAGTAAAATATATATAATACTAGCTGGGTTACCCGGTTTCACCCGGTGTACGAATGTTTTGGCCGCGCATCGTATTGGGTCCGTCATCTTTATTCTCAAATTTTGTACATAGATCCGCAATAAGGACAACTAAAAACCCCCAAACACCAATTTTCCTGCCAATCCCTTGATATTTTCAATTTTAGGGCGCCATCTTGGATCTGCCAAATTTCAAACTCGCAAAAATAGTAACCTATATGTTGGACCGGAATATGTAGTACCTAACTTAAAAAATGAATATAATCGAATCCACCGTCTAAGCGTTATGGGTTGTCCAGTTTTATCCCGTGTACAAAAATTTTGGGTGCTATATTGATTCCGCCATTTTGAATTTCCAAGTTTCGAACATTATATTCGCAATTAGAATATCTAAAAACCCCTAAATACCAATTTTCACGCCAATCCCTTACTATTTAACATTTTTGGCCACCGTCTTGGTTCCGTCATTTTGAAATTAGATAATAAAATGCAGCCTATACATATGCTTGGCCGCAGTATGAAGGATATTAACCCCAAAAATAAATATAGTCCGATCCAATATTCAGGCGTTATGGGTTACCCGGTTTCACCCAGTGTACACAAATTTACGTCACCGTGTAGGGTCCGCCATTTTGAATTTCCAGACTTTGATAGTAAATCCGAAATTACCTCAAAATATCCATAGTACTACTTTTCATTTAAATTCCCTGAAGTTCGACAATTAGTGTACGCCATATTGAATCCGCCACCTCTCACTGCAAATTTCGAACATGGACTCGCAAGAAGGGTATCCAAAAACCCCCAAACACCAATTTTATGGCAATCCCTTCATATTTTCAAATTTTTGCCATCATCTTAGGTCCGCCATTTTGAAATTCGTGAATCAAAAGTAGCCTATATTTTGGGCCGGAATATGTGGTACCTTCACCCAAAAAATGAATAAGCTCGGATTCAGCGCCTAGGCGTGATGGGCTACCCAGTTTCGCCCGATTTACCAAAATTTTGGTCGCCATATTGAATCCGCCATCTTGAATTTCCAAATTTAGAAAATAGATTCGCAATAAGGACGACTAAAAACCCCCAAATACCAAGTTTCATGGAAATCGCTTGATATTTTCAATTTATAACCGTCATCTTGGATTCGCCATTTCGAAAATCATGAATAAAAAGAAGCTCATATGTTGGGCCGGAATATGTAGTACCTTTATCCAAAAAATGAAAATGATTGGATCCACCGTTTAGGCGTGATGGATTACCTGGTGTCCAGACATTTTAGTCGCCATATTGAATCCGCCATTTTCAATTTCCAAATTTCGAACGTAGATTCGCAATAAGAACATCCAAAAGCACCCAAATACGAAGTTTCACAGAAATCGCTTGATATTTTAAATTTCTGGCCGCCATCTTGAGTCCGCCATTTTGAAATTCGCAAATAAAAGTAGTCTATATGTTGGCCCGGAATATGTAGTACCTTTATCCAAAAAATGAAAATGATTGGATCCACCGTTTAGGCGTGATGGATTACCTGGTGTTCAAACATTTTAGTCGCCATATTGAATCCGCCATTTTGAATATCCAAATTTCGAACGTAGATTCGCAATAAGAACATCCAAAAGCACCCAAATACCAATTTTCACGGAAATCGCTTGATATTTTCAATTTCTGGCCGCCATCTTGGGTCCGCCATTTTGAAACTCGCGAATAAAAAATAGCCAATATGTTGGGCCGGACTATGTACTAACTTCACCCAAAAAATGAAAATGATTGGATCCACCGTTTAGGCGTGATGGATCACCTGGTGTTCAAACATTTTAGTCGCCATATTGAATCCTCCATTTTGAATTTCCAAATTTCGAACGTAGATTCGCAATGAGAACATCCAGAAGCACCCAAATACCAATTTTCATGGAAATCGCTTGATATTTTCAATTTCTGGCCGCCATCTTGGGTCCGCCATTTTGAAACTCGCGAATAAAAAATAGCCTATATGTTGGACCGGAATATGTAGTACCTTCACCCAAAAAATGAAAATGATCGGACTCGTCGTTTAGGCGTGATTGAGCAACAAACAAACAAACAAACAAACAAACAAACAAACAAACAAATAAACAAACAAACAAACAAACAAACAAACCAACTTTCGATTTTATATATATACATGATATGTTCTGTTTTTTACCTACATGCATAATTTAGTTTTTGTTGTTAGTAGTATATTGGTAATTCTTAAAATTATTAAACCAGTTTATTTATAAAAAAATGTCTACCTTACTAAATGTTACAAACATTTTAATATTTTTCAGATACCAAAAGTGTTCGCAGCGGCATCAGTAAAATCCTACAATTCGGCTGCTGCAGAACCATTTCTAAATGGAACCACTTCAGCTTATATTGAAGAAATGTACAATAATTGGCTCCGTGATCCATCTTCAGTACACACAGTAAGGATAAAAAATAAACTTATTTTTATCGCAGTATTGTTGATTACAATATTTTTCGAATAACAACATAGTCATGGGATGCATACTTTCGAAGCAATAACTACTCAGCACCACCAAATCTTTCTCCTGTGCAGAGGAATTTAGTGCCCGTGTCACAGTATATGGGCGGCGCCGCCGCTGGTCAACCAGACGAAAAAACAATCGATGACCATCTTGCTGTGCAGGCCATCATCAGAAGCTACCAGGTAATTTCTAAGGAGCAAAAATTTACTTCACTAAATGACATAAAGAGCTGACAAAGTGAGAGATTTACAATCAAGAAAAATATTGATTTTTGGAAAATCTCAAAAGGGAATTAAGTATTGTTGGTATGCAAATGGATATCATGCATTATTTTAAGAACGCACCTTAATTCATTTATTGCTCATTATGATTTTCCAGTAGTCAATATTTGGTTTTTTTTTATACAAGTAGTATTTTTTAAAAACATAAATATTTGCTCTTCATTAAGCCGCTCATCGATCACGAATCATGGAAGTCAAAAAAACTTTTAATCATTTTAGTTTAGCATTTTATTATTATACTTTCAGTTTTGTCCATAAGTATTTAATTTCTTATGTATTTTATTTGCTTCGTTTTCCTTATCAAGAGTGCACCATGTATGTAGATATTTTGTACTGCACCGATTATTACAGTGATCCTTGATTTCTACTGTGATCATTTAATGAGTGACGTTACTAATTGTTGGTTTTATTTAGGATATGATTTTAGAAATTATGTATCCATAATATATCATCTTGTCGCTATGAAATATTTAGTTATGCACGGAAATTTAGTTGACTTCAGTTATATCCCCGTACGATCATTATTTAAGATCCATTCAGATCGATAAATAATGCATGATTCACGTATTACCTTTGAGATTTCCTTCAAAATGTTCTTGATCCGTAAGGGATAGATTCATCTTTTAAAATTTTCAACTCAGACTGTTTTAAGCAAATAAGTAGGTTTAGCACCGTAAATTATAAAGAAATATATTGTACAATTTCACACATTATAAATATGTATCACTAAGATCTTTTTTATAACAGCGGCATTCTACTTTCATAAGCATGAATGGCATAGGACATATCACATAACGCTAGCCACTTTCTTTATATACTACTTGGAAAATTAAAATAAAGTTTTGGTTTTGGTTTAATAACCTCTTATTCCATAATATATTAACAATGAAATGATGCCTTCAATGAATTTTTTTTTATTCTACAAGCTGGATTGATATTTTGCAATTCTTTTAAGCCTTTTAATGGTTATGTCTACACTTGTTTTGTGTAAAGTCGTGGTAATACCAAGAAATAGTTGGAATCAAAGCTGAGCTTAGAAATTGTTTGTTTCCTCTTTAACTGTCGCATTGCCAAGTACTGTCTTTTCGTAAATTGATGTGTGAAAGTGTAGAAAATGGCTAACGTTATAAAATATATTTATGCTAAGTAGTGCTAGAAATTCGTGGTTAAATATATGTCAAAATGCTAAGGGACTTTTAAAAAATCGGTTAAGATAAGGAATTAAACTAAATATAAAAATTAAAAACTAAAAATTATTAGTCACGTGGACACCTGGCGGCTGATTTGGACCCTTTGGGAATTCTTAATCAGGAAGTCACCGTCAGTCGAGATGGTGTCAAACGGCGTGCAAACGAAGCTGTACTTAGACAACATAATTGGTTTATGCTTGGTAATTTCTTTTAATTCTATTTTAAAGCTATTATACATTTTAAATTACTATTACTTTCCAATGTATTGTACAAAAGGAAATTTAATAATTAAACTAAAGTAACATTTCTTTTCTAAAAAGATAAACAATAAACAAAATTGAAATTCGGAGATGCTGTTGGAAAAAAGTTCAAAAACACATGTTGCTGAACAGAAGTTTTAACGCTCGTACTGCTTAACTATACACCCACACTTTTTGGGAATTTCTGGTACAAGGAGCACATTTGCATTATATTGACGATTTCCACTGTTATTCGCACTTTCTCTATTATATTTGCATTGTGCATGTCAAAGCGGAGAAAAGTTTTGAAGAAGTAATTCACATTATCTTAATTTATGACTACTTCAGAACTTTTACAACTGTTTTCGACTCATAGTAAAGCACTGTAGAAAATCATTAACACTAATCACGCAAAACGTACAGCACATGCGTGACTACCACACCCATTTGCTATGTTGACTTATTCTTATTCTCTTTTAACAATTTTCTTTTATGTTAGATCTTTAATTAGTTGTATGTTTTTTGTAAATTGTTTCTTATGTTTTATGTTTCTATTCATTTTTTATCAAAATTCATTTTCAAAATTTCGCTTTGAAAAAAATTCTAAAAAAAAAAAAAATAATGGTCGTAACTACCGATTAATGAACTGCAAAATATGTAGATTCGAGGACATAACATTGCTAACCTCGATCCTCTTGGTATAAACGTCCCCGAATTGCGTGATAACAGCACAACGAGAACAATTTTTGCTAATTATAACTTTGGTAAGTAGCGTTTAATTTTTTAAGTTTTGTATCAATAGTTTTAATATTCCCCTTTTTTCTTTTTATTGTTTTGCGCAAGCATTGTTTTGGAATTTATATCTTTTTTCCCATTTTATTCTGCCTGAATATGCTAATGTGTGCAAAGTTGATGGTGTCCACCCACTTGTCTATTTGCTTTGCATTTAATGTATAAATATTATAAAGAAATTTTTAAAAACGTGCATGAATCTTCGCCTTCTTAAATAAGCCTTGTTCATTGCTATGACATTTATTATAGTCCAGTCATGTAAAGGCAAACCCAAATATATAAACTACTAATCAATACCCGTTTAAATAGTACGCATTCTGGATTTATTTGCATGTAGAACTGTTTCTTTTACAATTCAATATAGAGGATAGTATATTATAACTATGTACTTGGATATTAAGCCATACATTCCAAATTTAAGAATTTCGTTTATCTCAGCCAATACTTTGTCCTTCAATTTTTCTCTTATTTTTTAAGAAATGCAAAACACAACTATAACCTTCATACATACATAACTAATAAGCGAGTATTGATTTTCGAATTTTATAATAACAATATTACTGTATTTACAGAACATTTGTGTTCAAATTAAAATTTTGGAGAAACAATTTGCTAGAGCTTTTAAAAGTTATTTCCTTTAGTAAATTTGGATAGAGAAGGAGGTTCTAAATGTATGACATTATAATGATAAATTAAAATTTAAATCTACTCTAAAACCAAAAAACATATTCTATTCGCCGAAACTCATTTTATAATTCTTAAAATTTATAAAGGTATTTGACATATACGAGAATGTGATACTCCGAAGCCCAAATATTAGAATTTTAATAATTAGTTCATTTGCCAATTCACGACAGATACTAGATGATCTATCATGAGGTACGGAAGGGACATAGGCCTCCCTACGGTTTGATCTGTTATAACTATAAAAACAAAGGAAATAAAGGAAAGAAAATAATACCACAGTACTAGGATTTTATACTGGCTACTCCTTTGAATGATTTGGTATGAGGAGTTGTTTTTATTTTAGCGGATCTAAACTGATCGAACTATCACAAAGGCGTAGTAATATGTTGCTACAAAATGATCATTCTTCATTGTTCGCAAATACAACAAATTTGCTATTTGAATAAAAATACATCGAAGACTGAATACCCCTATTGAAATAAAAGTATTAGTTTCATTGTAGCAATCACTTACCACACTTAAGCTGTATGAAAATAGCCACCTATATTCCAGTAACGAATCTCTTTCAAATAACGTTAATACTACTACGATTATCGAACTCGAATCAATCATAAGAAGGAGGTTTTATGCACATTTTTAAAAGACTCCATTTTAGCTATTACCTTGTGCTTTTATTTTAATCTCTGAATTTTGCTAAAAGCCCAAGCTCAAGTAGACACAAGAGATATCGGCTGTCGAAATGTGGTCACGTACGTTTAACATTGAGTGAGGCAGCAGAATACTTTAGCCAACGATCGGTAAATATAATTGAAGTAATTCTCTTCTTAATTTTCTTTCGCTAACATACTTTTTAACTGCTATTGTTACTTCGCTATTCTTTTTCCTCCTTAGTCGCTTATTTTTACACATTTGGACGATTGTGAGTGCTCTATTTGTTACTATTTAAGAAACCTCCGAATTTCAATGATTTTTAAGATTGTTATTTGCTTTCTGATGTGACTTGCTTTAGACATGTAGGAATAGGCTATTCCTCGTATTTATATTCGTACTAACTTAATTTACAATAATCAGGTGATCATGACATGGAGCAAAAGTTCAAACTGCCTAGCACAACTTTTATTGGTGGAGAGGAAAAATCTCTTTCCTTAAAGTAGGCATACAATTATTTTTAAATCTGAGTATTTTATTCATTTTAATACAATATCAGGGAAATACTTAACCGACTGGAAAATGTTTACTGTAACAAAATCGGCGTTGAATTTATGTTTATAAATTCGTTGGAACAATGCAACTGGATAAGGAAGAGATTTGAAACTCCTGGTGTTATGAATGCGACCGCTGAAGAAAAGCGTCTAATTCTTGCTCGCCTAACTCGTGCGACCGGGTAATGATATTGAGTTGCTAAAATATTTATTTTTTTAACATTATCCATGTTTGTAGATTTGAAGCCTTCTTGGCTAAAAAATTCTCATCTGAAAAACGTTTTGGTCTCGAGGGCTGTGAAATTATGATCCCAGCTTTAAAACAAGCCATTGATGTTTCTACTGAGTTAGGCGTTGAATCGATAATCATAGGGCTATCACATCGTGGTCGCTTGAACACTTTAGCCAATGTCTGCAGGAAACCTCTACACCAGATCTTCACACAATTTGCAGGATTAGAAGCTGCCGATGACGTAATTTCTTTGTTCTATCATATTTTAACCTTTAATGATGACAATTTAATATTAAAGGGATCCGGTGATGTCAAGTACCACTTGGGCACATACATTGAACGGTTGAACAGAGTGACAAACAAGAACATCCGACTTGCAGTTGTTGCCAATCCATCACATTTGGAAGCTGTTAATCCCGTCGTCCAGGGCAAAACTCGTGCTGAACAGTTCTATCGGGGAGATGGTGAAGGCAAAAAGGTCATGTCCATCCTGATCCATGGAGACGCCGCCTTCTGTGGCCAAGGTGTTGTTTATGAAACAATGCACTTGTCCGACCTACCCGACTATACAACGCATGGTACTATTCATGTGGTATGCAACAATCAGATCGGCTTCACCACTGATCCTCGTTACTCGCGTTCATCACCCTATTGTACTGATGTTGCACGTGTTGTGAATGCCCCTATTTTCCACGTGAATGCTGATGATCCTGAAGCTGTTATGCACGTTTGCAAAGTAGCTGCTGAGTGGCGGGCCACCTTCCACAAAGATGTTGTTGTTGATCTTGTAAGCTACCGTCGTAATGGCCACAACGAAATTGATGAGCCAATGTTTACCCAACCTTTGATGTACCAAAAAATCAGGAAACATAAGAATTGTAAGGAAAAGAAATTTTTTGTATTGCATTTCTAAACTTTTTTTTAATAGGCCTTGACTTGTATGCTGAGAAATTAATCGCTGAAGGTACTGTAACTGCGGAGGATGTTAAGTCCGTTGCTGACAAGTACGAAAAAATCTGTGAAGAGGCTATGGAACTGGCTAAGAAGGAAACGCATATTAAAGTAAACATTTTAAAAGTTTCTCCGTAATAGAATATATAACAAAAAACTACTATAGTACAAAGATTGGCTCGACTCTCCTTGGTCAGGATTCTTTGAGGGAAAGGACCCTCTGCGTTTGTGTCCCACTGGTGTGAAAGAGGAAACATTAGTTCATATTGGTAATAGGTTTTCGTCACCACCACCAAATGCTGCTGAATTCGTTATTCACAAGTGAGTCTTTTCAAAATTTTTACTTGAAAATTTTATTTTTAATTTTTCATCTAAAGGGGTTTGCTGAGAGTTCTTGCTGCTCGCAAGGAAATGGTAGACCATCGTATTGCAGATTGGGCTCTAGGTGAAGCAATGGCCTTCGGTTCATTATTAAAAGAAGGTATTCACGTCAGATTGTCGGGACAAGACGTAGAACGAGGAACTTTCTCGCATCGCCATCATGTTCTACACCATCAGCAGGTCGATAAGGCTACCTACACACCTCTTTGCCACTTGTACCCTGACCAAGCTCCGTACTCTGTGTCGAACAGTTCCCTATCTGAATATGGTATAGCTCTATTCGTTACATTTTACATATGATCCAATGCATTCTGATTTTGGTTATAGCTGTACTCGGCTTTGAGCATGGCTATTCAATGACTAATCCCAATGCTCTTGTTCTCTGGGAAGGACAATTCGGTGATTTTGCAAACACAGCTCAATGTGTTATTGACCAGTTTATAGCATCTGGGCAAGCCAAATGGGTTCGCCAATCTGGTCTTGTAATGCTCTTGCCACATGGAATGGAAGGTATGGGACCTGAGCATTCTTCAGCTCGTTTAGAGCGTTACCTGCAACTGTCGTCTGATGATCCTGACTATTTCCCACCTGAGTCCGATGAGTTTGCAATTAGGCAGTTGCACGATATAAATTGGATTGTTGCCAATTGCACAACGCCGGCGAACTATTTCCACATCTTGAGAAGGCAAATCGCTCTGCCTTTCCGTAAGCCCCTAATCCTAATGACACCAAAATCTCTCCTGCGTCATCCAGAAGCGAAAAGCAGTTTTGATGAAATGTTGGAAGGTACTGAATTCCAACGAATCATCCCCGAATGTGGCCCTGCTTCTGAAAATCCCGACTGTGTTAAGAAGTTGATCTTCTGCACTGGTCGTGTATACTATGATCTCACAAAGGCTCGCGCTGAAAATAAATTCGATAAGGAAATCGCCATTGTGAGGGTGGAACAGGTTTGCATTTATCAGGTTTCTACAAATGAATTTTAACTATATTTAACTATCTTTTTATAGATTTCACCGTTCCCATTCGATCTTGTGAAAAAAGAGTGCGAAAGATTTTGCAATGCTGAACTTATTTGGGCGCAAGAAGAACATAAGAATCAAGGTGCTTGGAGTTATGTACAACCCCGCTTCATGACCGCGCTTAACGCATGCAGAGACATCAGGTAAATTTTTAGTTGATTTTCAGATTTTTCTTATCTTTTATAATTGTTTGGAATTTGGTAACAAGATTTATTGCGAAGAATGATGCTGAATAAAACTCGAACAGCGCAATAGGTTTTGTAGGGAATTTCGTAATTGGGAACATTAACAAATATAAATTAAATTCGTATTTTTGTAAACATTTCAATCAGTCAGCCATACATTCTACATCCCGTCTACAATGCACAATGTGCTGGTTTTTTGCAATCCAATGATTTGTTTATTTAAGCTGTAACCATCAGACGCTAAATATTTCCTCCTTTACTATTGTATACAAATTTCCACTAATTTGTTTTAAATATTGCTTTTACATCTTCTTTAATTCAAGGATGAATTTTAATAGTAAATAATCTATAAATATAAATTTCTGAAAAGGTTTCTTAGCAAATGCTTAAAAGTTTTTACTTAAGCAGTAATTTTAAATTCTTTAATTAGGATACTAATATATTCAGTTTTCAAAGAAACTTAAGAAAATAAATATTTGTAACTATAAAAATGAAATTCATAAAAACACAACATTAGTTATTATTAAGTTGCTTAATTTTTTGGCTTGCAGTACTATCAAGTATTGAAGAAAATGTGTGTGTATATATTGTTAGAGCAATATTTCATGTTTCTAACTTACAAAAGAAGAAACAGGGTATACTTTTTTGTGCATGCTTTAAGGGTAAAATAAGTGCATATGAAAAGGTTGCAGCCTTCAAAAGCTAAAAGCAATTTGCCAAGAAACCTTAATACAACATAAAAAATTTCCATAGCATAAGAAAGAACAAATAAATCATTGTGTATTATTCATGATTATTCCCTGTGTGGAGTTTCGTAACTACTTGATTTATGTTACAGACCTAATAATCCAAAAGGACATGATGTTAATTCCACTACTACCACCCCACCTACTTCTACTACCAACACCACTGGTAACCCTGATATGGGCGGAACATGGTTGAAACGAATATTTTCACAAAAAAATTCCGATGACGACTTAAATGTATCAAAAGAATTTGATAAAAACGTTTCATTTGAAAGTCTCAAAGATTTTAATCGGCCTTCAGATGGCAACGCGGCCAAATCACGAAGCTCTAAATCCGGAAGACAAATTAGGTGAGGGTCGGGATATAAATTTTAAGCTTCTTGCTGTAATATTTATTTCTTTACGTTTTTCGGGATTTAAAAACAATTCAAAATCGAATTATGGTGTAAATCGAAAAAGATTTATTTGTGCCGGCTTAAACATCCTAACGTTATCATTCATTCATTCATCACATCGTAATTCATAATCATTTCTACTCGCAACCAAAAGCATCCCATAATCAAATGTACAAATGATATCATTCTTAAGGCGGGGCAAATAAATTTTTATTAATGTTTAAACTTAATATAATTGTTAACGTTAGCGTTGTATTCACTTGTCTTAAGCCACGGACTTAAACCAACTCAGTTCCTGACAAAAATGTGCTTGAGTACTTTGTTCACCTACTCTTTTCGTTTGCAATTAGCCTTTAATTTCTCGCGCTAATTGTTTTTAGTTTTTATGTATAACATTCATGCGCATCACTTTATATCCCGTCCTCCACTAAAACGCAATCTGATTGGTAAACGAAATTTGCCAAATCATCCGTCAAAAATTTGTGCGTACGATATGTACGATGAATTGGGTCTCCAAACAGATATTTCGTTTATCAACTTTGCTACTGCATTCTTCCCAATAATTTTCTTTACAATATACTGGAATGTCCAGCCATCATTTTTGGTTTCGTTTGTTTTGTTTTAGCATCTTTTAGTAGATGGATTTTTTCTTTGCATGCTTTCTAGTGTATCCGGGTGCTGCTTTACTATAAAATCAAATAGATGTTTTTTTCTTCTATTCCGGAAAGCCATGTTATCATGTACTAAAATTTACGTGATATGCCACTAATCATGCAATGCCGACGGAAATCATAAGTAATTTATATATTATAATTTGTCCTCATACGTCTTTTTTTTATTTGTACATAAATACCCGCTATTATATCTATGCTAGATATACTATAAACGCAAGTTGTTGAGGACACATCATACAAATAAAAGCTTCGAATTTTTCGTTGATTAAACAGTCCTTTATAGAATATTTTTCGAATTGAAATTATATCAAGTTATAATACATATATATTTACTATTTAATTATAAATGTTTCCATACTTTGCAACGTAAAATAAGGAAGAAACGGCTACGGCGCGTAAAAACACTGTGCATGAGCGGACACTTTCCTTAGGAACGGGACAAGGGAGGTATACTCTTATTTTCAAACTATTATCAGCGTCGGTATGTAACCGAACTAGAGAACTACAACTAGTGAAATTGGTCGTATTCAGAAACGAATTCCGGAACCAGAACGAGAAACTACTTGGAACTTTTAATTCAAAACCAACCGTATCTCACAGAAAATAAACTTGAAATGCCTCCTGACAGTCCTTTTGCTGAATTGTCAAGCTTACCAACACATTCAAACCATAAAATCATTTCCTTCAACCCAAGAAAAATTCAGAACGATTGGAACCTGGTTCCGGAATTAGAATCAACATTTCTGAACAGAGTGGATTCAACCTAATTATTCCGGAATGCATTTCTGAATACGACCTTTCTGAGTGTTGGGCGTGGGAATATGGGAGCAAACCTAAAGCCGGTGGTACCGCCTAAAACGTACAAATTCGTGGAGTATGGGAGCATCTATTTAAATTTTTTATCCGTCACTATATCATGCCAAAATTTTGGTTGTGTTGAGCCTTTAATATAAATTCACGAGTTTCTAACACAGGAAATTGTAGTGCGCAAGAGGTAGGAGCTTAGGCGTTCCATACTGTTAAAAATCAAAAATAAATTTTCCTTCCGCTTTCATTTTAAAATGAACTAAACTAAAACTATATGTAATATCAACGCCTGAATAGAAGTTTAGTTCTTTAGCCAAGACTTGTTGTCTCTTAAAATTTAAGTTATTTGTTAAATTATTGCTCAACGCTCCCTAATTTATATTTTACGAACAACTATGAACCCATGTCGTAAAATAAAGCTTTCCTTAGGATTTCTTATTCAAATAAAATGGAAATACAACTCCATTTTTCAAGTGGCGCAACGCTCTCTAACTACTTTTTCAAGCTATACGTTTCGGGATATACTATTTTAATTTAAATATAGCTAGATTACCCGTCGTTTCTTATTCCTTGGAAGGCGGGTTTTGATATTAAATTTCATAAAAGCAAAAAGCAAACTAGCTTGCGAACAAACATACTAGTATAAATGGATTTTTGGTTTTCGCACCACTGATAAAAATCTAATTTTTACTCAAACGATAACACTTCTCAAGCCGAAACGAATAAAACGACGTCGTGTAGTAAATGCTTCTAAGATAGAACATATTCTAAAATCAATATAATCTTTAAACACTAAATGATTTCTTTATATTTTGAATCATTTGGAAAGTCAAACATTGTTATTTAATAATGATATTTAATTAAATATAAAAGAATACAAATTACTGTAATTTTTACAAATTATTTACCATTTGTTCTATGTCATCCAAGTTAAGTGGAACTCCAAATATTTTGTTATTGCACCGAAAAAAATGTATCCCTACCATTATTTTAAAATTGACCTGTTATTGTAAAGATATATACTCGTATTTTGTTCTACTTTAAGTCGGCTTGCAACTTTTGTTTTTTTTTTAGTATGGTTCCAAAATTCAGTCCATGATTCAAAAGAGTTATAAAATTATAAATAGAATTTATTAATGCAGTTAGAGGAAATATTGCTAAAAACATAAAATCTAATATCTGAAGGATGTTCAAAAGTTGAAACATTATTACATTTTTTGCCACCGTCTAGTCGTTTCGCATGGATCCGTCTGTATCCTTTCCACGACCTTTTTGGAAATGTTTTAATTTTTTTGTTCTAAGGTAAAATTTGCTTAAAAATTCCATATGAACTTAAAATCTTCTTTGAATTTTGGGAGAATATATTATAGTTTCCTGGTCAGCACCTACGATTTTTCTTCTGTTTGTTTTATTAACATTACCCTAAGCTTTTTTATATTTTCTAATCGTTCATCAAAACTCATTCAACTCACACTTTCACTTTCGTTGCATATAAATAGCTCATACCATTTAGCAACTAGTTTTCCGTTTTTAGTCGTGTACTTACAAATTGATAATGAGAAAATTAAAACATCAAAAAATGTCTTCTTTTATTTTTTTACAAAACACACAGCTACATTGGTCGCGCATGTTCACCTTCAACAGCTACAGGATCAAAAGCGCAACATATCAGGGAATTAAACGCGATATTAACCGATGCGACAACACTTTAAAGTGGCCCCCGCCGGTTGGAGGATGCATCATGTACCCGATGTCGTCTAGGAGTAAAGCTAACCTATCTAGTAATGTTGTAGCGTAGATATCATCATCAAAGTCAACTCTTATTTATTATTTATTTTTAATGAAGAGAAAGTTTAGATATTATCGATAATTTACCTCTTGTTTTACGTATTATAACATAACTCTGCCCATGAATGCTCTTTCACTTCTTCGAAACGACTAAGTATTCCCACTCAGTGCTAACTCCTGAATAAAATTGATTTTGTTGTAAAAATATAGCAAGGAACACTTGTATTGCTGTAGTTAAACCAAACGAGCAAACTAGAGTTGTATAGTGTTACGATTATATCATAGTCCCCTTAAAGAGATCTATCGCTCTTGAAAAAGATTAATAAAAGATAAAAAAATTAAACCAAAAACAAAGATTTGAACAGTAACTTATGCTGTCGATGTGCTAGAATTTTCGTTCTTTTGTGAA
The DNA here is from genome assembly GCA_959613345.1 of Tolmerus cingulatus. Taxonomy (NCBI): domain Eukaryota; kingdom Metazoa; phylum Arthropoda; class Insecta; order Diptera; family Asilidae; genus Tolmerus; species Tolmerus cingulatus. The sequence continues at coordinate 46,559,044 of OY390707.1, forward strand.
TTTTTAGTAGCTTAAGTAAAGTAAAACGATGAAAAACGTTGCAACCAACAAGGCAAACACGAAATGAAACAAATGTATGAGGAGAAAATATATGACTCGTGATAAATTTTAATATTGCTTTATTTTATAATTAACTGTTACTAACGAGCACTCAACTACTTATAAGTGACCCTCTAGACTTACTTTAACCATAACTGGTGATCGCTCGCGAAAGATACCAAGGGTATGTATATTTGCACCAAATAAAGAAAAGTCAGTTTAAATCGTAACATATCTTACTAATCATCCCATACTGATCCCAAATATTATACTTTATGATATGCATACATTATGTCGTGAAAACTTAAGGCGGTAAGTAATTAATTATACCAATTTAATTAAAAAGACAAGCTTTTGTAATTTTACAACGAAATAATAAGTAATTATTTTTCAAATCTTCCCAGCATGGAAGGAATTTGCTTCGTCATTGCATTAAACTCCGATTCGACTCCAAAATAAATTAATCGTAACTTTGCCGCTGTAGTTTTAAGATCTACATTTTACAGTAGACAAATTTCGAAAAATATATGCCCTATCGAAAAGATCCGTTTATGATTTTAGGGATTAATTTATGGAGAATCTTTTTGCCATTTTCTGCTAGCTAATTATATGCATATAAACGTTTTCACAGAAAATACAAAACTAACAAACATATTTGGGTGTGGAGGAGAGATGCCGACGTCCTCGGAATAAGGATTCAGACCCTTAGGGAAATTTGTACTAAAAATTTACTTTAGATTACTTATTCCGATGTTGTATTCTGTTTCCCTCAATGACAATGCATACATTGTTTATACTTACTATAGGGTTTCTTTGATTGATAAATTTGAAATTTTAAAAATCTCTAATAAATACAATTAAATTGCTGTGGAAATAGTACACTTAATCATCCCCACACGAACTATCAAATAAAAATGTAATTCGCTGAACTGCATATTAGACACATCTAAAATGCCCTTTCCCTTCTAAAAATTGGGATTGGCTAGTTTCTTTTAAGATGACGACATCGTCAAATAATTTCTTAAACATTTTGAACATACCAGCTGTAATTCTACGGAAAATTGGAGTTTTTGACTGATATTTGCTACTTCTTGGTTTTGGATGTCACAGAATAATTGATAAGGTTGTGTCTGCGGATTATGCACCCGGAAAGCGAAATTTCCCACAATATTAGAATTGTGTAATATTTTCTAGAATATCGATTTAAAAAAGAAACTGGAAAGGTTTTGGGCCTTTTTTGAGTTTATCTTAAAAATGTTAAGCACCATAAGAAATAGTTGTGGCCCAAATAAAACCTTGGTATATAAACTATTTCCATAAAATACGAAACAAATTTAAAATTGAGCCGATCACAGGCCAAATTGAATAAGTCCACAAGCAAAAAAGCGCCTATAAAATTACACAGGTTTGATTTAAAACTCTCATTTGGTTGGAACAGGTTGAGTTTAAGGTTTTCTACCGGATTTTGATAAAATTTGTAGGAGTATTTCTTTGAAGACATAACTGATGATTATGTAGAAAAAGTTGTCAGTCACCCGATTTTAAACTTTGAAATTTCGAAAACTGTCGTTTTGCCGGAAAGATTTTTGTTTCGATAAAATTAGGTAAATTGTATTTATCATAAATTAAGGACATTGACACCTTTCCATTTAAAAAAACAAATATTCAATAATTTATGAAAAGAATGAATTAAAGTCAAATATCTTTTCCGACATATTGACAGTAATTAGCATGCATTTGTCTTATGAAATGATAAATCGAAGTAAACAAAACTTTTTTATTTTATAGGCAGTTGTATAGAATTTTTGCAGAAATTCTTTGGAAACAATTTTTATTTAAGGTCTCCATAATTTTTATGGAAAAAGTATAGTGGGAGCATGGGGAAATTGTGGCGAAAAGCTATAACATATCAAAATTTTACATTTTATTATTTTAGGAAATATAAATAGACGAAACATTTTTTTTTGCATATCCTTAACCTTTGACCTTAAATAGACATTACAAAGTATTCACTTCTCAGTTTATGCCCTTGTTTTTAAATACAAATCTGCACAAATTTTACTTATATTTATTTTACGAAGATTATTAATATAATTTATTTCTAAATTTAGTGAACTTTTAGCACGTATCTGGTACTTTAAGTTTAAAGTTCAGAAGTTGTCATAAGTGGGGCTAATAGATTTGGCTTGAAAAATCCATTCATATTAGAGCAACTTAGATTCCGTACTCGCATTCTATGTAAAAATACTATAAAATAGCTTGTACAAGAAAACCCCAAAAGATAATTAGAACCCAAAACTTTGTTGACTTATTTAATTATACCTTCCATCAATCAAGTTTAAGAGTTTTTACACTTAAATGGCCAATATAATTAAGGAACTGCTTTGACCTTAATTGCAAAGTTAAAAAGATGTTTGTGATATTGTCCATAAATTTTAACCGAAGGAAAATTCTATTATAGTGACAACTCTTTGGCAAAAACCTTGATTACTCTTATCATTGCCAGATTGTCCTCGTGTTAGAAACGCTTTCGCGGGGACATTCGACTTATTGTTCTTGAACAGCGTACAAAATAACTAAGCCATTAGTCTACTGCGCCTCAAGTTTAGACGCCTGTAGATCTTGCAATAGAGCTGGCCTAGTGACAGATTGATCTCTATGGTACGTCTCTAGATTGCCCTAAATTCACTGTTTTCAGGTCAAAAGGCCGCGGTGTTTTGGCAGAGCCAGAAAAAAGTCGGGCCTTGTGACCTTGTACTGTGGATGCTGGCCAAATGCACCAATGAATGGGCTAAGATTAGCCTCACGCGTAGCCTTGCGAGATTTCTCTTTTGTTTCTGTGGTCCGAACAGAGTAATTCTGTTGTTTTTAAGTATGCTGCTGCAAAAAACAGACGAATTTAGACGCTACAGCTCTGTTGAATTCTGTTGTTGTGTTTGAATGAACGAAAAATCGGAGCTGACAATTAAAACATACCACTGCCCGCCCTCTCTGTTATTTTGAGAATAATTTAAAACCGAACGAAGATCAAGCGCCCAAAACTTTCGCAATCGAAAAGAAAATTTTCAGATCGCTTAAAAACAAGAATGAGATATAAATTTAATAAACACATTTTCAGGTATTCTACATACATATATACATTTCTCGTTTTTACCATTTCAGTTTATGTAGATGTAAAAGAAGATAGCAAGTCCTGATATGTTCGATAATTATTTTAATTTGAATGTATGTAGTTTCATAAATTCAAAAGCTAATTTTCAAGATTTAGCCACTTTACGAAATTTCCCGAAATACAAAATTTTTTCTCGTAAGAAAACTGTCCGAACTTTCCACCTCCGATTTTATTTTTTTAGTATGTTATTTTTGATCAAATTATTGTTTTCGACAAGTAACAGGGGTTAAATTTTATTAGGTGTTTGAGTCCCAACAAACAAAAGAATATTTATTATTCCGAACTTTGGACTATGACTCAGAAAAAAACTTTATAATCAAATTTCAAATCGATGAAATAATTAATTCTTGTAAAGACTACCATGACTTATGTACATATGTATGGACAAACAAATTTTTGTTTACATTTGGAAGAAAATCCTGCAAACAGATACTTAAATATTTAGACTACCAGCACTCAAACATATAATTTCACTCATTTTTCGCGCCTTTAATGTAATGTACCTTTAAAATTGGAATAATAATGACAAATTGAAAACGATTTCTAAATATGTCACAATTATGAATCTTAATAAATGCTGGCATAAATCTTAACCTATAACTTTAAAAGTTATAATTCACGCAAGCAAGAAATTAAATGTCGGTCATGGTAGATTTAGTGTTAAACGCCTATATTAAATTTGTCTTACATATTTTCAAACTAACAGTCGTTGATAAAACTTTTAGTTGAAATTTTTCGAATTGAAATATGTATATTTATTTTTGTCATGTTATACATAATTTTCTTAAAAAGATTAATTTTATTGATTTTATTTAAGAATTTTATTTTAACTTCTTCCTAGATTTTTGCCTTTGATTCTATTTTTGAGTTAAAAAAATAGCTACTCCTTAGCTTTCAGTGGCGAAAATGTTGTATGGTGATACATAAGCAAAACTCGCTTTTCCTTTATTTCTAGCTAATGTTCAATATATGGTTTTAATTGCAAAGGGCATTTTTTAAAAGCTCAGCATGAACGGTTTCGAGATGACTATGTTGAAACATTAAAACGATTTTATATATGAGAATAAGAAAGAGATATATGTTCTAAAATGAAATGTTCGTTATATGCGTAATATATACAATAAAATTGATTGGATATTTTCGAAAAACAGTGGCATGGACAGAAACTAATTAATATTGAACCTGCGACTTTATAAGTTACGCTTCGATGCTTGTTCATTCTGAGCTTCTGATAGGAAGATCTACCGATCTTTACTCTGATTTAATTGAAGCATACAATTTGTCAAAAATGCATTTCTGAAAAGCATGGTTGCCCTGCTATTTTTTACTTATTCTACAACCAAATTTTGGATAATAAATAATATTTGCTTCGATTCATAAAACTTTTCGATCTACAGCAGCTGAAATACACCGTCATTCAAGCTCAAATAAGCTACTTGTGAAATTTTACAAACTAGGTTTTTCGAATTGGCTTCCGAAACGCAAAATGGATTCAACTAATTTAATGCAACCATGGCGCTTAATCCCATTTCCATGTGATGTAACAAAAAATACTAAGTTTTGTTTTCTTTGAACTTTTTGAACTCGTTTTCAAGAAAAAAATGTTTATGAGCTATAATAAACTTCTACATAAACAACATTTAGAACAGTTCCAATGAAAAATCCAATTAATTGAATATGAAGAAAAGGTTATTATTAAATTTGTACATGACCATGGCTAACTTATGGTATCACGTAAAAACATACCAACATTTTGGATCCACTACATACAAAGGTCAAAACCAGGAATGAATATTTGAACAGAAATACCCAATTACAAAGAGTTCCACCGCCGTTTGGCCCTTGGCCAAAGAATTTCCCATTTATCAAAAATTATTCACATTCCTAAGCGCCTCTTTGTTTGGCCTTAGAATGAAGGTGGACACGGTGTTTGCAAGATTCCAGCATCTTGTTTACCTCTTTAGAAAACTCAAAAAATTAGTAAGACCTATGAAAACTTTTTGTTTTTATTCCCGAAAAAATCAATTCCTTACTCCTTGCCGCGATTTTGCCGATAAGTGGAAAATCCTTGAAGGTCGCTGTTGAACTTGAGCATTTTCATTTTCGATTTGCGGATGGGATTGCTATTAATATTCGCTTTCGGCCCTCACCTGCTCTTCGCGGCGAAAAATTACACGGCTCTGCGTTTCAGAGGAGCTTATGTCACGGCAGGAAGTTTGCGGCCAATTAATAAAAAGCGGAAATAGCAGCACGTTTCTAATATTTGGCAGCGACAAATCGGAGTCGATCTGATCTCTGTCGATACGCGGCCTTTGCGCAAGACGAGTGGGAATCGTTCCCAGATTTCACTTTAAAGATTTTCCGGCAAATCAACTTTAGTAAACATTTTCGTGATTGAGTCATGCCCGTGGTACAGAACGTATTTTTGCACAAACTGTAAATATTTTCCGACTTTTTTCGAATTTGTTTGCTCATTGAAGGATTTTTGAGGAAATCGAAAATATTTGTTTGCGATTTTAAAATTGATAAATTCTGAAAGATCTATATTTTTAAAATGATAGCACGTCAAAAAAAGTGCGTGTATAATTAATTGTAGAAAATACTAGTTAAAATTTGAATATTTTTATATCTTAGCTACGTAATAAGAATTCAAATAAAGATAATATAATATATTCATCATTAAATCTAATCTTATGTGAAATGCCTATTTACTACAGAAATTAGAGTTCACACACATAGATAGATGGTCAGAATTAAGATACTTTACAACACTATTATAATATTTGTTCTCTTGAAATTACTTTTAGTACTAGTTGTTATATCAAAATATGAAAATAGAAATAGGTAGGTACTTAATTTTCATGGAAATCTTTTTAATTAGAAACCAAGAGACTAATTTGCCCTATTGGATGTACCATTTTAAATTTCAAGATTTTTATAGTAAAATCTTCAAAAGTGCGAAACATTTTTACTACTTACATATGTATATTTCCTTTGCCATATTACATGCGCATTCTTAAATTTACAAATTTTTATAGTAAATTCAAAAATACTTTATTTTTACACCAACTTTCATCAGAATATCTTGAGTTTTGAAAACTACAGTCGCGAAATTTGTTCCTCCATTTAGAATTTTCAATTTATGAAAATAGATTGATTACAAATGGTTTTCTTTATTTATTAATTTCATTTCAATTCGTCGAATTCAAGACATTACGCTCACCATATTGGATCTACTATTTTGATTTTTCAAAATTTGACTTTGGAAATTAGTGTTGTTTACTTTTACACTAATTTACATTAAAATCCTTTAAATTTTCAAAAAATCAGTTGCCTTAACAAGTCCTCAATTTTTAATGTGCAAACTTTGATAGTTGCTTCGAAATTAGTTGCCTCAGAATAACACTTAAATTTTTTGAATTTGACAAATAGTAGTCGCCATACATTTTTAAATTTCAACAGTAGATTTGTAATCACCATTTTTAAAAACTGCTAAATACCAGTTTTTGTGGAAATTCCTTGAACTTTGCAATTATTGTCTGTCACCTTAGACTCGTCATTTTGAATTCCGCGAATAAAATATGTGATCATGTTGGAATATATTGTATCTTAGCTCAAAAAATAAGAAATATCAACGTTTATCATTTTTCACATACTGTCTCATTTACATATATTGTACATATAGTACGCACATATGCACATACATATATGTATGTTCCACATTACTAAAAGATCACAACTTTTGATTTTTCAAAATTCAGTAAAAACTTCATAATGTAAATCGTTTCAAAACAGTCGGTATACATAAATGATTTTTTTTTTACTTTCTGTTTCTAAATTCGAAGTAACGAGTTTTGCTTTAATTTTGTATGGAGTGTTCAATCAGCAATTTATATTGCTGATGCACAGAATATCGAGGAAAAATAAAAGGCAGACTCAAACAAATTACTGAGTATACAACACCAATCGAAGAAATGAATATGTAATATGGATATATTTTTTTTCTATTTTCGATTCATATTTTCATCTTGAAATTTACATCAATATTCATAATTCATAAATTAACTTGAGATTGAAAACAATATTTGGTAAAAATTTCATAATTTATTGACGAAAATACTTCGAATGTCTTAATTTAGTTAACAGTCTGCTTATGCATATACGAGTACATACATCGTGTTACGTCATCTTTAATACATATCTTTGCAGTATATTTTATACCCTTGCCCAAATATTGTATTCTTCTTCGTCGGAGGACTCCTCCTGGGCATAGTCGATTTCCAGATATTCCTTGCCTCCAAACTGAACCTTTTTACCTGTGTACTTCTTAATATAGCATATGTGGCAGGATTTCTCTTCCCCTTCGACGTTAAGTTTGTAGGAAATACTTGTGATCCTCTCCAGCACTTCAGCTTTCTTCCATTTAACGACTTTCTTTATTCTGTCAGCGTACATTACAATGTCACCAGGTTGATATTCCCGCACTTTAAGACAAGATTTCGGACCTGGTGGAGGTTTTTCTTCTTCAGGCTCTGGTTCAGGTTCCGGTTCCTTTTCAGTCTGGGCACCAATAATCTTTTCACAAATTTCTAGCTCAGCAGAGTCCAAAGAATCTTTTCTAGTTGAAATAGTACCATCTGTAGAGAGCCTTCTTCGAATTCGTTTAATAACAACCTTCTTCTTCATTTTGCGCTTCTTTGGACCCAATTTTTTCCCTGAGGTTGCTTCTGACTTTTCATCTTCATCACACTTTTCCGTATCTTCAAGAACAGGGGATTCCGGAACTGCGTCTTCTTTAAGCTCTTCCAGTCCTTTTTCCTCCAGAGGCGGTACTGGAACTGCGTCGCACTGTGAAGCATCGTTTTTCTGCTCTTCATCCTTAGGTTGGTACACTACCACAGCCTTGTCTTTCTTGGGATGAACTTGAACCACCGCAAGCTGAGACGCTTTCGGGACCGGTACGAGCTCTAGTTTCTTTGGTGCCAACTGAACGGCCTTGACAGGAGAGGGGAGCAAGGTCAATGTCGGTTTAATGGATACCGTCCTGATTTTATTCGATTCTATTTTCAGTGGAACTTTGTCAACAGATTTTTTCTCTTCAGCCTTTTCGCTTATCTTATTTTCATTTTGCTTTTCCGTCACCTTTTTGCTAATTTGTGTCGTAGATTTGTCGTCATGGTCCCGCAATTCTTTTATTGGTAATGTGGGAGTTTGCTGATTGCTCGTTTGGCTAGGATCTGGCTTTGATACAAACTTTTCGTCTTTTGAAGATGACGTCGCAATTGCACGCGATTGGGTGACGTCGCTCGGAATAGCCGCTGGCAAAGAATTTTGGCGTGGCTTAGAATTCTTTGTGTTCTCATTGTCCAGAGTAATTGGGGACGGACTTGGCTCCTTTGTGGCTATTGTCTCTGTGGATGATTTTAGCGAATTTGTGGGAGCAGTTTTCTGTGGAACAACTGGCGGTTTGGGCTCAACTATTAATTTTAGGTTTGTCGTAGCAAGTACTTTTTCTAAAGCACTCGCTGGCGCCATTTTAGGTTGTGATGAAGCATTTGAGTGTTTTTCTTGTTCAGTGTTTAAAGCCGTTTTATTAGCTACTTTATCTTGTGCAACTTGTAGTTTTTGTTCCACTTTTGAAATTGGTGGAACAATTGGAGGTTTTTCTTCCACCTTAGACAGAATAGCTGGAGAAACAGAACTTGAAGATGTTTTCACTGCTTTTATCTCAGAATTCTTTCCTTCAGATTCTTCTAATTTAGGAACAGATTCGTGATTCTCCGGCAAAGACGATTCTTTTGGAATTGGTAAAGTGGAAGAGTTGGAGATAAATTTTTCCTTCGCTGTATTGACTTTTTGAATATCGGTGCTCTTGTCTTGAGACGTTTTTGTTCCTTCAGGCGCACTATTTCTATTTCCTGGCGATTCATTAGAATCTGGACTGACCCTTTCAGATTTTTCAATTTTAGTTTTCACATTTTGGTCGCTTGTCCTATTGGTCTTTGGCTCTGTTTTCAGTTGGTCTTGTTTTACAAGTAGTACACTTTTTTCTTGGGTCTTTTGCCCAATCTCTACCTTTTCTGTTTTTGTAATAACTTCCTTGGGAGCAACAGCTTCTAGAGTCTTGGAAGGAGTAATTGGCTTTGTTGAACTTTTTGTCGTTGTAACTGTTGCCGTCGGAATCAACTCCTTTTTAGGAGCTACTATTATTGCCTTTGACGGCATTGCAACCACGGCTTTGGAGTCAATAGGAACAAGTGTCTTAGTACTAACTTCAGTGACAGTTGGCAGTATTTCCTTATTAGAGCCTTCTAGTTTTTTTCCTTTCGTCTTCGTAGTAGACTTTTTCTTTTCATCAAGTTGTGATTCTAATTTAGCTCCATCTTTAGGCAGGCTAGACTTTCTTTCTTTCTTAGGAGTCTCACCATCCCCTCTAATTTTTTTAGTCTTAACAGAAACCTTCTCGGTAGATGGTGTTTCTAATTTTGAAGCCGTTTTTGTTTTGCATTTAAGTGTTTTTTTCTGTGGCTTTTCACCTTCTTTTATTTTCTTACTACTTGAAGAAGATGGTGTAGGTAACTCAGAAACGCTAATGATTTCAACTACCTTAACTTCATATTCCGGTCCAGTGCTCAAACTTGATTCTTGAGATTCTTCTGTTGTGCTGCTTGATTCAGCAATTATTTCGTTCTTGATTTCCAATGGTTCACCACGATTTTTCTTTGATTCAGAAATTCTAGGTTCAGGTTGAATAGCTGTTGTAACATTGCTGGATAATACGACATTACTCGAAGAGTCTGAAACATCTTTGGGTTGCTTTATGTTATTTTGAATTTCAACATGGAATTCTGTTTCATCTCTTATTTCCTGCGATTGGACTTTTTCAGACGTTTCGCCTATTTCTGAGGTAACTACCTCCTCAGTTTTGTTCACTATGTTGCTGGAAACTATTTTCTCTTCAGCTGATACTATTTTAACCTCATTTGTAGTGGTTTCGGACTTTACAGATGAAATATGTTCTTTTGTGTGACCTAGAAAAATAATAAAATGAAAATATTTAGCACAAACCTTCATATTTGCTACACTATTGATAAACTAGAACATTTACAAGAAAGAGAGGAATTCATATGTTATTAGTACCTAATATTGCAAAATATGTGCAGACATAATTTAACATAAATAAGATATTTATTATTACAAAATAATTGTTAGGTATAAATTAGAAATAACCAAAGAAAATAATTTTTGAAATAAAACGGATAAGAATTTGTTAATATAAACATTGAATTAACAGATACATAATTGAGCCGTTTATTTTGAAAGTGGTCCAATTCCATTTTCCAAAAAAATTAAACCTGCTATTTAAATAATTACATTTTTATGTTATCTTTACATTTTGCAGCTAATTTTGCAAAAATTTGTTAAAATCATTAAGATTTTTTTATAACAAATATTGGTTGATTAATAACATGACAAATTATTTTTTTTTTAAAATGCGAACCTTTAAATATTTCTCGATATTAACATAAATGGGATTAGACCACTTTCAAAATAAACGGCTCATTTATACGTATTTTCAAAAGGCCATTTTTATTGATGGCACTTTTAAACTCCTCCATCCTCCGTTTTATCTATAATAAACAATGCGTTAAATTTTCTGACCTTACAAATTCTAGACTACTTTTAAATAACTTCAAAGAGATCGGAACTGGTCTTTCAGCACAAGCACTTTTAGCAATTAGTGCGAAAGCATTAATGCCACCGAAATGTACGTCTTCGAATCGAAAATAAAATTATATTTTTAAACTTGATTAATCGAGAATTTCCCTATTTTTGAAATCAATTATTTATTCAAACAGAGTATATACGGATCCTGACCTATATAATGCATAATAATTTGCGAAATATGATATTCAGTCAAATTAATTAAATCTTTAGTAGATCAAAATTTGCATAGATAACTTATTATGCTTTATAGAAAAATAAATTTTATGTATGGCTTTTAATTAATACAGTTATCTGAACTAGGCCGTTATTATTTTAGAATCTGCAGGTCATAGCAAGTAACAACAAGTGAAATTGAAAATGCTCTTAAAGTATGGAAAATTAATTTTCACCTTGTTTGGAGAATCGATTATAGCGAACGTACAAAGAAAAGTATCACATTATAGACCGAGATCCCATACTCTGATAAAAGATTTTTGAAACAGCATACCTGATTTCTAGACACATTAATTAAAATTCATTATAAAGTTTCTTAAAAAAATGAATCAGAATTCTTAAGAACGATAATTGGTAAACCTTACCGACTGAAAGTCGCACTACGGGAAAATCACACATGCCATAGAAATCAAAAATCCTAAATACGGTGGCATCTAAAGAACTACGTATGGTACATTAGAAGAATCCTCTTGAAATAAATAGTTTTCTCTTTGTTTTGTTACACCGGGTAGCTTTTATTTTATTCAGTTAACATTGCTGTAATTTATTTATATTTAAGTTTTCATTTTTATAATCGTTTCATAAACTTTCTAATAATTTTTTGTCGTTTTTTGGATAATATTACGCAACAAGCTATCGTTAAAAGACGTTCTTCATATATGTATGTAAATATATGTTATTCAGCATAGCTTTAAGTACTATAAGATCTCGAATCTTCGCTGTATGTAGGTTTTCTACAAAATGTAGGCTCATTTCTGTATATATATATATACATATGTGGGTACTTCTGTTCGTCTTATTATTTTCGATTCTAGTAATACGTAGTACGTTAAGTGGACTTTTATTTTAATTTTGAATAATTGGGTAACTTAAAGTAGACTTATGTATGCTATGTTTTCTCTAAAGTAGCTTGGTAAAAGGTGTTTCAACGAATAAGGAGGACTGTAAAAGGGTAGGTGTTAGTTTTGTTCAAACCCTGAAAATGTATTTTTTAAAGATTCTCGTAGATTGGGATTGCAAATCGTGTGCCAAATCCAAGAAAATAAGGGAAAACATAATGCCACCAGGGGAGGGATTTCAAAAAGCTTGACTTATGAGTAATGTTCCTCTTTAATAAACAATTAAAGAACATAAATTTCAGAAAAACTAATTTAGATAATTGCATACAAAGTTTAAGTGCGGTATAACATATTAATTGTCCCGATAGGTCAATTAAAGTAGTAATCCTAGCTACAAAAGATTAAATACCACAATTAAAAATTAAAACATATGTAAACCCATTTGAAAACCACAGTACACCTGTTTGTATTCAGTTTAACAATTTTTTTTGAATAGCACGTAATTATTAATTTTAAGTCACGGTTACCAACTATCCGCACCGTTTATTTTGAAATATGGATAAAAATAAAATAATAACTAGGATTAGGCTGTTCCACATGCCTTATAAGACAAATTTTATGATTATTTTTAATGTTTAAAGTCGCTTTTACCTATTTGGTTACTATCATTGGGCTTTGGAATATCCTGTGTATGCTGTTCATTTCTTTCACATTGTGGCTGGACTTCTTCACTATGTTCGGTTGTTTCTTTGGTTTGAACTTCATTCGTAATAGGATCCTTATTTTCGATGGCTTGTTTTTTCTCATCCTCGTCAAAATCGCTTCTTTTCCGAATTCGCCTCACAAATCGAAAACGAATTGCATTTTCTTCCGCGGGCTTGATATCTTCTTTCTCAGGCTCATTTTGGGTATCGACACCATGTTCAGTTAAAACGGCTTTGACCTGACTCAAGACGTTGGAGATATTTGCCTTCAACGCCCTGAGTCGTGCAAACGGATCATCCTCATCAGAGGTCTTAACATTCTTGTTTTCCTCACTATCACCTTCAACACTTTTCGGACTCATTTCATCACTGGCACCTTTCTTTTCTTCATTTTCGGCAACACTGTCACTCGGGATATCCTGGGACTTTTCACCAACTTTCTGAACCACCTCCGTGTTTTCACCACTATCGTCAACCCCACCGCACGTACTCTTTTCAGAATTTTCTATTTCCGTTTGAATTTCCCGAATATTTTCACCACTATTCTGGTGCGATATAACCGTCATTTCTGGATTGTTGCTACTCTGATCAGAATTTGCCTCGTCCTTAGACTTTCCCGAGTGGTCCGCGGCTTGTCCACCTTGCTCGATGTCTCCAACCACCTTATCACCTGAACCAAGTGCTCTATCAGCGGTGTCCGTCTTCTCACTGATGCTGCTACTTCTTGCACAACCGAGCTGATTACTGGCCGCGTTATTTTTAGACCTATCTGAATCGTCACCAACTTGATCGTATACGGAATTACTTGGCTGATGGCTGCCTTCCAAGTGCTCCTCTTGCGTCATAGTTGCGGACCTGTTCTTTTTACCTTCGCACACCAGGTATTATTCACTTTGTCGCGATTAATATCATTTCAAACTCACGTTTGTCCGGACAGACACCTGTAATTAATATCGCGCGAATTCGCTCAGCTCCATGTCCCCGCGAGGTTCGAGTACGTAGCAACATCTTGGCCGTCGGAACATTTTGCGACTGAACTTATTTTAATCATTGATATCTGGGGCTGGTGATGCTCAGCTCAGACGTCTGCGGAGTAAACTTTAAATTTGAAAAGAATTCCGCCCGCCCGAAGACAAATTTCTATTCTGTGCACCTTAGGAGAAGCGCTTTGTTATCTTATGTTCCCAAGATGAGTCTCGTCTATTTCCCCGACTGGCGCTCCTTCGTCGTCTTCTTTTTCAATTTTGATTGAGAGAACGACGGTTACTTGGCTGCCCTCCAAAATATATCGGGTGAAGAAATTATTTGGATGCCACCCCAAGAGATCTTATTAGCCCCGAGCATAATTTGCAAATAATCTCATTACTCGCCGAGATTCCTGGGCAGATTGTAGTCATAATTCTAAGTGACGCGTCATTTCAAATGGTGGCTGTGCACTTCTTTAATGAAAGTATTGCTCAATCAAAATATTTATGAATAGGACCACTCTTCCTAAAGAACCAATACCAAATTATAGGCAAATTAGTTGCTAACAAGGCAAAAAGCAACTTGGCCGCTGCTTAAAACTTCAAAACTACTATGTGTAAAGATAGCTAAATATTTCAATAATACTGTTTTGCAAAATTTCTCTATGTATTGTGACTTTCAAAGATTTTTTTTAAATTGAAATCCTAAAACAAAAATAGCAATAATATGGCCATAATAATCAAAAATTTGATATGTAAATATATAATCAACGACTTTTCTTAATGAACAAACTTACAATTTTGTAAAAATATGTAATATATAAACATTATGACGAGGTAGTTGATAAATGCTAAGAATTTTCCATATTCCTAAAAGTCAAAAATAATATTTTAACTATTTAACCAAATCACAAAAAAATAAATCAAAAACTGAGACTATAATATAATTATCAAGCAATTTTATGTGAAATCTTTCGAAAATGCGTGGAAGATCACATTTGCTTGCCAAAACGTTCGCGTTCCTTGGCACTGTTACAGAAAAGTTCATGTTATTCTTTCGAAAACAGTGCAAGACAAAGATTTTCTTTTAAAAACACTATTGGCAATTCTTGCGCAATAAAAAATTGTAGGTGGTAATTCAGATGATTTTGGGGAGCGATAACTTAATTTAGGTCAAACAATTTCAGTTTACGTATTTAATATTTATTTGGTTATAATTGCATTTCATCTCTTCTATTGCTTTAGGAAGCATATGTATATACAATATAGTTTTCAGATTTAAAGGATTGCCCCGAAATATGTGATATTTAATTTACTTACCAAAATTTCGAACAAATTTTGTATCAAAATGAAGAACTTTTTAAACAATTTTGGTCGCCTATAGCGAACAAGTGGTTCATTTGCACACATAGTAACACTTGCTAGAACTGCGCCAAAACGTAAAAATCCTAATATATGTTTTAATTGGTAACCATTTTAATTTATTAGTAATTAGTTTACATTTAATGCACACATTAAATTTAATTAGTACTATAATACCATTTCAATTATTTTTGTAGAGACCAAAGGCTGTTCCTACGTCAAAAATTTAAAGTAATTTAAAAAAAATACATTCATTAAATAGTTACAAAATTTACTCTTTTGTTCTTTAATAAATATAATTTTCTTCCAAATTTAAAAAATTGTAAATAAAATTTAAGACCATAGATTTTTTTTTGCATTTATTTTGATTTTGCTAATTCTTAAAGAACGTGATTTTCTCACTCTGGTGAATTTAATTTAATATTATATTTTTGGAAGTATTTCGCCGCCTGTTTTGCGATAATAAAATAGCACGTTTTGCCTCGAGAACCATATAAAAGCGCCCTATTTAGTTCTCCTGAAAAAGAACGTTCCATTTTGCTTCTTTAAATCAGTGAAAAAATTGGAACTTTCAACAGTGGGCGGCATAGTAAAAATAATTAAATAAGCTCAGCTCAGGTACAAAATAGTACATTTCTAAGCGAGTTTTTGCACTCTTACCAACGACTCCGACAGTAATTTTAGATCCATATAAAAATTTCCTATTTTGTGTAACTATTTTACTGTAGTATTCTTTTTCTTATCCATGAATTTGAAAAATTAAATTGCCCTTTAACCGGAATTGAAAATAAAGCCGAATATTGAAATAAATTTTTTTTCATTTTAGCTATATAGGAAGGGATGCGTTGGGATCAACCGCAACAGGCAATAAACACACGCATTTAGTAGAAGTTTATGAACTTTTCTGTGAGCTATTTGGCCCGGTTGCATCTCTTGCAAAAGCATTGGCAAAGCCATCGGATTCTCCACCAGATGGTAAGACAACTGATCCTAAAAAACCAAGTGGTAGCGATTCACCACCTGGGACACCACCATCCACACCTCCAGCGGCACCAACGGGAACATCACCATCAAAGCCCCCGGCGACACAACCAGAGGTACCAACGGGAACATCACCAGCAAAGGCTCCGGCAACACCACCGGCGACATCTTCGGCAGCACCACCGCCGACATCTTCGGCAGCACCACCGCCGACATTTTCGACAACACCACAGGCGACACCGCCAAAAACACCATCGACAACACCGTCCACAACACCATCGACAACACCAACGACACCACCGAAGACATCCCCTACGGTAATAGGTAGGAAGTACCTTACCAATTTTATAGTTAAATTTCATGTATTGTTTTCATAGATAAGCCGCAAGCCACAAAATAGAATTTAAATTTGTAATAGAAACACTAAATTAATAAATAGGTATATAGAATAATGATTAATGCCTCTAAATTATCCATGAAAAAGTATAGCTTATTATTGTTGAATTCGTATTTATTTAATAATGGCCGATCCGTAACCGGAGTTCTATAATAAAGCAAAACTAATATGTAAAACTGAAAAAGTTGGTATGGTAGATTTTTTGCATAGTCCAAGAAGGTGTTTTTTTAAAGGCAAAAATTAAAACGAAAATAATGTGGTTGAAAAATTATTTATTTGTTCCCTTAAGGAAATCATCGTCTTGAAATATTCACAGAATTTTAATGCTTATGTAAATCAGGAGCTTAAATACAATAGCCGTGCAAAATTTCGTAATAATTTTTTGTGTGAAAGTACGAGAAACAAACTTTAGTATAGATAGAAGGAAGAATGTAGATTAAAATTAAAGTTAGAAATAAATTTAAAATGAAATTAAAATTAACATTAAAATAAAACTTAAAATAAAATCAAAAATGAAAGCATTACGAAAATAATAATAATAATAATTTATTCAACTATGGGGTTATAATCTGTTCAGCCCCTTACATATAAACAAACATTGATTTTATACATCAGTGTAGAAAGAATAGAGATTTATTATTTTTATGGCACTGCAGAAAATCACGTTACATTCAACGATCGCTCGATTATTCTTGTTGTCCCAATTTTAGTCTTGCCCTTGCTTCTAAAGCTGCCCATAATATTTTGTGAATTATGTAAGTATCGTTATTACGATACTTGAACCTATGAATTTCAACATTTATTGAACACTTGTTTTTACTACTTCTAATTAACTCACTTCAAATATGTGAAACGACATGTAAACACAGTAATTCCATTAAGTTTTACGATTAGTCTATCTCTGGGTTGAATCCTTTCAGTCGTAACGTTAAATGCCAAATTTGAAAGTAAATCTGGAAAACCAAAAATTAGGTTCCGCAAGGAAACTATTTTAACTCATATATACATATAACCTTTTTCAATCTCAAAGGACGATGTTGCACAACTCCTCCGATATCGATCGGACCATAGCAAAACGTTATGGTATCACACATTTTTAAATATTCCCAATTCTCGAAGTACCAAATAAATATTTCAGTTTATCTGCCAACATGTTGTTAACAAAATGGTTACTTAGTTTCCTTTCTTTATGCTCCTTTTGTCATTGACAGTTAACAGTGTATGATTGCTTTACGTCAAACCCGTTCTAATATAACAAAATAATTATTTCTCAACAATTTTTATGTTTTTCCAAAATTGTTAAATGTTTCTAATTAGAGAATTCAATTTCACGGTCACTTATTTTGTAATGGCAGCGTTTGTGAACGGCGTTTACTACAGCAAGTATAATATGTATATCCAATCTCAGGTTTTATAAATATAACCAAGAATCGTTCCTAAGGTTTAATAAATATATTAGACTTAATAATTTAATTTGGACCTCAAATTTGAAATCTGCAACAAAAACACCCACACCGTTTTTATCACATATTAGTAAAATTATATTCGTAAGGATGAAAAAGCTAAATACATATTATCACAGATTTGCCATTTTAAATTTCCACAAAAACCTCCATATACTTATGAGGTTTAAATTATATTTTAAAAGGATGGCATAGTTTTCAATTTGAATCGGATTTCGAATTCGAAATCCCCAAATAGCCAATTCAAAAGTTGTGCCGTAGTTTCCTTTTCATATGTATGTATATGCTGCAAAGTAAATTTTTCTTTTCGTGTCTGAAGATGGAACCCCAAACAAATATTTTTCCTGCTCTTATGAAATATTTCCTTCATAAGGTTTGTGTGTGCAGATTTATAATTAAATTAACGGGCATAATGCAGCGAGTCACTTTTAAAAATTAGACTTATGCTGTAGAAAAATTAAACAAAACCTACTTTACTTAATGGGCTGACCACATAATATTACTTTATTTTAAGTTTGCTACTCAAACCATTCCATATATACCACGTTTTGCGCTATAGTTACATACATTTCTTCTAAATTATATTTTTGCTTTTGGTATAAAAAGGAAAATTATAAAAATGTTCAATTAATTTACTTTACTTTAGGTAAATTCAAAATTTGGACGCCGTTGATGGGGTCAATAACAAAAATGCTGAATAATCTAATAAATACAAAGTAATTAAGTAAGTATAAAATTTGATAGAAAAGGTCTGAAAAGAAACATAGTAATGTCGTTTGGAAAGTAAATGTGTTGTAATGATGTAAACTGTACAAAAATGTTTTTAAAATGAAAAAAAAATATATTTCTTATGCACCCTTTTTTTTAAATTTAAGGTAAATAAATAATTTGAAAACAAAAAATGATACCTGGATCTGTGTTATTTTGTTTTTAATTATGTTAATAATTAAGTTTAATGCGCTGAATCGAAATTTTCTAAGTAGGGCAAACATACAGTACGGTACAGAATCTTAAATATTTCTTTCAAATCATCTTTGAGAGTGGCAGGATTGGGATCTCGATTAAATTTGCCCCCAAGACTTTGTAGAATCCGGAAAATAATGAAAGCTACTCCGGATTTTTCATCCTTTTAACATAGGCCAGGATCTTGAAATTAAAACCTAATACAGTCTGGAATAGTGGGAATGTCATGCTATTCTTTTAAGGCGATGCAACTAGCTCCGTCTTCTCCAAGATTTTATATTTCTTCGTATGCTGAAGTAAATCTTGGAAATTTATCCAAATATTCCCAAATCATAGAATTTCAGCTTAATGTGCCAAATTTTATCAATTCTGCTGTTGGAGCCCCAGTTACAATCATAATTTAGAAATTTTTGAAAAACCCTTTAATTTTCTTTTTGAGCTCCTTTTATCACCTGCACTTCTACTATAGGGTTAAGGGGCGTGCCCGCTGCAAGGATGCTTAGGCCTGTTTTTGTCTTTCGCTGATGTAGAAATGTAGTTCCTGTCGGTTGAGTAAGTGCAGGCGGATATGTGTGTTTGAAGTGTGCCACCTTGGAGGCAGTTATGTATGTACAATATAAGATTACATTCCGAAGTAGGGTCTCCTAAACGATTCCCTAACAGAGCTCCTGGAGACGAGGGCGGAGTTTTAACCGGTAGGCCTGACCATATGAAAATCTGTTTGTCTTACAGTCCTGCTCCTTGTGCGGTAAGTTCTGTAAATTGCTTTATTTACAAGAATTTTTTGGCGTATGTTTTTAGGAAAAAGCATAAATTATAAAAACCACGATTGCGCGCTTAACACAATTTTTCAGATAATTTTGTTTATAAATTTCGTTGTTTTCTTCTTCTTAAAGAGAGTGGCGAATTTTTTTCGTGGGAGTAAAAAATGAGTAAGTAACGGCTGGGGCGGGTAAAAAACCTATACGTGAATAACCACGTGTATGTCCTTATTTTCGAAGGATTAGTTTTGTCGTAGTGTAGCCGAAACAAGACAGCTAATGAATATTTGAGTATTAGGTATAGGAACAAGGGCCTTATAACAGGCAGTGATACCGTCTAAAAGGCACAGCTTCGTGGAGTATGGCGTCATCTATTCAATTTTTTTGTTTTTTGTCCTTCCGTACATCATGCCAAAATTTTGGCTTGCATTCAGCCTTTAATACAAATAAACGAGTTTCTAGTACAAGAGAACTTGTGGAACGCAAAATCAGTCGGTCCATAATGCTCTAACGCTTAAATTACTTGCTGAATATGATTCTGGTGTTTTATCTAAGGCCCACTGTTAATTGCTTTATTGGTTTGTGCCTGCATACATTTCTTTATAATCGCTCAAATTTGAGTTCTTCGTGAGTTCTCTATGAGTTATATACTCAATGCGTACTAAACGCATTCTCAATTTTAGTTTTTCCCAGCAGGCGTTTTCGCCTCCTAAAATGAACTTGGCATTTGGTTTGGATTTGACGATTAGGAAACATTTATCAAATTTAACAGAAAATTTTGAACATTCTAATACAAAAGTATTATTATGTTGCGTTTAAAGGGCTTGACAAAATTCTTTAGCATGGCAAGATTCTTCACTTCCCACCGGAGCACAACGCACTTTTCCAACGTGCAGGACGCGGTGGCAAGCAACCTGGGCGCTCTTACGGGGAAGCAGTGGGTGACGGACTTCCCCCTTATGATCTACCAAATGTCCTCGGACGGTGTTCAGGCTCTTGGGCAGTACACGAAGAAGTACACCAACGTGGACATTCCGCCGTACACCATGAACAGTGGCTTAATTGCACGTAATGGGAGTGGACCTTTCTAGAATCTCTGTCTAGAGTGTTTAATTGCATTCACAAGGAAATAAAATATATTTGCGTTCAGGATTGTTCTAATATTTTCTTTTTCTGCCATTTCTAAGAAAGGAACGTTAGTATATCTATTTGTAATCTTTTTCCGTATTATAAATGCGAAAGTTTGTTGTTAACACGTTTGTTGCCATTTAGCTTCGTAACGGCTCGAACAATTTTCATGAAACGTGGTATATAATTACTTTAGGTCCTGAACTAGGACATACTTAGATAATTTTTCGATATCGATTTCAATTTTGACTTTGATTGATTTAGAGTTCCACATACAATACATATGTCTTGATGTCGATCCTATAAATCCTATATTATATAGGTGAACGCAGTGAACGTTTGGGTAATATTTGTTAGCAATGAGCCTCATAACTGCTGAACGAGTTTTCATGAAGTTTAGTATATAGGTTAGGTGCTGGAATAGAATATAGGATACCTTTCGATTTCGATAACGATATTAATGTCAGTTTTAAAATCAAAAAACCCTTGAAATTTTAAGGATATTTTCCACATTGATTAAACGTAAATTATTTAAATAATTGCATCCGCCATATCAAGAATTCCACTTTGGCTGTCGATTTCAAATCGGAAACGTCATAATTTTATTAAAGTTTTGCTTAATTCTATAATAGGTATAGTTATGTCCTAACAATGACGGGTACGGGTCAACTATTAATTATCTCTATATACAGTGTGTTTTACTAGGGTTTGTAGTATGCTAATTAAGTTTAGATAGTCTTCTGATTAACGTTTTTGAAAACCCTCCAACTCCCCTGAAATCGGCCATTCACATTAAAAATCCCAGTTGGAAGTTTGGAAAGAGTGAACTTAGAAAATGGTATAAAAGTTCTTTCCTTACAAAAAAACATCCCCAATTTACACGCATTCTTTTCAGAGCCTTATTCATAATCGTTATGATCAATCGAAAAATAAAATTTATTTGATAATCAAGATTTTGTAATATATATAGTTTATCATAATCATTATCAGTGTCTGATTAATGCAATACTTATGCATCAATTAAAAATCGTTTAAATAGGGAATAAAACGAAAAGGTTGTCTTCCTCTGGAATCGAACTATCATGAGCTGTATTCTAGTACTTTTCTAAATTAAATCTACTTGTATTTTCAAATCAGCTGTTCGCTACAACTCCAAACCAAATGTCAGGCCACCAAATCAACGAAAGCGGAGGAAAGTATTGAATATGGCTGCGTTTCTCAGTTTTGGACGACTCGGTTACTGTAGAAATTTCGTGATAGTTCGGACGTGTGCCACCAGTTCTAGATTTTCCTTGATTGACCAGAAGATCCGCGCTGGGAGCTATAAACATTCACTTTATTTTCCCAGAGTAAGTGCCTTCTTTTCGAATGTTTATCAGTATTTATGGTGTCTAACCTCACTTGTGACAATTCGTGCTCTCTTCTCAACAGTTTTAATGAATAGTTTGCAACTAAAATATTCCCAACTCTGCTTCTGCTTTCAGAATTTTATAGTCTTCTTGTAACATCGACCGTTGAGAGGAGGGCACGAGTTACGTAATAAATCACTGCAACTCTGTTGAGTGGCCTTCTGTCAGGAGACTTCCGCTCGGTGGGTGCTTTTCAACTGATCGAAATGGGGCGCACTAGACGGTTGAGGAAAAGAAAATGCGCCTATGAAGGTGATACGAAGAGTTTTGTGGACCTGTGTAAATATCTGGGTACCTTAGGCTGGAAGAACGAAACGCGTCTTTGCCTAAAGTATTTTAAAGCAACAGGTCGCGGACTCTGTTCGAAAAGGGGCACTAAGGAAGAGGATGTTTTGGTTAAAATGCCTTTCGAAGCATTAATCAGTCTCTACACACTGGAAGACGATGAAGTTTTTCGAGATGCGCTCTTCCCTCTTTTAAAGGACAAAACTATTCACTTTCAAGCTTTGCTGGCATTTTACGTTTTATGGAACGAACATCGCAAGACGCCCAAATACCTCCCCTATTTGGGGACTATTCCAAAGGAATTTACAAACCCTTTCTTTTGTCTTAGAGAGGAATTGTATTTTTTACCAGAAAATATTCTCAAAGAAACAGTAGAGCAAAATCAAAAAATAAAAAAAAATTTTGAAGCGCTGAAAGAATGTTTAATGGAACATAAATGCAATTGCTGTGGGGAGTCATATTTTCCCAATATTTTTACCGTAGAGTTATTCAAGTGGGCGTATTTTGCTGTTAACACCCGCAGTGTTTACATTGATTTAAGCGTAGTAACTCCCCTGAAGGGAAAAAGTAAACTAAGGAGACTTATAAAGGACGAACCATCCTTTGGTTTAGCACCACTAATAGACCTCTTAAATCACTCAGACTCTGCTGGAACAATTGCAAAGGTGAAAAAGCAGGGAAACCTGCTGGAATATGAGTTACAGACCTGTAGACAATCCAGAAAATATGAACAAGTTTTCATCAGCTACGGGAGCCTCCCAAATCACAAACTTCTTGTAGACTATGGATTCTTTCTGTCGAATAATAAACATGACTTATTCAACTTTTCCCTGTCAGATTTAGAAGGAATGATTAAGACCAGCAAAACTCTAAATGCAAAGAGTATACACCGAAATCAATTCAAGTTTCTCAGAGATCATAATTTGGACCACCAATTGTTTGTGCATCGAATTGATGGCTTGAGTCACAACTTGAAAGTGGTCCTCTATGTGGTGTTTAAAGCCGAAACCCATTTTCCTAATATATTAAGCGAATTGGCTTTTGGATCCCACGAACACTTTGATGAGGCCATTAAGGAGGAAGCGAAAATGCTGGTTGAATTTAAAATATTTGAATACCAAGAGTACCTCAGAGGATTGTGTTCATTGCCAAAATTGTCTGCTAGTGGGCAAGTGTGCCTGGGGTACATTAAGGAATGTGTTACTTATTTAAGCGATTATTTAAATAAATTTCATTTATGATGAAAGTATGGTTTTTTGCTGATTATTTTATTATGTACTAAGTCATTATCATTATGATCGCTAAATAAAAGTTTAAAAAAAAACAAAATATATACAATGCGACAAAATAAATAGCACGTCTAGTACCAAATACTTATCCTTAAATATTATGCGAGATTTAAATTTTTTGTAATTAAATAGCATTCGTTTTGGTGTAAGCGATGTTCCGTTTTATAAATTTTAAAAATAATAATTTAAAATCACACCTTTGATTCACTTTAAGGGGCAACATAAATAGCACACTTGCAAAATATGCATATTTATGTATGTATATATATATGTATGTCGTCTTTAAGATAAGGGGTCTGGTAAATTTTGGTCCTATTCCTTAGTTCGAATTTCCTCTGCAACATAACTTTCATCGGCAACGACCATACCACGCTGAAAATACCGGTTCTCGTCTGATCACCGAAGTCAAGCAGCATTGGGCGCGGATAGTACTTGGATGGGGGACCGCCTGGGAACACCGCGTGTCGTTGGCTTTTTTTCTTCTACTCAGTTTGAATATAAAAAGAGTTAGCTTACTTTATACCCTGTAATAAATAATCTAGGTTAGATATGCGATTTTTTATTTGAGTTTTGAAATATTGCGCTCACATATCCGTCTTTGTTTTCATATGTACTTGTTTGACAATTTGAGTTGTTTAGTATTATGTACGTTTAGCTCCCACTGGTCTATTAGGAGCACTGCATTTTAACGATTACATTCACAAATTGCAATTATGCACATTTTCATAACATAATTAAAAATAAACATTTACTTTCTCTTCGATATACCTACATATTACATGCCCTATGAATGCACAAATTAATTTAGAAACAATTCTAATTTCCAAAAAGCCATATGGTTTATCAGGTAGTGTAAATTAGTCTAGAATTTTCGAATCCATGAACCGGTGGAGCCCCGATTTAGCGCCTTGGGCTGACTTCGATCTTCGATTACAAAAATTCGTCAGAAGGGCCGAAGCTAAATTTTGGGAGGATTGGTTTGTAAGAGGTAACGAAAGGTCAGTTTCCTAACACTCTATCAACCAATATAATACGATCCCTCTGAAAAAATTTTGAAAACATTTTCTAGGTTCGGCCTTTTCAATTGCAATTTTAGGGGGGTTTCCGAACAAACGCTGATCGAGAGACCGCGTAGACTCGAATGGTATGTATAGCCGTCTGTTTAGACCTTAGGAAAACACAATGGTGATCAAAGACTACAATGTCTGCAAATATTTTTTTTTTCAATCGTATCAAACGAATGTGAATAGATTTGCTTCATTTTCATAAATCTCCAAAAATTGCTTTCAAATGTCAGTAGTTCAGAAATAGGTCCTACGCGATAAAGAAGAAATCAATACCACATGTGCATATACTAATTTTGATCGATAGTATTGAAGAGTAATACTGGTAAAACGAAAAATATGGGGTTCACACCATTTTATATTCAACTTTCATAGTCTTAATTCTCTCACTTCTTTGACATATCAAAACCGATTAAGGCGTCACCACACCTTGTATTTTTCAAAAAATTATTTTTATCTAAGAATTAGTACAATTTTTAAGAATATTTTAAGTATTTGCACATCTTAAAATTACAATAATTACTTGAATTTGCAGCCAATTGAAATAATCGTGGCAGCGAATAATTCTTAATTTTTTTTTTTTTTTGGATTTTGGGTTCATCTCGAAATTACGTTTTTCAAACTGGTGCAAAAAAAATATTTGAAAATCTACATTCTTAATATGATAAAACTTAAACTACAATCAAGGAGTAGTAACAAAAATGTCTTCTGAGGCTCCAGACTGGTCCCGCCTGTACCCTTTCAAATAGTCTAGTCTGGGATGATTTTTAAAAACTACTTTGGATGATGGGGAGCCTTTAATAAGTTCGGTACCTTGGAGCTTCTATCCCCCAAAAAGGACAGTCTTAAATATCACGGGCAATGTTTGATAGCATTTTTGTTTGTTATCCAGAAGAAGCCTGAATAATAAATATTATCCATAATCCACTAAACTTCGGTTTTATATGTAGAGAAATGGTAGTTTTTAAAAATTATAATAGAATTATAAAATTGTGAAAAGAACAAAATTCCCATGGAATACAATTAATCACATAAAAATAGAGCACAGCTTGAAGCAGCACCTTAGCTACAAGTATCGAATATAGAAATTATTAAGCATTTCAGTACTCATTATTACCGATAATCACGATCTTGAAAAATATAGGAAGATTTAATTTGTTTTATATCTTAAAATACTTCTTCACTTCAGTACACACCTATTTTTCCATACGTAAATGAAAGTCCAAAACTGTTTCGTTTCATACACTATTTGTACTTATTTAAATAGCCGTAAGTTAGCTATAGAATCATTCTTACATTTTTATTAAAACGGCAAATTTCCATATTTCTAGTTTTATTCATCCAGAGTTACCGGGGTATCAAATTCTGATAACCTAACAAAACGGCCCGATAATGTCGGAAATAGCAGCATTTTGGGAAATGTTTTCGGCAGAAAACGACGAAAGGCAGGTAAACCCTTCTCTATATTTTTATTTTCAGACATCTAAGCTCTCGAAGTTATATATGCACCGAGTCTCTAGAAGCATCAAAGTTAGTTCAGAGCTGATTGTAAGTTACTAGAGCTAGCTTAACCCTATGCATCCAAATTTATTTGCAATGGTTAAAAATCGTATAATAACATTAATTAGGTTATAATTTTTTCTTACGTTTCTTATCTCCTATTGACAATATTTGTATTTGCACATATTTTAGAAAGTGACTAATGATTTAGTTAATTTTATAAGTCCAAATCCACTCACTATATACCCTGTCAAAATTCGCTTGTGGCTTGTTGTGTGACCCTTAGGGATATTACTTTGACCAGTAAATCCTTAGGTCCATGGCAGTCTGTACGATACTGTTTTCATCCAGGCGCTTCTTCCGTAGCAAGAGAATCAATTGGACCAGTGGAGACGCAAGATGTGACTGCGAATGACATGATAAGGGCAATGATGGCTTACATTTGGCCCAAAGATGATGCGATGGTACGGAAAAGGTTAGATTTTTTACTCAACAGGGTGTTCGCATTCCACTCCGCAAACGCTTGACCAATCGATTCCTTGAGGTGCTCTTTGAAAACATTTGTTCTTGATATCCCCTCCCAAAATGACTCCTTCCACTTTAAAATCGATGTGAATATTATTTAGGAGGTATACTCATTTGACTCTTTATAGATCCTTATAAGGACTTCAAACCCAAGAAGGATAAAATAACCTTTTCCTAAGTTACCTCATTTATTGGATCCGTTTCCAAATGTAGGAGTTAGCAGGGTTCAAATCAAATATTAATTGAAATTTTTATTTAAAAAATATGTAATAAACGAAAATTCCAATAATTGTCAGATTGAACACCTACATATGTATAACTCGTATATTTGAAAATTGATTCTCATAAATGAAGTATAGTTGAAAAGGTATTTTTATCCTCTTTTTAATCAGCCTCACATTAAGATCTAAAATAACCTGAATGCGCGTAACATCGTTTTGAAAGAGTATCGAAAATAAAAGTTTGCTTAGGACACCCCAAGGAATCGCTTGGTATAGCATTTCTCTCACAGAATCCGGACATCCTTTATTTCTTAAAGAACTGGTTTTATTCCCCCTTTTTTCAAACAGAGTTGCTATATCACTTGGTCTACTTGCTGGTTCTAAAATACTGAATGTTTGTGTTCCTTTCCTTTTCAAAGAAGCCGTTGATACCTTAGGGGCTCTGAACATGAATTCTGCACCGGAAACTGCTATAAGTTTAGCGGTGTCTGTTTTGATTGGTTGTAAGTATTAGAACCAAGAGGTTTTTAGCACACGATCGCTTATTGAACGATATGTAGATGGCATTGCCCGAGCTGGAGCAGCTGGCTTCAACGAACTTAGAAATGCCGTGTTCGCGAAGGTGGCTCAACACTCAATAAGGAAAATAGCCACAAATGTATTTCTTCACCTCCACAAACTTGATTTATCCTTTCATTTGAATAAGCAGACTGGAGCTCTTTCAAAAGTAAGAAGCACTTGTTATTCTTTTATTAAAACATTAGTAAATTTTACTTTAGGCGATTGATCGAGGATCCCGCGGCATTAACTTTGTGCTCTCAGCCATGGTTTTCAATATTGTACCAACGATATTTGAATTAGCTCTCGTTTCTAGTATTCTAGGAATAAAGGTAAGAATGGTTAATTAAGTCAATAAGTGTTACCTGAAAACCGGAGGCCATTTTTAAATAGTTGTAGAAAAGTTATCATATGATTCTATAACTGTTTAATCTTGAATGTCGGTTATTTTAATTATTGTTATTATTAAGTACAATATTTTATTATATCCTCGAAGTATTTAAAATTGTTTATGAAATGTTTATGATCTAAAAAATGCTTTTTTGTATTTATTTGTACAAATGAAGTGTTTTTCGAGATTAAAACTCCGGTTTTTGCTTTGATAGTGGTAATGTGCAATTTTGATACTACAATAAAAACGAAAATATTCAATTCTAATTATTACAAAAATATGTATAATATCTCTTTTTAAACAAAGAAGGTAGACAGTTTTTGTATTTCTTTGGTATTGTTGACAACTTATGCAGTGAAAATTCATAATTTTCGAACAGCTTAAGTTTGAGGTCTTCTGATGTTGATAAACAGACTTTTGTTTTATAAAATGATAATTTGAAAGAGGTACAGTAAAATTTTCCGTATTTTCGGCACTCGAGTAGAATTTTTTAAAGAAATCCAGTGACAACTTTTTTAATTTAAGATTTGTCCATATTATACAAAAAGATTACGGGAGGCATTGAGAAGAAATGGCGGAGAAGACTTTTCAGAATTTTAAAATTAAATATCTCGGGGCAGACACTTTTGTCTGCATATTCGCAATTTTTACCTGATTTCAAACTCATGTCCTTTTTTTTGTAGAATATTTATTAAATAAAAATTTGAAGTCTGTTAATTTCTTACTTTTTGGTATAGTGTGGTGTGGCGTTTGCTGGAGTTTCTATGGGATGCGTAGGAATTTACGCGGCATACACATTAGGTGTCACTCAATGGAGGACAAAATTTCGAATTTTCATGAATCAAGCCGAGAATGAGGCGGGTAATAAGGCTGTAGATTCCCTTATCAACTATGAAACAGTGAAGTATTTTAACAATGAAAAGTACGAAGCCGATAGATACGACAAAGTACTGAAAAAGTACGAGGATGCGAGTTTGAAGACCAGTTCTAGTTTGGCTGTACTGAATTTTGGGCAAAACGCAATATTCAGTGTTGCGTTGAGTACGATAATGGTTCTAGCCGCAAATGAAATAGCCAAAGGAAACATGACTGTTGGAGATCTGGTTATGGTTAATGGGCTGCTCTTCCAACTCTCCATTCCTTTGGGATTTTTAGGTAGTGTTTACAGAGAGGTCAGGCAAGCATTGCTTGATATGCAGACAATGTTTACTTTGATGAATGTCGAATCAGCCGTTGTAAATAAAATAAATGCACCACACCTGGCCATTAGTAGAGAAAACGCGTCAATTGAATTTAACAACGTCTCGTTTCAATATGAGACTGGAAAGCCTATTTTTAATAATTTGTCTTTCGTCATACCAGCGGGGCAGAAGATTGCATTCGTAGGTGGATCTGGATCTGGAAAATCATCAATGGTTCGTCTTTTATATAGGTTTTTTGAACCGAACTCGGGTGATATTCTGATTGGGGGCCAAAACATTCGAGACGTTGATATAGACAGTCTCAGGAGGTCTATTGCAATAGTTCCGCAGGTAAGCATACTAGTGCTTATGAATTTATGTTTTATATTAATTTAAATGTTAGGATTCGGTGTTATTCCACGACACAATTCGGCATAACATCAACTATGGTAATCTTAGCAAAAGTCAGGAAGAAGTAGAAACAGCTGCTAAAATGGCTGATCTGCATGATAATATTGTTCAGTGGCCACACAAGTACGAAACCCAAGTTGGCGAACGAGGATTAAAACTCTCAGGTGGTGAAAAGCAAAGAGTCGCGATCGCCAGAGCGATACTCAAAAATGCTCCTATTTTAATATTCGACGAAGCAACTAGCAGTTTGGATTCGATTACAGAACAAGTATGTCTACGATATTGTTGAAGAAGTATATTTCTAATTTTTTATTGAATTAGCACATTCTACAAGCACTATTGAGAGCGACGGAAGGTAGAACCAGTATTTGCATTGCCCACCGTCTGTCTACTGTGATGGACGCTGATGAAATTTTGGTCTTAGGCAGTGGTCGCGTTGTAGAGCGAGGTAATCACGCTGAACTCTTAGCTATGAATGGGTTCTATACAAAACTTTGGGAAACACAAAATAAGTTATAACAATCCACGCATAGATAATAAGCGTTGCGAAAAAGTTTTTAGGTTAAAAAGTGTAAATATATTGTACAAAGCTGTATAGTTCATATTTCTGATTGTTGCAAACTGTTATACATTGCCAAAATAAACAGCTGTCTATATTTCATTATAAATACAGTTTTAATGATTCTTTCTGGCAATAAATTTATAGTTTAGTCTGTATATAGTTTTATATATGAGCATACACAACACAATATGTACCATACAATAACCATGTAAAAGTCCAGCAAAATGAAGAAAACGCTATAAAGCAAATAAATTTATCAGTTCTTGTCTTCAAAAGAAAGTTTTCATGTTCTTTATTTTTATGACGCGTTTTTATTAATTATTTATTATTATTTTACTTTACTCAAAACTAAATAAGATGAAAAGAAAAGTGAAAATTTCGGGATTTGTGATTGCAATTGGCGCAGCAGCACAAACTTAAAAACAAATCAGCGATGACGGCAGAAAATATTCTGGAAGTTTTTCGATAAATATATGTAAGCTACATAGTAAGGAGGTCTAGAACGACAAATGACCGAATCATCTTGGAAATGACAATAGGTAAGTTAAGTAGCTTCACAGGGATAAAGTAGAGAGATATCCATCCTTCACGAAAATATAACAATATTGTAATTAGTAAAAATAATGTAATGTGTATACATAATTCATTTAATAATAATTATAAGCATAAAAGTAGAGCCATCTTAGTTGAACCAAAAACAGGATCCCTTGCAGTTGCATGTGAGGAAATGTTTAAAAAAGTGAACTAAATCATAAAATTATAAAAGAAAATTTCTCTAGAAATGATAATTATTATACTTACATATAGAGGTTTAGAGGGAAGCTCTCTGTGAATTTTGATTTTAATATCAATTTTATAATACTATTTCTGAAGTACTGACGGTCTGATGGCAAATTTTCAAAAACTACAATGAAATAGTTCGTATTTTTCAGACTGAATAAATTTAAAGTGTGTTTTTTTATTTTTTATTATATTTGAAAACTTTTTTAAATTAAACTAGTGTACTTGACCTAAATTGGAAAATGTATTGGTTAATTAGTTCCGTTTAATGAATCTAATTTATTTTAATAAAATAATTTTCCAACTCAGAAAAGTTAATAATTTTTAAAGGTATAAATATGCTAAGCTAGATTGTCGTGAAGAGCAGGTCAATTTTGTTGTTTGCAGTTATCTCAAATTTACTATCTATTTTAAGATATACCATAAAATATTAGTGATTTATTTGTATGTAATTATTTTTTGACTTGGGATTGAAGTTTATATCCGAAGCAAATAGGAAAAGGAAGTGGGCCACGGAATGATTTTTGGAAAGAATTATAGTCCCGGACGAGAATTTTTTAAAAAAAGATTAATTAACGGAGTCTTAAGATTGCAAAACTTATTTACAAATATTGGACGTACAACTAAATTACATATTTAAACTTCAAGAGCCGCTAATTGCAGAGAAATATGGGAATGAGGTATGTATACCAGTTAAAGTTTTAATATTTTTAAATTTGCTACTAAACGTAGTGCGCAATATCATCATTTTCTTTAGGCTTTTCTGCAAATACCATATATAAGGTTCGTCCTTGAAATTTTTCGTATTGTATTTTAAAAATATTTACATCTCATAAAAATGGATTCGAACGATATTTAAACTGAGGTTTTGAAAAAATTAAATTCGTTCAATGACTGTGCGAATGCAGTGTAGTTTATGCAAACTATTCTATGATCAGAGCATACGTATGATCATCTAAAACTTATATGGCTAAAAACTTGAAACGCTTAAAAACACTTCTCGAAATAAAATTATTTTTAGAAAAGGAGTGAATAGACTCTGTATCAGTTCGAAGAAGATGTCTGGACCGGTGACCCGAGTCCCAAACTTCTTTAGATAATTTTCATTGTTATTACTCTCATGTCATTCAAACTCGGCTGCAATCGTAATCAATTCATTTCTAGGAAAAGTCATTAAATCAATGAAAATGGTTCAGGTCCACTAGGTCACTTTATTTGCTGATATCTTTATTCAATATATTTAAGTACACTTGTCACAGCTAAAACATGTAAAAAGTCTGCAAAAGTGCAATTACTCGCGTTCTCGGATTCTCACTGGCATCGGGACCCCGTAGAACAGGAACATGATAGAGTTACCGATGTGGTAAAAGAAGATTTTGTAGTTACTCAGCCTTTCGATGAATTCCTTCCAAATAGGTAGCATAGGTTTGTCGTACTCCAAAGTTGGAGCTTTCAGTTTAAGTTCTTGCATTGTTCTATTTACGTAGGTATACATGTAACAAGAGGGTATATCTCCAAGAGTAGTTACTTGATGGAATATCCCAGGTGTGATGGATAAGCTTTGTTCAGCACTAATCGATTTACCTTCCTTCTGTTCATTATCGTTCTCATCATGGTACAAAATTCCGCCCTGAAGAACTGTTAAAGTAACATTATCCAAATCGGGAGAAATGAAATTTTCCATGGTTAAACCTGGAAAATCAGCTATAAACATAACGTCGGAGTGGTTATTCCATGAGAGTACATCAAGTGTTATAGCGTTGATTTTTGGGCGCATATAATTAAGCTCATTTAATAGCGGTAGGATCCATTCAGTAGTCTCAAATGGTGACCATTTTGCATGAAGGATATCAACGCGAGGATCAAAAACCCTTTGCTGAAAGCGCCCATTCATGGAGCACCAGACGTCGAAATAAATTGAGTAGTTTCTAGAAGTAAGCAGACTTCTTGGATTATTCTCGAAGTCATCAATTAAGTTTCTCTCGATGCAGACTGCATGCTGCTTTGCTAGGTCGGCATGCTTTGTCCATCTGTCGTACTCAGAAAAGGCGTAAGGCTCCAAGTAGTGAATCCTTTTATTATTGTTGTCCACAACTTTTACAGATGTTAGAACAGTGTCATAAGAATGAACCATCATATCCCAAGAGTAGCCATACATTCCGTTTGTCCAATTGTTGTACCCCTTAGTAATAAAATGAGAGTAGGGTAGGAAAAATTGCAGAAAGCAATAGAACACAATTATTAACGTTCTCAAACTCTCACAATAGCTTGGCCTATGTTCAGGAATCAGTTTAGGATTATTTTTAACATTACTTTCTGGTGCAGAGACTAACTTTTGACTAATCAATTTTCTTCGTCTTAGTTTTAGTTGGTCTTTATGGTCTTTTTCTGAAGATAATACAGCACTTTGGAAATCCTTATGTTCATCTATTTTATTTTTCTTTATTTTATGTCCTAGAAACTTTTTCCAAATTGCATAAGGCCAGTCAACTTTAAAAAACATTGGCAGTTCCGCTAGGCACACCCAAGGAAACATGCCTGCAAAAATGCAAAAGTTGTCATTAAATTAATGTTACCAAATTTAAAACGGCAAAGGAATACTTGGCACTAGTACGTTTAATAAAAATTTAATATTATTGGTAAAAAAGGACTATACACTACCTAATTAAACGCAAAATTCGAAATGTTCGGTAATTTGATCGTTTTTAGTTTCCGGTTTTGGAATAAAAATAATTTTATTTCATTGATTTGTGAATGAATTCTTAGAGCTAGAAATTTTGAAGAAATATAAATGTTGGTTTCATGTCATATTTAATTCATATTTCATTTCTCTTCAGCAATGCTAATGTTTTCTTAGTATTACATATAAAATAGTCGATGTCTCGGACCCAATATATAATACATATGTATATATATAAATACTATACAAATTAAATTTTTATTCTTAAAGGTTTATACTTTGCAGAATTCTTAAAAAATGTTTACTTTAATTTGTTTTAATTTCGCATTGAATGTTAAAGATCCATTAGTTTTTTGCACCAATTTTGAAAAAAAGTTAAAACACACTTTTTTCACTATTGCTGCTGTTGCTTTCGAAAACATAATGAAATGGAAGTTTCTTATTTCTAAATTCACAATCAAGAGATAATTAATTTGTAAACAACTGCGAAGTCTTTTAAGAATCCA
Organism: Tolmerus cingulatus; assembly: GCA_959613345.1. Classification (NCBI taxonomy): domain Eukaryota; kingdom Metazoa; phylum Arthropoda; class Insecta; order Diptera; family Asilidae; genus Tolmerus; species Tolmerus cingulatus. The sequence goes on from OY390707.1 coordinate 46,593,121, forward strand.
CAATATTCAGTATTAAAAATTGGAAGTACAAGAAATTTTTACTAATTTTATTTGATGAGAAATCAAATTTTTAAAAACTTTTAAAATTTTGCTGGTAATTTTTAGAGTATCATATTTACGAAAATCTACGTCGAAAACTCTGAAATGCTGTGGGGCGCTTGGGCTATATATGGAGTTATTGGAAAGGTGATATTATTTATAATGGAAGAAGCAAAATTTGTTAGTTACTATTTTAAGAAAACGTCTTCATACTATATAAAAAATATTTCAAGAAATATTTAAATAGCTATATATCACTTAAATGTTAAAATAAACATCTTACCTATAGTAAAAAGCCTTGAGTTCATTAAATGAAAACTGATCATGAAAGGAAGTGCCGGTAGCCGGGTTTTTTCGTAAGTCATCCAAAACGCGATTGTAAGATCAAAAATTGCTGCAAACCAGTGAATAATTAGTAACTCCGTCATTTCAACACTTAGTAACGTCCTAAATGGCGCGAAAACCCAATGGTATCCCAAGTTCGTCATTGAGTATCCCGACAACCACTCTATGGTCATTTTCTTCAGGCCAGCTATAAAGTAAAGAATAAAAAACTGAAACTTTATAATGAAGTAGTTCCAGTAGGGAACTCTTTGCTCTTCCCGAGATGCTCCCCAGTAATCAACAGAACTGAAAGTATTTAAAGAAGATAATTTAGACCCATTTACAAATCCTTGAGAGTGAACCTACAAAAATTTATTTGCACTTGTCGTTAAAAGAAGCAAACCACATAAACCGTACAGGTAACTATGGTTGTTCCAGGCGGGCTTGTCCAGAAGAAAAATGTACCAGTAGGGCCCGGCAAACATTAGGGCGGACAGCTTGAATTTATATCCCAGAGCAATTCCCAGTGCCCCGAGCCACATAATCAGGTACAAGATCCCCATCTGCGGGAGTCCCATCGGCCGGATAAAATTGAAAAGAGGAAAGTGGCAGTGCTTCGGCTCCCCAAACCTGAGATCCAGGTGACCCCCTCCGCGCTCCTCCGGTATGTCTATGAGCATCGCAATTCCTGGGAAAGCATAATTGGTACAGATTACCCGACTAAGATGCTGAATTGAGCTAATTCATTGAAAGCAGCACGGCACTGCAGCATAAGAATTTGGCCCGTGGGAATAATTCTTACCAAAGAGAATTCGAAATATTCCCAAACTTGCTGCATCTGTCGGTTTGTGGAGCCACCTCGAGAATGCGCTGAAGGAACTGAAATTTTGTATGCTATGCCCGCTAAAATCCTCAAACCATAGTATGACATTTTTCAGTCTTTTGTACTTCTCCCACCTAGTGCATGTTGTTGTAGTCGAAGGTGCATTGCTTAAGTCTGCCGCTGCTTTTATCATTTTCTGGAACCTTTTGAATTTATTAAAAATGATTACTTTAACGATGTCTCTACATTTTTGAAAAATGTTTACTAATATATTCAATAAATTTAAAATTAGAATAAAAATATGTTCACAATGTGTAAAAAATCGTATAAAAAGTTTTTCTAACTTTCACTTCCTCCACTTAAATAGAAGAATATGTACATTGTTTTATTCCTTCGCATGAAGGAGAACAAGAAGGATTTGCAAGTAATCAACAAAATAGCCACATTAAAACAAACCTAGAGGAATCATCTTATAGAACAAATCATTTAAAAAAGATAGAAGTATAAAATGCAAATTATCTCTATAATCCATTTTACACATCCTGGCAAATATTTAAGTTTTTTTTTTTAGTGTACGCTTGCGATGTTTCACTTTATTCATCATTTATTGTATGAAATAATCGGTTTATAGAAATTCATGGATTATTTCGAAACTCAAACGTTTAAATTATGTTACTCACTCCCAGAACAATTCGTATTTCTGTAAATTATTTTTACATATGATAAATGTACGGACTTATAAAATTTTAAACGCTTTATTTATTGAAAAAGTAAGAAAGTTATTAGTATTGTTCGAATTCGTAATTTATACATTTTATGCCTTAAAAATAAACAAAACGCAATTCAAATACGCGGAATACTATAATATCCCATATTGTGCCTCATATGTAACGTGGTTAATAAAATGCAAAATTCCATATTAAATATACTAAACACATATGTACCTATGTCTTATCTGCATCTTTTGCTTGTTTTATAAATACTGATAGACGAACAAATATTAATAATTACAAATGGTTCTTTTAATCCTTTGTGCAGAAAGAAATTCGAAGTGCATACTTTGACTTTTCAATTAAAAGAATGTTATTGGTTAATAAGAATACATTGTATAATAAGACGTATAATCAAATTATTAAAAACAAATATCGATACATTAATATGTGACTTGAAAGTTAGAGTGTTAATGCCCAGAAGTTAATTACATTGGTCTAAGGCTTAAACTTTCATTAAAGTTTGGTATACCCACTTTTCTTGGAAATATAATCCTATAGAACATTATAGTTTTCAAATTCAATCCATAAATAACATTAAAAATTGTCTTTAAAATGAAAAGCATTTTTTACCACTTAAATTTTGCCAACTTGTATTCAATACTATTATTATACATTTGCAGATAGCATACGTAATGTAAAAGATGTAAAATTTCAGTTTAGAACACAATAATCATCGTAACTTAATCATGTAGCATCAAAGTTATCAAAAAAGAGGGAATTTAGAGCTTTTGTTTGCCTTAGTGAAAGGTGAAACAATTTTATGGCAATTATTAATACATTTATCTGTTTTTGGCGACGTTTGGTGATTGTTCCAAAATATGTATGGTAAGTATATAGTAATAATATTTATAGTATTTTTTTTTTAAACCTTTACAATTCCCTAGCTTATAATGCGCACTATCTTTTAAATAAATTGCTGCGCAGACAAGGAATGAGTTAAAAATTGCTTCTTTTAAATAGTTGCATCATTACATTATCTTCAAGATAGCGATCTCTGATTTGTAAGTCGAAATAAGTGTAAATATTTACGGAAGTTCAAGTAATCTTGGAGAATCATATCAATTATGTGTCTGGAGTTGGGCGCCACATGAATAAATCGGCGCAAACTAAACACGAGGCAAACTCAGGCCCTACGAAACTTGATAGATGACGCCGAATTCAGAAGGGAACAAAGGCAGTCACAGTAATTTATGAGTGACATGACGTTGGTTTTAAGTGCTTCCGGACTCTTATCGATAGACCCTTGTAAGAACACCATCACTGCCCAATAAATCAAAATATGCGTCCTACTAAATAATTAACGAAAAACCAGGTCAATGTTGAATAAGAGTTTTTACTTTGTTAATGAACAACTAAATCATTTTTATGTATAAGTTAGATATTAATTCATGAATTATTATTCAGGCTAACCTTACCAGGATTTATGTAGATTCATTGATACATAGTCAAGTGCGCTATTAGTATGTACTAATTTTCGGTGATCATCTGGTCGTATGTCCCAAATTGATTCCAGAATGGCAAAATTTCTTTAAGAGTCAGGCCCTTGTGTTATCAAAAACAATGATTAATCTATCTTTTGTATTATTAATCTTAAAGATCGCTCAATGAACATTAAATTATTAATGCATTATAATATATGTAATATAAAAATGTTTTTCCTATATACTAAAGTTTAAAACAAAATATTGTAATCGCGAAAAAATCTATTTTTATGAAAGTGACCTTGCGACTATTAATTATCATAAGAGCTTTTAATCTCGGGGTCACACATACCATATGTACCAAGTTGAAGGGATACTCCTAGAAAAATTAAAAATAGATCATTTAAAGCAATTTCTCTCTCGGAGAAAAGGAAGTTATATACATACATTAAGCAATGTGTGAGTTTTATGAGTTTATTTAAACTTTTGTAATAAAAGTTAATCAGCTATGCAATATGTGTACTTTTATATTGCGTTCATGCACAATATAGGTAAATATTTTTTTCTGTTAATAATGAGTAAGTTTTCGAGCTTCAAGAATATTTCAACAATATTTTTTACTACAAAAATTGTAAAAGTTTATAAAATTAATTAATAATTTTGATCTGATGTCATTGAACTAACGACTAGTTGAAGCATGACTATACATATGTGAAATATTTTGTCAAAATTTTTCAAAACGATAATGGTCTTTCTAATTTTAAACATTAAGTAAGTTAATAAAATAAAAATAAGACATATTTGGGAGTTTTCAGTGTTTCCTTTCAAAATCCTTAATTTTCTGTTAAATAAGAGTGGTTTAACTCAAAAGGATTATTAAAAAAAAAAAGTTTGCACTTAGACATCTTTCACGCAAAGTTTCAGTCGCTAAAAAATTTTTAGCATTTTCTCAGCAATACTCTTAAAAATTTCACGAATATAAGAGAAGCCTCTGATCTCATATTAAATGTTAATAATTTTTAAAGACTTTACATATTGACGTAAAACTTATTTTTTAGAATATCAATTTTATATAAAAACACATTTAATTTATTTTTGTTATTGATGTTTTAACTGATAAATTCCTGAATATGGACTATTATACATATAATGCATCTTGTTCTTCGTTGTTTGTCATGAGGTCCCAATTTTTTTTTTTTTTTTTGTATAAAGGTCCCAATTTACTACACATCTATAGACCAGAAATATGTAAGAAAAATTAAATATTTATCTATGTATTAGTATAACTTTGGCTCCGATAATTTTTATTATAAAAACTGTCCGCCCAAATTACATGTTTTCTAGATTTTAAACAACATTTTAAGCAAAAAGTAAAATGTGAAAAATATCAAGAAGAATGACGATTTAAAAATTTCATATTTGAACTTCACTACGGAATGCCGGGGGTTTCACGGTTTTTGATGTTTTAACAATCGCGAAAAAATATGCACATGCACGCTTAAATAAAGTAAAGTGTTAATTTTTTGTTGATCCTATTTAATTGCGTGAATTCAACTTTAACTTGAATTGTTTTTCATTAGTATTTCATATTATAAAGACTTTGTGGTTGATTTCAACTGGTTTTTTGATAATAATTATTTATAAACCTGAAACAATGAAATAATTATTATTGCTTTAAAGTATTCGATGAAATTGTTGAAGTTATTACGAAATTCCGACGCGAGGTGATAGAAAAACAAAGTGTTATTGTACTCCCTATATAATTTTTTAATTTGAAGTTCGGTAGGTTTTATTATTTTTTCGAATGAACGACATTATTTATCCTACAGCCTCATACCTTCTACGAAAGGAGTCATGTTAATTCCACACATAACATCTACTTTAAACAACACATTGGGTGTCTATAGAAATTTCCTACTATACCTAAGTGCTCTTGAGGGCACAGGCCGGTCCTACATTCAACCTTAATGAAAATCCTGAAAGTGATAAATCACCTCCTGTTGACGATATGCTGACAATCGACTACTTTAATCCAAAGACGATTAGATTGGCATCGAAGCTCCCCAAAATCCTGCAGTGGTGTGTAACACCCTTTGTGAGGCACACAAATCACTTCTTTGCACAAACCCCTTCACTGCATGTCACCACACAGTTTGCACGCATTGAAAGGCTATCGGTTCCAGGGACCCCCGAGTCAAATCACTTTCAGATTTCAGAGGATAGTTCACCCGGAGCTCCTTCAGGACAACGCGGAAGGATTTCGCAGAATAATCTGAGACAAACGAGATCCAGCCCCGCTTTATATACGGACCATTTTAGCCGAGGAAGGAGTTCCTTCTTCCGCACGACAGAATTGCGTAGATGTAAGACCACCAGCCCCCCTCTCATCCGGGGAATCACTGAAGCCTCGCGGAGCTTTGCGCCTCAATTTGATAGAAAAGCTGCTGCTGTACCAAAAGAAAATCTGCGCAAGAGCTTAAATGATGCTCTTCCAGAACCCGAGTTGCAGACGAAAAACTCCGTTTATCTTTGCAGGAGTTTTTGCCATGCCGGCAATGTGAGGTCATTTAGAGAAAATTGCCATGAATACTCATGAGTCCGCATTGCTTATTCCTATTGTTGTTCATAGGATATTTACGTTTTTATACTATCCAAAAATGCATGTAAAGTGCTTACTTAGCTAGTTATATTTTCATTACTGGATACATCAAACATTCGGCTCAATAGAAGATAACATTTTGATGATACAATGGTTTTTTTCACATTTTCTGTACCTATTGTATACAACAGTTAAAATTCGTAGAAGCAATTTTTTTATTTACATTTAACTACTCTGACATAAAGTGCCACAACTTCAATTTGCAATAAAATTAGCTATATAATAAAATTTCCAAGCCAACCGAGGTCATGATGCTAAATTATACAATAAAGATAATTTTATATTGGAGCTCCTTTTATTTGTGAGGTTTAGAGAAACCTAAAACTGTGGTTATGATATAAATTTAATGACGTTAATGCAATTTCATTATGCGATTAGAAAAGTCTTAAATGCAGCTAAACCAACCGCACAAGTTTAGTCAAAATAATGAAACAAATGCGATCAAAAATATCTTAAAATTTTATTCAGTACGTTTAAAAACACATTACAAATTGTGTGTATTAGAAACTACTTTGGCCAAATACAAATTTGAAGTTTAAAATTTACTAAATTGTCAAACTACTTCAATTTTGTTATCTATTCTTGTTTATATATTAAAAGTTATTTTAAGCCCAACTGGAATTACTTATTGAAGCACGAGAACTAACTCGTGATTTGTGAAATAAAACAATTTGTACAAATTTTTATTTAGCTTAAATTTATATAATAAAAAAATTTCTCTAATTTTCAGTTATTTCTTCACTTCTTAACAAATTAAGGTTTGAGCTATTAAATTATTCAGCATTTCTTATATAGACAGATATAAATATTATAATAAGGTTGTTATAAATATATAAATGAAGTATTAAATATATACATATATGTACTTCAATTGGTAGATTGCCTCACCAGTTTTAAATAAATAAATACATATGTGTCTAAGTATATCGATATTTTTGTTTTACAATATAACAGTTTTTTCAAGTAGTTCCTATGTAATGTATACTATTATAAAATTTAACATAATAATCTACTATTTACTTAGTTTAATTTACCGATCATCTGCTGGAGCGATATAAGATGATTGAAAGAGAAAATGTACGGCAATGTCATCATTTCTCGTGAACCCATTGCAAAATTGTTTATTTTCAAATGTTCATTTGGAATTTGCTGAGAAACATTTGCAGTTTTTGTTTCTTGGTCAATGAGGGATCATTTTCAAGTTAAGTTGACTTTTATGAGAATTGATTCTATGTTCATTTCATCTAAAATCAAAATATGAAAATTCTTCCAACTATAAACTGGTATTATATGTACACTCTAATGAAAAACTTGTAATATTGCTGTAATAATTTTAATATGTTCTTTAAACAATTTTCTAAATTATTATTAAGTATTTTGAAAAAATTATTATTCGACAACAAGAATAGACCCAATTTCATTTGAGGTGAGGAACATCCCATGTGTGCATTAAGTGTTAAATATGCTCTCTCCGATGCACACCGCGGAACAAAAATCAATGCAAATTTTTTAGTACATAGTTCTTCAACTTACATACATTGTAACTATAGTTGAAAGATTGAAAAATGTCCTTAAATAGAACACCTGCTAAACATTTATATTTTGTCCAGTCTTAGAAAGGAAAATTCCATTTCAGTGCTGAACAGTAATGATCGAAATTAGATGTTTGCAATGAAATTCGTCTTTGTACAACATTTTGAGGCGTTTTGAGAGACCTGATATGTATTTAAGCACACAAAGAGTTGAGTAATGCAATGAATGTATTATATGTAACAGTATTTTATACTAGTCTATTTTTAGATACCAATTTTCCCACCTTCTGACATGATTTACAAAGTCAATATGTAGGTTGCAGTACATCTGACAAAAATAACAATTAAGGACACCACCAAGGACCAAGCGGGATGTATGCTCAAATTATTGTCCATCTTCCCACATATCGGGCAATTCAACGTCAATACCTGTTTACCGCTGCCAGCGCGTCCTCAGCAACTCGCCTATTGACAGGGCCGTGCACATGACCTGTGCCAGCGCCGTGTAGGAAGGACCTGTCCATTCAGCAAATAATTGAATTTATGAGACATACACGTGCTCTCCCACCTCACCTTTGAATCCGCGGAGCACAAACAGCAAGGATCAGGATTAAGGTGTGCTAAAGGTGGGCCGGTTGCTAGAAAGACGTAATTCGCGAGAGTTGAGCATCTCTGAAACTAGGCCCAGACAGTCATGCTAATTTTAGATTTTCACGGCTCAATAATTTCCATCAGCGGGCATAAATATGCAACTAAAATTTTCCACTGCCTCAGGGTCTACAAAGAGTTGGGGCAGAGTGACTTCTACTTACTTTTGTAGACATCTTCGCACCCACTCCATCTTCCAGGAAGTAAAGTGATTGCAATGCATCTGGGTTTTACACAATTTTTACGACCGTTCAAAGTGCTCGAATTACAATTATAGCTTGATTAAGACATTTATCGAAATGACCCTCTTAGCCGAATTCGAGTCCATACGCAATACGTGCAGCATGAGATGGGTCAGTCAGAAGGACATGCTTAATCTGGACACAATTATATTAAACTTTTAATTGACCTTTTAACATTTTTATAATTATAATTGCGGTAATCAATGAATTTTATTTTCCCTGTTTACAATAATACAAAAGATATTTTTTATAGTGATTTTTATACATTACATTTTGTTCAATGCGATCTTAGTTTTTGGTTTCCGTTTTGTTTTAGCTTTTTAAGAGCTACTGAATTAATTAATCAATTTTTCAAAAATCATTACAATTAATTTTTGCTCCTTATTTAAATCTCCTTTTTACATTTACAAAACATAAGCAAATAAGAAGACTGATTCCTTGCGAACGATATTAATTCAGTCTTAAAAACAAATACCCAAACCCAAGATGTCCTTTAATTCAATAGGGTTCATTTTCAATAGTTCCACTTCCCATGTCAGGTGTCATCGGCAAAATATACGTTAAGTGCTGGTGGTATCATATTGGTGTCCTTTACTTTACAAACAATTATAAACTACGTAATAAAACATAAAAGGTTCGGTAATCTAGGACATCTTCATAGAGATACAATATTTTACATTACGAATACTTATAGTAGAGGAACTTCGGATAATATGGTATAGGCGGCTAACGTTGTACCTACAAGTAATTTTCGCGAAAACTAAATATTCTATGGCAACTTTAACGGCTCCTTAGTTTAAGGAAACCGGCAATGCATGTGCTAAGTTATGATTTCAATCAAATGCGTGAAAAGCTCCATAACGTGCAGTCGACTTTTTCTTGGCGATACGACAGATTTTTTTATATGTAGCTGAATTTAGTTGTCGAAATTGGATTATTAAACTAAAAAAACAAATATATGGTCTAATTTGTATAGTTAATTTATGTAAGTATTGCTCTATTGATAATTTTTATGGTTTTAATATACTATTTATAGGTAAATAGCAAAATCGGCTGATTTTGGTCTTTTGTTCAGCGTAATTCTCAAACATGTCGAAAAATGGGCAAATCAGAAAGGGGAAGCCAGAGAACGTAGAAAATAATTGGTCCAATGAGCTACGTTATACATTTGTATAAAAAGCACGAATTTATGAGATTATACGATTTTATGTTAATATTGATTAAAAGAGACAATAATTCAGTACAATCTATATTTGCGCACAGTAATCTATCTATGTATTATATATTAATTAAAAAGAGATCGCTTCGTTATGTGGAAATTCTCGGAAGACTACTAAGTCGATTTACGTAATGATTTTACCAATAGATAGCTTATAAACCCACGAATTATTTTTCACTAACTTTTTGTGTCAAAAATCGTAATTTTTAAACGCTTGTTATAGAAATACAAATTACAAGGAATAGAACAGTCCGAACGAGAACCCTATAAACAAAAAGTCGATGTAAACACAAAAACAAAACAAAAAATAATAATAATAAAACAAAATGAATAATATTAATAATAAAAAAGTCTTTATGTGACGAATAAAAGAAGTTTTACTAAAATATTAAAAGATAATTAAAAATTTGTAAATTTATATTTAATTGAATTATATGAACCCTTATTTAAATCAAACCTGTAAAACAAATTATTCCACTTGTAAATGTCCTCTGAAATCCGAATATAAAATCCTGTAATTTAAATATATACAAAAGAGTTTCAATTAGGGACACACTTTATTCAGTATAATGCGCTAACACATTTAACAACTATAACTTAAATTTACTTTTCATACTAATTTTGATGTCATATTCATTCAATAAATAAACAGGAACGGCCCAAATTCGTTAAAAGTGAAGCATCTAACGAACAAGTTTTAAGTTTTAAATTTTTTGATTAATAATTTTTATTTATCTTCATTATAAGATTTCATCCCCACCAGAACTGCTTCATTCACGTACACGATACATATTCTGAAAAGCCTGTTCATGGTTATTTAAAATATAATTTTCAAAACTTTTATATAAACTAAATATTTTATGCTCATAAAATCAATGAAGGTCTTAAATTTCTAATTATTGTCTTACCGAAATAAATAAAGTAATTGACGTTCATTTGAACCCTTTTAATTTTGATTTCATTATAAAAGAACGCGAATAACTGTAGAGTTTACTTTGGAAAGTCTAAATCAAAAAGTCGATAATTTTTTGATATTGAGATCCTTTGACTGAAAATAACAAAAAGTTTACCTTTTGGTACGGAAATCTATAAAGATTTATTGACGAATTTGTAACGAGTTAAATCCGTGTTCTTATTTGCATCACCTATTGAAATTATTTAAAACCATTTTAATTAGGGAATAATAAACATATTTATAATAAAAATTAAAGAAATTGTCGATATGCAATAGTTTCCCTGTAAAATTACCATCAATTCTAAAAATATTTTCATGTTTTTTATTTTTTTTTTAATTTATGGAACCTATTACAATTGTTTGGTAGCAGTTTTTGGTTTTGTATAAAAGGGTTATGCTAATAGCACATACGATTTTAGGAACCTAACCCAGTATTGCTCGGAGGTTACCTGTACTCAACAATTTTAGTAACGTATAAAATCAAAAGTCTATTAAAGCTAACCGTTTCTCAAAAATCCCGAGTAATGGTATCGAGTAGTAATTTTTTAATTTTTATTTGTCTTCTTTACATATTCAAATCAAAATTCTGAGTTGGTTTTTTTAATTATGTAGTTTCCGAAATTTCTTACCAACATCAACAATTTTTCGAATTATACAATAATATTTATCTTAAAAATGGGCTCTTTTCTTCCCTTTTAATGGACCGTTAAACAATAATTGGGGCGGCGACGACATATGTATCTCCATTTATACAATTTTTATTGCTATCAAATCAAATGTAAACTAACCAGATATTAAACGCGTATGTGCAACGTATTTGTTGTTATCAGTTGTACATCCGCACACTGTTCTTTTAAATTAAAACTTGTAAAAAAAAACAATTTAGAACAGAGAAAACTGGTTACTTTTCTCATCTTTCCATTTTGATTTGATACTATACTCGTTATTACAATTGTAGGATTGTTGTAGTCCTCAATTGTATATTAATATACGTATGTATGCGTGTTAGACATTATGATAAAATTAGAGATATGAATGTATTACCCATGTATTCAACATTGCCCTGTATTTAAATCACAAATCCAACTCCCAAGTTCTGATAATAAAATTATAAGTATTAAAATACATCATGATCATATATCAACATTTTGATCTTACACCTCGATAAAAAATAAATGTATTGTAAGAATAAGTGACTGTTCAATTTAAGAACACAAAAGAATGGAGATTTAGGAGCAATTTGAAAGAAAAATTAAAAAAGTGCCTAAGAAGAGAAGAGTTATATTTAAAAATAAATCACATATACAACAGCATTATCTGCCTCAAAATAAAAAAGAAAAAAGAATCAAAAATTTTCCAAATAAAAGTATCCAAAATAAGTTACAAAGTTAAGTTAGTTTATTCAACACAGCAATACGCGAAGGAGATGGTATAGACTAAAAACAAGCACGTAATTTATATTTTTCGAGAAACTTCAATAACACCTCCAGGTCCGGGCAGTCCGCTTTCACGCCCCATGAGATAAGTATCAACTTGTCTGGCTGCTTGACGACCTTCTGTTATTGCCCAAACAACCAAGGATTGCCCTCGTCGACAATCTGAAAATAGAAAGTAGTGTGGTTTATTACATACTTCGAAAATTCCCTACAGAAAATGTAGGATAGTATATTAAATGCTAACTAGCAAATTATTGTTAAATTAAGACGAGACATTATCTCAGCGACAGTAGGTCCTAATACAGAATTTTAACTCAAATTTCAATCATTAGTTTAGGAGTACAGTAAAAATGTTTACCATATCTTTATACATTCTACGAAAACTCCATAGATAGAAATTTTAAAAATTATTTATATTATTATTATAAAATTTAAAACTTCGAAAATGCATTAAAACTCGCAGTCACTGAAATGTGCAAACAGAAAATTGTCAGTAGTATTTAGCCCTTATTCTTGTACTAACCTCCTGCAGCAAATACTTTTTTATTGGAAGTGCCATACTGTCCCTTAACTGCCTTAATATTCCCTCTGTTGTCCAACTCTAGTTCTAGCTCATTTGGAACAGTCTTTTCAGGTCCCAAAAAGCCCATAGCGAGTAAAATCAAGTCGGCAGGATAGTATTTTTCACTATTTTCAACTTTGTCCATAATCCACTCTCCTTTTGGGCCCTGGGTCCATTTAACCTGCACAGTATTCACACCCTTGATGTGGCCGTCCTCTCCAATGAATTCTTTTACCGTAGTAACATACTGCCTTGGGTCTTTACCGAATTTCACACGAACTTCTTCGTGACCATAGTCGACCCTTTAAAGCATATAATACATTAGTAAAAATTTTAAATAACGAACATTATATTTTACCGAAAAACTTTTGGCCACTGCGGCCAAGGATTATCATTAGCACGAGTTTGTGGAGGCTCTGGAAGAATTTCAAAAGTTGTAATACTCTTGGCACCTTGTCTCAAAGAAGTGGCAATGCAATCACAGCCTGTGTCACCGCCACCAATAATAATAACATCTTTCCCTTCCGCAGAAATTATTTCTTTATTTCCACCCAACTGTTTCTTTTGTTGTTTCTCCAAGAATTCCATGGCGAAGTGGATGCCCTGAAGGTCACGATTTGCTAAAGGTAGATCCCGTGGCCAAGTGGCCCCAGTAGTTAAAAGAACAGCGTCAAACCTTTAAAATAAGTAGAGATTTAATAAATGAGAGATACTCAATGACCTAAACATACTCATTCAAGAGTTTTTCAGCCTTAAGATCTTTTCCAACATGAACGTTAGTTTTGAAGGTGATACCTTCAGCAGCCATTAAGTCAACTCTCCTTTTAACAACATCTTTGGATAATTTCATTGTTGGAATACCGTACTGAAGAAGACCTCCTACTCTATCATTTCTTTCAAACACAGTCACTAAATGCCCAGCCTTATTAAGCTGTTGCGCAGCTGCAAGTCCTGATGGTCCAGATCCAACAATAGCCACTTTCTTGCCGGTCCTCTTTTCAGGGATCTATTTAGTAATCACTATTAGTTTAAAATTATTATACAAATCAACAAAAGAACTTACTTCCGGTTTGATCCATCCATTTTCGAAAGCATGATCAATGATCGCGCATTCGATATTTTTGATCGTAACTGGCGGTTCGGAGATCCCCAAAACACAAGATCCTTCGCAAGGTGCTGGGCAAACTCTTCCAGTAAATTCAGGGAAATTGTTCGTTTGCAACAATTGATGCAGAGCCTCCTTCCAAGATCCATGAAATACCAGATCGTTCCATTTTGGAATAATGTTGCCCAGTGGACATCCGTGTGCATTCGACTGGCAGAAAGGAACACCGCACTCCATGCAGCGGGCAGCTTGAACCTTCAGGGTCTTTCTAACATGGGAGAAGTTGTAGACCTCCTCCCAATCTTGTTGCCGTACCTTCGCATCTCGGTATATATTTGATTCCCGTTTGTATTTAATAAATCCGCGTGTCTTATCCAAAATTTTGTCGGCACGTTTTTTCTCCAAAGCTATATCTTGAATAGCTTCTTCAATGTCTTTAATGGACGGCTCAACGTTTTCCTTATTAGGAACACCATTCTCAACTGCTTTAACCTCCTTCTGATTTTCTTGTTCGACCTTTTCTTCTTCAATTGCTTTAAGAGCTCGCTGATACTCATACGGGAAAACTTTAACAAATTTAGCCCTGGTTGTTTCCCAATTGTCCAGAATATCCTGGGCGATAACTGAATTTGTCTTTTCAATGAACTCATTCAAAAGCTTTTTAACAACAGCAACATCATTTTCATGCTCCAAAGGAAGTAATTCAACCGAATCAGGGTTAACCTTTGGTTTGAAGGACCCATCGATGTCGTATACATACGCGATACCACCAGACATGCCAGCAGCAAAATTGCGACCTGTAAGACCCAGGATAACCACCAAGCCTCCAGTCATGTATTCACAGCCATGATCGCCGACGCCTTCGACGACAGCAGTAACGCCAGAATTTCTAACACAAAAACGCTCTGCGGCAATACCGCGGAAGAAGGCTTTCCCTGTCGTGGCACCATACAGACAAACGTTGCCAACAATCACGTTTAAGTGTGATTCGAAGGTCACACTGTCGGGAGGAGTGATCACGATAGTCCCTCCAGAAAGTCCTTTACCAACATAGTCGTTGGCATCACCTGTGAGGGTGACATTCACGCCCTTGGCCAAAAATGCGCAGAAACTCTGACCAGCAGAGCCTTCCAAGTGAATGTTTATGCTGCGGCCTTCGGGGAGTCCATCTTCACCAAATTTACTGCGAAAAAGAGTTTGTTATTACTATACATTAAACACTTTTAATAATTTTACGATTTCATACAACACATATTTTGTTAAATTTCGATTAAATTTAGGTAGGTATTAATAAATTTTCTTGCTACGCAATTGGAAAAAAAATATTGCATATTGTATACTTATACAAAAGTGTGTAAGTTTCCCGTTCTATTATATTAAAATGTTAAGTGCCGTTTTATCAATAATGTTTTAAAAAAAGATGTATGTTATTGTCTATTGCACCATTCTTTTACGGATATTTGTGTAAGTTGTTTTACAAAGGATGTTTTTTTAGTGATATTTTTTAATTTTGAATTTTGTTTTCGCATTATATAACTTTCGTTAAAATATTCTATATTGCTTGTTAGACATTTAAGGGTATTAAATATAATTTTTTTTAATAAGCCAAAATGGCCCATCTATGGTTGCCACTTGGAAGGACGCGAATCTCCAAATTGTGCACACGAAACTCAAAAAATGGTTCGATTCTTCTGAAATTTTAAACACAAATTGGAAACAGTATTCCCTCGTAGATGAACCATGAAAGATTGGACATGTTTGAAAAGAAAAAAGTATTTTTTGCTATTGGTCAAAAGTGAAATGTTGGTTGGAAAATTCGATATTTTTTTCATTCAAATTTTTTGTGTTCACTTATTTTTCGTAATCCTCGTTCGAATTTGTAGACTATCTTGTAAATGTGATTAAAATAGTGACTGGATTTCAGTTAACTTCTCTAATATCTTTATAGTTTAAAATAGAATTTTGATGATATATTTTTGCATAAGAGAAATAAATTTAATTTATTGTGTACTTATAACACTTTGCAAACCCATTTCACCTGCTACAATACTTTTACAAATTGATGTTAATGTACAAACCCATATAGTTTTGGTTGCGGAAACTTTTTACCTATCGAAATATTGTAAAAATTGTTTGCTGCTGAGTCTTAAACAAAAAACATTTTAAGCAGGAATATTAAGGGTAAATTACATTACATTGCAGGTTTGTATAATAAAAAAAAGCTCTAGACTGGACTTAAGATTTAATATAATATAATAATATACTTTTTTATACTTCTCTTTTCGCTCCTTGAGTATAGTTAGTCGAGTTTCTAAATATGAGGACGCTAAATAAAAATTAGTCGCAATTTTAGAAGACCGTAACTTAAGTTTTTTTTTGTGACTCAAAAAGTATTCTAATATTGCACATTCTTATTATGTCTGAATAGTCCAACTGTTCAAACCTAATGGGAGTTCGATCATGGTCCTACCACAATGATGTTATAAAATATACACCAACAATTTTTAAGTATAGTTTAGAAAATTTGTATCAGATCAAAAAATAGAGTATACATTGTATATTCATTGTAGCCTAAAACAAATCTCCATTTAAAACACCCTGTGTGAGTGCAACTTAGTTATTTCATAAGTATATGTACTGGATGTACAAGGAAAAGCGATACAGCTCAAAACTGATAGAAGGACGTAAAACAATAGGAATAGATCAGCCTAATGCCAAGAAAAATTAATTGGCTGCAACAACATGAGATCGACGTAGACTAACAAATTTAACGCTCTTATCAATTTTTTCACCAAAAAAGAATAATATACATAGAAGATAAAAATATTGATTAAAACAATTTTATAAAAATGCTCACCAGGCAATATGGTAACTCAAAGTAGATGCAAAAGCCCTCTCTTCGTTCCTTATAGCAGAGACTATAGTCACAGCTTCTTCAACTCCATCCAACACGGGTTGGGATTTGGTTATCAAATTGTTATCAGATCGTTTATCCAATTCAAAGTTCTGTGCGACAGATCCTCCAACAATATTTACACCGGGACGTAATTCCAAAGCGTTTTTAAGCAGAAGGGACAAGTCCAAAGTTGATGCCTTTGTCGTAAGATTTTCGCGTACTTTGAGCAAATCTGTTCTTCCAATTAAATCTTGGAACTTGCTAATGCCAAGATTGGCCATTACTTGACGAATCTATAAGTTGTTATTTTGTTCTAGAGATGTTATGAAAATATACAGGAAAACAAACTTACGTCCTCAGCCAACATGAAGAAGAAGTTTACAACGTCTTCGGGTTTTCCGGCGAATTTTTTCCTTAAAACAGGATCTTGTGTAGCGATTCCAACAGGACATGTGTTCAGATGGCACTTCCTCATCATTGTGCAACCTAAATAAGTATAGCAGTTTTAATACTTTTGGGTTCATATTATTGGCAGGAAATAATAATTTTACCCATCGCAATAAGCGGAGCTGTACTGAAACCAAATTCGTCGGCTCCAAGTATAGCGGCGACAACCACATCGAATCCGGTCCGCAATTGTCCATCGGCCTGCACAACAACCCTAAAGAGATAATCACGAATTAGCTTAATTCAGCTCGTCCTTTAGCAATATTATTGAAAACAAATTACTAATAGCGAACCGCTGGCAACACACAACACAGAACGAAAGACGCGAATCGGAGCTAGTTCGAACATGGTTTGGTTAGACACACGTTCTAGACTCAGGACAACATGGCTAGAGCGACAGAGAGTGCAACGGGGCACAGGGGCAGTAGAAATCATCCAACAAAAACCAAAATCACATCTAACCGCAAGACTGATTTTGAATTTGTCGTTCTACTATTCGTTTGTTGGGTATCAGAGGCTTTCATAATTTCTGTTAGTGTTCACTTGGTCATTTGGGATCGTGTACTGTGATTTCATCCCTCACGCGCTTCACGATCTGGATAACCAGGTGTCAGTGTTATGAACGAAATTTGAAAACGATTTACCTTGAGCGAAGATTATTTAATACAAGAACTTGGTGCGTTTCAGCAATACCCAATTCCCACGGCAAACCTGCCGATTTAATACCAGTCCAAGAGCTGGCACCAGTACCTCCATCGTGTCCTGAGATCACGATATGCTCAGCTTTTCCCTAAAACAGAAATATTTTTGAAATATTATAGAATCGGTTGAGCCACCTCAAAAAGAGACGCAGTACCTTTGCTACTCCAGCGGCGACTACACCAACTCCAACTTCAGACACCAACTTAACGCTGATTCTAGCTTTAGGATTGGCGCATTTCAAGTCGTAGATCAGTTCAGCAAGATCCTCAATGGAGTAGATGTCATGATGAGGTGGTGGAGAAATCAGCCCAACCCCAGGAACTGAGTGACGAGTTTCGGCAATGTCCTTGGTAACTTTGTAGCCAGGAAGTTCTCCGCCTTCACCTGGCTTAGCACCTTGAGCCATCTTAATTTGAAGATCGTCAGCGTGGGCAAGGTAAGAGGCCGTAACGCCAAATCGACCAGATGCAACTTGTTTGATAGCAGACCTCTTGCTATTGGCTGGATCTTGATCTGGAATGACAGTGCACAGGTAAAATGTATATTTTAATAAATAATAGATTCCCTGGCACCATGTATGATAGATGTGCTGTTTGTGGCGAATGCTTCTGAGGGATGATCAAGTTAATGTTGACTTACCCAAGTATCGGTCAGGATTTTCGCCACCCTCACCAGTATTACTTTTTCCACCGATGCGGTTCATAGATATAGCTAATGTTGTGTGAGCTTCCAAAGAAATACTGCCGAAACTCATTGCTCCAGTAGCAAACCTAAACTCATAAAAAAGTAAGCCTCTGCCTTAGTTGAAATAATATTACACACTTACCTTTTGACGATTTCACTAGCGGGTTCAACCTCTGAAATGTCGATCTTTGGTCTGTCGGTAACAAATTCTAGTTGACCTCGTATGGTGCATTGCTTCACACTTTCTAGGGTTGAAGCTCTGAAACGCTCGTAAGCACTGTTGTTGTTGCTGAGCACTGCTTCCTGCAAATGTGCAATAGACGCTGGCTCGTTGATGTGACCTTCTCCGCCATGTCGCCAGTGGTATTGTCCAGGATTGCGTAAAATCCTTTTATCGGGCGAAATTTTTCCGTAAGTCAATTCGTACCGCTCGATTCCTTCTTGAGCTAATATTTCTAGGCCAACACCACCTAAGCGGCTATGAGTTCCTCGGAAGCAACGATCGATTACATCAGCGCCCAGTCCTACAGCCTCAAAGATTTGGGCACTCTTGTAAGACTGTAGGGTACTAATACCCATCTTCGCCATGACCTTAGCAATACCAGTGTCGATAGCTTGAGCATAAGCAGCATAAATCTCCTTATTACTAACATCGGGACTGATCACACCATCGTCTCTCAAGGCCATAGCTAGTTCAAAAGCCAAATAGGGGCAAATAGCGTCAGCGCCGTAGCCAAGAAGCACGCAGATGTGGTGGACCTCACGGGCTTCAGCAGTTTCCACAATTATACCTACTTTCATGCGCTGCTTGGTTTCGATCAAGTGGTGATGGAGACCTCCCAAAGCCAATAGAGCCGATGTAGGAACCCTTCCTGGTCCAGCATTCCGGTCGGATATGACCAGTAGCTGAGTACCACTCTCGGCGGCCTTCCTGCCCTTCGTGCAAACGTCCTGAAGGCAATCAATGTAACCCTGTATACCCTCAGCAAATGGGAATGTAATGTCCAGCACTGTGGTCTTCCATCCGCGATGTTTGTTCCTCTTGAGGATTTCAATGTCAGGAATGCTTAGGATCGGATTGGTCAACCAGAGGCGATGGACTTGTTCTGCTGATGGTTTTAGAAGGTTTGCTTCCGGCCCAATTGGGCATTGCATCGACATAACTATCTTTTCACGGAATGGATCAATTGGTGGATTGGTGACTTGGGCAAACAATTGTTTAAAGTATTCATAGGGTGTGGGTTGGAATGATGAAAGACATGCAAGTGGAGCATCATTACCCATCGAACCGAGGGCCTCTTTTCTAAAAGTATTAAAATAAAATTGTGGATTAAGTCCTTGGTATTCTTATGTTACATACTTATTTTGGAACATCGGTACAAGGAGCATGCTGATTGTTTCAGCAGTATATCCAAACAAAGATAGTTTTGGATTAAAAATACCCTTCTCCTCGGCAGGGATGATTCCGTTTGTTCCATTAACTCCGTTCAAGCCGTTGACTCCATTTACGCCATTAACAGCTTCACCATTAGATAGAATGTCAGAATTTCGGATTTCTTCCATTGTAATCTATAAACAATTTTAATTAATCAGTGGAAAAAATTTTGCAGATTTTCCAAGCTTGCAAACAAGCCTTTCCCAACCAAACTACACTAAAATCGACTGAGTTCTCTGTGGCCCTGAAATTTTTACAATGAGTATAATCCAGTAAGAGAAGTTTCTGGTCCGGGAAATTAACAACTCAAATTTCGCTTTCCTAATATTTCAATTAATTTTTTTTCGAAAAAATACCTTTTCTTAAAAAAAATTACAAAATTAATTTTTAAATAAACAAATTGATATTTCTCCTAATAGTTACCCTTTTGTTTTGTCGTTTGGGCGTGTTTTGTTTCTGTCTTTCTGCCTGGGGAATTTCCACCAAGGACAGTAAAACTCTATACATTTTCATAAAAATAAGTAGAAGGAAATTTTTAGAGCCGTAAATTTAAAATCTGGTATCAAAATCAATGCATTCAAGATACCAGACTGTCATTATACTTTTTGATAATATGATGTATGGCTTATTGGCAACCAAAAAAGTACACCGAAACCACAAGTACATACATGTATTTTCCAAGTAAAACTTAAAATAGGATACCCAAAAACAAAACATTACAAACAAAACAAATATTAAATTCACACATATCATATCGTTGAAAACTCACAATACAGTCGAATTTTTATGAACAGTACAAATTTCGTAATGACCGGCTGGAAGGAGCATTATTATATGTAAGTTCATTATAGGCGAGTATACATATAGTATCAAGTCAATGTCAAATATGAGGTTTTACTTTACATATACATAATGTATATGTTAATTTGTAATAAATAAATACAATTATAAAAGAAGAGTTATTAATGCTTTATTATCGTTTTTGGGTAATAAAGACCAGAAACTTCGCTAATAACTGTTATCAATATTATTTATGATTATGAATGTATGTTTAATAATTAAAGAATTCTTATATAATGCATATACGGATGAACGATATAATTGTGTGAAGCATACGTTTCAATTAAAGTTAAGCATGCTGACTATAATAAAATGAAGTATAATCTTTTCCACCAATATTTGGCCACAAATGCTTCAATCGACAAATTTCAATGTAGGAATGGGAACAAGGGATTTGTACGAAATTAACAAATTACTTATTTACAAGGACAATACACAGGACTTACCATCTATTAGAACACCCACAGTACGCGCATAAAAATTTCATGAGAGAGAAAGACAGGAAGTGATTAGTATATTTTAATGAGATGAAAAACATTACAAAAAGCTAATGGAGGTGTGATTAATGCGTTATTCATAAAAATAACAGCCGTCCCACCTGCATACAATTGCAATGCAAATTAAACTTCACTATAAATTACCTTTTCCTTAAGCCATTCGGAGTGCGGTCGCGATTTAGCAATAGTCGTCTTCAATTCCATGTCCTGGATTAACATTTTCTTTTCAGTGTCAACAAGCAGCATACGGCCAGGTTTGAGGCGGCTCTTAAGAACAACTTCTGAAGGATCGACATCGTAGACACCGACCTCAGAAGCCATTATAAGAATGTTATCCTTAGTAACATAGAATCGAGACGGACGGAGACCGTTTCTGTCCAGGACGGCACCGATGTACCGGCCATCGGTGAACGAAATTAGGGCAGGACCATCCCAGGGCTCCATTACGCAGGAGGCCCACTGGTAAAAGTCGCGCTTCTCCTGAGGCATGGTTTTGTCGTTCTGCCAGGCTTCTGGCACCATGGTCATAACGGCTTCCGGCAAGGATCGCTGACCGGCCATAGTGATAAACTCCAGGACACAGTCGGCTGACCCGGAATCGGATAATCCCGGCTCGACGACGGGGAAGAGCTTGTAGAGATCATCCCCAAAGGCTTCGCTTTCCATAACTCCTTCGCGGCCTCGCATGTAATTAACATTTCCGCGCAAGGTGTTAATCTCACCGTTGTGCGCCAAAACTCGAAGGGGGTGGGCACGTTCCCAGGAGGGGAATGTATTAGTACTGAATCTGGTGTGTACTAGGGCTAGATACGTCTCGTACGCAGGATTCAGCAAATCGGTGTAATAGTCCCAGAGCTGATCGGATGTAAAGAGCCCTTTGTAGACGATTGTCTTCGTCGACAGTGAGCAAATGTAGAATCGTCTTCCTTCCTTGGTCAACTCATGGGTTGCTCTCTTACGGAGGACGAATATTTGCTGTGCCAAGTTTTCAATTGATTCAGATTCGGGGCAAGTGGCGAATACCTGCCGTGAAAGGGGTTCACTCTTGCAAGCAACAGCTCCAATTGCGGATTTATTGATGGGCACTGTACGCCAGCCAAGCACTTTTATCTTAAGGCTTTTTGCCAGCTCGTCAAACTCTTTCTCACTATCTTGGTGAGTTTTTTCATCCAGGTAGAAAATTCCTGTGGCATATTCACCAGGTGGCGGAAGTGTTACATTCTGCGCAGCCCTAAAAAAGTAATTTTTAAAATAATAATATATTTAATTTTTTATGAAATATAAACACATTTTGTGGTTAAACACGCATTTCTTTTGCATTACTTAAAAAATAATAAAACGAGAACCATATACGAAAACGAAATACAAGTTTCGATATTATACCCCAAAATAAAAATTTTCAGAAAATGTTTTTACAATTTAGTATAATACCTTTTACAATAAGATGAATTACCAAGGTTTAAGTCAAATAAAATTGTAAAATTTGTCGTGACCTCAGATGCTTATCTTAAAACTACAGTGTAAAATGATTCAATAATTAATTAAAAAACAACTTGTTTCAAACACAACTACAACTTAAAATCACGAGTAAACAAAGTAAAAGTCAACAAATTTAATATTTGTTTTCTACCAAAACGACAAAAATAAAATCAACATATAAAAACTATCTTATTATGGTTACTTTGGGAAATTCACGTTAATTATAAAAGTTTGTAGTTCATATCCAATGAAAGTCTGAGCAAAACGTTTAATTTGATGAAATAGTACATATTTCCTTATTTATTGCTTGGTCGCTTTGATTGAAATTCAATATAAAATATGTCCGAGCGTATTTAGGACTCGGAAAAAAGTATTTGATTAATAAGAATAATAAAGATTTGACTTTTTCCATACATACATACATACATACATATGTGCATATATGGATATAATGAGCAACAAAATTACTACTACTACTTAGATTATTGATATCAATAAAACGAAAACAAATTTCGGTTTTAACAGAAAAGACGTAAAGTTAATAATTGAATATGAGGGATAAAATTATGATTTTAAAGATGCCATAAACACGTCAGGTTGGTGGTCGATTAGCATTAATTTATAAATTTTACTTTACATAAAAATAAGCACAATACAAAAGTGACGGGAAAGCAATTAAAATATTTCACGCTTAAATACATCTCTTAATCATTATCTTTTCATTAGCAATATCAATGAATATTAATGTTTAATTATTTAATCAAAAACGTGAAACAATGATTTAGAACTTATAAAATTGTGCAACGTATTCGTTTGTATTAATTGTTCTTAAAGATTCATACATTTTTTCGTACGTTACTTATTTTCTGCAAGATTATACTATAATTAGGTATTACTTATTTTAAAAATAAACCTTAAGTTTGTTATACATATTTGATTCCGACTAAGGAATGCGGATAAATTTTTTATGTATTCCAAGACGGGCAAAAGAGAGGAATTTTTAAGCAAGTAAAAAAAAAACTAAAAAACCATTAATGAATGCATAGATCCTAATCTTCTAAGAAAGTGCTAAATATAGTAATTTGCATTAATATAAATCCAAAGAGTCCAAAGTTCGAGAGAATACTTTTACGATATACATAGTCACGCATTTGCATAACCAGTGCATGACCTTGAGGATATTTTTTTTACGTGGCATATTTTGGCGTGTTTGTTTTACTGATTTGCTTAAGAATCTTGAATCTTATTCGAATAAGTTCACCAAACTTTCTTAAGAATGAATTCGTTCCAGTAATGATTCTCCTACGCATGAAATAACAGCTGCTGATAAGCGAGTTAAGAAATCTCTTCCTACATAACTGATCCAACAAACAAGTTCATGGACCTCCGATGCCAGAAATCAGTCATAATTTATTTTACTACCTACTGACTGATAAGGAGCTCCCCATGCTAATTATGTGGTTTTTGGAAGACGCAACCCTCGAGTGTCTCCTTCAATATCTCTCTATGACGCAAAACCGGTTTATCGGTATTTTTTGTTGCGCAATTTGTTAGGGTAGATTCTTTTAAATGGCTTATTACTTGTTGGCACGTTAAATTGTAATTTTATTTAATTGACTTTGATTTTTTTACTGTTAAAGGTCACGAAGAAAGCTGTTGTTCTTCAGTTGGAAATGAAGCCTACTTTTTTACGATCTGTTTCTATGGATTGATTAATACAATACGTTCATTATTTTTAATTAATTTATTGTCATGAAAATGTTTGTTTTTTGAAATATTGACACAAATAATTTTTTTGAAGAATGCGATTCCAAAAATGACTAAACTCATTATATTTTCGAAAAATATGGCGATAAGAAAATGAGCAGTTTTACCAAATTGAATATTTGTAGAAAAACAGAATTCGATATGACATAATATTAAGCCAACAATTTTAATTTCGTTAAAAACATTCAGTTTTGAGTATCAAACTGAAGGGTTAAAGAAGATAAATCTAACTTCTACATAGGTATGCATAAATTAAATGCACATAATCTAACAAGAATCCAATATAACGGACGGCATAATATTAAAATTAATTAATCAAATAATTATACCTATTATAATAATTACGTGCATATATGTATGTATTCAGTTAAACTAAAAAACATTTTTTTCAAGATAGCTTCAATATACATAGTTACACCGAACATGTTTACTCTGATACTTATGTAATAAAAGAAAAATTTCAACATGTTCTGAAATATTGTCTATGAAAAACAAACAATTCACTGAATGAATTAAAATTACTACTACCAATAACAAGTTTAGATAGGAGGAAAAGAGTTCTCATCGCGTAGTACAATTTTATTAGCACATTCATTCACGCGCCAATAAGTCCTGGAATAATAATTGCGATATGAATTTTTCATAATTCAATTGTCACATAACAGCGATAATGAAAATTAGAAAAAATTTCACAAAAAAAAGGTTTTCAGATAACGTCAATAAATAGACGGCCAGACAAAGTCAATGAAGGCATTAATTGCATTTTTGATAACCCGAACAAATTGGCACGCATTTAAGCCATGCAGAATTTTTGTAAGTAGATTTTACACCTACTTTAGATATGAGAGGTTTAACGAGGCAAAAACACGAATTCGCAATTAAATTTATAGTAGGTACTATCATATCAGGCTTTAAACATAACACGGTCGATTGCATTGCAATATTTTTTAATTCTTATGTTTTTTACGCAGTATTACTAAGGGTATAATAAAAGTGGGGTCGTACTTAATAGAATTAATAAAGCTCAGTGTAGTATTTATGGAAATCCCACAAATAATTAAACGACGCAAAAGACGAGTATGCATCCATTCAGATTAGCTAAATATAAATAAACAGGAACAGAAAAAACTAACAAATGTCATGAACGCATGTATTTAGATTGAAAAAGAAACTAAACAATCCTTGGCAGATTTTGAGTAAATACATAAAAGCACAGAAACAAAACATACGAAACTACTTACATTTCTTTGGCATAAAGTTCATGGGGAATGGATGACATGACGCCAGCACCATCGCCAGTGTCATTGTCACAAGCACATGCTCCACGATGCTTCATCCGTTCTGACAGGGTCTGGGCATCACGAAGAATCTATGTGCCGAAGAGAAAAAATAAAATTCATACAGTCGCAGAATATGAGCAGAAAATATATAAATATGGTCTAAAAATAACAATTACTTACCTTGTGAGACCGTTTGCCATCAATGGCGACAATGAAACCAACTCCACAAGCTTCATGCTCATTTTGAGGATCATAAAGTCCCTGCGCTGTTGGTCCTTCCCACGGCATCCTGATGTTTTTTGTGGAATCTTCATTATTTCCATTTTCACTACTTTCTGCGGCAGGATCTTCAAAAAATTCTTCGTTTTTATTAATTTTCTTATCAACAGCACATCCTGATTCAAAGTCGAGATTTGTTGGGGCCATTATACGTATACAACCCTTTTTTCAAAAATACTTTCTTCTACCGTCTTTTTTTAGTGAAGAAACGACACCGTCACTACTTAGAACTTTATAACTAAGGTTTCTTAACGAGAACTAAATAAATGCACAAGACTGAGTCTGTTCACAAAACACTGTTAACTTCTTAGCGGTTCCCTTTTATATTTAACAATCAACCATTCTTCGAGGAAGATAAAATACAGGTTAGTCACCGGTAGCCTGGAATTAATCAAAAAAGAGAACGTTTAGTCAATTCAGGTTCGATGCGACGAAGCAGTTACGTAACAGTTTGCATAATTCCAAAATTACTCTGAAATACGCAGCGAATTTGCTTGAAGCACAAAAAGATCAGAAAAAGTTTCCTTAAATACAAAGTAGTACTTGGCTTGCACGAGACTTGAGCGTGAATAAAAAGGAGATCAACAATTCGACGGTTTTGAGCGCGTTCCGAGCTTTTCAGCGGCTAGAGCACGAATGAGGTGTCGCCGGAGACGTCCGCAGATTCCAACAGAAAACTGAAGCGCGCTAATAAAAGTATTTTTCGCTGGCCGCAACGCAACTGAAAGTGAATAATAAATTTTTCTCGGGTATTTAAATTGATTGACGTTCGCTTGTGATAAACGGACGACGAAGACGATCTTTTAATCGATGCACTTGCGCAAGCCAAATCAAAATCAACGTGCTCTGGCCGGGAGGGTTCGCAATTATCGGAGGTTCGATAAATCTACCACTTGTGGCCTTACTAGTGCAGCGAGTGCACAGCCACGCGTAACTACACAAAATTGCGCTTCATGACTCAACCAATGTTTAAACAAGATATGTGAAAATCCCCGGCGGAATTAACTCTTTTTTAAATTGTCAATCACACAAAGTGTTTCTCGGTGATTTTCAAAACTTCAGCTTTTAAGGAGTAACACCACTCTAAGATTTTAAAATTTTCGAATTTTTTTTTTCGTTTAAAGTTTAAATTTACCGGAAGCGCATCGGAGCACGCGTTAAGCGCTTATAAAACTTTAATAGTACATTGTTCACCAAGGGAGTAGTAAAGTAGTACATTTTTACCCGGGTGTAAAATTGCCACCCGAGCCGTAGGCGAGGGTGGCAAACACCCGGGTCAACATGTACTACTTTACTCCCGTGGTAAGCATACTTTTTTTTACCACATCACCGTCGAAAGTTCATTTTTTTACCCTACTTTTAGGGAACAAAGTAGCGTTTTTTTGCCCTGAAAAATTTACCAAGGGAGTAAAAAAGTACATTTTTACCCGGATGTAAAATTGCCACCCGAGCCGTAGGCGAGGTTGGCAAACACCCGGGTAAAAATGTACTTTTTTACTCCCGTGGTAAACCATTTTTCAGGGCAAAAAAACGCTACTTTGTTCCCTAAAAGTAGGGTAAAAAAATGAACTTTCGACGGTGATGTGGGAAAAACGTGTTTTTCTCGAAATCACTTTTTCAAAATCGGGCGGACACGCTGCTCAAAAACCGTTCGATGGATTGCTTTGAAAATTTGACTGTAACTTCACAATCGGATTATCTAGTGAGGTACATATACATACGTTATTTGATTGATCAAAAAAAATTTTTTACAGACTATTTAGTTTCAATTTTTTTGACGAATAACCGAATTTTTTTTTCAAACCCGCGCAATTTTTGTAAAAATCATTTTACAAAAATATCGTATGTATGTACTTCACTAGTTTTTGATATGTAGGTACTTTAAGAAAAAATGTACTTTTTTGTTTTAGGTGCTATGGTTCAAAAGGTCCACCTGTTTGGGTATGTCAATAAAAGGCTCTGCAACCGCCATTTTGTATACAAAATTGAATAACATAATTTTTTACATACTTCTATGTATCCTTTATAGTCCCTGTAAAAATCAAACTGATTTCTTTTCCCATCTTCTCAAAATAAATTATCAAAGTAATGCCTTTTTTATGCCTCTAGAGTGATGTTACCCCTTAAATACTTTTTCCACCTCACATTAGATTATTAAGGCGGATCTAAACTTAAGGAAAAAATGTCTTCATGTCTGTCTGCCCGTATGAACGGATTTAACTCATACATAACCTAGGTTATATACATATATTATAATAGCTTATGTTTTTTTTTTGTAAAAATTATGATAAAGTACCAAACCGCAGAAGTTTTTGAATAATGAAGAGAGAAACAAAAGGACATTTAAGTATTAGTTTCAATAGGTGATGTAAGCAGTAATGTTGATCCTTAAAAAATTAAATAAAATGCTTCAAATTATTATAAATATTGCTTATACCTGACACAATTAAATTAATATACAGGTTTTTTCACAAGTTGTATGGTCAAATAATTGTATGGTCAAATAATTGAATGGCCTGGGGTAAAGACAAAATGCCAGGTTTTGTCAGCAATTTCCTTTTTTTATAAACTGATGTAGTCGTAATTAAGTAGATTCCTACCGCAACGCTAAATGATAAATACTATCTTTAGACGCATTTAAGAAAACCGAAAGAAATTCTTCAGGTTATTACATATTTAATCAAACACTGTATATAGTGTTTAGAAAATGTGCAGATCCAAAAGAACATTCATTCATTCTTTAACCAAAATGTCCTTTCTTTCTTTAAATTTTTTTTTTGATTTTGGCTGGATCCAATATATGCATCATGCCTCTAATCTGTTTCTAAAAGCAGCAACGTGTTTTCGTAAAATACCCTTAAAATGAGCTTATCTTTAATCCTGAAATCTTATTAGTTGTTCCCTCCCCAGGGGAAAATTGATTCCGTGCTTTTCAAGAAATTCGTTTACTATACGTGCAAGTACACTCGGTTAACGAGAAGAAAATTATTTATAGACTCCAAGATAGAATTTAAACTTTATAAAATTGAGCAAAGTAAACTTTTGAATTTCAACTTTTGAAGTATTAGAAAATCCCACCTACACCTACTAAATTTAATTAAAATTACATATGTATATGTAAGTAACAATATTGAGTATTCAGCAATCATAGTATGAATATCATATGTCTTCTCGAGCATCTAGATGTTATCTTTCACCTCGCAATTACGCCGATTTAAAAAACCAAACTTCCAGAATTATGAGCAATCAAATCACCCGTTCATCTCATGTCTAGCCTGGGTCTACCCTTATCGTTATCATTATGCAAAAAACTGTTTGTATAGTGATTATCATGCACCAAAAATGTTCCACAAAACTTGAGCGAGCTTAATACTTAGCCGGTTGTTGCGGTTTTATAAAAAGTTCACCCGAATAAGAAGTGATATGACACCCTGACAGTTTTTAATCGTTGTAGTGAGGCGGAAAACCTCTATCAGCTTTTCAGTTTTATTATCTTATGTTGTGTCATTTAATATAAATTTAATTTCCGGAATATAAATACGACATCGAAAAGGAATTTTTGCAATCGGATTATGTTCTTTTTCCCTAAGTGTATGACTTTATCTTAATAAAAACGAAATGAGCGATATCTCTATTTATGAAAATAAAATGGTAATATATTTCTCAGAAGTAAATCCCCTTTGCAGGTGGTACTTGGTATTTTATTAGGAATATTATCGATTTCCGCATTCACTAAAAAAAGCAAAGGCCTTTTCGCAAATATATTTATTATGGGATTCAAAGGTTTTCTTATATTTATATTTTTATTTACATCACCATAAGAGCAAGTGGTAAAGAAAAATATAAGCATGTAAAAGTTTGGCTTTCAAATATTGGATATTCACTGTCGAAATAATTTCCTAATTCAGAGTTCACCAATTAATAAATAATGCACATTGTAATGAATTTTAAATCGTTTTACCAATTATTTTGGAACATTTATTGAAACTCCATTGAATATGTACAAAACTTAAAAGGATTTAGGGAATACAATTTTGGTTTTTAGAAAAATCATCTTAAATTGAGTGCCGAAACCGTTCATTTTCGCTTTAAATTCGAAATGAATATATGTAAAGGTTTTTCATTAAGGACATACGAATTTTGTTATATGTATATGTATATTGGGAAAACATATGATGATGAATCCTCATCTGCTATAAGAAAATAATCTTCCTTAGAACTGTAGATTTTCAATGTTTGGAATTCATATAATTGATAAAATATTTCAAGTGTTTTCTGATTTATTGTAGCCTTTACTCATAAAGCATATGCCAAATATGGTATTTTCCAACTTCCATATAAATTTAAAAACAAATATTTAAAAAAAATCATATGTTTTTGTATGTGTTCACTTCTTAGTGTTTTATATAACTCTAACATTAGAATTTTACAAAACTTTCCAATTACTTATGCAGCCTCATTCTTTACATGATGTGGTCATTCACCTCCATCGACTGTCGGACTCCAATTAATCAAAAGAAGCGCGTCGTTGCAACCCATTTCAGTCGGTTAGCATATTTTTGGATTTACGAGCATATGTATGATAAAACAAACAAAAAATGACTGTGACAGACCGTAAGTGGATGATGATATATTACGAACCTGTTGGTTTTTTCCTGGCAATGAAACTCACAAATAATTCACACCATGAAAGGAGCAGGAGGTGGCAATTGTAGCAATGAGCGCTTTTATTGCGTTCAAATTATGTGGGCGACATAAATTACTACGTAGCTAGATAAATGGATTAAATTACCTACGTCTCTTAGGTCTTATAACGCTGCAGTAATATCACTGCTAATCAGGAACGAACACAGAAAGGATGGCGAAGTTGATGAGATTAAGCTGCACCAATTACGTAGACTTCATGTACACCCGCGAAAATGATTTTCTAAGAAGACCTCTCCATCCCCAAGATAATTCGACGAATTTCACTGTTCAAACATATGCCAATAAAAAAAATGTATGTAAAAAATGTTTCGTCATCAATGTACATATAAGATGCAAAAAACAAAATTTATTCACTTTCGTTCAGTTACCATCCTTTCGTGACCGCCATTTAATGGCAAATCAGAAATAAAAGACATCATAAGCATGCGACCCAGTTTGTCCAGTAAGTGAAACGATGAAACGATTTTATCAATTACGGCCAGATATACATGTGGTCAAATAAAACATAAACGATGGAGAC
This sequence comes from Tolmerus cingulatus, assembly GCA_959613345.1. Lineage (NCBI taxonomy): Eukaryota > Metazoa > Arthropoda > Insecta > Diptera > Asilidae > Tolmerus > Tolmerus cingulatus. The sequence goes on from OY390707.1 coordinate 46,624,392, forward strand.
AATTTTGTCATTGATGGTACAATTTTTTGACTTCATTATATTCAACCATCACCTTTCGTGCGGGGAAATTCTTAAAGACATAAAGATGCTTACGCAACACAGTTGTTCCGTAAGACTTTAAAACTTGTTTAAAATATTATGAAATAAGGTAAACATTTTAAATAATGATTACAAAAATAAGTACAGTGATACGAATTTCTCAAAAACATTAAAGTTAAAAGTTTCACTTATACGAAATTAACTTTTTTATAATGAATTTTGGATTTGCTCCAGTAAATTGTATTTGTATTATACATATTAAACCAATAAATAAATCACATACTTTTTTAAGTAGCCTTAGCACTACCAAATATGTACATACATATATTACTATTATATTCCAAATTTAAATTATTGAAACCAATCCCCTAGAACAGTACTTTTTAAAGCATGTGATATAATCGTGATGTGTCGGAAGTTCCTCAAATTCAGAAATAAATATTTGATTTGACTTGATTAAAATGCGTACGTATGCATACACCATTTACGCCAAGCTTAAAATTGCGAATGTTTTTTTGCTGATCTTTATCCTGGTTTAATAAAATTATTTAAATAATATAGAACCGTTTAAAACAATATTATCTAATGCATTGAACACATTCAAGCTTAATTTTTTGAAAATAAAATAATTATTGAGAAACTCTTTTAAATGAAATATTTATATATGTATGTAAGTGTGTATGGCCTCCAAAATCTGAATTTGCAATTTTAATGAACTGCGATATTTCTATGGATTCATTCTTAATAGTTATTAATTGACTTATATTAGGTTATTATCACTCACATGTAGTAATATGTTTTATCACGCGATTGCTTAGTTTCTTGAAGGTTAACATGTTTATTTTCACATACTAAACACACAAATGGGAAAAAACTGATGAAAATTTTTATTCTAAGATTTTTTATAATTTTGCTGTTAAGCCAGCAGGAAACATTAAATTCGTTTCAAAACCGAAAAATTTAAAAATTGGTTTAGAGATTTTTTTGTTGCCACATTATCTCCCAATGATATTTAACTTCAATTCCACTATTTTCAGAAATTTGCTGAGTAAATTTAAATACATCCTTAAGCATAATACCAAACGATTTTTTCCATGTAAATTAAGTAAATATAAATGTTTTTTAAATACAAAAAGAGTATGTTTCCTTTTATAAATAGGTTGATCGTCTCTGACTGAAAATCATATTTTTTAGAATCTAGAAATTGTTTTTGCTTCCATTTTCAACATAGTACACCTAGGTGCATATACATATGTTGCATACATATGTACATATGTACATATATTGTTCATCCATCAGTTAAATTAATAAATAGTCAGATTCATATTAAATATTCTTTCAACTCGAACAAAAAGAAGTCAATATAATCGATTACTCGGTAGTTGCAACAAGCTACATAATTTAAGTTAGAAATTCATTCCGCTGGGGTATTTTAACAAACAGTCATAAATCTAGATCTAAAGCTGTTTAATGAACTGAGATATCAATTACGTCGGCAAATGCGCATTCATGAACTAACTTTTACCGGCAAGTGATTGCAATCTACCTTTGTTATTATATATATTCGCCTGCAAAATTTATTAATTTAATTAAAAAGATATCAATTTTCAGAAATCTGCGATGCAATATGTTTGTCCTCAGAAGGTCAGCCTGTGGTCTTCAACGAACCGAATCTAAGAGCCTATAGAAATTGCGTTGCGCAACACGATTATCTAGAATCGCTGGCAGCAAGGAAGGTAACACGTTGACGAACGACAGAATTGGAATTTATCCGACCAGAAATTTTGCATAATCAATTAAACAATTACCTCAGTTGCAATCGTTTAATTGCACGAAACCCCTGGAAAATGTTTTAAAACATCTCCGAGCAGCCATTGGTCCAGACATTCCCAGAACGTCCGATCGAGTTGCAGCACGATCGGGGCGTAGTAGGTTCAATTGACATTCTACAATATTGATTCGAAAATAGTCTCAGAGGCCAGACGCACTATCAATGCCTCTTCGGCAATTACGGCTTTTTAGTGTTTAGCAGTAAGTCGAGCAATTGCTGTCGTCAAGAAAAAATTGTTCACTGCTTGTAGCATTACTGCATTGAATATTTTACCATTGTGAATAAAAATTAAGGTTATCTCTTCAATGTTAGTTATTTCCTTTGACATTACATTATCTTACCAATAGAATGGGTAGTAAAACCGGGTGCAGTTTTTACTAAAAGGGAAGAGGATAAATTTGAGATCCTTTAATAAGATTACTTTCTAAAAAATTATTTTTCTTACAAAGAACGAACGATTAAACATTTTTTCCAATTAATATCTTTCAGTTATTTATGACTTTATACAAACTAAATTGGGTTTTCAAACATTTCTTTCTTCTTTTCTTGAAATTCTAATACTAAAATTACATCACTATTTATTATTTGTCGTAATGAACATTCAAGAAAAACGTATCAAGAGCAAGGTTTAAAGTGCAAACGCTATTCGTATTTTATCGTTGTTTGCTAAATAAAATAAAAATGTGTATACGTATATAGACACTTATGCATACATATGTACATGCACATTGCCATGCACATGTTTTTTCAAACCCATTTTTCATATATGCAGGTGAGGTTGTTTAAATTTTTTTTTTCAAAATGTTATAGCATAACTTTACAGCAGGTATAATTATCTACACTTGTACCAAATTTAAGCGCTATAGTTCTACTCCTAACAGTCTCTGAATAAAACGACTGACATACGGATGGACCTGGCCAAACTATAACAGTTGCTTGTTTTGCTTCGGAACTGTAAGAATCCGTTATTTGGTAACGTTTTTTTAAAAAAATTTCCAAAATATAACATTATTTCTCTTCAAACCCATTTTCTCGAAAACGTGGCGTAATAGAACATTTTCGTTTGTGAAGTCGTAATCTGTGAACGAACGAACACGTCCAAATTAATATGCCGGAAACGTAATAATATGATAATGTTCCCGCAAAATATTAAAAATCTTTCTATTTATATATTTCCGTCATTAAAAAAACAAAACCATATTTAACACTTCTCAAAAGAACATACTTTATAAATATTCTAGGGAAAACATTCGCGACAAAAATAAACACATTCAACGTAAATACAGCTAGCTTTTGCATCCTTGAAATTATTTACGTACCATATATTAATATATTTTATTTTTTTCCGTTTTTGTTTGTGATATTTTTTAATGGCTAATGCAAATATAATGGATTATCAAGTTTAAAAAAAAAAAATTTTGTAAATAACAAACATAATTTACAACAACATTATGGAAACATATTGCCAAAAAATTACTAACATTTGAATTTGGGTCTTCCATTCTTCTAGCTTCATAAAAACGCCTCAATTGAATTTTGAAGCAGTAACTCAAATATTCTGGCAACTTACCAAAAAACGAAAGTAAATTTCAAATGGAATCCGGTCGTGAACTGGCAATTGTGCCATCAGAATGAGTTCACGAAATGCGAACAGCGAATTTATATTCGAAAATTTATACAATGCGGCTTAGCACGTGATTTAATAATGGTTAACTATTAAAATAAAAGTAAGAAATTGTTCTAAACTTGTTACTAACTGGAGTAAAAATAAACAACATTTTCTAATTGTGCATGGATATTTAGATGATGGAAAAATCAAACAATCATTACCGTTTTCCTAAAATAAAAATGTGATTTGAAATAAATTCATTACTAGAAATATTTTCAAACTTATTTAATTATGCTGATATTTTCGAGTGTTTGTTCAAAAATGTTCACTGCACAATATATAAACTTTCTGCTATTTATTTTAAGAAAACACGTGTATTTTTACTTCACGGTAATTTGCTAAAGAAATACATATTGTAATTTTTTAGCGATATTTACAATTTTAAATTAGCTATTTTAATATACTTTTACATAGAAACTGAAGAAAACAATACTTAAAAGCCCATTTAATCACATGATATAAATATAAGTTGATAGTTAAAATAAACTATAATAAGATGTTTAGGTAAATTTTAGTTCAACCCGTGGTATATTTCAATTATAAAACCTCCATTTATTAAAGTTATTATTAAATAACATTTCAACGATGCCATCAAAACATTTTTATTCCTTTTAACAAAAACAGGTTCGTAAGTATAATAAAATTAAAATAAATTACTTTTGTTAAAAGACGAAAAATTGTACAAACCGAATATTGAAACCACAAAGATATGGCAATTCTTCAACTAACAAAAATAGCGTTATATGATTATTTTGGAAATGAAAGATCAATTTGTTCCATTTTCAAATGTAAACATAAATTTAGCAGTATTTATTCAAGTGCTTTTATTTTTCGCATTTTTTCATTTATTGTTTTCTGGATGAATGCGTGTTTTTATATATACATATGTATGTACATATACATATAATAGTGGCAACGTCTTTTACTTCTCTTTCATAAGTTGAATTTCATTGAATATTGGAAATGGTTAAATGTATGAGAGTGGACCAGTGTCCACTAAAACATATGTATTTAATTAATATTTTTTTTTGCTTTCTGGAACTCAATGTTTTTAACAAATACAAAAGATGTTTAGAAATCATTTATTTAATTTGATATTATATGCTCAAATTGTAGTATGTTATAATTTTAGATATTTCAGTTATTCAGTTGTTTTTAGACGGTCAGAATTTGAAACTAAAAGCTACTTTTCCGTCGCCATAGTATTTATTTTAAAATGTCTAACCAAATGATAAATGTATCGAATACCATTGGCCAAACGGGAAATACCTGTATTGCGCACATGAAAAAATTAATTTAATTTTAAAACAACAAATATTACATGTTTAGTACCTATTGTATTTCTATATCGTTAATCTATTCGCGAAATAACAAACCTCGCACTATCACAATATTGATCCGCATTCCGCCACGTGCTTATTTTCGCTACCAAAAAATGAAACTATATAAAAAATCAAATGGCTTGATTAGATTTCTATTTTTAACTAAAGTTGAAAATACTACGAAGATAAGTCGGTAAATAGTGACACCAATTTTTTTAAATTTAACCTGCAATTGACGTTTTTTTGTAATTTTACTTCACTTCGTCCTTAGATCTGAGAATGGCTTGTGTTTATCTTTGCCTTACCATTTAATTCCTAATAACTGCTTTATCAGCAGTTTGGCATCGTGATTATTATTAATTTTAGGTCGGCTCGGATAAAAATCAAAACAAAGCTTATCTAGTCTTTTTAATGAGGTATCGTTGATTGCGATAATGCGTGCCGGCTTTCATTCGTAGCAACTACATCGGCATTACAGGTGCATTCTAAATTTAGTTCACATTGAAATTTCCTCTGTGTAAGCAATCGATAAAATTGATTTCTCAGGGTATTATGAAACGCGATACCTGCTGCTCGGAAAAGTTTCCTATTACTTTCTCGGCAACAAAACTGAGACATTTTGAGAACTACTTTGCACTGTATGGATCCCAGTTAAGCCAGTTCTGAAAAGAGCAGAACGAGGTTAGTCCAACGATAAAATTTCTGCGAATGTATCAGAAATTTATTTAGAAATTTGATAGGACTCTCGAGGGTTTCATTAATCATTTCCGTGGAAGAAATATAAAAGAATGAGAACTATGCCCAGCAACATCGATTAAAGTGAAGGATTGTCGATTTTATAAAGTATAGGAAGCCGCCGCATAGACTTTTCGTTTAAATAAAATGCCTTTTATTTAATTTTAAAGTGATGTCAGCAGACTGAAGAATAAATTGGATGATCAAGAAAGGCATTTAATTTTCAGATACCGCATTGGTTATTTATTAATATAAATCATATGCATGTATATTTTGTATGCTCATTTTAATTGAAGTTAAGATGCACGATTGACCAGAACTAAAATGTGAAAAAAAGCTTCTTCACTTTTGAAACTACTGCAGAAACAAGAATATCTAGCTTCTACAGATAGCAACAATTTTAAATAAATCTTTTATCCAATCAATATATTTATTTTAGATTAAATATAAAAGAAATAATTGATTAATATATGATTACCGTGAGTGAAACGCCATGCACCACACATATCTAAATGACTCAAAAGCAACCAAAAACTTTGTAGATTTTTATGCATATGATATGTGCATCGCTCAAATTGAGACAATACCTGCATATGTATATTTAATTCGATTTCTCAAAATAAAATATTCTTGCACTTATGCGCGTATAAGCATAAAAGGATTTTACACTTAGATGCATATGGCTTAAAGTGATTCAACTTGACAAAGAGATCCTTCTAGGATTTAAAACTCAATTTGTAGCAAAGTAGTTATCCATTTTTATAGAAGGATACAATGATTATCAGAAAAATTTAAATTACAAGATAGCAATTATCATATTCTTAGTTTTTGTTTGACTTATGATATTATGATTAAAGTAATTTAAATTTTTCGATTTGGTTCATATTGACATAACCAAGTTTCCTATACATACATACATATGTGTATAAATTAATTACTATTTGTAACTGATTTAGGGAAAGGGAAGTTATTCTTTCGAATTGTGTACTTAATTTTGTTTCATATATATTTTATATTTTAATCCTTATCGAAAGATCGAAAAATATAATTGACTTAATAATCGTTATTTTTTATAATTTTTACTTAACCGAGACAGAGATAAAATCTCATTAAAAGTACAAATGATCCGTTTTGATATAAAGGTAATTGGTTGATAGATATTTATTATCCAAGATTATTCTCTAATTCGATTAAAACTAAAATTGTTATCATGACCGGACGCACCCTACACTTTGGCAGATCTTTGAGGATGGCGCTTACGGAATGCGATGTCATTCTCTTCCCCGAGCGTCACGCAGTAAAGTCCGATTAGTATTAGTGCAGTAATTCTAGCAAAAGTCAGCAGAATGGAAAAAGGGACACAAATCTTTTTATGCAGAAACCCCCCCAAAGAGTAATTTTGAACGCCGCTTGTACGATGAGAACCCTTCCTAACGGTCCGATGCGAAATCAACGAATGCTGAGGCTAGTGTGCTCTTTTCCTCTCGTTTGTTAATATCGCGATTCTTTTTCTCCAAAGACCCCAGTTTTTGCTGCTGTTTCGTTCGGGGTTTTTTCAAACGCGCATTTTCTTAGAATGTTCTCAAAGGACAAATGGCAGCTTTTCGCTTTGAACGCTTACAATACAATTAGTTTTTGAGAAATCCAAGAAAGTGTGGTCTAGTTTAGCAGTTAAATTGTCATTAAGTTGACAAAGAACGTGATTTTAAGCGAATAGCATTGGAAAAATGAGTAACACCAATTCGGACGAGGTAAAAAGTCAGCGTGTGCCCCAGGCGTGCCCTCATCGAATTTTTTCGCAGATTCCGGTCTGCCAAAATGTGACGCCGCACTCTCCGAAGGACAATGTCCAGTCCCACGCAATTATCAAATCCGTCGCGGTGGAAGCGCCCCTGGGATTCATCCGGCTCCAGACGAACACCAATCTCAACCACCCTCCGGCAAATTGGCTGGCTAATTCTGCGGGTACTTCGGAACTGTATCGCTCTCTTTATGGGTCCAGCGACTTCGCGAGGTTTGTTGCCTCTTTATAGTGTTTATTTACTCATAGCATACTATTTTGTCCTATTATTTATAAAGCGCGCCTGATTAAATTTGCAATAAATTAATAAAAGTTTATTCGTACGACTCAGTAAAAATCTGAAGGGTACTCGACTAAAATCGAAACAATGTTCTTCGCATATTTTAGAATCTGTGTATAAACAATTTGCTCCCATAGTCAGATTGATAACTTTAGAAACGTCTAGAAATATGAATAAAAATTCAGAAATGTTATTTTAAATATATAAAATTAGTTCTCGTAGCACGTTGCAATTTTTCAAAAATTAAAGTTTTTCACAAAATAGTGCATTAAAAAAAAATTGAAGTCGTGGCGAAGTTCTTATAAGCACTAAAGATATTCGGATCGAATGTGATGTAGCAATAGTTACCGCAATTATAAAAATTTTGATTTTTTTAAGTTGAAAATCTGACAATTATAAGTAACCGAGAAAACTCAGTTAAAGAAAAACTTTGTTAATTTTATACACATGCACAAATTTTTACTATACTCTTAGAAGTATATAAACCGCTTTACAAAAATGCAATGCATACACAGAGGGGCCTTCCCTTAAAGCGAATATCGGTCAATCAGCATCCGTAATTTGCTTTTAGAAAAGATAAGAAAAATCTTGCAGGCGCTAAAACATACAAATTTAATCATACTTTTAATCATTGGTCTCGCTTGCTTTTTAATAATTAAAGAAAGAAGTAGAATTGTTTCACTTTTATTGTTTGTAATGGATTATATTCCGTATCTATTTTTTGGAATTGTTCTCAGGAAATAGAATAAGTTGAAGTGGCTGGCTCTTGGGGCACTCTTAAGCCAGACAAGGACCGTAGTGATAAAGAAAACACTTAACTTGAGGGTGGTGAAAATTAGTTAAATTTATTAGCTGCAATTGCAGGTTAATTTTTAAGTAGTAGAATGCAAGTAGTAAACCGACGTAATATCTTAGCGTTTGGCTTTAAGCATTCGATTTTTCTCGACTAACCAAAGTGTAATTATTTTTTTATAGAGAAGCTTTAAGGTCGACGAAGGCTTACAAAATTCAATTAGTCTCGTAATAGTGAAATTTGCTTTTTATTTGAATGATTGCTAATTATTTGATATTTTTTTCATTCCTATCTACCTAAATCTAAGAAGTGATATTTATGATATTTCCTTTTTAAAGATTTTGATTGTTTTAGCTGTTAAATTATCTTAAGACAATCAATTAGTCTCATCGTAGTGAAATTGTTTTTTACTGATCGAATGATTGCTATTTCGTACTTTACTCATACTAATCTGTCTAAATGATTATTTTGTCTTTAGCTTCCACATAGCTCAAATGTTTCCAGATTGTGTGGGCGAAGTTGATCTCGTGTCTGACGCCGAAAATTTAAAGAAATTACTAAAAGTTGCTTATGCACCCAAATGCCTAATCAGTATGGTTGTTCATAAGGTGGGAAGTAGTTTTCTAATTGACGAATTTGATTTTCAAAAGTACCTTCTACTACAAGCCAATGAAGATTGGAAGTGGATTCAGACGTTTTTTATCGAAACGTTACTAAGCAGCATTAGTGAACAAGATATGCATTTTTGTTTGAACGACAAGAGACGTCCGGCTTTACAGCGCAAAAATTTACTATCGAAATTTTTGTATCACAGCTTGCAAACTAATCCAAAGATCAAGGCAGCTTCCAGGACCTCCTCATCCGTTAGAATAAATAAGACTAAATTTTCACTCTTAGAACCTCTATTACCAGAACCGAATTTAAAAGAGAATATTCCTGGTGCGAAATCAGATGGTGTTTTTAATAGAAACGTGGTTTGGACCTTCGACTGTTTTCGCATGCTGGTTGGAACTAATATGCCGATCTTCCGAGGTGATACACGCCCTTGTTTTAGTCTGCGATTGCATGAAGCAACGAAGCCGATTAACGCGTTTACAGCGATAGATTACTGGCTGGATAATTTAATTTGTAATGTCCCGGAGGTTGTTATGTGCTACCACCTTGATGGTATCCTACAGAAGTACGAACTTATTAAAACGGAAGATCTGCCATACTTAGAGAACGCGACATTTCCATCTCACTTATTTCCAATCGTTACACAAAATATTCTATCATTTTTAAACCAGTATGCCACTAAAACTGGACATACATACTGGCTGTTTAAAGGAACATACGATAATTATCTGCACCTTTACGACTTGACTAAGGTTTTCATGAACAACCCAAATGGGGATGGGAACACTAAGGATAATCCTTTTGCAGTTCCCATAGCAATGCTTTTGTATAATTCGGCAAGGAATATGAAATATTCTTCTGGAAAGATTTCTGCCAGAAAGGCGGAATCGATAAGAACACTTTTGGACAACTGCATTAATTTGTTACCTAAGGAGAAGTACCCACAAATTGTAACGTCTTCGCATTACATTCTATCGGACCTTCATATACCTGTGAATATTGATTCGAAGTTGCCGAATTTTGATAAAAACTATTCAGATTCACACCCTGATAATGATTCCAACTCATCGTCAGAGAATGGTTGGAATTTTCGAAATGATATATACAAAACCGCAATCGTTGTAAAGAATATTTGTGGGACTTTAAGGGGATTTAATAATAAAGGAAAAGGGAAGAAAAATACATCCCTGTCCCCGATGGCTGCGTATATTATGGATCACTGCCGCATTGCGTTGCAACATATCTGCGATGGTACAAGCTGCCTGCAGTATTTTGAATGGAATACTGAACGGAAGGATATTATTCTCGAGGTTAAACCCTTTCAGCCTATTCCAGTTCCTTACAAGACTTTAAGACCCAAGGTTAAACGCCCGACCTACAAAGGCTGGAATAACAAAACATCTAAGGATAAAACACAACAGGGTAGAAAAGTAAAGGAAACTAACTTCGAAAGTAAACTTACGCACCCTGACGCGGCTCGTGCGGTAATCAGCTCATGGAATGATCAGCTGAAGTTCAACCTTTTTGAAAAGGCGTCACTGATTTATGCGACTTTGGCGGAGCAAAATTTTCACTTAGAAAACTATGGACAATCTTTACGATATATTTATATGAATTTTCGTTGCCAAAAAATAGTTCTCAAATATTCAGGATCAACCGAATTTCTCGCAGCGACAAGGTCTACTCTTCTAGTTAGAGCTGGTGACTGCTTCTTCCAAATCAGTCAAAATTGGGATAGCATCGACAAGTATTTGGAGGAGTTTGGCAAGAATAATGAGCTTGACGAGAAAATACTTATAGAACTGCAAAAAGATTTTGACAAAGGTAATGATAACTAATGACTATATTTATCGTTGTAACCTTTTGATTTTCCTAATAAAGCTACTTGGGACTGTTTTCCACCTCCAATAAAAAATTATGTGCAAGTATTGGTTACTAGTTGCCGTTGTTATGATGCTGCTTTGGAAAATGCTGATGTTGACGCTCACATCAAAATTATGAAGAAAAAAGGCAATGTCAGGAATGAACTTGGAATCAAATACATGTTCTGGGCACAAGGTAAGATTTATTTTGTTTTGGATTATTACAACATATAAGATTCAAAAACAAAACTAAAAATGGGAAATTTAATAGATAAAAGTATAACTTTTCTCCTATCCTATAGAAGGAAGCCAATTTTCACTAAGGAAAATCTGTTGTATTCTAATTACTTTTGAAGGAGATCTTTTTCAATTTAAATTGCTAAGCTATGGACTTTTCAAGTTACTCCCCTATTGATATTTTTCCAGGAAAACAGTAGCATTTATTTGTCAAAAGTACAATTTGTTAAATGAAAAAAATATCTTTAGATGTTTGAAATTATGTTGAATAATATCGAATTATCTTTTGAATATAATTTATTTGGAATTCTGTCGTAAATTAAAAACGACAAGAATTGGTGATCACATTATTTAATGTAAAATTAATAACTCATTAAATTTAGTTGGGTTTTCTCGTTCTTTATTTCTAACAGATGAATATTCAATGTATATCAAGGAAGATAAATCTGCTGATAACAAACCAGAAGATGTGAAGTCGTCAGAAACAATAAAAGAGCCTTTATATCAAACATTAGCTAAGCAGTCTTGCGAGCATTTGATTTGTGGAATAGGTGCCTTTGAAGAGATTCAAGACAATGAGAATCTTTCACATTTGCTATGTAACATGGGCCGGGTCATGAGATTTAGGGCACATATTCCGATGCAAGACGACGAGTAAGAGTAAAAATATTAAATGTATAGACAGCATTAACAAAAGTATATGTATTTTAGTTCCGATGTCATACGACTTCAAGGGAATTTTTATAATCAATCATTTAGTTGCTATGAACGTGCTCTTGGTATCTTGGGTTCACGTAAAAAGAATCCGGAATTATGGGATGCAATTAAACAAGAAATATTAACAATCACGTTTAGCTTTGCTAAACAGGTTCAAGATTATCTTGCTTCCGATTTGGTAAGTATAATATATACAATATAAGTAGAGTCAACCCCTTGCATTAACTCTGTAAATATACTTTTAGGCAACTGAGGAAACCAAAGGGGAATCAGTCGAATTGCTTCGGAAATTTTTAAATCTCTGTGATTTTAGACATTCAAGATCTAAGCAAGTCTTGCATCAATCAGGCCTAATTCATAGCAGGTAATTTAATTTTAAATGCATCCTAATTTTAATATTATAATGGCTGTGTTTTATTCTTATGATAGATTAGCCTCATTTTATAACAGTCAAGTGTGCAAAGCCCAAGGAACTCAAACGATTACAACTAGTTTGCCACTTTGTCGTTTTCACTATAAAGAGGCTTCAAAAATGTTTGAACGTATTAAAGAATACAAGGAATATTTTGACATTCAAGTACACAAAATTGCACTCCAAATACACCAGGTTGAGGGTATGATTATTTTGTGATTGTATTCTTCTTTTTTAACTCGATACCTTTCAGTATCGTCTGACACTATTATAAAAATGAAAGGTTTGCAAAAGGCCTTAAATGTATGCTTAGAATCCAAGCCAATGCTAGACTTTGTAAAGAAAAGCAGCGCTAATGTGCGCACAGAGGATTTGAATACCATTTTAAAACTTTTTGAAAATCGCATACAATATATACTAAGAACTTTGGCAAACATACGGCCCATGGAGAAGTGTGGACAAAATCGTAATATCTATAAGCGTATGTATAGCGCTTTTTTAAATATTAAAATGATCTCAGACGAAGGTTTTTTAGCCGCACACTTATCTAACATTTTGGAAAGAATTAACGAAATACAATAATACCATATGTAAAATACTCTTAATGCAGTCCTGAAATATTTTGTAACCGTTTTTGAATAATTGTTATGTTTTACGAAATAAATTTATTTTACTATACCAATACACTATACAATACCAATTTTATTATTCTAAGGGATCTAACGAAAATTTGGTTACTTAAACCAATTATAAGAAGATTATTTTAGATGTGTACTTTTAATGTTTCAAAATAACTTTTGATAATCTTTTTTTTACCCACTTTTTATAATGAGGCTCAGGGTTAAGTTGAATTGCATCGCATTTCTTATATTCGTCTATAGATCACCAACAGTTTCACATTGGTAGATGAAAACATTTAGGTAAGTTATGAACAACGTTTTCAAAAGATATTTTTTGTTAACTCCATTTTAAATACTTTTTCTCTTTTATTAGGTTTTTATTGTGCAAGACATTTGAGCTTTAGTGGTCATTACAACAGTATAACAACATTCCAATTTGAGTCTGACACTATGTTTTTGTGTTTTTGAGGTAAGTTCATATCAATATCTGTATAATATAGATAAGGCAACTTTTAGTAGTAGGCTTATGCTTATTTTTGTTGTGAAGTTGTGATTTAAAGGTGATTGCGAAAGATAAGTTTATAGTAAAAAACGATATTCATGTCGTTGCAAAAACAAAATTAAAAGCAAAATAACTTAAAAATGCTTAAGCGGAGTACATATTGTACTTTAATTATCTTTACGAAGTAAACAATACTATTTTGTGGACGTTTTATTCTTGGCAAGCTAATAAAAAATTCCTCAAGTGTGTGAAATATTGTTTGTACATCTTGAGGCTTATTCCTCGTTTTTTGGTTTTCGAATTTCATTGGTTTTTTTAAATTCACTTATCGATATTCGTACCGTTCATTATGTATGTACATACCATACACATAGTGAATTGTATAAAAAGATAAAGAGATGTTAGATAACATTTGCATACTAGATAAATTTTGTAGTTAAATCTTATTTGCTTTATTTCGACGTGTTTTTCTCTTTCTCGCAAAAATTAGTAACAAAGGTATGTCAGTGATCCTTCGGTTAGATCACCTTTGTTTAACATTCATTTTCAATTACAAACTGCCAACGGCAATGTTGGTTAGCGGATTGCTATATTTGTTCATCAGTGGGGGAGATAAGAAATTAATTGCAAGATATGGCTTGCATATGAGGGGTCGATATTAATGAATGATCCATGTGTAAAGATAACTTCAGTCCTTGTCTAGATCGTATGCATGATGAATTGAATTGAGTCTTGCAACGCATAAAGTAGGCCCCACTTATCTTCCCGCACTGACCTCCGTGGCACATGTATTAATCTCTGAATGCGCGGTTAGCACGCAATTAGACCACTCGTTTAAATTGTGTTCTTTAATGTGATGTAATGAAAATTATTTTAAGGTTGCACGTTCCAAAAGTGTGATAGTGCCTTTTGAAACACGGGGTTTTAATCAGGTGCAATTTGCAAGAGAAGGAGAAACTTGCATATTTTGGTTAGATATTTCTATTTACTTACTTTCCATATAAAATATTTATGAATTTTAAGAAGACTTACAAATTTTCATCTGACTACGATGAGAGGGTTTTGTGTCATATTGAAATGGTGGCATTTTCCCTGCTGAAATACTAAGAAACTACTACTTATTACATTTGTGTAAATAGTGACATTAACAACGTAGGAAAGTTTTGAAGCTTTCGTTTTTCTAAACGACTCCAAAGAGGGAATTTGGATAATGCTCTTCTTATTTTTACTAACCAATAAAAGCTAATATAAGTTAAAACGAGAAGAAGCGAGTGTTTGCAATTGAATCATGCATCCTTTCTTAAAAGATCAATTGAGAACATCAATAAAACAATGAATGACATAAAAAAAAGTTGTTTGTTTCATGAGCCACAGGAATAAAAATAATTCACCACATCGATTGAAATGCAAATGCAACACTTCGGAAATGTAATCTAAGTAAAACGTTTAGATTTTCAAAACGGTTTCATTTTGATTTAAAGATGACTAACTGGAAATTTTAAATATTTTCATGCAAATGTTTCAATCTTAAAATTCCAGTTTATAACATTTAATTAATTATAAATAAAGTAAAATTTACTTAAATTCTAAGATTCTCACAAGCTTTTTTCGGAGTACAGTGGTATAAGATTTTATATTTCATTTTTATTTGAAATAGAATAAGTATAAATTATAACTATATATGTATATGGTAAAATAAGTAATAGGTATTCAAAGTTTGAATTTTTAGAGGTTTACATTTTTGAGTTCCTATTATAAATTTAGCAGTTTTTGTAAGAAGTAGGAAAATATTTTGAGCAATTTTAAAAAATTTGTTTTAAATGAAACAAATAAATTTAAAACAAAACATTTTTGGTATGCATCAACATATTTGTACTCTATCAATCTAAAGTTGTTTGATCAAAAACTGTTAAAAAACAAATCATGAGAACATTTTTACAATCGTCATCCATGTCGGATTTTGATGAAGTTTGGCCTGCGCGTTCCGTTCGCCCCAAAACAGAAGGATCTGAAGGAATTTTGCCGCATTACCTATACTTTCAAAAATATTTAACTTTTCATTTTTGACCTGTCAAAGTTAAAAAGTGAATAATTCCACCCCAAAATCCCTTTCCATCTGCACAATTCCAATATTGAAGCGCAAAACACTTCTCGCACAGTTTGTTAATAGACGTTTTGTAAAAGGAAAATAATTAATTAATATATTTTTCTACAAGTACAAATAAACTGTCATATTGGTGTGACGAAACGAACTGACAGATAAACCAATTTGTTTTTGTCTTTAGTAATACCTTTGTTTTCAGTGTTAAATGTTTAAAAAAAGTTTGAAATGTTTAGTACGTGCAATTTTCCGTCAGATTTTATTGGATTTTTGAGTGAAAATACTTTGAGCGTACGTCAGAATTAAAAGTTGAATAATTTCAAAAGTATAGGCCGGTGTGACAAAATTCTTACAAGCCAAATTTCATCAAAATCTGATATGGGTGACGGATGTAACATTATGCCAACTCATGTTTAACACTAAACCTACACCAAGACCGGTCAAATTGACCGGTACTTAATTTTTTCCTTGAGTGAATTATAATTTTTAATACTAGAATTACCAAGACCAGTCAAAATGACCGGGACTCCATGTCTTCCTTGAGTGATTTATAATTTTTAAAATTATAGGTTAAAATGTATGCCAACATTTACATATGTAGATTCATGATTACGACATATTCAGAAATTGTTTTTAATTTATGATTGTTCATCCAATTTTGAAGGGAAATTACAATAAAAACGCAGAAAATGAGTGAAATTACAAGTTTGAGTGCTGGTAGTTCTAGTGTTAAAATTATAGGTTAAGATTTATGCCAACATTTCAGGTTCATAATTGCAACATATTTAGAAATCCTTTTCAATTTATCATTACTATTCCAATTATGAAGGTACATTACAATATAGGCGCGAGAAATGAGTGATTCTACATGTTTGAGTGCTGGTAGGTTTAGTGTCAAAAGTTGCATATTCCGTAAAACCTAGAATGTTGCCCCTTTGCCCCTTTAAATTGTATTAATATTATTTTATTTAGATGGGTCTCTTCCAAAGTGCACTTTGCAATCCCGGAGACATCTGGCTTTTCAGATTACTATCAGCGTCAAAACAAAACCAAAGTTCACAAGAGCGCTAATAAAAATCCCACTATCGCCACCCGCCGCCTCACGATAAGCGGCAAAAGCGGTCTAAATTTAATTGCGACTTCAAATCGCCGACATTATAGTGGGATGATAAGAATTCAAGATCAATAGTGTAAAAAGCAGGCAAAATAAACAAAAACGAGGTTTTTGACTCGACTGCGCGGCCGGCGCTTGAATATCGAATAAGGTTGGCCGCCGATCGAGTTTAGCGACGCCGGCGACGGCGACGGCGTCACAAGATTTAATGGCTCCATCTTTCATCCGTCCGCGGCATGGGTGGACCGGCTCATTAGCATACCGCGGAGAAATATAAAATTTAAATAAGATGGGGAACCACTAGCCGGCTCCAAGAAGAAGGTGCAGTGTAGGTGCTCCGCTGAATCCGAAGACGTCACCGCGAACTTTGGACATGCACCAGCACATGGCGGAGCGGCGAGCGGATCGTTATTTAATTAATTCCGGCGCCCGAAGCGCTCTGCCCCGAAAAAAAGATTGCAACATTCTCTACGGTAAATTCGCTGAGAAAGTAGCTGGCCGGCGCGACGACTCCGCGCGGTGCGTGCCCAGAGCGAAAATGTTGGAAAATAAAATTAAATAAAATGTAAGCTGCAAAGTCGCGAGTTCCGCGCACCGCGGAGTGGCCGCAGAATTTCCACGAGCAGTTCGAACAGCAGCAGAAAGCGACACGTTTCACGCTCGCTCCTCGGCTCGACGGCTAAAAATAACCCCCGGCCGCAAAAATTCTAACTGCGGAGTGATGATAGTCTAGTCGCGAGTCACAAAATTAGGAGGCTTGTAATTAGTGCCCCAAGGGTAATTTTGTCTAATTCGGTTGTTAGGACGCATAGTGTTACTGCCTTGCACAGCTGTAATGGGATAAACCCTCGTAAATTAGCAAGGGTACACGAGGAAGTCGCAAGGGAAGAAGGACGAGCGAGACTAGTGTTGGTGTAGTTTGTGCTATGAACTCCAGGAAAGTTCCAGAAGTGTAGGGGCTTCTGTGGAAATTTCCTATTTTATACCATTTTATAACTATGAATTAACAAATTCAACATTTTATAGAGCCAGTACTACCCGTACAAGGGACATTATTCACTGCGTGTTATACAAATTTTTTACGAACAATTTTCGAAACTTTCTTCTCGAGAAAGTGTCTATACCTTCCAGGTTGGCACTCTGCTCGAACTAAAATATCACCTCGATATTGGGCTCAGTCCCTTTTCTTCTTTGTCCTTTCGAATCCAGTTACCAAAACCGGTGATTGAAAAAAAAATGTCTCGACGAAGTCCGATATTTTCACAACTACTTCCGACCCACCAATAAACCACACCTTTTTTGTAGCAACCTTGTTTCAGAAGTAGCAAATAATATCACCGAGATTCAGTTTCCGTATATAAAAAATTGTTCAAAACGACCAAAATGCGCAGTACTACAGCGAGAAATGCAAATTTGCTTAGAATGGACCTGAGACTTTTCAGCTCTAGATACAGATACAGGCGGGCGCCACTTGACACGTCTTATTTCCTCCGAAGACCGAACGAAACTGAATGAAATCTTCAGAACCAGACCAGCCACCAGATGAGGTTCCTCCCCGCGACTGTACAGTTGCATGGATGTATGCTCGAGTACAGAGGAGGAACTCGGCGGCATTCTTCCATCGGCAGAAGCTTCCACCGCGATAAAATCGTGAGCGGTACGGCGGCTCCCAGGTCGCGGAAAGTGCTGCTGGTGTCTCGCCCAAAAGCCGGTAGTCGCTCTCTCCCCCGTCGACTGGCGGGCTGAGCACCCATAGCCCATTCCATTTGTAAGACGACTCCCTTCCCGGGCACCCATAAATCATCC
The DNA here is from genome assembly GCA_959613345.1 of Tolmerus cingulatus. Classification (NCBI taxonomy): domain Eukaryota; kingdom Metazoa; phylum Arthropoda; class Insecta; order Diptera; family Asilidae; genus Tolmerus; species Tolmerus cingulatus. Next base: position 46,642,848 of record OY390707.1, read on the forward strand.
GTGGACCGACAAGAAGGACAAGAAGGAATTGCACCTTTCTTTTTATCTGGACCGAAATAGGATCCCAGACGCACCCAATTTACGGGTTTCTCCTGGGAAGGTGCTTAATTGGGATAGTAAGAAAAATCAATGGTCTTCGTCGAGGGTTACATTTTTTACCTCAGACTGTGCCTTGAGTTGCGCACAGCATTCTTCTGTTACTAGGGCTGCCAGAATTTGGCTGGAGAGGAGAAAATTTAGTGCTGTATGTTAACATAACATAATTGGAGCACTTTAAGCGAAGGTCCCAGACTGGCCGGGATATGATTTATGAGTTGCAATCCAGCAATCCAGCAATTCACAACATACAAGAGCAGGAAAATGTATTTACGTCATAGATCAGGTCTGGAAATTTGATTCAATCAATCTTCCATATAAAGAGACCTATTATGTAATAATATTTAATATTTCAAATAAAAACCTCTTTAATCTATGTACAGTACATATTTATATGTATACATACATAGTTCATACATATGTATGTATGCGAACCAAAAATTTCCATAAGTTTATTTGCCCTGGATCCTTCCACCACGGTTTTCGAGGGTGAAAAGTGCTCTTCTCAGAGCAGACCCAAGCGTAAACAAGTTCTCCCTATTGAATTAGTGACGCAGGTGGTGTTCTACTCAACGTCATCACCAAAAAGGACGTCACAGTCATGATTGCTGCTGTTATTTTTAAGGACATGGAGTTATACAAGCACGCCACTAGCTACATAGACCTTTTTTTACGCGATGCTACGGACCGGGAGCCCATGAGCCTTCTCAAATTAAGGATTTTATTCGTCACAAATCCTCTGCTATGATATATCATATATACTATACATATTAGTCTAAACATTTTTGATTTGTAGTTCAAAATTACCAACGTATTGAAATATATTGAACTGAAGGATATTTTTATCCTAGCTAAAAATCTCATATTTAATTAATATCAACTTAATTAAGAAAGTTTTGGAGGTACCGTCGAAGGAAAAACTAAATATTTATTGAGAAGTTAATGAGAAATATAAAACTTGTTTGCATTGTAGAAAAACTATAACATAGTAAATTAAGATAAAAATTTAAATATTTATTTAAATATAATACTTTTTTCTATACATTGAAATTAAGAATAAGTTATAGTAAAAAAGATCTCTCAAGTTTGAAATTAATTTGAATGTGTAATATAGGTTTTTTCAATTTGCAATATTTAGAGCGTATATAAAAAAAAAATTCATTATACATTTTGAGCAAGTGATGTAAAAGTTTGGCGGTTCGATAAACTATTTAATTTTATCATTAAATCTTTATGCCGGGGTTCTAAAAATATGATAAATGGCTAAAGATACTTTTTAGGCACCCAAAATCAATTGTAGGACCATTCCAACTTCTCTAAGAATCTTTTTCAAATCCTGCCATTATTCTTTGTTTGTACATATGTATACCGTTTATTGATTTGACACTCAACAGATAACTCATTAAACTATTAATTTTATATTGCATAATTATAATATTATATTTATAATACTTTAAGTTTGAACGCTATTTTCGTTTTATATCAGCTTTCATAAAATCACACGGACGAGGCTTAAGAACTGTTGTTTCAAGAAGGAATTTCAATTGAAATTAATTTGATGAAGTCCTCCAAATGTATTCATTTGTTTCCTTTCCACGGAGTCTAATGTACCTACATAAATCCTTAAATATAATTTTTATAAAAACGTCTCAAAATTTAAAATCTTCGTCGCAACGAGTGTATTGTATCAAACAGAGATTTTTTCTAAAAAAATGTATGTACATATGTGTGCCTAAAATTGTGTTATTTTTATGAATAAGTAAATAAGGAGGCGTTCGATTTATTTATTTATGTTTTGTAGCTACTCTCTTTTCAAATCAAAAAATACAAGTAGCAAGCAATGACTTGCTAAAGAATTTGAACAAAAAAATTAGTCCAATTGACAGATAAAATTCGCAGTATATACATATGTACAACATTTCAAAATCAATTTTTAGTGCAGCTCCATAACCAAGTATATCTAAAAAACCAGTAATGAATCGGCTTCATAAGATCAGAACCAGGATACGCTGGTTCTTCCTGAAAAATTACCACGTAATAATTGCTCTATCAATAATTTTGGCGTCCACAACTGGCTTCTTTCACATGCAGTGGAAATATCGAAATAGGGACTTAATTTTTTGGATAAACGCGATCCAGTCGCTTTACAAGCAGTACGGTTACCTTTTCGTTCTAACGACAGTAGCCGTGTTGGTCCTGAATGTTTTAATTGTCGTCTTCCTGTTCGCGATCAACGTCAGTCCCATCAACATTCTACCGCGGCTGGATGTTAGGCAGCAATACTGCGATTTCCTGTTTATGCGGCTCTTGTCGGAGGTAAGTAAGATCAAGGAGCGCGAGTTGAAGGACAAGCCGATCGTCTCGATGGATAGCTTCATCAAGGCGCACGAAGAAATCCATGAACACATTGCGAACTTCCGCAAGGATGCTCGCAAGTTGCTTGCCCCCAATGAGAACGAAGTGTCCTTGCCATGGGAAGAAATATACGACACAGAGAGCGAAATAATCGACAAAAAGTTCCTGCATATTACACTGGGCGTGGATACTGTTAAGGAATTAATAAATTCATAGAGTCCCAAACAATTTATTTTCCCTCCCTCTACATATGTACTATAAATAAAACTGTGAAGCAAAATTAATCCAAGATTATTAATTTTTTACAAAATTTCCTTGGCGTGATTTATAAACAACACAAGCTAAGAAAAAACGTTAAAAGGCGCAATTTAATTTCAATTTAACTTGATTATTTTAAATATATATATAAATATACCAGTCTCATGGTTCTCCAATATATTCATGATTTATTGGTTCTTCTGCTAAAAATTTGAGCGGAAGCAAAATGTTTTTTCATGTTTAGCATATGTATGTACTTTGCTTTCTAAATTCGCAAAGTATTACCCTACGTTGGCGTGGTATCGACTTAGAGCCTTCCTGCAAACATTTGGAATCTAAACAGGGGTATAACAATTGATTCTACTTGGTCTCCAGATCAACATTTCTTCTCAATTGAAAATTTTGAGGGTTTAACCTTGTAAAATGTTTTATAACTTCAGAGGCATCGTAGAATATTGAATGATAGTGTGCTGAACCTTCGAACTTTCTAACGACATCTCTTACGACCCAATTCGCCAAGAAACAAGCGAGAGGTTGCATAAAACTTGAAAAATTGCTATTTCAATATCTAAAATTTGACTTTGAGCCTTTGTTTTGTCATTTTGTTATATTGAAACATCAACAAAACGTACTCCAATCAGACGTCCGGTTCCGAAGTTATTCCTGCTAGAGTAGTTTGTATAATTTCAAAATAAAATAATTTCTTGCATTCACTAGTTTGTAAGACCATATGTGTTTAAAAATTAAATAATACTAAATATTTAAGGTTAAAGTGGCAAATTTTTTCGAATAGTTCGCATATGTATGTATAAATAAAAATCACTGATAGATTATATGAGCACATGATTTCCTCTTATTGATCCGGTTAAGGAAACCTCTGAGGTACTAAAAATACAAGTGGCAGACCAGAAGTCCACGTCCAGACTTCTTCATTATCACACAAATAAAAGTTTTAAGTTTTGAATCATCGTTGCTTTATTGAAAATACAATTTAATCAGCATGATGCTTTTGCTACTTTTTTTCGACTTTCACAATTAATATTTAATAACTTTCAGCTAGAAATGTGGCACAACACTTGCAAAGTTCAGGTTATTGCCAACATTCCAAAAGAGAGATTTTGCTTCCTGTTAGCAATGCAAAGTATGTGACATTGGGCTTTATCAAGCAAATACTTCTTATTATAATTTCTGTAGAATATTATTATCTTTTTAAACATATGCTCGTTTGTCTGTAAGTATTTTAAGTACTTATGTAAATTTGAATTTGTTTTCTCATTTCATTCCAATGAAAGATTAAATTTGTAAATTATTTTATACATATAACGATTTTTTTGTGGTGTCTGGTTTTGTAACTTCAGGCTATTTTCAAAAAGGTTGTTAAAACTGACGATACGTTTTCAAGTAATCATATCTTTCTTGCCAGGGTCCTGCGCAACCCTGGTTGTATACATATTTTTGTAGGTTATACTAGTGTTTTAATTTAATTTCATAAATAAATAAGTTTCGCATTGATTTACAATTTTCGTTTTCTGTACTACAGACAATACACGTATTTTATTTAAAATTATGAAAAGTTCTCTTATTCCCCAAATATAACTCCTCTTTTATTTTTATGCCTCAAAAATCGTTTGGCCAAATTATTTCCCTTTTACAGAAACAATACCTTATTTGGATTCAAATTAAATTAACTGATTATTCTCCTAAAAATTGTGAAAAGACTAATACAATAAGATAGTAGTTATTTTATTTTAGTGCACATTCACATTTTCCATTAGACAAATATGCTGAAGCGAGTTCAGAAAGCCTCCAGAGGAAAGCCAAAGCATTCTTGAGAAATGCAGTCCGTTCCATGTTGTGAATTCCTCTTTGAAAAAGAAAATTGAATAGATTCTTTAATATTATTTGAAGAATGGGACATCATCCTTGGAATTCATTAATTTCTTTTCATTTCCGTATTAAAGTAAAAATAAGATGGAACAACTCTGAAATGAATTAAATTCTCGTATTATAGTAATAATGCAGGATATTCGATATTATTTAGAATTCGGAAACGTTATTGACTAAATATACTACAAATTATCTAAGAAAATCTTCGATTATTGTCTACTATGTATTATATAAAAAATATTTTAAGGGCGGAATACCTTGGGGTTTAGGTAATAGTAAGCCATTAATTCGATATAACGATATCTCAGCTATGGTTTGTTTATTCATTAATTATTTCACGGGCACGTGTTATAGAATAACTACCACGAAGGGGAGGTATTTAATATTCTAACCGTTTAACAGAGAAAACCCAACTAAAGTGATGAATTTCGGGGGGATCCATATATAAGAAGGAATCTAGTTGAACTTTGACATTTTTTGGCAATATTAAAGAGTATGCCTACACAGCGGAAATTCTTTCGAGTTTTAATAAAACTTTTAAAGTACATAGTCCCTCATCTAGTTGGCAGCTTGCTCTAAAATGATTTTTGCCAAGGAAAAGGACTACCGCGCATTTCTGACATTGGGAAAGGTCATATCAAAACGTAGAACATAACTACATAAATGTGCTTTTCGTTCCAAGGAAAATTGTGTTAACTCGGAGTGGAGCTGGTTCGCTTGTAAAAAGTATGTTAGACTAGTTAACTGCGCAAATTTGTATAGAACTTCGGGAACGAAGAAGGAACATCATCTAGACACTTCTAGTTATTTGCTGTGGACTATTAATGTTTATACATAGGTCGTTTGCATCGTAGAGCAGACAAAATAAGGTAAACGCGATATCTATGTCAAGGACATACTTATGTGTGTTGTTCTCGTTCAATAATCTACATTAGAAATTATTTAGCAAATGTATGTACACACAAACACACACAATATTCTTGGTGCCTTTTAAAGTGAACAACCATAAAATTTTAAATAGTTTATACATATAGTACATATTTATATATCTCGACAAGCAATTTGCTTATGGAAAGCACAAATGAAGTTATGAGCGAAAAAGGTGCACGTGGATATGTATGAACGTGTTAATACATATACCTAGATAATTTTTGACATGACGATGTTATTGGATATTCGTGCACAAAATTATATTCATTCCCTTCTGCATGACGAAAGAATTAGCGAATTCATAACAGAAATTGAAGAACAAATAAACCATCTAAAAACATCTTCTATGAAAACGGCAATAATGATTTAATGCGTTAAAATGTAAGTACAAGATTTCAGATATTAATTCCATATTTGTATGGAACCTTATCGTCAGGAGATATTGGGGATCATATTAATAACACATGAAATACACTGTGTAGTTGATGAAAAAGATTTCAGTTCATAAGGTTATAATAAATAATTTTTTATTTTTTTTTCATATACATACCTACAGCGAAAAAGGTGGTGAACGATGTTTCGTTTTCAAAAAATTATAAACTTTTAACCAATGCTTTGTGGAATGCGGTTTAGTTTTCTAATTAAAGGTTAATATTTAAATATGTACTACACGTGGGATGTTATTACAAATTCTGTCGGGATTTGTCAAGTAAGCAAGCAATAATATTCTCTAACTTACAAAATGCCATTTTCAAACCACATAGGTTTTTAATTAAATTTTGCGAATAATAGCAATTACCTAAATCGACACGTTAAGTGAAAAAAATTAATTAAGTAGGACAAAATACTTTCTTCAAATAAATGAAGTTTAAAAAAGGTAAAATTTTTAATTTAGTTTTCTATTATAAACAACGATTGTTCATTGTTAAAAGTTACGCTACGATAAGAAACGTTAAAACAGACCGATTGGAACAATTTCCGCTTAAAATTCTTGGGAGTGTAAAAATAACTTCTGCCTCTGCTAAAATAAAAAGAATATAAGAACCTCGAAAATTTTCTAATATAGAAAAGAGATGTAGTGTCTCTTTTAAAATCACATAATGAGCATACATAAATTTATTCAATGAAAAATAAGTTACTAACACTGAACGTAATTTCTGCATAAAATCTATAATACTTTTCCCGTAGATAGTTCTTAACATATTCGTATAATAAATTCACAATTTTTGCAATTCTTCCAGTTACTGTAAATAAGTTAATACAAATATTAAGTTTTCAAGCATTGGTAGCATATTTGATCATTAAAAAATAGAAAATAAAAGAGCCATTATCTATAGCATGATAGCATCAATCAATGTTATTGATGTATTTTCGTAATTATCGGGTCTAATTCCATTGAACCTTTAGTTTCCTACTGGAATTTTTCGATTTTGCAAGGTATGTTAGGAATTTGGTGGAGTTCTTTCCTTAGAATTGAAAAGTATTATACTATATTTTTCTTGTTTATAAGCAATCTTTGCATTGCTGTCTGTCTACTAACGTATATGGCTAAATAAATTTGTAACTGTCTGTCTGGCGCCGGTTGAATTCGAATACTTTTTATTTGAACAGTTGGATTGCGTTGCTCGTGTCGTATGATATTCTGATTAATATTAAATTATTTACTATTTCAGAACCAAATTGGCTGAGATTCTCGCATTTTTTGCAAATTCCAGTAACACTTGTATTAAGTAAAGCGGTCCATATGTCTGGCTGAATGTCACTTTTTCCACCGAATATGTGGGTGTTCGATTTTGTGTTTGCTCTCTAACTGCTGTAACTGCATCGTCACCTTCGAAAAATCTTCTTTGTGTCTTGGCTATCGCTATGGCTTATACACTGATTTTAATAAAATGAACTGAATATAAAATTCTTATTTGCGCATTTAAACAAAATTATAAAGTGCACACGAATTGAGGTTAGGAAAATATCCATATATGTAGTGGGACACCATTTTTCAAATATTTTAATTGAACCAGTATTGAACTTCTCCAAAATAATTTAAACTTAAAATTTCTTTTTAACCAAAAAAAAAAAAAATCTCCTTCTCGACTTTTTGAAAATTTAGACTATGCAATACTATTATATTATACAACATACTTCTATTGGTTGTTACAATTTCACTTCAGATGAAGAAACATAAACATATTAAATATCTGTTGAATCTATTTTTAACTATTAATACTCACTACTCGAATATGTAAGTGCACCTACAAGGAAAGATTACCAATTGAAAATGTGCTATTCTGATGAAACTTGGCAAATATGCTACCCTTAATGAGACATTTAACAATATTTAGCGACGTTTTCAAGCTCTGCTGAAAATAAATCCTTGGGATTAAATGCCTAAAATTTTATAAACTGTTTGGATTAATATTTTGTAAAGGCATCTGGAGTACTTGTATTTTATTTCATTGACTTTATTGTATGCTAGAATATGCCCACGCCTTCGTTTAGGTGGTGTTAATTTTATTATTTTAATTGAACTCTCAATAGTATAGAAGCGTGATTGAACTGAAACTAAGTAAAAAATCAGAGATAACTAGGTACGCTCTACAATTGTGCTTAGCGGGAACACGAACAATTTTACTTTATTTCCTGTGGTTGTATTGTCAGAAAATATTTTATATTATATAATATATGTAGATTGTGAATGTTTGAACTGTTCGTACAGTGAAGACTTTTAAAAAGTAACAAATACAAGTATAATATGAACAATTATTACTTAAAAGAAAACACAATGTTGAGATTCATATATGCTTACAAAAGTTAATATTTCAACGTTAGAAAAAAACAGCACAATTTTTTAAATAAACATTATATTATGAACAAACTAAGAAAACGGTTGGTCTTAAAATTAAAATTGTCAAATAATCTGCATACTTGTTTTGCGTTTATAAAATAACAGCGACAACGTTACTATGATTAGAAGGCGCCTACAGTATTATTTATTTATTTCAATTGATGGAAAATGATTCAAATAAATTGGAGTAAATATTTAATTTAAGTTTCGTCGCACTTCTCTTTTTTGTTGTTTTCTTTTTGTTAATACTAACTATTATTGGTATTCTTTAATATTTATAACTTCATAAAAGAAGTAGTTGTTCAATTTAAACTTTAGGAAGAGGAAATAATTTTAATTGTTAATATCAGCCCTGAAAGGTAAAGTTTCTACTGTCGACTAGGTGGCGCCACGCGAGACAGTCAGTGCCTCCAACTTAACAATGCGTCAAAGAACTTGTCAAGCAAGTTGTTGTGACAGTCAGGTTACTAAGGGCCGCTTTATCACATGTGGGCTTGTTTATTTCTGGAAAAATCCACTAAATAGTTTGCTGAATATTGCGAGGTGTTTGTTAAACTCTTAAACACTAAGAATGTCATCAGAGGAGTATCAATTTGATGGAATTCTGCTCGCCATGGCTGAGCAGCACAAAGGAGGAGTGTTCGAGGTACTTGTGAATGTTAACCGGCTTTAAACTGATATAACATAAAAATGTGCCTCTTCCAGCTACTCCAGACATTTGCGAGCTTCTTAGCCAGGAAAACAGATTTCTTCGTTGGAGCAAAGCAGGGCGAGTGGGAAAAGGTTGCAAATCTATAATAAAATTTGTAGAGGTTAGGTGCGATGAATTTCAAATTTTGTAGATTCTTTTGTCCGCATTCCGCCAGGAGGGAGACAAGGCTTTAGAGATTCACAACCAGAAATTAAAGGAACGGGAAGAAGCCGAGATGAAAAGGCAAGAAGCAATCAAAAAGAAGCGGGAGGAGGAAGCTAAAGCAAGTGAAAGTTCTATTAGCGAAGTTACCGAAGAAGAGGCCGAGCGAATACAGAAGGAAATCGATGAAGAGAAGTAGGTCGCAGGAAGTTACGAAAGTTTTTAGTAATACCGCGTTTGTAGGCAGAAAAAGGTTAGCACGCAACCCATGGAAGTTTCGCAGCCGTTGGGAGATGATGGTGATGAAGCAATGGATGATGCAGAGAAAGGGAAACTTAAGCCGAATGAAGGCAATGGGTGCAATTTGGAGCACTACAGATGGACCCAGACCCTTCAGGAAGTTGAGGTGAGTACTGTCCCAACTTTTAATATGTAAAAATCCAGGGTTGTATTAGATTCACACTAGTACAGAGATGACAAATCCCATATGGATAACAATTTTGGTTAATTGACCTAGTCACATTTTTTTCAAGTTAACAGAGGACTTTAATCACTAAATGAATATTCTACATTTCTGCGCTTTTCCCATCGGTCGTTACGCTAGTTAATGAAATTGAAACCTATTCCCATAACTCTACTTACCGAACTAGAAGAGAAAATTCATTTCGGGTTATGTGTTATCCAGGATATTAACATAAACTTAGTTTGAAATTAAGGTTTTATGATAGAAATAATTCTTGATGTATTTGAATTCACTGTGGTTGCCTTTGTAGTGCTACGCAATGTCTTTCTGAATATTGACTTCACGCACTAAATTAAAAAGCTAATTTGCTTTTACGTGATATAAACAAATCAACAAACTGACAAATATAAAGGTTTTTTCAATTTGTTGAAGGCAATATAACTCTTTTGAAGGATAGTAGATGTAATATAATAACTGTTTTATTTTCATTACTCCATTTATCTAAAAAACTATTTTCCACGCGGAACTTTATTTCCCTTGAAACAATCCATCACAGATCACTTTATTGCGCAAATTACCGGCTATGTGAAATTTATCGTACTTCAAATACAAACATTAAAATACGAAATGTGAACTTTTACGGAAATCTTAAAATTTTTTCTCAAAACGGTAATTTTATTAGTGAAAACTCACAGGTTTTCTAATTATTACATAATAACAGTTAAGTAATTTTTTTTTTATCAAGCGTTCCTCTTTCACTCTGTCGTTGTACTTTTGAAGCTCCTTTAACACAGTCATACGCATAGGTTTACAAAGTGTAGCACCTGTTTTGAAACTGACCACATTCCCATGTGAAATCAGGGTACTCAGCATAATAGAAGACTGCTAATAAATATGCTTAATTTAATAATCAGGGTAACATAATGATCATGGCAGAGTAATCGTCATCAAATCAGGATAGTATTAGTATTACAAAGCTCAAGCTGGGCTGCCTTGGGCAATGGATCATTTGATCCTCTGAAAGTAGTTCAGATTTTAAAATCTATACTTAATATTTATTGGTGTAAGAGTATTTAAATTATATTTAGGATATAAACAAATTTGAATCAGTAGCGTCATCACTAAAATATTAAAAATGCTAGGCTTTTACAATTGTAAAGCTAACTCCTAAGTTTTTACTCACAAAATAGGCATTAAAAAAGTAGAATTTTCAAAATAATTTTTTATTTATTTATTTACATTAGTAGAGCCATTACACACTTAACTTTATGTGCAAAGTAATTCATCTTAAAATGACAAAGGTATTTGAAAGATAATTTACCTGCTTATCAAAGTAAAGGCTAGGTAAAACATAAGATATTAAAGATAAGGGAAGCAAAAGAAATTAGCTAACTTCATAGGTACATATATTTCTAATCCGCGTGGCCATAGATGGTAACCGGATACAATTTGTGATGTTCAAATCTGAAAGAAGATTGAGTGGTTGGTTTGGATTGGAGGCATTAAGGAGGTCAGCTAGCGAGGGGAAGGAATCCTCTTCAAAATAAACTTTTACTTTTAAAAGTGTTTGTATTTTATTGTCTGCATTGTTAGACCGTAGGCAAGATTACACATGACTTGCATGATTTTATAGTGTTATCTATCACGAATCGACAAAATGCTTCTCTTAGTTCCAGTAGCAGTTCCATTTAACATTTTTAAAATATGCTACTTTTAGAACAGTAAAAACAATTTTTGAATTTAAACTTTGTTTTGTTAGATTTACATATCTTATATTTCATTATGATTTTTTTAGTGTATATAATTAAATTTATTATTATTATTAAAATTATACAAATTCCTTTCTTGAATTTTGAAATTTGTATGTCATACTCGATATTACGGATAAAGAAAATCTCCACTTTTGGAGTTTAAATTTTTATTGGATGGCTAATTTTTCATATTCCAGTTATTTTACCTATTTTGATATTTTCGATTTCATTCAATTTTTCTTTGATTGCATAAATTATTGACTGTTTATTGGCATTTTTGTGATTCCTGTAGTTATCAAATAACAAAAGAATCTGTTGTCATCTGAATCATAATGAGATGTGAATCATTTAACAAAATCGCTTCCGAAGTTCAACTTCTGAGAAAGAATGGAGGGAAAAATTAGACAGTTTTGTGTAATTTATTCTATAGCATGCCTGCAAAAAAACATCCAGGAAAAGGGAAAAATTGATTAGAAAACAGTGAATTAAGCATTTTTACAGATTTTATTCAATATCACAGGAATATATATAAATTTTCCTCACATTTTTCGTAGATTAGAAAGAAAATACATCCGATTGTCTAAGTGTACGAAAATGAATCTGATGTAATAACACAATATAAATAGAAGTAAGAGGAGGAAATAATACTTAAATGTATTTACTAAAATACTCTCTTGCCATATCGTCGATCAATGTGGTGATACGCCAAGAGATATTCCGATTTCGAATCGAATAACTAACAGAATTTCTTTACGCCCTGAAGATAAAGCGCAAAGCCTTAAGTTACAAACAAAAATAATTTACGAATTTTTGTTTTTTTGCAATGTAATTTGTTTAAATAATAATTTAACGAAGGCGATGAAAAGCTGAATGGAATGCGATTAATTTGTCCATGAAAGTGGTCCTTAACTTAGCAATACTTTTTGTTTTTTGATTTTGTTTTGTGAGTAGTGCCACTATGCGTTGCACTGTTTTATCTTCAGTTACTGGGGCATTTCACGTGCACGCACTGGAATAAAAATTCAAGATGTTAGTCGACAGTTTGAAGACGTTTCTAGTGTTTGACTTACTTTCTAACAAGTAGACCATCGCTAGTATGCCTATTAGAAAGAACATACTCATGGTCAGAATGAGAACGGTGATTTGATGGCCGCGACTGCAAATGCCCTCTTTGACTTTTTTCTGTGGACCTCCCATTCCATTCACCATGGTGAAGTGCGTTGAACTAGCTATTGACACTGCGTCAACATCTTTGGTTTTAACGAAGTGCAGATTTGGATCAATTCCAATAATTGTATCCATTTTGTCTGCGATTGGATCTGGATATTGATCACCGGGATTTGTTGATATTCCTATATTGCTATTGTATGCGTTTCCCGTTCTCGGATCAACAGTTCCCAGGTATCCTTCAGATTTTTGTTTATTTTGAATAGCAACAAAACGCTCCAAGTTTGCTGCTGTTAATAACATTGAACCAGATGAAGCGCTCTGTAATGAAACAAGTTACATTAGAACTATTCGAAATTCAGTTTTGGTAAAGTGGGTAACTTACGTGAGAGCTGTTATTGCTATCAGTCGATCCTTGCGAAGACCTTGATCCTCTTTTTAATCCACTACCCGTGACAGGATCTGACGGTCGGCCTGCAGACACAGGTTTCGGTGCGACAGGAGCCGATAAGTTCTCCCGGGACTTGCTGCTGTGTCGGTGGTTATTATACAACTGATCGGCCCTATTCTTATCGAGCGCTTTGTGACTAGTTCTCTCGTTGTGGACAAGAGTTAAATTTGCACGTCCTTCTTGACGAAAGTGATGGGCTGCTGAATGCCTTGTTACTGTTGGTGGGTTAGAGTTTGACTTGCTGCTGCTGTTGGATGAACCTGATGTGGAGCCGCCTAATGAGGCGCGCGGTATATGCCATGAATCGTTCATCTGGAAGAAAAATAAAAATAATCCGGTAAGAAAAAGGTTAATGAATTCTGGCAGACGTTCAAGTCATCTTAACTGATCGTAAATTTGTCAGCGATATGGACACGGTGGACAGGTGCCTTCTTAGAATTGAAAAGGGAAACGGAATGTCATTGGTGTGGTACAGAAAGTTAATGTCAATTGGGTACCTGATCGGAATCTCCGCATTCCAATCGATCCTCAACTGCGAATTGACTGATATGCATTGCTTGGTTCCGGCTCCGATTGGCCCTCAACGCAAATAGCTTGCCGTCTTGAAGCAAAAGTGATATATGACTCTATCTGCTAAATGAGTACTATTTCCTTGACCTCATATGACATTGTCCAGAGAATCGTTTTGCACAAAATGGCCAATTAAAAAATTATTTAAGAACAAGGCCGAGTAGTCGTGATGGCGAATTTGGGTTGTGCACTACAGGTCATGATTTATATTTTCCACTAATGACGGTAAAAATTTAATTACGTGCCAAACCGCATTCACTCACAAACAATTGTCCATCGCATGACAAAAATATTGGTTGTTTTTTGTTAAAACGGTCATTTATTATCGCAGGAACCACCCCAAACATAGTTTAAAAAATACATGGCACCGAAATAGACAGGCGCGCTTTCTTGTAATCGGCTAATTGGTGTTCAGCTAAACGCTATTCATTTAAACATCGGGTCAAATGTTAACTTTGATCGCCGATTGGTTCCAATAACCTGTTCGTCCACCAGGTGATCCCGTCCATGCAAACCGATCACCAAAATGAGTGATCCTAGATGTTTTGCGATGCGTGATTGTCTCATTTTCATTTTGTTTTTTGCATTATTTCAGCTTCTTGTTTTGTGTTTTTGTTCCTTTTGTTTTTTGCGGAGAACGGCACACTTGTTTACCTTGCAAAGGTCGTTCATATCACGGGATTTGCGGATTATCGAGTTATTAGCTCAGTTTCTTATCTGCTCTAAGACGTATGATTTTTGGAAGATGAATGTGTATCAAAAAGTGAAATTTTTTCATAAATTAGATCTCTGGAGATAATTTATCACAAAAAATGAATCGGTTTTTATTTTTATTTTTGCGGCGGATTACTAATGATGGTCAATAACCAGATTTGTCAAGCAGCTTGGCTGGGCTTTTTTTGCCGAATTATCATTTTTTGTGTAACTTTATCAGATAGAATCATTTGTTACAGCTGGTTCTTAAACTGGTTCGAATAAGATAAGCGGGAATAATGCCCTTAGATTTATGCCGAATTTCATTTAGAGAGCCTTTTATGATCACTTTATGTGCTTGAAGTTTCTACCTCATGTTTAAACTTTTTCGGACAGGGAATAATTAAATGTTTACATACTTCGTCAATTTTTATTTGAACTCTTAAAACTGCCTAAACCTCTTTGTAAATGATCGTGAGTGGTGGAAGATTGGTATCTTCAGAACATGATCGATAGGAAGAAACATTTTTTATTTCTTTTACCATAATGATTAGCTTGGGTCACATAACTTGTTGGCATTTTTAACCTATTCATAAAGTACGTGCAATAACAAGATGTTTATTAAAATTTTGTAATATTGGTGGAATTTTAAACGGAAGGAATTATTATGAGATCACATTATTATTGATTATAAAATATTTTTAGTAATTACTTAAAAAATAAGGAATGATAAGTATAAACCATTAGTAGAATGCGTGTTTAGTGATGTCTCCGGCGAAATCTGACGACGCTGTTTGAAAAGATGAATCGAATTGAGTAACCAATAAGCATACTCCTGATTGAGGTGGGATGAGCTGTTTACCACTCCAAAGAATTCTTCGCATTCCTTGTAAGTGCAAAGTGATCTCACTTTATTTTTATTTAATAAAATTCCTTTAAAAATGTCATGGACTTTTCAGAGTTTAGCATGGCAATATTATAAATTCTGTTTTCCTTTCAACAAACGTGTTAAAATGCAAATTATTGTAAGCGAAATAACATAGCTAAATTAAAGGAAGAAATCAACAGAATCCTTTCCTTGTTATGTTATGAAATATTTTATTATTTTCAAAAGGAGTAGAAGTATTAGGATCATAAAAAATATGATTGCTACCGTCTACCTGCCACTGCTTCATGCAAAGATGTCGCATAATCAAAAGTTCCTCATGGCAATAAAAGCAATCTTTTGTTAAAACATTGTTTACTTAATTCCGAGCTCATCAATAGAACCAGTAACATAGCGCTGCAAATAAGTTTCCAATAAAATTCAAAAGTTCTCTATCAATGATTATAACGCCTACAAAAAAATGATTATTCTATTAAGATTCACCAAATTAGGTGTGATCCGTCCGAAACCGGATGTTATATCAGAATCGTGTGATTCTTTATACCTTTCTTTGTCGATTTAAGAAAAAAGCGTAAAATTGGTTTCAGAATATTTTTAAGAATTATTATTTGTCACCATAGAATTTCCGTAATTGGGTGGAATAATTCTGAAAGTGTCTTCAGCATCCCTTTTGAGATCTCTCTTAATACTTAATACAGTTTTTATCTTTGAGCTTGACTTGCGTTTCAAAGAAGTTTTACACCATTTCAACTAATTTCTGAATCTTGCTGAATATGACAACCGGTTATGTTGACCGGCATTGTTTTTTTTGTTAACTTATTAATATTTCAACGTGTTTTTACGAAAATTTTCTCAAAAACATGCTTTAGCTCTAATTTCAGTTGCTAATTTTTTTCCATAGAAATCATAGAAACAGTTTTGTTGGTTGAAACATATTCAAAGTCAGAAAATTTCGTGTTTTTATTAATGGGTGAAAATGCCCTGTACCAGCCAGTACCAGTTAATGCAGGTCAAACCAGAAGGCTGTTAAACTGTTAAAGATTAGGCAATGATTTATTTTTAATTTTTATATGATCTTCAGATGTTTAATAGATTTTTCTCTTGAGCTGAGGTTCATTCACTTCTGAAAGGGAATTTCGGCTCTTGGAAAGCTTAAGCATAAGAGTTTTCGGTCATTAATTAGTCCCGACACCTTCTATATTTTTCGCCGGCTTGTAAGCTAATGAAAAATGCAAATTTGCCTAATTTATGGATGATATAAAATTATTTGCTTCCATAAATTTCAAACACAAATTACAAAAGAATTAATTTTTATTACATCCCTGGTCGGTTGCTTTGTTAATTGAGACAGAACAAAAATTAAACAAATCAAACATTGCAATATTTAAAAAGAATTAAAACCTGTATTCAAGTTCAAAATATAGTTATATAATTCCTTATTTACTATTCCGACGAAACTACAGTTCTAATTTAAAAGTATTCCTGGTTTTTCAACTCATGGCAATTAATTAAATGGTTATTGTTTTTTTACGTACCATCGTTTAGCAAAACAGTCGTAAAGAATCACATGAGCCATTTTTTGATTGGACACATATCATTTTATCTTTAATTGAATATGAATGATTATAAAAAAATTCTTACTAAACGCTGCTATTATGCTGACGGAAATGACAGAAGTTTAGAATTAACATTCCCAAGAATAGTGCTCAAAATACTTCAGTAACAAAAACTAACGAAATTATCATCATTACTATATAATGATATTTTAGCCATTATCCCTTATTGCACTTTTTCGAGAATGAACATAGAATTTATTTTAATTTAAATTCTTTGCGCGTTTTATTCACTTATTCGTTTTGCTGAGATTTTCTTAGTGTTTTTTATTTCAGTTGGGTTGTTTATAGGTTTGATAATACCGAAATATTATGCTGAATTGTACTTTGAAATTTTATTATTAAGAAAATAAGATTCATTCCAAGATAGACAATAAATATTGCAGTTTACAGAGGTTGTGATTTTGATTCCCTAAGCTATGGTTCTGTGTCTCTGTGATTCAGTGTGAAGCGATCACCAATTAGATGTTTTAACTGACATAACAATGTTCACTACTTCACTTTAGCAGATGAACCCTTTTCGTCTTTCTCTCTTTTATCTATTGCAGTTAAAATTGTATCAAAAGACTTTTCATAAATACATGAATTCTGCATGTAGGCATAAAAAACAGACTAAAATTAATAGAATGTGATAAACAAATGAGGATAATTTTAAATTTTTGCTAAAAAGCTCAAAATCAATCAAACTATTTTATTTGCGACAAAAAAACATACAGAAGCTAATATAATTAATTAACATAAAGTGCCGGCTTTTAAACCTTTCGAGGAATAACTAAATTTTAGTGTAGGAGGTTGCCTTTTTGGTTCATTCTTAATTTTTATGATACCATAACATTTTTGAGTAGCAACATGGGTCGTGTAGCCCGAAAAAAACATTTATGTAAATTGTTTTAGGTAAACGGTGGGTCATTCAAACTCCCTTAATTAAAAGTAGATGGGTCAAAGTTCTTTAATTGGTGGTACTTTGAAAACAAGTTTGTTTCGGAAAGAAATGAAGAGTTAATGAACTCATATATAATAATTACAACTCTCAAAATAATTTGGAAGGTGTCCACGTGCCTTCTGAAAATAAATCGGATTAAACTGGCTAGCTTAATGAAATCCGTAACGCTATTACTGCTTTTCTCGATGGATGTTTGGCAAAAACAAAATTCGCCAAAGCCGCAACGAAAAAATTTGCATCCAATCTAACAAAAGCATAATAACCAGAGCCATTATTCGTTTAATCTTAAAAATTCTGAGATGCGGATTTAGCTTTGATCCGGTTTCTTGGATTTTCCTTGATAAAAACTGAAATGGCATCCCGGTTTCGGTCGGGCACAGAGCAGTCTAGACAGAGAGTCCAACTATGAGGTGAGTGTAACACAACACTTCACTTCGAAAAGGGGTAATAAAACTAGTTCAAGCGACATGTACAAATTGCATAATTAACTTCCAGTGTCCGATGGCTGAAGATATAATTAAATCTTCGTTGCAAAAAAGTAGATCAGTAATCAGATGCAAAAGATCTTTTATTTTTAAAAAGTGGTACATAGAGTATGTGCATATGTTTTAAATGTTTTAGGTATTTTAGGTATTTCTTTTTCACTTACTTTGAACTACTCTTTAGAACCTCAAGGATTCGATGGTGTAAGGTAAAGCACTAAATCTTATTTAAAAGATTTTTTAAACTTTGTAAAATTTTTCAATTATTTTAATTCAGGGTCATATCCTTAGTAGAACTTTATGATCACTTAGTATAATTCTTTTAAACTGTGTTCTCCGAACAACCAAACTTCACTTGAAAATTAGTTAACGTATAGACAACTTGAAGGTGGCGACCTGCTATCGGACGATTTGGACGCTTTACGAATCTCAATAACTTAAAAATTATTGCATTCGCTTAGCGAATGGACTCCACAAACCGAACCGAACTATTCAACGTCAAGAACTGAACTAATCGATCAGCTCTTGTAGATCCGTCCATATAGTGATCGCGCCGCTTGCTAGCTATCCGACTTGGCCAGCGCTGGCCCGCCCGCTGACGCTGACGGCGACGCCGCGGATCCAGCGTGTGCTTCAGCGCGGCGAGAAGGCGTTCTGATTTCTTGGGCCACTCTTAAGAAGTGGACCAGACGGTAATTTCTTCGATAAGACGTGTTTCTTGCGCGGAAAGAAGAAAAGAAGACAATGAGAGGAAAGCCCCGGCGAGGACTTCCCAAAAATCGCGATAGAGTGGACTTTCATTAGCGTCACACCGTGCACCGATCGAGAACCGGAGGCTGCTTCTTTTTGTATTTAAATGAATTTTTTAATTTGGCACCTTGCTACTACCATTTGCTTCTCCGCGTATATTTAGCCAGAGGTTACATAATTTCCAGTTCGCTGTAAAAACGATATTTTCATTTAGAAGCTTACTGACTAATAACACTTAGAGAATTGACCTTCGTGACCGGATTTCAACTCCCACCAGGCAAATGTTCTCTCATGTCCGGTTTATTATAATGTGGCGAAATTTACTTCCTAAAGGTGGTTCTTTCGCTGAATAACCACTGGTAAAAGTCAATGAACTGGACTACTCATCGGATGGATATGTTGATTGGGACTGTTTAAAATTTTAATTTTAAAATATTGCAATATGCAAAAGAAAATTATTACTGTGGTTTTTAAAGCAGTTAAATTTTATTTTTAGGCCTACTATTTCTATTTACACAATGTAGCGAATTGTCCTTAGTTGCATACCGTCGACAGGAAGCGCTATATCTTAAAAATGTTTAAACTTTTGCAGGGGTGACTATCACTAGTTTAGTTTTATCATATTTATAACACCCCGCACTTGTATCAGTAGCTGCCGATAGCACAAATTAGCTTTGACAATGATTCAGGGAAGAGTGGCATTTTTTAAACAAATCTTATAAATACCTGTTCTTCGGTGTTTACGCCGAAAGCTAATGCATTTGAATTTCTAGTTTAAAGGGGATTTCTCATTTTTTTTTTTTTGAGAGTTGGAAATGCTGCAAATTCCTTTAATATACGTCAGTTTTGTTTGAAGGTGGAATAAAGTGACTTTGAAATTATTATAATATGATTCGTGTGAGCAATTTCTCTGTTTTTAAATTTTTTATTATTAAGAGGAAGTTTATTTTGTGTGTTAATAGTGCCATTTGAAAAGTCTTTTCATGGACTAGAATAAGAGTGGTTCGTTTTTTCCATTTACAGGCAATAAAACAATAAGATACCAAATAGGTGTATTAGTTATACGATTATCGAAGAATATTAGGAGATGAGCAGAATTTTTAGAAAAAAATGGTTTTTTTCCAGTTTCGGAAGAGTGTATCTGCAATGGTCAGGGTAGAATAACACTGTTGACATTTTTGGAATGAATATTAGGGTAGTCGGTTTCTGGTGTATGCTGGATTTCGCTATGTTGAGAATATCACAAAATAATAATAACATAATAAAGTGCATACCATGGAAAATTGGGATTTACCAATCACATTGTAATGTAACTCCCAAACGGTTGGCATCATTTGTCTAGGTCAGATCTTTCATTCAACTCGCTTTGGTATACGCACTGAGAAACACCTTGTATAACGGGCATTAACAATTTCTTGTATATATATACAAAAACAAAAGGTTAAAGCGAATATAAACTTCAAAGTGTAAAATTCTATTTTTAGATTTAAATAAAATTAATTGCAAAATTGTTGACAAACATGACGTGTGAACTATTGATCAACTGTGACAAAATTGAAGGCAAGATCAACTAATATTTTGAGTAAAATAAGTCAATGATCGGTTAGATAACTATTTGATTCTTTTGATCGGAATAAAGTAAAATTACCGAAACTTTTCCGGGTTCATTTTTTAGAATAACAAGGGAACGCGCTCCGAAAATTAATGGTTTATTCTGAAAAAGTCTCGTTTTTTTCAAATAATTGATGAATCGGAAAGAATTGACAATAAGCAGTAATATATTTAAGCTTTGAAATTCGTTGCAAGAACGCATTTGAAAAAACGATGATGCCTCGGTGCTGACAGAAGGTCATGCCACTAAAAAACAAACGCGTGGCTCATTGAGGATGACTTTGTGTATTGTTAGTGGTGTTAACCAATCCATTAAAGCGTGCAACACTGGCAGGAGAGTTACAAAAGCACCGCGATTCCGTACATCTTCACTCATCCATCAGCCGGGAATCATCGAAATTTTTGCACATCATTGCAAAAGCGGATGTGAAGTCGACCATATTGCAAAAACTTTAGTGAATTGATTTATTCAGGTCGATCTCAGATAGACAGACTCCGAGCAGTACCAAATTGTCTAAGAACAGACAAAGACTGGAGGACGCGGTCACCTTTTATGCGCTAAGCGGGTTTCAGGTCAATGTAACGTGGATAATGACGCTGATCGGTAACAGACTAGTAGACTATTAGAAATTGCCGCGTTGCAGATAATTGATGCTGTAAGCTCAGTACCATTTGATTCACTTTTTTAAGATTCCCTAGCAAAATTTATCGTTTGGATCTACAGACACCTCACATTGATCTGGCTAAGTGATTGCCGGCCAGCGCAGGATAATTTGACCGGTGAGCTCACGCCCGTTTGTCCAAACAAGTCTAAATTAATTACCGAAATTTTACTTATCTGATCGGAGAACAAACGACGAACCAAAATTAGCCAATGTTTTAATTGGTGTCTGCATTAATGAAACTTCGTAAAAAACTTCGTGGGCAATTAGAATTTCCAAATTGCCGGTTTCGGGAGTCGGCGGGTCCGGTAAGTAGAAAAATCGCCGCTGGTCTAATCAAACTCAAACGTTTTCTTCAAATTACATCACGTTCTTTTGTTTGTCCGTCTTATCAAAAACTCGTTTCTCACGGATGATAACTATCGAAAGAACAGCATTCTGAAGAGTCACTGCCGCAGGCCTTCTTTTTGGCTAACCGTGAATACAATGACCTCACGTGGAATGCGAAAACATGTAAAAGGACTGGACAATGCATACGTCAGAGAGTTGGTGCATGCAGTTCAACTGCACTCCTCGCCTTCGAAAAAGAGTTATGGAATGACGAGTGAAAAAATTTAATTGCAACATCTGACTGGGCTTGAGTTACCTCAGTTCCTTAAGAATGATTTACAAGGTTTCTGAAAGTGAAATGCATCCGTTGTCGTCATTGGTACTGATGTTCGTTAAATTGGATTACTTTTCTTGGGCTGAATAAAGGAAGTAGCAATTTACATTTTCTGACTAATTGGGACTTCTTCAAGGCATTGTTCGATTAAGGCTCGATTGACACCTTCGAAAAAAATTGAACAAGTCTGTTAGAAGAACATCTTTCTTAACATGTTAATTTTATTCACATACAATAGCTATCAAACAAAAAACATAAAATTTCCTTTAGTAGAAAAACATCACTACTTCTAAAAGTATTCAGAGAAAGATTATGTTTTTTCATCAACACCATCAAAAATTGTTACTAAGTAGTAGTAAGTTCTCTTAACAGGTTATTCTGTCGTTCTGCGTTACAAAAGGGTCGACATAATCCTTATGCATACATATGAATATAGTGATTTGCAAAAATCCGAGGAACCAGTAAGACCCGATTTAATTTTGTCTCAAATGTAAAATGATATCTTCGGTTCATATCATCGATCAAAAGTTATTTTATTAAGTTTTATTATTAAATTTCATAAAGTAAATTATATGGTGACTATTTTTCTAAAATTATTCAGAAGTCTAATCTTCGAGTATAATAATAATTCAAAATAAAAATAATAGATATGATAATTCAAATCTAAGCTGAGAAGACAGAAAGAATTATCTTAATAAATATAATTGTCATCTGTCATTTTCTTCCAGCATGGAATTTAATTTTAAATTTAGTACGTTCTAGTTTCTATAAAAGTAAGCGGAAACCGCCAATCAGCAACCTAAAAAATTTATATTATTTGTATCCAATTCTTTTCCATTAAATTTTGATTGCTGATGTTTAAATTTAAGTTTGATTGCACTACATACACAATTTAATTCAATTTCTTTAAAAAACGAACCATAAATTACCAGAGTTTCCAATAATGAAACAAAACCAGTTAATGTTCCAAGCAATAATTACTAAATGATTTCAGCACGTTAATGTGGATCGAATTTTCAACATCCGGATTAACGAACAATTAAAAAGCTTCTTAAAGGTGCACTTCATTTCTCAGAAGAGGAATTTTTTGGTATAGTCTTAGTTTTTGTGTCTGATCTCCTTAAAATATATTTTTGTTGCTTCATCTTTATTTTATCTTTTAAAATAATCAACAATTAATCGTTTTATTGGTTTCCACTGATGGTGACATACTGTGCTTTTTAACAAAAAACTTATTAGATAGATTTATATAATACATATATGTTTAAATATGTGTACGACTTTTGCGTTTTAGCCGGGTGAAATAATTCAATATGTTCATGTTCATGACTCATAAGGAAGTGAGACGAATTATGTATTAGTTCACATTTTGCTTTTGTTTCATAAAATAAATTATTGAGTGGTAATGTTGAATTAGTTTGTTGCTTTTTCAAAATACCACTTAAGATTAAAAATTTGAAAGGAGCATTTCGCAATTTTAATGTAAATAAAGGTATTTACTTTGTCACCTTTTTAAATAACTATTTGAAAAAAAGTTTTTCGATTAGCTGTCGGAAGTTTAAGCCAATTGATTTTTTTATTTCCAAAGTACAAACAGGTATAGGTACTACTAATGGCTACTGGACTTGAATTTTACTTCAATTAAAGTGGTTTTACCCAAATTTTTGTTTTATTAAACAGTAAACTGCCTGTGGGTTTAAATTTATGGGAATTCCAAGATGTCACGTAATTATGCCCTTAAAATATCTTTTTGGTGACATAGAACTGACCATTTATGGTTGTTCATATTAAATGTAATCGATATGAAATAACATCTGAAAGCATATAATAGTTGCTTTAAAACCATTAAAATCGTATTTGAATTAATCATTGTAATCTGATAGGCACTGCCACAGGGAATTTAACGTGCTTATTGTAGAGCATATAATAAGACTTTTTTTTTAAATTAATAGATTTTTGTTTTGTTTGTTGGGACCTTATCATCATATTGCAGTAAATTAGCTATACACTTACGCACATAAACATATAGTTTATGGATTTTGAAATATTATATTGGATATACATATGTCATAAAATTACAATATCAATTCTTTTATTTGAACGGTAAAAGATGGATGACTTCAAAAATTAGAATGACAATTTAACGCTATTAACATGAATCATCATCAGATATGCATTTTTTTAGGTTGTAAACATGACAAGCTTCAAATTCTTTTATGTTGGCGATGTGAACTTTATCTCCATTCCAATTTGAGGTAATAAATCTGAGGAAAACTTGTTTTTAATGTTGGTTAAAAATCACATGGTTCTAACAAAGTAATAGTTCTCATCCGAAAGAAAAGGGGAATGTTATCCAACCGTTCATCAATTCTATAAGAACCACACCTCTTTCCTTTTGAACTTTTAAATATTCTAAATTATCTTGTATCCAAGGATGCTGCGATATACTTAAGACTACTGCTGCGAAATATTTTTGAAGCTTAAACCATTCATCATGTAATTGGAGCCAATTATCTACCTGTGTCATATCCATCAAATTAAATATCATAAAAACCAATCAAACCCTCACCGGAGCAATCAAAGTTCGCGCTCCATATTAGTTGGTCTCACGGAGAACTGGTTGCCGAATTAGCTAGACAGGATGGTCCAGAGCAGACCGGGCACAAGTTTGCCGGACATAATAACTTCCACTTTGAGTTAATCAAATTCCCAAAGCATGGAAACAGCCACAGAACTTTCTATAATCCGCCTGCTCCTTGGGAAATTTGCATATTTGATAAGTGAAAGACTTCTGATTTCGCGTTTTCCCACCGCTAATGAGTCGCCTGAATCAAACAGATGGAAGACCCATTATCAGATCGATTATCATTGCCAGAATTCTGGACCCAGGCCGCGCGATTGGGCGAAAGATCTTCTCGAAATGTTGCTGTTGTCCGGTTTTTTTCGGTTGGTCATGATCGGTTTGGTACCACCTGGTACGATATTTTTTTCTTCAAATATCTTAATTTATGTATCATTTTGAATAAATACACACGCATTCAAGAGACAGAAGATGTGGAAAGATTATATATTATGATTTTATTAATAGTAGTTTCTTAACAGAGCTTTATTCCATTTCTTCTTGGATGTTTAGCTTGTACCACCCTGGGCCGTCACCTCTGCTGCCCGCGGGAATTAATTAGCATCGCTTTCCAAAAGAGCCTCATTCGAAGTCAGGGCTTTGACTTTAATTAATTAATGGCGGCGATTAGCACGCGCTATTTGCAGTGTCTTCCTGGAAGATTTCTTCTGTTTTTGGGGAGTTTATATAACGAGTCAGACAGACAGGGAAATTTCGTTTGGTTTGTTCAGAATATTGTTTTAGTCGGCTCTCCCCTTTTGGACCAGTCATTAGCAAAGAATGCCAGGATTGATGGCCTTCTGATCACATGGTATAAGTACCGCGGGCAATAAGTCATTGCCATGAAATTGCTTCCACCTTAAACTCTATCGCCTTGAAATCATTGTTCTAAGCAACTATTTTTTAGCGGCGCGGTTGCTCTAATTAAATTGATTACATTTCAACCACTTTTAATCTGTCAAAAAAACCTTCTTGATCGCGTTTGTTGAGCATTAACAAAAAAGTTCAAAGCTTGTGTCAAATATTACACTGTGTCTTTTAAAGTTATAATAGGCAAAAAATATAAATTACACGACTTAAACTTGACACGATACTATTCAGCAGGCCATTCATTGCACAATTGCTTCTATTTCGCCTTCATTTCTTTTTAAATCCACAACTGTGATATGCTACAATTAACTTGGACAAAAAAGAGTTTGAACCTGAAGTGGATAAGCTATTCGGTGTAACTATTTCAGCTGCAGGTGAGTGAAAAACTAGTTCGTGACAGGTTTTGTCCGAGAGCTGCTAAAATTTTGTCATTTATCATATTGCGAAGAACAACCCTGAAAGCGAATCTTCTAATAATAGACAAATTCTTTAAAATTGTTTAAATGTTGAGCAACACGCGTTGACAATAAATATTCGAAAAAAAAAACAGAAAACATAAAAAAGAAGTATAATTCAAATAAGTTCAATCTAGACCTTAAATAAAGGTATGGGAACATAAACGTTTTGCTGTTAGGATAGGTCAAAATAATTTTGTTTTGAAAATATAGAGGCCAGAGAGGTAAAAAGACTTTAATTCAAAACACGAAATGTCGGTCGCATCACCTTGAACTTGTGCATTTTCTTTGATCTTGGAATCATTTCGATATTTACAACTTGAGTTTGGTACTTTTGTGATGGTAGAGATAATAGTCGAGCATGCTTTAAACAATATTATTTTTAACAACAAAAGATCTAATAAAATTTAATGGCATTTTATAGGTCTTTGTTTCTTAAGCTTAACAATTATTGTTCGGATTTTATTATTCCAAAAATATACCAGTGGACAAAATAACTTAAAAGTGAGTCATTTAATTGCAGGTGAAATTTTTAGAATGCACTTTGAAGCTATTCAAAGAAGACATAAAAAGATGACCAGGAAATGTAAATTTTACGAAATGCCATAACATTTTAATTGCAAAAATATACTTTTAGAGTTATTGACGTCACATAATATATCAACCTGTAGATCTGGTCAGGAATTAAATTTTGATTGCTTAATAACGTATCCAGTACTCAAAAAAGTACAATTTGCGTGTTCAGTTTTTTTAAAGGAAATTCTGTTCATTCGGTGTGTAAAACGAACTTAAATTTTATTAAAAATTTACGTTTTGAAAGATTGCTTTACTACTTCCCCTTTTGATTTTTGTGTATATCAATATTCTTGATATATAATTTCAGTAGATAACATTTAAAATATTTTAGAGTTATAATTAAATCGGTAATCAAATCAATAGAAAATTTTATGAAGTAAATTATTATAAATCGCATTGTCATCATATTTTATTTGTTTTTGTTAATTCTTAGGTATTATGTTCCAATAAAACAGCGTTGTAAATTAGGGAATTGTGAACCAACGCAAATTTATTTATTAATTTAAGTAATCGTGTCAACTTAACAATTTTTCTTGTATATATTTTTTATAGATACGTGTGCCTTTCGATGTAAAATTCGTCTTGCGCGCCAAGGACGTGGTAGTAAACATTGGGAAAAAAACTCTTAAAGTTGGCCTGAAAGGACACCCTCCCGTCATTGACGGCGAACTCTGCGCAGAAGTGAAACTTGAAGAGTCCGTTTGGGTAATTCAGGATAACAAAATAATCGTATTAACTTTGGAAAAGGTAGTAGTAGTTTAGTTACATTTTTTATTTCTTAAAATGTTTCCCTAAAATTAAAAGATCAATCAAATGTCATGGTGGGATCGTCTTGTAAAAACTGACCCTCCAATTTCTACTCGTAAAATTAATCCCGAGCCATCAAAACTGTCGGATTTAGACGGTGAAACAAGAAGTCTTGTTGAAAAAATGATGTATGATCAACGCCAGAAAGAACTTGGACTGCCCACCAGTGAAGATCAGAAAAAGCAAGATATTTTGAAAAAGTATGGATAAAACAGCAATTGGCCTTTCATGTTTAAATATAATAAAAATTTTACTTCAGGTTCATGGAACAACATCCGGAAATGGATTTCTCTAAATGTAAATTTAACTGATGCACTTACAGACCTTACAGTCAATTCGCATAGAAAAGTTTAACTGTTAAAAAACAACCAGAGATATTTTAAGGTTTTTTTTTCTTTTGGTTTTTAAGTAACCATTTTGCCTAATCTTTTTATTAAAATAATTTACAAAAATTTTTCAAAATTTTTTTCTATTTATTCTGGAAGTAATTTTGGGGCCGCGATTGAATCGTTAAAATTCTTAACTTCAGAATTTTCTTCTATTGGTATATTAATTAATAGTAAAGTATAAACAATAACAATAAACTTCTTTTAATTTCATTGCTGAAAGGAAAAACGATTTTTTCAATACTGTAATAATCTTAGTAATAAGTAAATTCGTTTCGATTGCGTCGTAACCTTATTTTAGCAGAAATGAGGTCAGTATAGTCTTGCATCAAGGTCTTCAATTTAAAAAAAAAATCCGCCTACTTTGTCCTACTTTTTTAAGTAGCGGAAAAATGTAAAAAGATATAATCGACATTATTGCGTCACGGTCAGTTTCCAGTTTGCAAGATGAAAAGCATCATCGTGACACACTCTTCCATTATTTCGTGACGTAAAAAGTTCGAAGTCTGCTAGGGTCACAAACCATCACATTACGTCAAATGTGGCCCTTAATCGGAAATTCAATGGCTCCCAGGTGTGGTCAAGTTTTCACTGAAACGATCAAGAGCATCCGTGCACACGAACATGAAATCTCGTCCCTTGTAAGTAAACCGGTAAGGCGATCGCGTAATTGTATCTGGAGTACGTCCGTAAATCAGAGTATCAGGAAGCATTTAAAAAATAAAACATGCTCTCCATAAATCTTGCGCGTCGAAGATGTTTTCCTTTGACTTTTTGCTAAATAAGTTTATGTGGCTCACTTTTATGTAAGTACTCTTAATTGTAATTTGTAATAATTTATGTTAAATGCTAAAATTAAAATCAAATCACTCGTAAAAATAATCAGGGAATTTTTGTTTAAACCCTGACGTGTCTCAAGCAAAACAGAAAATTTTGTTTTCTCCTATCGCTTCTTCTTGTGGTCAAATAATCGGTTCGAATTTTGTTTAGTGGCTTGTACATCCTAAAATGAAGAATTGAAAATTGTTAAAAATAACATTGCTGACTAGGTACATATTAAATCAAATCAAATAAATTTTGGTTAGACTAATTTTAAGTTTCTGCATTTACTACAGACATATGATGCATAAATTTAGATAAAAATGAGCTTGACGTAAAACAATTACTCTTTACTAAGGTCAATCGATTTATAGATCTTCTAAAGAATAAATCATAAATAGCAATGTGTAATTAATGCACTGTTTATATTTCGGTTATAAACGTATAGTGATTTTGGTTAGACATTAATTTCTAAATATCCAGTCGTATTACTCAATTCATTTAAAAAAACGAAGAGCTTGTACTTAACTACTGGAAATTGTAGAACAAATTATAAATGTATTAGTATCAAAGTTCTGTTTTTAATGGATGCTATTGTTGACGCAAGTTTAGAAAGAGATTAGCTTTCATTTTTAAAATGTTGAAATAAAAGTTTTGACTTTATTTTGAAATTTAAGAAAGCGCTGAATCTGTAATAAGAGTAATCATTATTAAATCTTTTTTTCAGAAGTGCAAAATTTCGAACGGCTGAATTCTACGGTTATTAAAATTAATGCTGCCTCAGTCTTAATTAGTTATTTATTTACACATGGGCAACAAATTCTTGAGACGTAAAATTCTTTTACACTCATTCAATTTTGTGTGAGTTGTATTAATGCTCCTATTTCCACAGGTGAAGTGTGGTGGTGGTGGTACTATATTCATTTTCCGAAACGGGTGAGTTTTTTTTAAAATATTTTTTATGGAGATTTCCTTCTGTAAGCAACAAAAATTCTCTAAAGGGCATGGCCTTGACACATACAGAGGCCCAGGTGCCAATATTCATTGTATCGTGATACCCAAACCAAGCCACATTCAGAGTATTTATCGGTCTCTATGAAACCATGTCAAACTCAATTAACACCTTTGTAGAAATTCTAAAATTTGGTTTACAACTTCATTTTACATTCCTGCGAATTAATATTATACAATAAACATGAAATCAATTTCCTTTACATACTAAACTATTTTACTTGTTGCTTCAGTTTCTCAGATTTTATATTTGACTTGACTTTTTACCTAGTCGTAAAATTCATAATTTCTTAAACTTGGACTGATATCATTATTTGAAGATGGAATCAAATGGTCTTACATCGCTTATAAGTTTCCGGATTTAAAACCAGATGTTTTAACTTAATACCTGATCTTATAAGTGAGTCAGCCCTAAATTTTCCAAAAGGTATTTTTTGAGTGAGAAAATTGTTAACACTTTTTTTAAACGTTTATATGTATATTTATGAAAATAATTTTGAAGTGTGTAACTATGCTCTGAATATTCCGCGCACGATATTAAATACAACCATTTTAATCCCTTGATTTAAACGATAAAAAAATAAGATTCTGTCTTAGAACCTGTTTTCTTTTTTGATATCATTGAATTTAAAAGAAATTAAAAATAATGAAAATCATTATTCGGTTTCAATAAGTTCGATATCCAACTTTTAGAATTTTGAAGTCAATTTATTTGTTTGTATTGGTTATCTTTTTGAGTGGAAAAAATGGCAATTTCTGATGGATCGTACTATAAATACTAGATACTGAACTTTAAATCACAAATCACCTGAATTTCAGCACGAGCCATATTTGTAATAGTTAAGTGCAGTACGTTTTTGAATTCGTAATCTTCATATGTAAAAGATGAAGTCATTCCCCGCTTATGGGACGCTATAAACAAACAAATAAACGAACAGGTGAATTTAGGAATATTCCAATGAATTTAGTTAAAAATCTAATTTTTTGAAATCCCTAATGTCCAAGAGTTAATAAAGACAATAAAGCGAAACGGGTCAACGCTTTCCTTTGCATAAATTAATGCTTATGCAACGACAGACAACATATCACGTGACACTATATGCAAAATTCCATCGATTTCGCAAATTCCAGACCTTCGATTCGAAATTGCAAGAATCGATGGCTAATGAAGCTCTACTAACTATTCTTTGGCGTCCACTCCGAGCGAGGGATTCACGCTTTACATTATGTTATATAACAGCAAACACAACATACGACGAGGTGTATAAAGCTTTGCATGCATAATTAATTGGCGTGCTGTTGACACGTAGCTAGTTCAAGTTGGGCAGGCCAGAGACCACACCGCGTTTCATAACTGGCCTGAGGTGCTGCTGCGGACATTGTTAGCTCTGCAAACAGCGCGCAATCCCAAAAGAAAGTGCGTCTGATTCACGCGCTGTTTGCGAGATGCGAGTTTCCCAATGCGACCGCGGATGTTTTCACCCGTTTCAATGTCACCGTCACGTAACGCCCGAAGCGATCGAGCATACGGCACGTCGCTATGCTCATGCGGTCCAGGTACTTGCGATTCGCGCGTTAATTAGCCAGGACTGAAGTACCTGGGCGTAGCCCGCCGAATAAAACAGCGAGATTGTTATTAGCAATTAACCAAGAACTAATAGCTCTGTTACGCAAAGGGGGCTCTGTAGCTACTAAAAGTCGCGCGTTTGCGTATCTCCACAAGATCAGCATCTCGCAAGATTTGGCCACTCGCCTCAGACTATGCAGATCACTGCAAGCTGATAGTTTCCGAAAACATTTCGATCCAGAAACTGTGGCATAGTTGCACCGATCGGCGGAGCATACGTGGAACTGTGGCGGTCCAGCATTCTGGGCTTGGCCGGCATTCCCCGCGATCCTATGCTCTTTATGCTTTTTATGCGCGGAAAATGCGAACTGCACGCGTCCGATTGCGTCAGGCCGATAACCAGGAACATTCCGGGCTCATTTGAATGCACGCGGCCAGTAATTATCCATCGATTTCGTTTTCAAGGGCTTCTGTTGAGCGGACATAGCACCAGATCGATTCTGGAAAGACAGACAAGTCGCGCAGATCCGTTTCAAATTAGATTTGGCGCCAGCGGCACAATACATATGCAACAAAAAACGCACGAAAGTCCATGTACTGGGTGATTGATGTATGCACATACAAACTACATATTGCAAAAAGCATATTTAATAATCAATTGATCGATCAGCAATATTTGGATCACGACAAAATCTATACAAAATCGATTAAGGGGTATTTTTCATGGAAAGGTTTGAGAAAATTGATTTCTCATTATTTTATGACTTGAAAGAATGTTTCTAAGAATCCCCAGAATTCACTACATTTCAAATTGAAATGCAATTCGGGTTCATTTGCACAATTGTTGAATCGAATAAAAGAGTATTACATGTCAATTATTTTGACACTTTAACTCTCATTTTTGTTATGTCACTATAAATGTTTACAATAGCTTAAATTAAGCAACTAACAAATTCTATAAAACTTAAAAATATTTTTAGTATTCAAAAATCATTGCATGAAGCAGTGATTTTCAAAATTTTGATGTTATATGAAGACTATTTCCACAATTTAAGGAATCAGAACTAATGTTTTTTTAAAGACAACTCTTTAACATATTAAATAGATTTCCAGACTTCCTTAAATCACGTTATTACCAAAAATAACATAAAGCTCCTAATCTCATTAAAATTCGCATTTGGTGACAAAGAATTTAATATATGATTGCATAATGAAATGTATTTAAATATTTGTGGGTCCTAATCATAAAATTACAATTTTTGCTTTTTATAAACTTTAATTCAGTTCTGATATTTCGTAAAATCTTTTAAAATTTTTAGAAATAAAAAGTAAATTTACTCTAACAAACATGTAAACTTTGTCTTATAGTAAGGTTCTTTCATAATTTTTTTTCAATTTTCTTCCATGAAGTCCTCCTCGGTTACAAAACGTCTTTTGAAACCTTCTTTATGCAGTTCCACAATATTTAGCAGTTCAACAACTTGATTTTCATCTTTTTAACTTCAACTTATTGGAGCTGACAAGAACAACGAAATTCCGCGACTCCTATCAAAGATTCCCCAGGCAAATTTATGATTTTCCTGTTGCGGCAATGAAAAATGAAAGATTGCTACTGAATTCAAGCTCAACGGCTGGTTTCGGCAGGGCTACAAGTGTTGGAAAGTTGAATCAGGCTCAGTCCACGCTTTTATTTGCGAATAGCATCGGTTAGGAGATAAATTCACGATCGACTTGTTTAGCGCGTTTCACTTTCACTTGATTTTCAGGAAATATGTACAAAAAATGGAAGCATTCAGGTGAATTAATTTATTATAAACTTTTATTTATAGTTTTCATTGAACTGTTTATGAACAAAGTAGACGACGAGACGATTTTTGTTCTAACATTTTGCGCTTCCCATTGAATTAATATTGATAATAATGCGCACAAACTAGTTGGAGGAAATTCTTAAAAAAACTATAAGAGGCCTGTTTTTACTAATGCAATGCATTGTTTATTTATGTTTGCTATCGCTTGACGAATTGATTCGCGAAACGTCCATTATTTGCTGAAGATGTTCATTCATATTTCATTTACGCTGATTCTACTTAACTCATTTAGCCTCCGTTTTTATAAAATTCATCATTATTACCTAATTTGTTTTTCCTTAATTCTTGGTGCTTATTTGATCCACTTAGTAGAATTGCAAACTACAAACATTTCTGTGATGTTTTTATATTGCTATCAGTGAAAATACAAATGTTAATTATTTCACTTAGGTATCATCTGCCAGTCATTGTTTACATTACGCTGATCGATTTTTCGCAGCAGTTGGTAATTAATCAACAAAGACCATTTTTTTGAGGAGTACAACCTTTTTTATTTCATCTCAAAATTGTAAATTAGGTATGCATAATTTTTGATTTTTTTTTTTAAAAATTAAAAGCTCTTCGCTATAATTTTCTATCAAGTTCAGGTACAATTTCTATATCTACATACATATATAAAAATGCTTTTGTAATGATTTTAGAATTTGGATTTTTTGTTGAAAATATTGTTTAAATTTTAACAAAAGTGGGAAATATGTTGATATACTACACATATATGTTATGCGTATGTACATATATCTTGTTAAAATAGATCAGTGACTTGGTTCCTTGGTAAGATATTATTCATTATCATTTATTCACAAATTTTGAGAACAGACCTATATTTTCCCAAAAATCTATGCTTAATAGAAAGAAAAATGTAAGGCATTTTAAATCTGCAGATTTGAAGTATTATAGAATTTGTCACATTTTTCGAGGTCGATTGGCATTTAGGATTTGGGTACAATAACAAAGTTCCTCTTCTGAAACGTCATCTAAATCTTATAAAATTCTTGAAACAATTTCACGAGCTAAGTTAGGCACATGATGCGTTGTGGTGATTCTTTTGATCTTCTAAGCAAAACTATAAAACTCGTAAAAGCATAATAATTCAAAAGTTTAGTATAGCCTTGGCTTTAAATCCTAGAAAGCTGCTACATTTTTGTATCTTCATACAATTTTGTTGTTTCTCTTCATATTTTTAAACTCGTTCGTAGGCAAATACTTCTCTGAGTGTGATTAATTAGATGGTATTCCCTAACTAAATAAAAAACTAAATTAATTAAATTAAAATGCGCTTATCAGAAAATATCGTACGAGATTTTAATATGTCGAAGAGCAAAAAACTTAAGTTTTCTCATAAAAAGAACCTGCTTAACCTTTTCAATGATTTTCTTTTCAAGTCTGATAACAGCAGAAAAAAGCAGTTTGATTGTCGCCTAGACTTAGGAAAATTAGCAAACTCGTTAAATGATTGTTTTTAATAACAAATAGGAGTTCCGCTTGGCATCGATGGCGTCAACCGTTTCTTGTACCTACTAAAGTCTATAGCCCCCGGGGCTCTATTCATATTCTGTTAATCACTTTGTCGTATCAAATATTAAATTATGAAGAACTCTTACGAATTATTATTTTTAAATACCCCCAACGCATTCCACGTTGTATAATGTTCCCGCGTTTTGTTCAATTTAAAAAATAATGTTTGTGATAGTTACTTTATTGAACTTTATTCTATAATTATTATTTAAATATATGCACTATGCTATACTATTATTATTTCATCAGTCATAAATAACTAAGTTGCTTTGAGAATTTTTTTACATGCATTCAAAGTTCAAACAACGTTTTTTTAGCTTATAAATACATAAAATTTGCTAGAATATAAAGAATCAGCTTTCAACGAAAATATCAATTTTCACAGATTTTGAATCAAACGGTGGCAAATGTCGCTAGTAAATCAAACAAATCACTTGCTAGTAGACGCGCATGTTTAAACATAGATCACATAAGTTGTCTGCAACTTGTCACAATTTGTTAAGATTTCAAAAATAGGCGACCATAGCCCACTTAAAAACTCATTCGGTTTTGGCACTTCAACCTTTTTCGGCGGCAAATACTTCGTACATGAGACATTATGTTGTTTGATGCGCAAAACTAGCCGCCAAAAAGCAGCCGTAGAGAATTTTATTTTTTGTTTTGTTTTTAGCATAGATGCTTTTTACGAGTTTCCACGTTCAAGGCCCTCCAGCGGCTTGTCGAGATGAGACTCTATAGAAATCTGGATCAGCGTGAAAAGCCAACGCAGACAAGTGTAATTTAATAAAATCAAGATTTGAAAACTAGAAGAGGTTTTTTAACCTCTTTTGAGGTCAATTTGCTTTTGCTGGCAGAATAGACCTGAAAGAACGTTTGATGCGTCCAAATGTAAAAATTAATCACAGATAATGAGAATGACGGATTCATCCAAATGAAGAGAGAAAGTGCAAATTTATGCAAGTCTTCGTTCTGTAGAAATCCTCCCGATAAAAAATGGCATCGTTTTCAGCCCAAGGAAGTGACTACTTTTTACATAAAGGTGTCGTTAGCAAACATGACTTTTTTGCATAAGTAACGGAAAGGAGATGATCATCATCTCTCATGATAACAAAAAATGTCTGTCGGCTGGGTATTTTATTAGGAAATATTTCGAAGGTAGTTCACACTCTTTTGATAGTTTCAGTTTTATTATTTAAATTTTGTGAAGTACCTGTGATTCATGCGGATAACATTTTAAATATTGAATCATCACATTTTAAAGTTTCTAACATTTTGTGATTTACTACTTTTGTATTATGTAATACATTACATTTTAATTGAGGGCAACAATGTTATTAATAAAAGTAGATGTTAAAAGAGTTTTATAAGCCAGTTGACCCATATTAAATTATTCGTCGGTGACTTTCATGGACTCACCTATATATTTTATAATTTGTGATAAATTTTAGGTCACGTTTTGGCTGCTTAAGGAACCACAAAAATTTGATTTTTTTATTGTATTTATCGAAAATGTGTTACTTCAAGAATATTGAGTTTATATTTTATTATTATTAACGCTGCAAGTACGAGTTATTCACGATTATTCATTAAAAAAACTCTCAAATTCAAATGCATTTTCCTCAAAACACTTTTACGTACCATATTGCTGAGTTGTTCCGAAACCCTGCGACCGATCCTTACCAAATCGGAGTTGGAGGTTCTACACGTGGGTCGCTTTTGCCTGAACTAGAATCAAGTTAAAAAACCCTAATTTACTATCTTTTTTGAGAAAATATTGTGACAACACACTCATCATAATCATGGAGCTTCAAAGAAATTAAAAAAACTAAATTAAATGTAAGCTAACACTATAGTTATAAAATGTTTGCTAATACCTTCACTTTTGGTTATGAAATATGATTAACGTGCAACATCCACTTTTAGTTTTGTGAGAGATTTCTCTTGCACTAATGTTCATTCACTATTTATTGTATGAACAATTCGTTTATGGAAAAAGTTAATTTAAGCAAATTATCGTAGGAGTTTTTATGTAATGGCTATTACGTTTTGTTATGCTTTAAAAAACTTTTGAAGAGTTTACAAAATAAGGCTTGTCTTACTTTTCCATACTATAATATTATGGTATACTTTTCTCGAAAACGTGATGAGACTACATCCTGATCCTGAACTATGTTTGGACCCCCCACAAAGTACATAAAAGAATTGTGAAAATTTAAAAGGGGTTTTAACAAACAATTTTGGCAGATCTACATATGAACTCAATGAAAATTAATAAATATATTTGTTCAACTTGAAGATTTTATTAATAAGTCATAAAAAGACTCATCTGGACAGCTGCAATAGAATTGAATAAATCGTCGTTTTATTCTATTCATATTAAATAAATTATTTGAGACGAATAATATTTTCTATAATAGGAAATACGGATGTTTTCATATTGTTTGCCAATATTATGAAAATAAAGAAATAAAATTCTATACTGGTTGATAAACAGAACTATTATAAAATAGCTTTAACTAGTGAACCACTTATATTTCATAATAAAATTAAATATACCACGTTTATCAACAGGATTTAAGATAAACAGTTCAGTGATCCACCAAATTACGATCAGGCGAAGTAAGGCAATCCGGTTATTCTAATAAATTTTTTCAATATTTTTGTATGCGTCGTATGTGAGATGAAGTAAATAAAAAAATCACATTTTTGTCAGCAATTCAAACTTCTTAAACAGCTTCCCCCGCAAGTAGTTATGTCATCTTTATCTAGATCGTGTGAATTCGATGGCATATTAAAGCAAAGAATCGATTTTAAAATGTTTGCGCAGTTGTTATTTTACAAGTTTCGGAAAAGTACATCATGACAACATTTTAAGCCCTTGAAATCGCCCACTGATAAATGAGAAGAAACAGGGTCCGTTTTTTTTCATTATGTACAAATGTAAGAAAACAAATCTATGACTGTGTAATTATGCAAAAGATTTGGAAGATTAAGCTGTGCTGTAATTAAGAAATCTTTGTCCTAAATTTGTCGACTTCCGTCATTTAGACCCTCTCAAGGCCCTTGAGGATTGGATAAGAAATTAAAACAGAACTATCTTTAAAAAAACATCGTAAAGTTGTAGCAATCAGAACTATTAATCACCGAAAATTTCTCGGAGTATCATATTTCTTGCTAGTAAAAATGCACAAAAAATTCGAGAATAAAAAACTAAAAATGGGAAATAACATATATTAAAAAACTGAGAGTCTAACTATAACTTAGCTTTAGACCCGGACGTATGCGGGTCAAGGTGAAGAGTGTACCGATGAGTGTTACGACGATAAAATAGCCGAAACATCTGCGCGACTCTTGAGATTAATGAATACTCCAGGAATCATCGTACCGATTAATCACCCGATTCAAAATGCTGGTGATTCGTCTGTTGTTTCCCACATTTTCGGTGTTAAAGACGAGTCGACTCGCTGTGCGTTCATCTACGTCAAAATTGTGGAACTGACCTATGCATTAGGCAGCGGACCGTAAAAGACGTTGACATGATTCTTAGAGTTCTAACTCTAATTTTAACTGTTATAGGTGAATGTCCGTGGCTACAACTTCGCGTTTAAAATAATTGATGAGGTGAATGCTTGAATGCTACTAGCGGGGCTGCCATGATCGGTCATTTTAGAAAGGAAAGCCCTACAGTTGTTAATTAATTTCGATAAGCGGATGACATGCTTAACTGCTGTTCCTTCTTAGATGTCAGTACAAAAACTACTGTGCAAATTAAAATAAATGTAAAAGTATTTCCGGGATATTAAACACTGACGCGCAATTAGAAACTGAGGGCTAATTTGTTTTTTCCTCATGGTATTTTGCATTTTTTCATCTTCAGGAGCTTTATTCTTAAAAATGAAACGACAGCAAATTACCTACTTTTGAGAACGATTATTGATGGCTATGGTGTTTTTTATAGGAGCTAATAAATATAAAAGCTCACACGGCCCAAATTTATTATTTTCAACTTTAATATTAGCAAACTATAGCCTAGGAGGTAATCACTCTTGGGTGTATTTTTATTGAAATAGGAAATTTGTAGTGTTGCTTTACAATGTAGAGTGATCACCCTATAGCAAAATATGAATACACCCTTGGAAAATTTTCATAATAAATGCAGTCTAAACATTGTGTACTTGATAGATTTTGAGTTGAAATTCAACTACTAAAAAATAGCAAGGGTAAGAATTACTAAATCACAAGGGTGTAATATTCAAAAGCTAGTAGCTTCACCTATTATTAAATGTTAATCTTTACATTCAACACAATATGTAAATTTTGCTGTTTCACGTAGTATTTATTAAAGTGCAATCTAGAATGAATTTGCTATGATAAGAGACCAAATACAGCGAAGAGTGAATACCCCCTATGTTAATTAGCAAATTTACATTATCAAGAATATAATTCACATTTTGAGCATAAGAAGCCAATCTACTTTTATTGAAATGTCTCATTTATAAACGTGTACTATAGTAATCAGAAGGGCTATTATATGTATCCACAAGTTGTCGTCACTTGGAAAATGCAAAAGAGCTCATCTTATATTATTCACAACAATCCCAGTTAATCGTGGACTACGATAATTTTGGAATAGGAGACATCCGTACAAAACCACATTCTGTCCGAAACCGTGTGGCATAGTTCTGTATATTCTTTAATGACTATTTCCTACTCGCGTCCTTCTGACGGATGTCCATCAATTTGTTTGTCAACAGAAATCTATTATTGCAAGCACTTGCGTCATCAAATTAATTCAGGGTTTTTATCTATGGATCTCCGGATGTAATGAGCAGTGAATGAGAATTAGCTCAAAGCGCCTTGGGTCAACCGAATGGGGTAAAACCCCATATACGAGTTTGACCCCAAAGTATTGTCCAGCTTTCGGAACAAAATCGGAATATGTATACAGATTTTGTTTACTTCTATTATTTTATTGTTGAATTGTTGGTTATTTTAAAAATATTTTCGTTATATTATGTGACTTCAATTAAGGACTTGATAAAAACCATAATTTTTTTTATATAGCAGTTACAGATCTTTAACCTTCGCAATATGGTTTTAGATTGGCCTTCCCTACTAAGATGCTACTTTCACATAATGTGGTGCAAACAAAAGAAATCACTATTTCAATTTAATTAACATTTTTTCCTCTTTCAAATTTGGAGCCCAAAACAAGGATAATCATACAAAGGTAAAATCAATATACAAAACGAGGATACAGAAGAAAATACATACGCAAATATTACCTAACAGAGCTCGTTGTTGTAGTCGAACTCTGATTGTGCTGTAACCTGGATTGTAAACAAGTCATTGGATATTGAGGCCAAGGCATAATTAGTAATAAATCATAGTAAATTAGTGTCCCAAGTTCTCTGAGTATACTAATAAAATAATTTATTGCATACGATAAGTATTGTATAGGAGAAATAAAAGTGCAGTGTAAATTTCAAATTATATTGTCTATTGTTCTCCACATTTAGGGTTTAATTGGGATGGAGAATTATTCTATGTGTGGCGTATGCGTGCTGGCTTTGTGCTGAAACATTTGAAAATCTCATTTCTTTCACAGAAGCGCGAAGTGCGCTTAATTAATTAACAACCTCTCGTGTTGCTTCCTTTGTTCAAGATCAGATCCACCGGAAAGTCTCATTCCGGTCAATTATGATATGATCTTTCTTGGATACCTTTGCCAGTAGAAACCTTCAATTAAGCCTAGATTTTCCGCATGGCTCATCCCTATTTGGTTGAGGTTGAGCACCAATGTCGACACCTTGCAGTCATTCATAAATACCTACTAAGTTAGGTTTACAAAGAAATTGAGTGAGCGGCCATGGATTTCGACTGTTGTTGAGTAGTTACAAAGTCCTAAAAGTAGTCATGATTTAGGATTTCCAATTTGAAATTCAGTTGTACAGGTGAGGTGTAACACAGATCGCAGCATTCTTTCGCGGATCGACAGGTATTGTCGTGTACCCAGCACCTAAGCCTAGTCGCTATTGTTAACATTCT
Organism: Tolmerus cingulatus; assembly: GCA_959613345.1. Classification (NCBI taxonomy): domain Eukaryota; kingdom Metazoa; phylum Arthropoda; class Insecta; order Diptera; family Asilidae; genus Tolmerus; species Tolmerus cingulatus. The sequence goes on from OY390707.1 coordinate 46,683,317, forward strand.
TGCGGGCAGTGCATCTGTGTTGGGCCACTCTATGCAAACGCGATCTGGCTGCACATACACCTGCGGAGCCCGCGCAACGAGGGCTATGTGACGGGAATAGATGAATACAAAGCGATCGCGCGTCGCGAGATAAAAAGCTATCGCTCTCGTAAGGTTGCATAATTATGTCAAGGTCTTGGCCACCGCGATAATACCGAGCCCCGGTCCGTGCATTTACCTGAATTTGAGAAAATGTTCTGCTTGCAGTCTGTTCCAGTAGCAGAATCGGCGGCGCCTGCGATGGGAACCCGCTGAATTATGCGATTTCTAATTTGCATGAAAAAGCGAAAGAGGTCGTCAATTGAGATTGAAACTGAGTCTGTGGCTTGATGTGAAGAAAAAAGAACATCGGCTAATTGCAGCATTCTAGCGTCCAGCAGCAGATCGCGAGCATAAATCTGCTCGCGCTGCAATCAGAGGACATTTCCGAAAAAGATACCTGCTCAGGAATGCTTGAGGTCTGCCCACGAGCGGCTTGGCCAGCATTGTCCGGAGTTACTGCCGCTTGAAGTCGTTTAGCATTTTAATGGCTTGGAAATGTCAAAAGAGTCATATTGGCGAGTGGCAGCTATCGGGCCTTTGCTCGTTTATTGCTGCTCAAAATGGTGCAAGAAAATCATTTGCAATTGGTAGAGGTGCAGCAGAATTTTTACCAGATTTTACTTTTAGCTTGCGAAATGTATCCGTGCTTGAATGCCAGCTGCAAATTGAATAAATCCTTTTGTTGCTTGCTTTATGTTTTAGCAGTAAGGTGTTGAACATACTCTAATTAATCAAGATATTTGTCGGAATCTTTGAATGTCCCCGATAATTGCTCTCTGTATGAAATACCTTTAAATTAAGTAGTTTCACTGCAACAAAAACTGAGTAAAGCTAAAAACTTAAATTCATGTTTGTGAGATCTTTCGCACTTAAGATAAAATAGGAAGTAGAGCTCACTGCCAAGGTTGTTTGAAACGCGCCAAATATTTTTTTAGTGCACTCTATGAATTGAATGTAATTTTCTAAGAGAGAATTTTTCTAAGAGGAATTTATAAAATTACTATCCATTATATAATTTTTCTTTAATAGTAGTAGTGATTAAAAGCTATTGGAGTTTTAATGTAATTTGTGCTCGAATAAATCAAAAGAGTCACAATTTACCCTATTGTGTTTTATTGCTCACGATACATGTAATTGCTATAATTAGTTCGTTTCTTAGGAAAATTTAATTTAAAGTTATAAACATGTTATTATGCTATTAGTATTAACTCCGAATTTAATTATTAACTTCCATTGCATTATCTATTATAGTTTTATTTTTATAAAAAATTCGACAAGCGTACATACATATGTATGCATGTATGTTGTGCTGAGATCTGGCGGTAAGAATCCGTAAACGATTTTTTGAAGAATAAAAAACTATTGTTAAGCCTAATTTCGTTTAAAATATGTAAAACAAAGGTAAAGTTGCACATTACAACATGAAAAGATTTAATTACATCATTTGCTCGTGAGAAAATATGTTCAAATATTTCAAGTATGTTACATACCACCAAACATTTAATTAAGGTTAATTCTATCCTTTTTTCCTTTAATTTTAGTGATCATTCACACTGCGCTGCTCCTTCATTTGTTATTTGCAAAGCAAAAATAGCTTGCGGGCGAATTTACATAATTTAGATGACGTTTTTTAGAATCTCAAACAAGTTTTGGTTGCGAATTTTTAAAAACTCCTCACGTAAAGTTAGTGACCTATTTCCATCAAAAGTTATAAAAATTTCATCCTTTATTATCCCAGCTTTCGTCTTTTGTAACTGGGTAAATGGGAGTAAAATGTAAATAAATAGAGTTCACGACTTCTCATCTTCAGATTCCTGCACGATGTCACCAAAAGTGGCTCACTAAACCCTGCAACGAGATTGCGAAAAGAAGTAACTCTTATCTATTTTTAATTACTTCCTTTTGGGAAAAGATCTCATCGTTATGGAGTTCCACTCAAAGGTAAAGAAAAAAGCGCTTTATTGCAAATTGCAGTACCTCGACCTGGCCAAATGACATGACTGGCCACTGGTCGCTAGTGACGCATGATTGGTTACTACTACGATTTCCTGGCCATTCAGCCAAGAGGTGGTGCACGTGTCGTGCAGAAGAGATTCGCTATTTCAAAAATCACGAAACGACGTTACGTAAGCAGTTTATGTCATTGATGCATTTCAGCTTAAAGAGGTATAGACAGATTGTCAATTGGGACACTATTAGCTTTGACGGGAATCAATATACATATACATACACATATTTTATGTAATGACCTAAATTTACCATTTTAGTATAAATTAATTACTTATTATGAGAAGTTCTTTTAGAGATCTTTCAATAAAGATTTAATACTACTCTAATTATGTGTGCATATAATAAAAATTTTAACAAATAAGTGTTAGGTATATATAAAATATAAAGAGAAAGTTACTCTAGTGTAATTTCATAGAATTAGCTCTTATTATTTGATTTTCGTTGGAATAAGCACTAAGCAATGAGCAAACAAATATTTTTAATCTTTAGGAACGCTTCTAGCTGAAGAAGATAAATGATTATTATTTCAAAAGAATTCATAATAGATATATACTTTTAAATAAAAGAAGTTGGTCAAAAATTTTTATTTTGAAGTAATTTACATTGTAAAGGGCCGAAGTGGGTCCTTGTACATTTTATTATTTATTATATTTTTGTTTTCAGAAACAAAACATTTTTGAAAATGTACATTAGTTTGAGAATTTGTTTCTCCTTGAATCAAATACAGTCCAGTCAGTGGGGAACTTAGCCTTACAAAAGGTGAGGTTGAACTGTTTTTGAAATTAGAAGTTTTCGGCTTCAAATCAAATATTATCCGAAATATAATAAGTACTGTGGCCTGCAAAAAGTTTCTTTCGAATTGATATAATAGATAAATGTTGCTGAAAGTTGATTTTTCAAAAAAACTGGAGTAGAAAAGTAAAAAAAGCCGTATTTCGGTCACTGTCGATAAATCTTAAGAAATAACGGATTCTCCAACAAATTTGAAGCATAAGTCAAATATAAGTTGAAACAATTAGCTACTTAGGTATCTATTTAAAACAGTTAATTACAAAGTATTTTTAAATTTACTTATGGAATCATTTTTTCATGAACCTTTCTTCAGGGCTCAAATCTTAATAGACCTTTTAAAGCTTCTACGGAATTCTATTAGCTTTTAATCAATTTTGAAAAGTGGCCAAAATCTGAATTTTAATACTTCTATCGTTTCAAGGGTAGAAAAACCCATAAAATATTCAGAACAGACTAATTATATTTTATAATTGAATTTATCAATATTATTAGTTCTAGTACATATTATAGTATAAACAATTTAATTCAAGTTTCATCGCTGTATCAATGTGAGGCTGAGTACTAGTATCCAGTACTCAAGACGTATCGATTATATATACAAGTAGTTGATACTCGCACTAATTTTTTTTTTTTGGCTACTTAAAGATATACAACATATAGTACTGAGCTCCAAAGTACTTTTCTACTCGTTCTCAGCGCCACAGTAAATTTAGTAAATTTAGAAAGCAATCAATCTTTTTTTACGAATGGTAAATACATTTTTATTTATATATTAGTAAAAGTGAAACACAAATAACAAAAACCATATGTACATATGAGTAAAAGAATTTTTTATTGAATATAAGCTATTTGAACTGACCAAGGCTACATTTGGATTGGTTTGGGCAGTTTATAGGCATTACAAAAAAATAATCAATTATGCTGGCTAAGTTCGGATACAAAGTCGCAGCAAGGGCCTTTTCAATAGTTATATTGCAATTAACTTGTTATACATGTCATTGGTAGCGCTAATTACCTGCTTTGCTATAACCTCAATTACACTGGATTGTGTCAAAAACTATAGCGATAAAGTGTGCAATTCCAGTTCTTATAGTGATTGTCGTCTATTGTGTGCCGCTCCAAAGACATTCATCTTGCATCCAGGCGCACGCGCCTGCGGCTAGATACGCATGCATGTATATGTGCGTGTTCACCGAGGAATTGCACGGGTCCGTCGTCAAATGATCGGGCCGGCAAACCTCTGAGCACCTTTCGAGTGATGGGTGCCATTTGTCCGGAGGAGAACTGGAGCAGCTGGTTTTTCCTTCTAATTTATTAGGTGTAATTAGACCTACCGTCTTTTGCTTTAATGACTCTGCTCGGGGGATCAATGTCGTGCGAGGAATGGTCTTTCAAACGAAGAGAATAGCTTTTTGTGCACAGCAACTAGGGTGTGAGGCCAGCAGTAATGGAACCCAGCAACCTTAATTTTATAGCAACCGGCAGAAACAAAATTTAAATTTTATGGAATTGTAAAATGTTTTTAGATTGCGTTTTGCCTGCAGCCGACATGACTTTCCCACATTAGAAGGTTGAATTTAAATTATTTAGGTGCGCGAATTTGCACAGTGAGCCGTGAATGAACTCAGTAAAGGTCATTGCTTGTAGGTGGAGATTTACTGGAAAAATTATCTCGATTTACAGACAATTTTTTAGACTAGTTATTAGGCTTTTAAGGATATCAAACTTAGTTCCATAAAATGTTATTTATTTTTAATTGTGTTAGGTTACTAACTGCTCACCTCTTTGAATCATTTCCCTGCTAATAATAAAAATACTTTCTAGATTGTGTTTGAGGATAACATATGTATGTATTTAAAAAAAATAAGAGAAAAGTTTCCCAGGTGATTTTGCTTCAGAGATCGATATTTGGGCTTCACGAGTTTTTAAAGTAAGAGATTTGTTGAAGCTTAGACTTTAAACTAAAAGTAGGCTTATGGGAATTATTTTTATATGCATATGTATATATGTATATGTAATTTTTCCGGTGGCGTTTTTAGAGACATACATACATATGTACGATTCCCCTTATCCTCTTACAATAGAGATTCCTCAATTTAAAGACCTTTTAATAGTTTAAATAAGAAAGGATAATTTTTTAATTTAAGGGCTCAAGTGAATAAAAATTAAGCAGGCATTTACCTACTGAAAGTAAATGGGTGCATTAGAACAATATGTACTAGTAAATGACAGAAACAATGTGAATAATCCTTTATTTGTTAGTGTTTGCTGGGAAAATATGTATTTACTACCTACAGAAATAAATAAATGCTACGCGATTACTGCTAAATATATAAGCAAAGCCTGATATTCCAATTTGTATGATTATTTAGCTGGTATGTTTTGATTCTGCTATAGATTTTACAATTTTTCTGATTTGAATGTACTTCTTGTAAAATGCAGATTAAAGTTAGAATCTTTTATCAGTTTAATTTGAGCCAGAATGAAGTAAAATAAGTTAAGTGACTGAGAAAGCGAATCAGCGGAAGAGTGTGTAGTTGGACATCGAGCTAAATTCGTATGCCTTTTAAAAGGAAAGAATGCTTTACTGGTCAAATCTCAAGCTCCTCAAATAAATATCCAAAAACAAAAAGCACTGTGAGATTTATTCGCGGAGTACCAGAAATCTTTTTGGGAGACTACCACCAGTAAACAAGTTATGAAGAAAATTAAGAACATGAAAGTGGAACTGAAAAGAAAAACCGATTTGAAGACAACAGGAAATAGAAAAGTTCTGCTGAAGCAATAAGAAATGGATTTTTTGGAATTACTAAAAACTGAGACTATTTACTAAAATGTCAGTATTTACTAAGAGAACTATATAGTAAGTACTTCTAGTAAAAGCATTTGTCGGATTTTTAAGTAAAACCTTACATTTTTATTCACATGAATAGCTAATACATAGTAGCTACAAATTTGAAATATTTAGCATTTGCTGGCTTTTATTCACTTGAGCCAAGCTATCCGTTTTTCAGAGCGCAAGTATCTTAAATATTCTTATATCAGTTTTACCTATAAGCAAAAACGGAGATTCTATCGAGGTTATCGACATTCTATCAATTGCAAATTCCTTGAAATTTGCTTTGTGAAAAAATAAACATAGAAAAATTCTGCAACAATTGCTCTCCTTTAACAAAAGTTTTCTTAAACCACAATAGATTCAATTCAAGGGTTTCAAAAGTAACAGACGGATTGCGCAAAGTAAAATCAGCAAACGTGGTGACTGGCATAACTTTGCATAAAAGAACCAAATCATGTTACACCTCTTTAACAAGAAGACCTTCACCCCAAAAAGGTAAGAACTGCAGCGCGCTTTGATGCCGCCACGGTCTTTGGCTCAAGAGGTGCACAAGAAGCGCTGAAAGAGGACAAGAACCCGGATCTAAATCGGCTCACCAGTTCTGAGTTGCGGTCACCTCTTTCGCCGTAACTAAAGCCCTGCCGTACCGGTGCAAGAGGCCCGTCACCGCCTTGGGCCAGAGGTTTTAGAACTTGATCTCGCGCACCAAGATTTGCCAAGAGGCTGCGGAATCGCGGTTATCCTGGCGGATGATATTCAATAGGCGGTCCAGAAAGGAGCCGGACTCGCTGATAACTGACCAATTTTCTTTTCAGCCTCTTTGCGTTTCCGTCTCGACTGTTTCGTTTTTTTGAGCCGCGTGCTTGGGGTGATTGTCGCGCTGATTATGTTAACCAGCGCTTTTTATCCGATCGAAAACTACTGCTGTGCGGTATTGCGCTACTTTTTACCACTCGCTATTTCCTTGTCTCTGGCAATGAAGGTTTAATTAAGGTTTTCGTCCGCAGCACGCGGGCTTAGTGCTCCGTCTCCGTTTCCTTTTGTTCTTGAGCGAGATTTGTGTTGCAACAGCATTTGCCCAAATCAAATGGACACTGATTTGATAGATTATGTGAGTTTTTCAAACAAATCCTCTAATAAGACATTGCGAAACTGTCGGAAGTTACTAGTTTCGCCTCGCTTTATTTTTTGTGTAACACTATTTAATTGAATTGAATTACCTACTTCGGCTAACCATTGCGAATTACTGCTTTAGAGCAAGCTGATATAATTTCACCTCTTTATTGTAGAGCACTTTAAGAAGAAGAATTACATATTTGCAATGTTACATACTTTACAAGTGTAAAGCAAAGGAAGTGGAGCCTTGTTCAATTTCAACACCGACTGAAATTAGCTGGTGTAGAGTTAACATATTTGAAGTAGGAAGTAATTTTAACTAGTCCGTAATAACATATTTTAACATTTGCAAATAAGTAAAAAAAAACATTTTTGGTTTTTATGATTTCATTGCAATAAATATTTTGTTTTAAAAGTAATTGTGAATGTATGGAATAATTTCTGTAATGATGAAAAATTGATGAGTTATCAATTGTTCATCAATTTCCTTGTATTATTTTAAATAAGTATGTATATGTAGTACAACAGTTTAATCAATTATTTTGCTTGACGGAGTCAAGGCTTGGGTTTACTTCATGAGACGGAAAAAAACGATTTAGGAATTGTGCATTTTTGTGCATTTGAAATATCAAATATCAGGCTAAGCAAAACGAATTCAAACAGGTTAGCTTTTAAATGCGTTTGTTTCATTTTGCTCTCGGATTCAGGTTAGACATCAAATTTTGCATTGAAATGAATTTTAAAATGTGTGAAAAGTGCATCAAATTGCCATGATATTTACTCATCCAAACTTCGCACCTTGAATCAGATAAATTTGCTTGATCTTTTGACGCAAAGTGGGTAATAAATAAAAAGCATTTGATATGAAATCTTAATTCAGTGCAAAATTTCCTGCTAAACCTAGATCCGAAACCAATATGAAACAAAAACTGAGACTTTTGTCTTCATAATTATATTTAATAGTAGGTATGTCCTTAAATTTAAACGCACACATACCTATCATATGTTTTTTATATAGTGAAATAGCGAGGATGTGTTGATTTTTTTCTTCGGGATAGCGATGCGAAACAGTCCTTGAGATCCCAAACATAAAACAAGAATCACAGTAATCCAGAAATCAGTAAAGTAAATATTATATTGGAATTACGCACGTGCTATAAACAGCATTATTTTTTGACACATGTCCACGTGTTTACCCTATAAAATATGTCGCCGTTACTAAGCTGACTGCTTAATTTTCGTCCACTCATTTTTCTCCAAATCCTTTCATATGTCTGAGAACAAAAAATAAAAGATCGTGACGATCAAAAATTTTAAGGTCCACTTGATGTGGGTTTTCCTCATGTCACCAACCTTTTATTGAAAAACTGATCATCTTGAGACGTCTGACCTTTTTTAAGAAGTCTACGGCGATTATTGCAAGGAATGAGACTCATTTCGATCAACGTCCGCGGAGTCCGTGTTCTGCGGTTAATGAACCACCTCAAACAATAGAAATTTCACTGAAATTTCAAAAATCTGTCACAGTTTGTGATGTGCTGCGATTGAGAGATTGCGATTTGACCGGATATCACATTCTGACCTTGATCGTTGGATCAAGTTTGATGGATTCACTTTTTTGCGTTTAAATTGGATTTACTTTGCCGCAATATCCAGTAGATCAATTGCCAGAATAATACGTTAATAAGCAAGAAATTGGGGGATTATCGCAAAAAATTTTGGTGGAAAGATAATACAGACATATGTACATATATACCAGCAAAATTTCGGGAGTCTTCACGCGCTCAACATTTCAAGTACAAAAAAGGCACGTGGCAAACTTTTCGATCTTTCAACACTTCAGATTTAAGTAAACACATATTGCATATTAAAAAAAATGTGCCAATTTCTTGAGATATTTATGTCCAAATTTTGCGTCTTTAAGTTCCCAGCCGATGTATTCCCATTAAACCTGATCAACACGAGACCATGAAGAGGGTTAGCCCCCCTTACCGCCCATCAATTTCAAATACCCTAATTTACTTACTTGATATGATGAAGGCAGGCCAATTAATAGTAGAATGGATATAACTACTATACAATATATACAACATACCTACATACCTGCAGACCGCACTGTCACCTTAAATAACACTCAAGCCATACCTACCGGCGATTAATGCACGTGCTTAAACTGGTTAGGAAATATTTGCTAAGTACACCGCTTAGATCAGATTTTTTTTGACAAATAGCATATTGTGTGGGGTATTGTGAGTTTTTGTTTTGTGTCGTATTACATGAGCAATTACTGTGTACCTAGCCGAGGTAATGCACGGATTCAGCCGCTCGGCCAGTTTTTCCACATCGTACTTTTATGCATGAGCTGGTAATTCGAGAAATGAAAGTTACCTGCTATTGCTGGAAATATGTTTTGACTGTCTTTGGATTTATTCGGGTATGTAACTGAATAATGTGAAAAATGCGTAAGCGGAAGGTGAAACATCTCACTGGTTGTTGCAGAGAAAATCTCTTGGTCTTGGGAAAATTGCTTTTTCTTATATGAACTAAAAACATATGTAAAAACATGAGAATAAATTAATCAAATTTTTTCATGTAAACTAAAGGCGATCGGAAAATCTGTCTTCAGAAAAGCAACATATTTTTCATTAAATGGCTTGGGAAGTAGTAGTTTTGATTTTGGATATCATTATCTACTATTGACACACTATAGAGATTGAGAATTCATGAAATTCTAAATTTCGTTTATGGTTGATTTGTACAGGAATTCAAATTTGTAAGCTACGGCTATTTGGAATACTAAATATCAATCAGTTAATTATAGACTTCGTATTTTTGTGTTCAAATTACGAATAATTAATTTGTTACCCTAACGTAAAACTTATTCGAAATGTGTTAGCGTATGTGTGAATTCTTTTTCTTGTCTCATAGATCCGAAACGTATTGATGAGTTTGGGTGAATGAGGTACCATTAGAATTTTCTTAATCTCATAAAACTGAAGTTTACTTAGTATTGGGTATCCAAGTTAAGAGCTAGGTCACCGGATTCTAAATGTGTATACATATGTATGAAGCCTGAACAACATTACCTAAGTAAGTAATACAATGCCTAAATAAAAATTAGTGTTGATGTGCACAGTCAAGATCAATATGTTATAAAATTAGGGATGAAAGCAAAGTTGAAAAATATCAATGATGTATAAATATTTCTAGAAAATTACTTGAAAAGAAAGAAGACATTTATGTCTAATGACCAGCACAGAACAATATTCTATTTGTGAAATGAAATCATTTCTTTCTATTAATTGATCCATATGTTAATAAAAAAGGTAGTAAAATTTGAACCGGGGGAAATAATTTACTATTTCAATTTATTCTTTCTAAAGGAATAAGCCAAAATTCCAATATAGTATAAAATTTGATATCGTATTTCTAATTGGGGTTTGATTTTTTCGATATATTTTTTATCCTGTTTCGTAAGAGACTGGTAATAACTATTCTTTTAAATTCAAATCCTGCCCACTCAATAAAGCACTTTTGATACATGACCAATAAAATTTACATATAAAAGTATAAAATGAAATCATCTCAAGTTCACTGACCATTTCCTGTTCACATCTCGAACAAAATAATTTCAAAATTTTTCCTCATGAATCAAGCCACGCGCAATTACATTATTCGAGTTGTTCTAACCATCATTTATAGGTATAGCCTTGTATAAATTTATGATTATGATTAAGTCAAGTGTTGTTTGGTTAGCAGCAAACACTCGAAACTCTGAAAACTTTATTAGTTCTAGATCATGCAACAATCGCATAGTTACAAAATGTTTTACCAACCCTTTTTTTTAAAATAGACACACTCGAAAATGTTTTGTAGTCATTTTCGATATTATTTTGAATAATACAAGCCTTTTACTCATGAATTATTCACGAATGGTGCAAAACTCTCATTTGGCTATCGGAGCGCATTAGCGCTAAAATCCGGCGTACCGCTCCGAGTTCAGGTGTACGCTTATAATTCACAAAATATACGGGCGACTTTATCGAAATTAATCCAAAATAGTGAAAATAAGTTTGGACTTACGGCGGAACCGGTCCACAAGAGGTGAGTGCTTCAAGTCTACAAGTTCCGCACTAATTTCGATATTTTAGTCACTTTTTACGCCTTTTGCTACCACGTTAGTTCGCTAGTTTGCGGCTACTTTTCCGTTTTGGAGTCGCCGGTCTTTCATGGTAGGAAGGCGACTTCGGGTTCCGACCAAGTTCAGATGTTTACAATTTTCTTCGCCGGGTAGCGACGAATATTTTACGTAATCTGCGATGCATAGAATGACATCATGGGACTGCACAGAGTTTCCCACCAATAATTATGTAATAATCGACGCCGCTAAATAAGAGGTCAAACGTTGTTATACTTATTATGAAATATGAGGGCGTGCTCCTACAGTGAGTAACCTCCTTGACTTTGTTGGCCAAATTTTTGTAAATAAAATGGCACTAGATTTGCAGTGTTACGGAAACTGGGTATACATATTAAACATGTGAGGAAAAACATAGAAACCAATAAATAAAAATTTTGCATTGGCACAAACGAAAAAGACAGTAAAATATTGGAAATTTTTTTGTGTTAGTCTTCTACTATTTTCTTTTATTTTAACTCTTAATCATATGAATACCAGGCACGAGCTGTGAAGAAATTGGCCTTCTTTGCGTTTATCATTAGCCGGCAATCGGATTATCTCTTCTTTCAGGCATTTCGCGGCAGTGAAAGTGAACGAATTTCTTGTTTTATCTGAGATTAAGATTACAATGAATGGAGCTTAATAGCGTAATTTTAAGATGAACGAAGATATCCCAGTCCGAAGCAACAAAAAGTACGATGGATAAATCAAGAAGGTATCCATACATATACTTTTTACTTTATAAAATATTCCACACTATTGCAAAAAAAAGTACGCATTGCCGATTTTCCAATTTATTTTATTTGAAAAAATTCCTTGGAAAGCTTTTTAAATATGTATTTTAAATACGAAAGATAAGGAGAGTACCATTGATAAGTCGTGATATGATATTATTAATTCACAAAAAATGACAGATATGATAGTTTACTAAAGCACAAACAATTTAACACATTGCTTTGAGATAGGAACAAGCTTTTAAATAGATAATCTATTTGTCTCAATCTTTTACTTCTCATTCTTTTTTTCAAAAATTGGTTTATTCCAACGGAAGTATCTACGCATTATTAAATTTTGAAAACAAAAAGGTTCCAAAGAAATAGGTTGAAACATGTCTACTATTACATTTTACTTGAAATTTTGTTTTTGGTACGGGCATTATTAATTTTGTGTTGAAATTGATGATTTATTCATGATGTTACGGACTGCTCCAACAAAATGATAGCAAATGCCAAAATGCGGTCGAAAACTGAAGAAACTCGAGGGCGTAAACAAAACCTTTAGTGCCATGGGGTAAATGACATCCTGCATCAGTGCATCCTTCCATTTTATTTTAATAAAATGCAAAAGGTTATGCTACGAAAAGTCAGTAAGAAAATGGGTACTCCAACAGAATAATGGCCCCAAATAAACCAGTATAGGTAAAAATGGGTTTGAAAACAATGGAGCTAATGTTATGAATTGACCAGAAAAATCTCCAGAATTTAATCCGATTGAAAACTTATGGTGCGGGGTCAAACAGAACCTTTGTTTTTTATTATGACCTTTAAATATTGAAGATCTTTGGCCAATGCTATAATTTGTATAGTCAGGTATATCCCAAGAGACGATTTGTAAATAATAAATAGGTATAATAATAAAACTATCCACCAAATTTTAAATGTGGGTACACACTAATTGAAGTTTCTGATAACCGTCGAATTACAATTTTAAAAAAATGTCTAAGTCTCATACGTAGGTATTTCTATATCTTGCGCCGACATAAATTTAAAATTTTTATTTTTGTTTTGCATATGAAATTAATTTCCCTTTCATTAGTTATTACTTTAAAGACGAAAGAGACGTTTTAATTGGTTTCAAATATGAAATGAAGTTTATAAGTAGTTTTCTATTTCCGTAAGTAAAATCGATGAAAATAGCACTGCTATTACTTTATTTTTAAGTCCTATGTATTTTATTCTTACTAATAAATTGAATGACTGTTAAATTCTTTTAAATTATGACTTATATTGTTAAAAATTGTAGAAAGGAAATATTCAATCAAAAGAATTGAATTCTTAAAATATTGCATATCAGACGATAACATTGCTCAATTCCGAAATAATTGACGAATGACGCATTATTGCATTTTACCTGCATGTTGTTAGCATCATTGTGTTCGTTCAAATCCATATCGGCAGACTTCCTCGTATTCTCAAAACAAAGTCGGCCAAAGTAAACAAAATAAATATGCGCGTGTGTATGCAACTAATCCAGTTAATCAGGTGAAGACTGAAATATTCATTAAACTTTCAGCACATGAGCAACTGACTCCCCGATCAGGGCGGATTTGCCAAAAAAATTTTGCAATAAATCTCACAACTGCACGGCTTTTATTAATTTTTGTCACAATCTGCACTTTTTGTGTCCGCCTTGCGAAACGATTGTTGTTATTCAACTCTTGTCATGCGTGAAATATTAGACTAATCTCGACAAAAGCGGTCGAACGGTCGTTAAAATTTTTTCAGAGAATAGACCCCGTAATTAGGTAGACCCCGATTTAAGTTTAGGCTATCTATCAATTTGTTATTATTATTATTTTTTTAAGCGACTTTTCGCACAAAACACATCAGTTATTTTCAGTCCAACGACACGATTTTTTGTGTGCACACTCCAATGAGGCTGTGCTTGAACTAACTGACAACAGGTAAGCGCCGGCAAGGTATATACCTAAAAGAAAAGATAATTTTCAAATTGAATGCACCAAAGAAAGAAAATTCGCCTTAAGAGAGTGACTCGCGGAAAGAGGTTCCCCTAAGAGCGAAACGGTAACAAAGATCGCGCACCTTGCGAGGCACGCGTTAACCGCTCTACCACCGCCAGGTGACGCGGCGGACCCGCGGATCGCCTTGGGTGCTGTCGCAGCATCCGCCGCTGTCATCTGTAGGGCCAAGAGAAAAAATTGCATAGTTAACGCCGGTAGATGCCAAAGTGGGTTCGCGCAGATCTCGAAGCTTTCGCTGTAGAAGCTAGTCATGCTCGGTTAGTTAGAAGCCGCTGGGTGGTTATGCTCGAAAGTATGTCAGTATGTCTTTGGGATGAGTCTTTAATGGAGTCGGCGAGCAAACCCATTCACCGCCAGATTGTCTACTTTTGGCGCACCTTTTCATCGGAGCAACTACAGCGACTCTTGATTGCTGGGTGTTGTGCAGGGTATACCTTTTATGGCCGGCGAGACATTTCGAAGCCAGTGAAAAATGTGGGTAACTCACCTTACAGACATTGTCGGTTCAGAAGGTCGCTCATCAAAAGTAGCTCCACTATGCGGATGTGTAGCATCACGAATATCGTCACACCTTCGGGAAACATGAGATCAGTTGTTACACTCTTTTGAATCACCCCACGGAACTGCGAAAAACAGTCCTGGGGTTCTTAAAAATCTTGTCAAATAAGTCATCAGTAGAAGAATCTTAACAGATGATGAGCCAACGGTTCTTCCTACAGCCTGACATTACTTACATCTGAATCAAGATGAACGCGTAGGAATTTCAACTCCCTTGCTACCTATTTAGGTGATCTTATCAGACCCGCTCAGGACATTACACCTGCCGTAAATTTTGCACGTGATGTGATAGCAATATTAAGATGATCGAGTTCTTACGGGCAATAACCGTCGCAAAATGTGAAATAGTTAAGAATGCGACGGCAATGAAGGATTATGTGCATATCCGTTTTAACGTACTGGAAGACCGTAATTAATGTGTTACAGTAAACAGGATATTCCAATTTAGTTAAACTTGCGCGTAATCTCTTAAACTTAAATTTTCAATAACAAATATCTGTCATATTTTACTCGTATGTACTTCTTATGATTGGCTATGTTTTTAAACTACCGCTTTGTTTTGTTTCAATATTTTGATTTATTGAGAAAACGAATACATATATGTATATACAAAGAAAGCCCATAAACGTACTTTACGATAATGCAAAATCACAAGGAGGGCAATGAATAAAATAATGGCATTGATAAAAAAAATAAAAGTTACGTATTTTAAGGGTAAGTAATAACATAATTAAATAAGTTGTTTGAAAGTTTTGCAGCTGATACGGAATAAGAATGTTGCGTTTGGAGATAAAATATTTATAAATATCGATACATCGCAAAATATTAATTTGTTAAAATACTCGCACATATGCTTATGAAACTTTATGGTCATTTTTAGTATTCTTAAAATTGTAAATTTAAATGATACTCATATGTGATTGCTAAAAAAACTTCACAGATTCTTTACATTTCAAATTAACGTGCCTCACGTGTTTTTTAAAAATACTAAATGACATATCAAATTCAATGCTCCGAAAAGGTTCCCTTTAGTTTTGTAAGCCCTTAGAACACTTTTTGGAGCAATCTAGACTCGATGTGAAATTGATCAAGCTTAAAAAGATGCCTTACAATTAATATGGTACTTATAACATATTGCCGACCGATTTTTAAGAATAAACAAAATAATCTAAATAAATGAAGTGAAGATATCGAATCTTGCAAAATTATGCATGTGACAATCATTTCGATTTCTAAACCAAAGTTCTGTCCCCATTGATCCATTAAGATTTCAGGTTTTGTTTTTTAGGATTGACATCAATTTGACTAATAGGTACCACTTTATGAGAGTCCAATTAAAATATTTATACTTGGAAAGTCAGGAGCTTGATTAAGAAATATTTATTTTTTCCTCTCCTAGCAATTTTATAGAAAAAAAAGCTTAAGAGCTTTCCTTTAAAATTTAAATAGATTATTAAAATATTTCTTTTATAGATTTTTTCTATCTATTGATTCTTAGATAGCCTTATTTTTCTATGAAATGAGCATGGAGAAATTGTGTATGTATTTATTTAAAGATAACATTTCAAGTAAAGGTGGTTTTTTGAATTGATTATTTATGGAAATAAATAACTAAAACTCCAAATCCGAAAGTATCAACTCTTAATAACTTTTCGACCACAACGTAACGTAAGAATATAGAACATTTTTTATTTTTTTATTTTTTATAAGTTTTTTTGAAATTGAACTGTTGAAACTCGATTTTATATAAATTTTATGTCAAGTATAATTAAAACGAAGATACAATTTTCGAGTATTCAGGACTAAGTGAAAAAGTCTGCGATCGGTTTTATTAGGAGTGAGTAAAGTATATTTGTAACTAAAATTGTATCCTCGAAAGAATTTTAAATAACTATGAAAATCGCCAGAACAAACTTGACTAAGAGTTAAAATTTTTAAGCTGCAACGCACTTCTATACTACATCCATATGTAAGTATGTCTAGATTACTGAAATATTTAATTTTAATTGTGCAAATGTGACCTTTTACAAATATTTCCGGTATGATTTGATCGAAATTTCGTAGAATTGTTTTTTAAAAACTTTAAAATCACTAATATAAACAACAATATTTTTCTTGTTAATTAATTAATATTGTTATTATTATTTTTTACTTTGAACTATGGATTTTCAATTATCCCAATTTTTATAAGATATGAGAGAAGATTTAAAATTTTGTAATGTTTTAATCATTGAAACTTAAAAACACTTCTTTTTTAAGAGCCTTTAATTCTAATTGCCATTAATGCAATATGTCAAATATGTATGTACAATTCGGAAAATTAATTAATATATCTTGTTTTTAAAAACAGTAACTTGTCATTTCAAATATCAAATATTATGTGTTTGGTGTGGAAATGCAGTAAAATGAGTTCAATTTCCATTTGTAATTTATTCACTGATAATATAAAGTTGTTTTATTTAATTTCGCTCCACACGTTGAATTCATATATTTAATATTTTACTTGATTGCTGACATGTCGTGACAGTTTGCAATAATTCTGCAACGTTAATTACTTTTAAAAATAAGTGAAGCTAATATTTTTTTAGAAGTTCATCTTCGCTGTAAATATTCCACATTCCGAGTGATTATCCTTGACAGTTGATGAAAAATTATTTAAACTGTTCCCACGCATAAATACACTGAGCAATCGTTATGAATCGTTATCTGCTCAGCAACAAAAAGTTCCCCGCGTTTTAATATTTTTGCAATTCCACATTAATTACGGGGCAATTTCGCGTCAGATGAAAGCCACAAGTTCTGGTTTATGTCTAGTTAAAATGCAGGTAGCCCACCTGTCCGATAATTGCCCCATAACTAATTAGAGGTGAGAGCTCATGACCACTGCTAATAACAGCGATTGCTCGGCGTATTACAGTGCAGCATGCGAATTTTTTTAAAGACGGAAGCAGTTCAATTAAATAGTCCATAAGGTGCCGGAGGCTGTGCGGTCCATGTGTTATGAAACATCCAATGATCGTTATGTCCGCGAACTGCCTTCAAACTCATCTGTCCAAACATGTGCTGCTTCACCTGATGTTCGCGGCATTAAAGTGGACTCGTGGACATTACAAAAATTGATTGAAGTCATTTCATGATTTAATATGGAAATAAATTGCGGCAACCAGTCCGTGCGGGACCGCTTTAATGTCGATTTGCAATTGAGATGCTTTTAGTCGACGGGGCCGACTTCATACTTCATATAGATTCCTACATAAATGCCTTAATTGGTTGTGAATTCAATTATTAATTGACTGCCAAGTTCTAGGTGAACTGGTGACAAGCGAAGTGTTACTAAGCATGGCTTTATTTCAAGTAAAAATAGATCCAATTTAATTAAAAGTTTATTACATACAATATACTACAAGAATCCGGCTTCAGGTGGTGTTTAAAAGTAATTACATATTATACAATTTCGTCTGTTTTTTCTGGGATTAAAAATATTTTCGCAGAAGATATTTGAATAACTTAGAAATTTTAAGAAGATACAGGAACTCTTAAATTTCAGTATTATTTCAATATGTGGGCCTACAATACAACTTTCTCAAGGGGTTATTCTGGTCTAGACAGCCAATTTTGAAGGATTTTTGGAATTGGAATTGAGTTTAAAAAATAACGAAACATATTTTTAGCATCGGAATTTTGGCCAATATTTATTTATAAAATATCGAATGAAAATAAAATAAATTTAAACAAATATGTCGTTAATTTTGGAAATGACAGGGTGGTGAAGTGAGCTTTGACCCGATTTAGAGTCTCTTAATGATCGGCAAAAAAACACATGGATTCTTAATCAGTAAAAGTGTCGTTATCACGTATGCCTCGACGAAAAGAAAAAGTTCTTTTCGCAAAATGGCAACTATTTGAAAAAAATTTTCAGTTTTTTCATTATTTTATTTTTGGTTATTAATTTTTTTAAAATAGTAGTTTTATAACAATTGTGGTACCGACGATAACGAGTTATATGAAGAAGGCATGTACCGAATTTCGCGTCAATCGTTTCATTAGAACTTGGGATATCGTGTCAATAGACTTGGAAAAAGTAGTTTTGAGATAAACGCGCTCAAACATTTCAGGGTATAGTAATTCCGCAGGACCGGTCTAGTTGCCGCGTCACTAAACTAGCTGTAACTTCGCCAATTATTGGAATTTTAAAATATCCTTGGGACAGCATATTCTTAACAGCACTATAAGAAAATATAGAAAAAAATCGTTTTTTTAATATTCCTAGAGCCTTCTACCGGCTTAAAGAAATTTTAAAAGTTCTCATTGATTAAATTTTTAGGTTTCAATTTGGTTTATTAAGCATTATAGGATTTTTTGACATGTTTTAAACATTAACGAAAAAAAGTGTTCAAAATCTCATTGAAATCAGTTAAATTTGCAAAGCCTTTTCATAATTCCGTATTGAACCGCATAATCCTGAATACTCAAATAGCGATTAGTAGACTTTAAATTGGCATCTTCAGTTTTCATGTCAATTCTATGAAGTAAAGCGGATATGGGAAAATTACTGAAAATTTAATTGGTAAGCTTGATTTTGATCTGAACTAAATGACAAGTTAAATATACTAAAACCGTATAAAAAGTACGTCTTCTAGTACTTCATCTAAAGTTATCCTTGAACGATTTCAAAAGTTCACCTGTCTTCAATTTTTTGAGTCTTAAACTTATTCTCAAAAATTTCTCAAAGGCAGTGGACTGCTTGAAAATCACAAATCATCCCTTGAGTGTTGGGCAAATATGCTGACATTTTATCTTGAATCTTCATTCGAACTGCAAGGGGATTTGCACGTTAAAAATCCCCAAGATGATGAGATTGAGATTATCGTTCCTCTTTCAGCACAATCAGCGATTTGATTGAGTTGACTGACCTTCCTGTCCGTCACATCTTGCCAAAAAATCCCCAATTCATCATAAGACGCCAGGGAATTCTTCGTCTGCATAGCTGAGCCAGCAGCAGCTCGAATTCCGCGCCATAAACTGCGCAAGAATTCGAAATCATGCCTAATGCAGAGACGCGGCTATGCAAAGTTTTCTAATTTTGCATAATTCTCTGTTTCGAAATTTTCTGCCTACATGACCACAAATTGTTGAGTCATTGCGCTCCCCAATTGTTCGGAGCGTTTTCGCAGGCGTGATTTCTCCTCGAAATTATGTTCTGCAATTCCTGGGTATGTGGGTTCCAGTTCTTCGCTGCACGTGAACACTTTGGCAAAAGAAAAAGATGTCGGTGAAAAAATAAGCGGATAAGTAATACGAAAAATTCACCCTACCTTACCTGTACTCCCTCCGGCCCAACGCAGTGCAGGTAAAGAAAGAGTTAAGCGACGAACCTGTTTCATTTGCACATTTGTCACAGAATTCCATTTTATGCTCAGCGCATAGAATTTAGCGCCGAAAGGCAGGGTGAAGGGTACTTGCGCTTTCCGGGGTACGAGGATGGTGGCTTGCGGCTAACTTAAGGTTCACTTTCTAAATTTACGTACCGCCAAGCACTTTGAGCGTAAGTTATGTTATGCCCAATTGATTTTTAGAATGGAACACGATTTGCGTTCCGAAATGTTCTGGGAATAGTTTCTTAATATGATTGCAAAGTCTTACCAAATCTTGCATGAAAGAATTGCAGATGCAAAGCCTGTACATAATCTAGTAATTAAGAAAAAATTATAGTTTCTTTTGAATGAAGTGTTGCACAAAAATTATTTTAATTACTGTTTTCTTATCTTTAATATAAATGTGTATTTCAAACTCAAAATTGCAAAAAGCAGTTACTTTTTTACTTGAGTAGCAAAAAAAGTGGTAGGCGTAAAACCTATTTCAACTAGAGCTTTTAGGACAATAGGTCGGTTAAGCTAAGTCTATTTTTTACTGTATGCAAATTTGAAGGAAAGAAGGTTGATTCACACAAAATTGAAGACACTTTCTTTGTTGTAAGAAAGCGAAAACCATAACATCGAAAAACAGCCCGCACCTAACGACCTCCCTAAATTTCAAAGGCGTGCCATTATCTTATTATGTTAAATTTGGCCTACTGGAACAGCCATAGGTTGGCACGTCATCCGTTTTCATTTGGATGTTATTTTTTGGAAACCCTGTACACGTACTACATAACATTCGAGTACATAGTAATATAAATTTAAATGGACTTACTAAATAAATGAATAGTTGATTTTGTCATTTGAAAAATTATATATTTTGTTTTCAAATGGTTTCCAAATTATAATTTTAATTTGTATGTTAACATACTCCATTAATATTAAAAAATACAAAATTTAAATTGAAGAGATTGCGGAGCCACACATTCGCCTTCAACAAATTGTTTTAAAATGAAAATGTTTAGTTCTTTCTATAACTATAAAAATATTTACATATTAAATGCTGTTGGACGATTTGAATAAATTGTGTATACAAATAATTTCAAATATAAAATAAGAACTCGTTTGAAGTGAAATTTAGGACTTGTTTGAAACGAAATAGATATTTTGATTTAAAAACTCATTTATTATATCGAAACGTGTCCTCTGTGATTTTTTAATGTTTATTTTAAGTTAAAAAAGTATAATAAATTGTTGGTTGGTTGGTAAAATTACAAATCTATTAAAGGTAAATTTTGAGAAGCGCAAAATGATTTCGACTGCCCAGGGGCTCAACAGGCCTTAATCCGACACTAAAAAAATATAATCTGAGTGTGAGGTAATTATCTAAAACTCTGAAATTCGTAGTTATTACAATGCATTCAATAGGAAACACGATACCCGAACTAATAGGACACAGTATCTCATTATACATTTCAATTAAATTCCTTTAAATTTGTTTTGTTTAAAATCTTTTCATAGAATATTTCTAAGACGTATTATTAAAATTCTATTCTAATCCTATTAGTCATGTATTGAAAACAAAAGATAGAAGCTAAAGAAGTATGAAATATTAATTAATAACTCAAAATTGACTGAAATGAAGATTAGTGTAAATTATCCAGTGATGTCAATGAACAGTTAAATCTTTATATCATTAAGACTTAAAGGTGTGAGGAGAATCACCAACTTTTTTTATTTCTCACCGTCAGTAACATAATCATGGATTTTAAGGTTTATTGCTCTTTATGGCGAATTCCTTTGTTTATTTTAATTTCTTTGGAATGAGGAAATGAAAAACATAAGACAATTTGAAATCTTTTCACGTACGCTAATAGAGCCAAAAATAAAAACAAGTCGAGTTGAATGCGCCAATAGATCCTCTGACAATTGCTCAAAGTCAAAGAACTAATAAATTTCTTCCCAGCAAGCAATATTTTAATCATCGGCTACACAGAGCAGCATAATTTGTGGTAATTTTCTTCTTGAATATCGGTAAATTAAGATCTTAATTGAAAGCCGGTTATCATGATCCAAAAGTGTTTAATTAACAATTTATCAGCAGAGGGCTCAATGTCCACTGATCGAAATCTGGCAGACTAGCCGCGGGACAGCGATGTGAGACCTGTTCATAAATCAATAAAATGTTTGAATTTAAATTTCCCTTCGCGGCGAAGGCAATCAATAAAACTCATCGCCCGAAATAAATGGCGCGCGTAACTTTCGCCTGTATAAGTACCTCTTGTGCTTCAATTTTAAAAAAGTCTATCATTTATCATTTGTTAAAGGTATCATATCTTTTGATGTTACGAACCTTCGGCGAACAGAGCATTTTGAGAAATTTGCTAGGAAATGGTAGCAATCAAAAAAGCGATAACATTACCGGCAGCAGTTATGCAAGAGATGGAAGTGTGTTAATATTTATTATTATTATTATTGGCAAATTATGCAATTGAAATTCATTAAATGAATAAATGCCAACGGACTGTAAAACCACCTCTTTCAATCATTTGATTCCTTTGATATTCGTTTACAAAGAAAATTCAGGTTATTTAAAACTGGGTTTCGCAGTATGTTTTTCAAACATTTCAAAAGTTGTTGAAATGATCTCGAATCATGACACAGTTTAAAAGAAAACCTCAATTATAATCCTAAAAAGGTGCTGATTTAGAAGGCCATAAGAGTAATGGTTATAAAGTAGTCAATGTTTTCCATTTATGTGCAGAGCTACACTGTATTATTATTTCTTTGCTAACAAACCATCGCTTTTGTAGATGAACTTAAGTGGGATACCCTCTATAGAATTTGAAATTCTTGCCAGTTTAAAAAGAAACATGTTAGCGTAAAATTAATAACACAATTGAAGCAAAAATTTGTATATTATTCACTCATAGATTTAAGTCTAAAAGATATTTCTTTCATTTAATAATAATCCAAAATGGTGGAGTTCTCGTAGACACTTAAAAAAAAAATTATTTTTGGGATAATTTAAACATTTAATATTTAGTTTCTGTACGACGTAATACTGTTTCAAACGTGCGTTTAAAATTTTAAAGCAATCGATCCATAATTTTCTTAGCTATCATATGCCTAACTATTTTGGGATTCACGTCTTTGGAAATGACAACCATAGTTTATGGATTAGCATAAATCGTAGGTACATAAATAAGTATTTATATTACTAACAGTTTAGTTAAATAGTGCTGGTACTTTTTAAAAAACGCGTGTTGTCATCGTTTAATTTACGCAAGAAATATTCGAATATCAGTCTTGAATGTGCAAATGATTTCTGATTACCATGACCATTCCCAAGAACTTGATACACTGATTTCCAATAAAAGTTGACAAATAATTCACCTTGAACCAGTCCTACTTCACTGAAAATGGATAGTGGAAATGTTGAAGCAACTCTCAAATTTATCGAGCTATCAATTAATTAATGTTTCAATTAGCATCAACACAAAAACTAGTCTCTGCCGGGATGTTTAAACAGATGTTTCGAAATAAAATAAGAACCTCAACGATATTCTTCAAGTGCCTTTTGAAAGTTAGCAGAGCCTCGCTGCGAAGGTCACCGGCATTCCCGGGTCGTGCTTCAATACCTGCCGAGGTAATACATATCAAAAATTGAGAATCGTCCGTTTCCCACCTTTCGATCGGGGGTCTTCAATTCCAGGCTCCACAAAGTGGCTTGCACTCTCCGCCGCATGCCCATAATTTATGCTTTTTATGATTTCTGCAAGGAGGGCAATAAACTCGTGAGCCCGAAACGTGCATCCGCATGTACCTACTTGAAGATGTGCCAGAAAAAAAAATTCAATCAGAAATCAATTAGCGGCCGACACGACTCGCCAAGAATCTTCCACATTGACACCTCGCCACCTCGGCGGACTGCTAATCGCGTCTGATTGCGGTCATCAGGAATTGCTTCGGCCGGCCGTCGAGCGACCTCGGAGCATCGCCAATCTACGTTTGGCCTGACGTAAGACTGCAGCGGCGTCGCAGGTGTAGGTCGCCGTAGAGGAATCCCTAGAATTTCGCTAATTCGAGTGAAGAAGCGCTGGGGGCTGTCGGAGCCCCTAATGGCGCTATCAATCTTCGTAGAGTCGTAGTCCGTCATAACTGCCGAAGCAGCGGCTGCTTCAGCTGCAGACGGAACGCAACGAGAGTTAATTTCATGGAAATGTGAAGGTCGGCCTCCTGTCCACCTAGGCGAATCTGACAGCGCGCTAACTGCTAAGCCAGGCTTTATTACGCGTGAAGAACTGCGATCGCCGCTCAAAGGTTTCTTCGAGGAATCAGCCGGGCTCAGGTTGAAGGCTGAGTGAAGATAAAAATTACCTCAGACCTCATTGGAGTGCAACGCGGAAACCATTTGGGGCGAATGGCACACTGCTCCACTTTTCGTTCGGCCGTTGAGAACCGATTTTTTCGGTGATTTACGCTCAATCAACTTCCCGTTTTTACGGATATTCGTTCCGCAAATTCAGCAGTAACTGCCATGTCTCAATGACACCAAATCTATCTTAGAGGGCGCTCACGAGAAGTATATGGTCCCCGTTTTTCTGAGCTCAAACCGAGTCTATTTAGTATTTGGCGCTATTAATTTAATTACGTTTATTGCCGCTGTTAAGATTTTACATTTAGATAGAGGTTCCGTCAAACAGGCCGTTAAAATACCGCGTGAACCAGGATTTATTAGCAAGGAAGTTAGCGCTCTTATACCATCACTGCGTTTAGTATTTGAAGTGGAGAATTTGAGCGGCATTACTTTTATTTTTTCTAAATTAAGTTGCCGGAATTACGTACCCCCGAAAACGTTTTTCTTCACGGATGAGTGAGTTTTGCGACTTAAGTATAGTCAAAAGTAAAAATCCAGACATGATTCTCACATTATTTCTACCTCTCTGCATCACAAAATAAATCTATTTAAATTGTGTATGAAGTTAAATTAAATATGCACTTTACTATTTCTTCACAACCATTCTTTTTTACATTTAACGTAATGAGGTAACATAAAAGAAAGAATTTCGTATAATAAAAGAAATGAGATAAACAATTAACTAGTGCACTCTTTGTCATACAACACAATAATAAGCCTCTTGCTTTTTGTTACTTTTATAAATAGACTGTATTGAAGGGGACATGATTATTTATGAGAAAATTCATTATGTACTTTCTAAATATTAATAAATGCATGTATGTTTGTATGTACATATGTATGTATCGATAGTCTTACGTTTTTACATTTTTTGCTAGAAGACAATTTATTTGAAAATTCACATTAATGAATTTTCTCAATAGTTGGACAAAACAAAACTGAAAATTTTGTGAAAATTGCACGTCTCTTATATAAGAATTTGTTCTTTTTATAAATATTGCATATAAAATGAAGAAATAAAAAATTTGGTTATGTATTTAGAAAAGTAACATTAAAAAGTTAATAATATATTCAAGTCAGCCAAAGTATAAATAGCAAAATCAAATCAACAATTAATTCAATTAGGAGTATCGAAAAAATGTGTTTAACACAAATTTTATCCCCTAAAATTTTTGATATGCACATAAAAATTCCAAAAGCAAACTAAACATTCGAATATTTAAATTACTATACATCCAGCTTCTGCATTGTTTCTAGAAATAATTGAATTTAAGGCCTCTTTTTGAACTTTAAGGAAAATTCCCGAAATATCCGCATTGATTTTCACGAAATTACGTTGAAATATATTTTAGAAATATCTTTTTTTACTCCCTTGGTAAATTTTTCAGGGCAAAAAAACGCTACTTTTTGTTCCTTAAAAGTTGGGTAAAAAAATGAACTTTCGACGGTGATGTGGTAAAAAAAAGTATGCTTACCACGGGAGTAAAGTAGTACATGTTGACCCGGGTGTTTGCCAATTTTACACCCGGGTAAAAATGTACTACTTTACTCCCTTGGTGAACAATGTACTATAATTTTAAATTTTTCTAAGAATTATTCCGACGATTAGAAAAAAGTACCTAACTTTCGAAATGATGCTAAATTTTTATTTGTTTATAATTTATAATTTTAGTTTTCGATTTATCAAGACACTGGGAACCGCACTTTGAGTACATCGAGAATAAATTAGAAAGAAATAATCGATTAATATAATTAGATAATCTAGAAAGAGTATACAATATTACAACACAACCTGATACATTTCAACTAGCTACTTAGATTAGGAAAGTAATGGTCAAAACATTGAGCTATCAGCTAGGAAAAATTCAAATTTTTCATCACGACTATATATTGATTAGGACGACTTTAAAGGAACAGCTTCATCAATTTTACCTTTCAGAACTTTAAGAGTTTCCTTAATTGCATCCATACGCTTTTACTACATATTATTAAAAATTCATTAAAGACAGATTGAACGAAATTGTTAGTACTTAGGTATATTAAGCCTATCATTGATTAGTTTTTGCTCTTCATTAATAATCGTTATTTAACATTAGTAATAATATGAGCCACTCAGTGTACACATCGATTAACTCCATAAAACAAAAAGTTGAGAAATGCTATGAAATAATTTAGATTGTTTTTTAAAATTCCCTTTATAATATAAATTCAAATACATTAACGGTTATCATTTGCCGCGTGTTGGTCCATTTATTATTGCAACGATTTACACTAGAGTACGGAATTAATCAAAATAGCCACTGAAATAAATTATTTATTATTCAATGGTAAAAAAAAAAATTGTATTTTATTGATATTAATCTTTATTATTCAGGAAAGTTGTTATAAATATAAAATGTTATGGCTTTACCAAGTGCTTTGACAATTAAATTTAAGATTTTTTAAAAAGTGGAGTTAATCGATTTGTGTACTGAACGGCTCATATCTGAGTTATGTATCTATCAAAAGTGCAATTAGTAGCACCTACCTTAAATTTTTGTATAAGATCACTAAAGTGGTGCAGAAGCACATTAGCTTGTATATTACAAGTTAAGCGTCTGAATCCAGAGGTGTTTGATTAAATTAATATCACTTCGAGGAATATCACAAAATTCTTACAAATAAATTGATCACTGCACAAAACGTTTTCCCATTAAAATCCCGCGAGTGTTTAAGTCCTCGTTCTCGGCACTGTTAAGGCACAACCAAATGTCCCTGGGGAGCAGCCTCCAGCACGGACCACCTTAATTTACGGCCGTTCTCTTATCGAAAATTACCCCCGACATGCTCCAAGACGTGCCGCACTGATAAAAAACCCGAGCCTCATTAGTATCAAAAGTGTCGCCAGTGGTCCTTTGCCGCCGCCAGCAGTAAAATCTTTGACCGACTACCAAACGCCGCCGTTCACTAGGCCCGCGAGCGACGAGGAGTTGCTTTGGACGTCGAGTACTTTGTTTGCTGCGTTTTGGGTTACATGTATTTTATTATTGGCACGTTTGGAGCTGACGCGATCGAGTGGCTGTCCGAAACAATCGAAGTCGCATGACAACGTGCCATCCAGCACTTGAATATCAATTGGGGCCCCAGCGGAGGCTCCGAGGCCTCCTTGACACGGCTGCAACATGGCGATAGGGCGTGCTGCCATCTTGGCCGTTCCCGCGGTTGTAATGGTGGAGTTCTACGGTGATTGGTAATTAACTCCTCGGTAAACGTATTTACTGCCATTTAAAAGCAGTTCAAAATATCCAAAATCAGACCGGATGGCCGGGTGTTCATTGGCTGACGAGCTCAGAAATGGGCAGAACTTAAAGAAAAACGTCCGTACCCTTTATGGACCCTAAACGTGTTTTACTTTAGAACTCAACCGAATTTACCCCACCCAAACTTATATGGCAATATGGGGATAAACTATCACTTATGTACGATTCTGAAAGTTTAATTTTATATACCTATAATATGGCACTCTTTCTATTTAACAAATCAACCATTAAAAGTTGTAAAGCAAATCTATGATGAGTTAAACGTAATGCGGATATACGTACATCTAAATAAATATATGCATAATGTGTGTATTTACATATATTCAAGAACTTTTTGAAACTTCCAGACAGCATAAAGATAACAAGATATTTAATTTATTGTAAAAGTACCACTCTATGTAGTTTAGATCGTGCGTCAGTTATGGTTATTAAAATATTTTTTTTAATATACTTTTGTTTGCATTAATTTATAAACATATGTAAAATAGTAATAACATTTTTTTTTTTTGTTTTTGAAGCAAAAACAATACCCACAAAGATGATAAAAAAGCATTTTCACCGTTATTTGATTATTCAATCAGAAATTTTTTTTCGTGACTGAACCAAAATCTGTCAAAAACATTCATTATAATTAATTTTAATACCTATCGGTAATATACATAATATGTAATTGATTTTGTGTGAAGATTGTTTATTATTATTGGTACAAATTATAGTAGTAGTAGGTATCTAATAATTTGAAAAGTAAATACATTTTTAAACAACAATTTGAAAACTATTCCAGTCCTATAATAAAAAGTTTCGTGGTGTTACAAAACCAAGTAGAAATACATTTCTCTTTTAAATTTCCAACCTTTAGCATCATTCTAAATTAGATTTTCATTAGGTAAGCAATTAATTTATTAGAATTGATGAAGATATTATTATTCTAATGCAATTTGTACAAGAGCAAGCTACTCGTAGTTGGCAACCTTTGGACAATGAATATATAATACAAATTAAAGCAAAATAACAATACCTACCCGTTTCTGTACCTCATAATTACCTTAGGATGAGGTAACCATGATTAAATTGAAATATTTATCAGATGTTTGCGATCGTTAATCACATATCATATTATACAATAAGTTCATTATGCAATGTGTCACCTTACGAATAATTTCGCTTTGAGGATAATCCGCGAGAATTTCCACCAACGCAACGCATTCAATGTTTACTCGCGGAAACTGGGTTAATCCAAAGGATGTGAATCCCGGATTCTGCCGCGGTTAGCATTTCAATTCCCGGCATTTGTTGTTTTCTGGCGGAATCCACAAACCGCAAAAGAGCTACCTGAATGCAATTTATTCGGTAGCTGCAGGTAGACCGCAAAGTACATGACGTCATATGACTACACATCTGACAGGTAGCAAATAGGGCGATCTTACAATAATAGTAAATACGAGTAGTATCTTAATCTTATCGGTTTTGGCTGTGGCTTCACTTTGGCGATGAAGTGTCGCGGCAGAGTACGTGTTACGAATATTTATTACTTTTAATTAGACATGGCGTAGCAGAGACCTGTTGTAGGTATCGTAAATAGTTGCATACCTGTGCCTCTGAATTAGAGGTCGATTTAATTGAATGAATCAGTGACGTGCACTCATCATATGACGAATTCACTTGGCTTGTGCTCGGTTTATCATTGAAGTAATGACACGTTTTGCACTGAGAACGAATTAGGATTTTAATTTGATTGCAAAATATGGGTGACTCAGATTTGTCTTTAAATAGTTATGCTTGAGGATTAAATCATTTTAATTTTTGTGGCTCTCAGGTGTGCTGAATTAATATTTCAAATCATTTTTTAACTACGAATGAAGAAAGGGAGTGCTTTAATTTTATTAGGTCACAGCATAGCTAAAATGTACGAATGGATGAAATAATGGAAATTTGCAGATGTTTGTCTCAACAAGAACATTTTTAAAATATACATATATGGCTGTTAGACATATTAAATATATTAATATGTCCATAAAGGCATTAAAACTCGATTTAAAATTAAGCCCTTGAAACGTCCTCCAGTTTTTAAAAATAAAACTTAAAGAGGGTTGTAATAAAACCCTTGCATTATCTTTGAATCTTTTCCAAAATGTTGTACATTTCTAAATAATATTTTGTTAATTTTCATTGAATTTTAAAATGTGTGTTAAGTGACACATATATTTGTGTATAGTACATACTATTTATTAGATTTATTATTTATTATACTATAGACAGGCATTTCTTACTTTATGTTTTAATTTTATAGTATTTGAATATATGTAATTGAAAATGAAGAACAAATATATTTCGTACATGTGTAAGATAAGACCAGGATAGAAAAGTAAACTATAGAGACAATTAATCAAAGGAAAATAAAAGTAGAATCTTGAATAGAGAGTTTTATACATAGTGGAAGAATACGAAAAAGAAATGGATCGTCGGATCATACGAAACATGATCAATTATGTCCTTACTCACCAGCGATTGTGTAAAAATAACTTACGAATGAGTATTTTGACAAAAGGATTGCAATCTATACGATCCCGAAGAATTAACATATCAAAGGCGAAGTATTGCCATTAATTTTGCAACAAAGAGTAACGCCACCTTCTCCAGATGCATTCACCGAAAATGTCTTTGTGCAAAATGCTCAGCCAATCAGCATCCACGCTGAGATGCACTAAGTCAGCAGGCTTTATCAAGCAACGAATGGCTTATAATTTATCATTTCATGGTTTCGTCGATGGAATCCGGGGCGGATTTATGCAAAGGTAAACAAGAGCAAAATAATCAAGCAATCTCAGCTGAATACTCAAACGGCATTCAATTAGCCAGCGCCCGATGCCAGGGGAGCCGTGCTAAGATTTACGCAGTTGGGGCTCGTCTTAAGGAGTTCGGCCTCTCGATGACCCTTGAAACTGTCGCCGCGGTTGGGAAAAGTCAAACTGACGCAAATGAAGCCAAACGAAATTAATTATCTGACGCCGGACATGGAGTTAGCATATCAGCCAGGATTTATGTTCCACTGCTCGATGGCTGATCGGTGATCGGTGACCGCGCTACCCGCGAAACGAAAGGAATGATGCCCTTTTGGCACGTGATCTTGTTCAACAAAACGATCAAGGCTTGGGGCTTGATGAGGCCGATAAAAGGTAGAAATTCAGAAGTACTGCTTTTGGGGAAAGGGCCACTTAAGATGGCTGTCTTTTCGGGGACATGCTGAGTGTTTTTCCTGTCGAGAACGATTACTAAATTATCGCCAATTACGCTTTTAAATCGGACCAGTTAAGATGGTAATTTGGGATTAATGGGTGTACCGAATTCTGTCGGATCATTACCGGGAAGGCCGCAAAATTGGACACTTGCAAAGAATTGATTGTTTCTCAGTCGCAAATAAGCATTCTCGCGGTTTGCGGTTTAAGATTCATACTTCACTTTTAGGGTATACATTTCTAAGTTAAAAGCCTCAAAGAGGAAGGAAATAATCAGCATTATAAAGTAGTTTCATGCTGACAATGAGCACGACAGTATTTTCTTGTAAAAAAAAATAATTCAGCCTTGGGCTGAAAATATTAGGTACGCCTATAATTTCACCACGAAAGCTAATTGCGAGGAATGATTTCCCATTTTCAGATTTGATTTATTTTATCGGTGACCATTAACTCATATTCAGCCGTTTCATAAAACTCTTAAAAATATTTACTAGTCAAACCATTTCATAATTTGCTTAACAAAATCTCAAGTAAGCATGAGTACACGATAACAAATTTGTGGTGGACAGAATAGAATAAATGATGCATTTACTACCATTATAGTAGCTAATCATATATTTTGTAAGAGTTGAAATAATAATATACTAATTATGCAAGCGACAATTGAATTAGAAAAAGCATCTTCAAATTTAAAAATAACAAATAATAGGTATAGTAATGAAAAAGTGCAAGCTGCCATACCGATAAGAAAAAGTACGATTTAATTTGCATGGCTAAACTTTTTTGAAAAGTGGGAGGTGTATTTGAATTTTATAACTACATAGTATAATATTTAAATTACTAAACAACACAAAAGATATTGGAATATTCTTTCAGATGAGATAAATGAGCAGTTCGTTCACAGTAAACAAATAATATGAATTTCACTAACCATTATTGTAGAAAAGTACGGACTTCGCATGCGAAAGTAAAAATGAAATTTTGAATACTTTTTTTTAACGCATATGGAATATGATACATTTAAGAATGTAATTTTACGCATACACATGTATCAGTCGATTACTGAGCCAAAAATTGCTCGGGATGTGTTGAACGATTTTCCTAAGAAATCGAAAAATAAGTGTTCTTATAATGCTTTCTTATTATAATATTTATATTTGTGGAAGTTATGTGACATCATTATAAATTTATAGTAGACGCTCTAAAATGGTGGATTATTTAATTATTTTTCATAACACTTTTCAAATGATAATATGTTTTAAAGTCATAAATTCAAATGAGGTATTTTGAAAAGTGATATTTAAAAGCAATAGAACAACATGTATAGTATGTATAAAATTAGTTAAAATCTAAAAAGTTAGCGTGAGGAGAGCTTTCTTGGTGGCTGAGATTAAGAGTCGAGAGCGCGCTGGATGCTGTCCGGCGCCTATTATACAAACGGGGCCCTCAACTGGCATTGTGCAACCGGCGCCAGTTAACATTTTTACCATTGTCGAGATGGTTTGATCGAACAAGTCATTTCTGTGCGAAGGCCCCCAGTCATCGCCGCAATCGGCGGCTTGAGCGATTCCAGAAACCCAATTTCTCAAGACAAACCAGCTGAGATCCAGCGGCGGTATTAAATTATTAGCCGGCTGATTGACTGGCGGGCCTTAGGTGTAACGATTTAAAAGCAGCACAGCGCTTAAGCAAACTAATTTTTCCAAAGCGAGGGAATACCCAGAAATTATCGGCCTGAGCAGGGTTGTGCTCAGGTGCTCCGCCCCTGGCTATTCGAGCCGTACGCCGTTTACCTAATTGAGATAATGACAAGTTTCAGAAATCACAGTAAAATAGCTTCCGAGTTAATTGTGCCACTTTGCGCCGTTTGGACACAGGCCACCGCGGGTCAATTACACTGCGTCTCAGCAAACAGCGTATGGTGAAGGTTAACTATTTTGCAGCTTCCAATCAAAGATAATTGAGATGTGTTTTACGCTTGTTGCGTACACCTGACCACCTTCAGAATTTGAATTTTTAAAAGTTAATTGCGAGGCCCTTTTCACATACCTAGTAACTAGATTGAAAATTAACACTAGACTTACCAACACTCAAACGTGTAATTTCACTCATTTTTTGCGCCTGTACTATAATGTACCTTTAATGTTGGATTGATAATCATAAATTAAAAACAATTTCTGAGTAAATCTTAACCTATAATTTAAAAAAATATTACTCACTCAAACAAGAAATTGAGTATCAGTCAATTTGATTCGTCTCGGTAGTTCTAGTGTTAATACATTGTTAACACTTCGAATAAAGATCAAGTTTATATTAGTATACATCAGTAATGTAAAATAAATAGTGATTTGAATAACCTCAATCTCTCTTAATAATTCTTTTCCACATTTTTTGAACCAAACACATAAAATAGCCTGTTGTAATTGACGTACTAATTTAACTCAAAAGAATATAATCACACAAATTAAAATTCGTACAAAATTCACAGACTTTTCATTTCATTGCAGCTTCAAAAATTATTTTACTATTTTTACTTGATTCAGTTCGCATCAAATCAAATTCATCACAGCACAAAAAGTTCCATGCTGGAATTCAACATTTTTCAAATTAAATTAATCGATTATTGTAGCAATTTTATTGCATTGTTTTATAAATACATACATATGTTATATTAATAATTAATTGATACATAAGTGTACTTTTCGTTTCGTTTATACATAAATATGTATTTATTCACAATGCTCTGCTTTTTGCACCTTGCATCCAACCCTACCATTATAAACTATTGATACAATTAAAAAATACGAATTTCAACAGATTGGCAATCGATTCATTGCTTAAAAAGTAAACAAAAAGGTTAAGAAACTGCAGTGAACCTTTTTTCTACGGTCCTGCCACTTTCTAGCATTGAAAATTGCTAGAGGTCGGACAGAAGACTTTTTTTCAATTGGCTTCCACACCATTCTACTTATTACCGAAATTGCGTAAACGGCAAAGCAATTTCTGAGGCAAATCATATCCACACTCGGCGGAAAGGTAATTGCGGCTCACCTGGTCAAGGTAAATCCGCCGAACTGCCAGAAAAACATTTGTTTCCACAACACTGGCCGGCAAATCCGTTTGCGCGGAATTTCTTATGTTACTCAGCGGCGTTTACGAAATTTTATTCTTGGGCTTCTCTCAGCCGGTCCGCAGACGGATCTTGGACAGCCCAGGCCCCGGACAATGTGCAATTCCTCTATTTATAGAAGATTTGGACTCACGCCGCCCTCGCACCGCACGTGCTGCTTGAGAAATCCGAGTGAGTCAGGCAAGCCTTTTTGGTGGGTAAGAGTACTCACGACCGCGAGCCCAAAGCGCGATTAAGGAGCACTTAGCTGGACTGAAGCGATCTTGCGGCACCTCGAGTCTTTCTTAGGCGCGTCTTGAACTCGTAAATCAGAGGCTCCGGGCGTTGGAGTGGCTTTGAGCGGCGGCGGTCTTAGTTCTTGAGTCAAAGCCGAATCACAACTGAGTCAAGGCCGTTGAAGGTCGGATGTCCGCGGAATACCTATGAGCACTATGTATGAGCTATGCGCGCTTTTATTCATCCATTTCCAGTCAATCGACGTGCATGATCCGAGGAAAATTCGGAATGTTGGCTGCGGCACGTCGAGCGCCATTTGGGGCTTGGGGCTCCATTTTTTAGCATGCGCTCCGGAGCACCGACCGTGTCATAGCTCACCTGGACAAGGCTCGCGGTTATTAATGGAAGACACAATTTTGAGCAGTGGCACTGATAAAGACCACGCCGCAGGTGGTCGGCGATGGGCCAGCTAAGGTCACGCGGACGGTCAGGGGTACCACCTTTCCAATGCGCCACGCATTCTTCCATGGAGCCGTGCACTCGTCGTCTTTCCGGCGAATTAAAGCCGCGTACGCAAGGCCGCGGTCAAAAGTACGCATAATCCGGGAACTTCTCGAAAAGCCGAACAAATGGAAATTCCGATTCAATGGGAACTACTCAATGAAATTTTGGCCACTGAAGGCTTTGTTTTGTTTTTTTCTGCCTTCACTATCAAGATCTTAATTAGCTTTTCGATTCTTGAGCTTTCGGCCGCGGAACACAATGATAATCGCTAATGGGTATGGTTCCATAACAGATTTCGTTCTTGAATAACTTAAGTTTCAGTAAAAGCGTAATTTAAGTCCAACAAGGCGAAGCAGGAAATAATTTTTGGGATGAATCCTATATTTAAATTTGAAAGATGTCATGAAACTATGATTTTTAGTATAATAACTAAGTTGATGCACAATTTATTTCAAATACGTATAAATAAAGCTACTCTATTGCAAATCATTTTAAAGTTATTTCAATTATGATTTTAATGATCCAAAAATATTTCTGCTAATATATCTTCTTCAATAACAGATCTATCAATAATTTTCTTTCCATTGGAAGGAATTGATAACTACTAAATATAATAATACAAAACTACAGTGAACAATTTATATTAATACAATTTTGTAGAAAAATATTACACATTAGGAAACAATAAGCATAAAAAAAGTATACAGGAACATTTAATTAAAGCTTCTTCCCCAACATGAAATTAGCCTCTCAAATATTTTTGGTAGTGTGCGACTGCCAGTGAATACGCTTATATTTGGTATAAATGAAAGAATTTGGGACAATTACACCACTTTGATATAATTTTATATATATTCATGCGTATTTTTATTTTTGATTGAATTTAAATACTATGCCAAACGTTTTAAATAATGAAATATAAAATATTGAAGACTTATACTAAATATGTGTAATGTAGGTACTTACTTTCACGGTTGTGACAAACATTTCTGCGGAAAAAATGTAAAATCATTTTTGAATTTAATAGTGTCTACTAATAAGGAAAACGTCTGAATTTTTTCCTTTCTATTCAATTATTTTGTTGAAATTTTATTCTCCACAAAAATTTGGGAGCTGCATTTTTATTTTAGGTATAATATTTTCGATTTATTTTAGCCCCCTTTTGGTTAACATATCAAACCACACTGAGACAAGGACAAAAAATGTACTCGATTTAGTTATTAAATTGACAACAAAGCGCCACAAAAATAGATCCTTGTCGTTTTCGAAACTTGTGAGAATTGAAAATTTTTTATTTTCTGCAATTCAAATTTTATAGTAGCTATTTTAGTCACATAATCAAAGAATTGCGAAACACATTTGCAAAAACACTGATTTTAAATACCTGTAATCCCTTAATACAACCGATGATGACAGCCAGAATAGAGGATTCAAGAGGAAATATGCCCAAACCTATTTCCAAAATAATTTTCATGAATATATAAATCATCTGGATTTATCGTTGTTTTACTGATACAAAACAGTTTTAAATTGAGAAAAGGTCAGAATATGTAAATAAAAATACGATCACAAAAGCTGCCTAGTTATGTATGTAAACAATATAATCTAATTCCGTTCATGACCATGACATAAAAGTGCAATCTTTCGAGAGAATTTTGATAAATGGTTCTTTATACTACAGCCTAAAAAAGGATTGTGTTTTGTTTTTTCGTGATAAGAAAACCACATTTAAATCAACGAAATAATTGAATAAAAAATTATATTGTAATAACCTCCTACGTCTTGTTGACCCTCTCTGCCCATTAAATTCATTGAAACCAGCTCTATAATTCAAGAAAAATCCAATCACCAGAACAAAAATAGCTCTGTATTTTAGGAAGTAAAGTAGTTCGATGTTTATAGAAGTTTTTATCTAAAATCGAAAAAAGCATCACATGACCCTGTGCATTATGGCAACCCTCATCAGCAAAAAAATTGAATATTTGCTTATATGGCACTCGGGGAGATTTGATTAAATTAGCGATTGGGATCTCGTCGAATGTTTTGTAAATATTTAGGACAAGTTCAAATCGGAACCAACTCTCAGTCACGTTTTAATTATTTTGTTCTTGCCAAATCCGACCTATAGTGAATGCAAATTTAAGCATGATGGGGCACTAAATCGGATTTAATGCATATTATAGAATTTCGTGATGGATACCCACAAAAGTCCTTAAAAGCGGAGCAGCCCAAAAAAAGTTACAATTAACGACCTAGTGATCTCTATTGTCTAGGAAGAGGAAGAATTATTGAATGGAAAGTGGCAAATCACACCTAGGTCAGCCGACATAGTTTTTTGTTGCTCAGAGTCGAGGGGATTGACCTTCTTTGGCAGTGGTTGATGATAATCCCGCGAGTTACCTGGCTTGATCCATTGAACAGACTCCGCGGAATTGCGCAATTCTAGCGCATATTGGTCGAATCGAAGTCGCAGAATCAAACATTGACCACATGTACCCGATGTTCACTGACCGGAACGGGTACGTGTGGCGTGCGCCGCGGTTCTCGCGGACAAGCAAACACTGCGCCGCCAGCCCACTAACCGAAACGCAGTGCAGCACTGCTCATTACGCTTTGCGACATGAAAACCTTTGATTACAGCACCTCACCTTAGGATAAAATCATCATGCTCGATGTTAATCAGCCACGACACACGGCGATCGATGTTCATCGGACCTCAATTAAGTGCGGTGATCCGCTCAACGTTGGGATGAATTGGTACTTCGGATGCATTAGGTTTTAGGGGCCATTCGGTTAAGGGCGACTAGGTTTAGATTGGAATTTAGAATGAGTGGAACTTATTGGCCTACGTTTTATGATCTATGTATCTAGCCATAATTGAACTACCTAAATCGTGAGGGGTTGCGGAGGTCGGCTTAACTTGAAGCACAAGATAACTTTTTCGTAATCAACGAAAGGCACGCTTCTCCAAACTAAGCATGGCGAAGTAAGGTGCGAATTTCCATCTGAGTGGTTTTCACTGCTCCTCGTAATTACAGGTACAACTTAATTTTCTTGGTAATTTAGTATTTACGAAGAAGGAGAAAAATGTGTATTACAAAACAGTATCAAGAATATGCACACATATTCTCAGTAAAAAATGACATTAATTTCCATATTTTATTTTTAAATGTTTTTTAGGAAGCACTGTACAGATTTCCGTAGCTGACCGCATCAAATTACAAGTGAGATGATCTTTTTTCTCGTTCTGAGATCTTTGACGAACGTCCTGGGTGACGTTAGAGTTTTCGCGTTCACTTATTTGTCTACAAATTGGTGTTCAGGAAAATGGTTATCTAAAGTTGCACACCTACTTATATGATTGGGTAAAACACACTAGACAACTAAGTTCCCTGAACATAATAAAAATGTAAACCTACTTATTGTCCCATTTTATTGTTCCTCACACAACACAATATATGTACATCGCACATTTACTAATTACACTATTTTTATCAAAAATTCCATTTATAGGAACTAAGAAGATGCTATTGCTAATTTTTGTACTAACAAAATAGTAATACTGCATTCTTCCATAATTTAGTTTTTGCTTACTAAAATTGTAAAATATTTGGTGGAATGTACCTAATTATGAGGAGCATTGTATGTATTATATTATGTTACCGATTTAATTATGCATTCATTCATTGGCAAAATTAATTTTATGATGCTATCAAGCTAACACCAGTAGCTGACTGTTATATCAATTTATTCACCTCTGAGAGAGTCATATCTGAACTCTGGTGTCTATTGATTCACTTCATTAATTTGTATGCAATTAGGAAAACCACAGCCGATAGCATCATCCTGGCAAATCAATAAATTAATCAATTGCACCTAGAAATTAATTGCCTTCACCTCTGCGAGTCAATGAGCAGAAATACAAAGTATCTTCTTGGGCATCCATAGTCAGGTAGACAAAGTTAAGGTCATAGTTAGGCGCCACTTAAATATTTGTTTAAATAGTGGGAGGAAACTTAAATTTGCCCTCTTTGTAACTATTGGAACTGAACAAGAAGGCCTGCGTTATTCAAGCTTTTAAAACGTTTTAAGTGATTGAACCCAGATTGAAGTTGATAAACCTTAACAAGCGAATTCATTTATTCAAGCCATGCAGGTCGAGATTCTGATGGCTTTGAGAAAGAAGCGAAAAATTAATTTTCCGCGACTTTGACCTATATAAAATCATTTGTCGTAGAATCTGAGGTATTCCATCATCGTGTTAAGCGGAACCGAATAAGGTCAAGTACTTCAGCAGTGGCAGAAGCAACAGCTGTAGAACATTTCCCGAGATTATCCAACAAATGGATACAATCCGCAGTCAATCTCGATTCAGAAAAGTTGACGGCCGAAGGAAATGTTCGGAAAAAGGCAAACAAAATTGCACGCGAGTAGGCAGATAGATGGTCACGATCTCCTATCGATGTACCAAATGCCGGAGATGAAGTGCAAATAGAATTATTTTATGTAGCTGCCTCTGAATTTGTTTTTCGTTTTCGCCTTTGATTGGCGGCGGATGCCCGGCCTCGTGCGATTAAATTGCTCCCAAGATATGTTTCAAGACCAGGTGGTGGACATTTTATTGTGGTCTACATCAGATTGTAGGCGGAAAATTGCACCTACTTTAAACTCACTTGACGCTAGACTATACAACATAATCTTGCTTCAGTGAAGACCATCTGACTGGGGATGTTTGATGAACGACCTTTGTGGAAATCCTATTTAGGAAGTATGAAAAATGATGTCTATTTGTTACATCGATAAATAGAATATCTTCAAGAGAACTCAATGTCGCACTGTTCTTAACATTCTTTGTGCACCGCAGATTTGACTCCTATATGTCGTTTGTTAATTGGAATGATTGCAATCAATGAACGGGAAGTAATTTATCTTCCCATCATACTAGATGTATTATTTCAATGAAAAAAAAATTTTCAAATAGTGTAGTTATGATGACAGAAACAATAGGAAGTCATGTATGAACCATCTGAATTCGATTCGGATAACTTTGATCATCATTGAAAATGCATTGATTTACCTTAATGGATTTGTTGTTCCGAAGGTTACTTTGACAATTTTGCTCATTGGCGAAAATATAAAGCTACGATCAAATGATTAAAAATTGTTGGCTTCATTGCGCCAATAAGTTGGCACTTATAGGTTCAATAATCTCGTGTGCATACTTTAGAGTCTTGACTCTTTGATCCTTAAACTCCTTTTAAGGGGAAAGTCGAGTAGCCCTAAAGGCGGTTAACAATTAGCATTTCAACAATTAAACAAATAAGCACGTCGAGTAGTAAAGTAAAACATTGTTTCGGATATCCTCTTCTATAGATAAGAAAATTGCAATCCAAATGCAACGTAGTTATTAGTCTTGTTACCGGAAAGAATTGTTATCATTTCTCTCAAATTTCGTTAGATTATCA
The DNA here is from genome assembly GCA_959613345.1 of Tolmerus cingulatus. Lineage (NCBI taxonomy): Eukaryota > Metazoa > Arthropoda > Insecta > Diptera > Asilidae > Tolmerus > Tolmerus cingulatus. The sequence goes on from OY390707.1 coordinate 46,723,281, forward strand.
CGAATAAATAAGTTTGCATATGTATAAAGTACGAATTTTCCTCATTGTTTCGACTTAAAGAACATCTTTAAGTCTGATACTATTCGTTACTACTAGGTAGAGATCGGATACGCCCTAAATTTTAGATTTTCTAATATATGAATGTACTCATCTCAGTTTCGTTCTTCATCTCAGTTTCATCGAAGTCTCTTGGTTGCGTTTAATATTCAAGTACAGGTTGAAGTTTTGCTACGCGAACTATCCCCACGAAAGTTATTTTAAGTAAGAAAAATATCTTAAATTAATAAAAGACCTACTTTATTTTCAAATTGCCTTAACACTATTTTTTTCAATTCTTCTTTATTTTCGAATTCTGCAAAACATCGATTTAATAATTGGTTAAATGGGCTTGATAAGGAAAATTAACTTTTCTGCGATAATTTTTACTACTGTGCCGCAGCAACTCATAATGGTATATTATTTAAATTTATTTCAGAAAGAATTATTTTCAAACATATCCTTGAAGGGAACAGGTCTGCTCCTTGAATTCTGCGTACAAATTAGAATGAAATAATTAATGTTCGAGGAAAAGAATCAAAAAACGTTTAGTTTCGTTGCGTTGAGGTAGATCCTTGATACACAACATACATACATATATCAGTTTACTGTCAGAAATATGTAGTAAGCTTACTATTCTAAATGGTTATTTGGTTGTAATTTTAAATTTTACTAATAGTGATAATGGACTTAGTTATTATAATATAAGCAATCAGGAAAATTAAAAATGTGTAGACTCGGGTTCGAATCTGCAGACTATTCACAAAAAGACTCGTTTACCGATTTTCAAAAATGCGCTTGTGTTTTTACTCATATTGAGTGAAATAATCTTCTGGAGGGTATTTTATTTATTAATGAAATTTAACCATATTATGTAATATTTTGACGCGAGTTAGATCTAGAACAAGCCATAAATTTTTGATATCCGGTTTGTTTCCACCAACAAATGCGAATCCAGTCAAAATGAAAACAAAAGTGACGAGCCTCCGAAGCATGCGACCACTGAAAACAGAAGGTGCTTTCTGCTGCGCAGTATCATTAACTTAACTTTTACCGGTTTATCAGATCGACCTTATTAATCAAATAAATTAGTGACCAAACACAACAGCCAAAAAAGTTTGAATACAATTTTTACAATCAGAGAGGAATGTTACGCTAAATTGTTTGAGAAGTGCTCTTAGATTCTCGCGATTTAGCCGCCACTTCGTTCCGCTTAATTGTAATTGCCGCGCAGATTCGCGGGGTGTGTGGGAGGGCTGGGGGCACATATTTGATTTACACAGAAGTGAAAAAGTGCTAAGTACCCTCTGCTGAGATTGGAGCCGAATATTCCACGGGGAAACAAAAAACTGACGACTAGTTTTGGGATGAGATGGGTGGCGGCGGCAATTTGCATAATTTGTGACTGGCAAAGCAATTTGTTGAGACGCTCCTACGCTTTTGGTCCGTGCGCGAAAACTTTGAACCCGTTTTTCGAGCTCAGTCTATTTGTAGAAGGAGTTAATTGCCATTAGAGGAATTAGAGACGCAATTGAGTTCTGTGCATTAATTAGGAGCTTTCCGATCACTCCACTAAAGCGCTTTTGTGACATCATTAACAACAAATTGCCCATGTTTACTGCTTCTATGAATCTATGAAATCAAGGACGAATATTAAGACAAAAGAATCTTAATTGAAAATTAAGATACCTGAAACCTACTACCTATACTTGGCTTGAATTTGAACGTATGGTACTCGGATATGCAACTCATAAAGGATTTCTCTAGATTCTAGACTCTAAACTAGACTATAAAATTAGCTTTTCCTGCTGTCTTTTGCAGTGATAATAAATCAGCAAAGCTGTCACAGAACATGAAATGAATTTTTTAATTTTCCCATATTTCCTTTTTGTTGGCTGTATCGAAATTAATAAAATAATATTTCATTTCAATGAGTATTTTATCTTTGTTTATGAACTATAAACCACTTCCTATTTTTTAACCGACTTCCAAAAAAGGAGGAGGTTATCAATTTGACCTGTATGTATATTTTCTGTTATGGAAAATTTCCATTCTTTTTCTTCTTATTATTATTACTGTTGTTTTTAATTGATTAAATTAATGTATTTCCATTTTAATAATAATAACAACAATTCGAAATTTCGTTAGGGAAATTCGGCCAGTCAAGCTGCTGAGAAGAAAATTTCAGTTTTGCTTCTTAATATATGTATGTATGTAGATACATATGTATGTAAAAGAAGACTTTAAAAATCCGTGAATGAATTTCCTTGAAACACAAAATTGAACCACGGCAGTAGAATTAGCAAACATTGGTTTGCAATTAATTGTTGAAAATTAATAATTAACATCAATTTCATATATGTACCTCTCCATTTAATAAATATATGTGTGTAAGTATACTATACTGGCATTGCACACACAATTTAAATGTCTTTATGTCTTTTCACTGGAAAAACTCAAACATGAATCATCAAAATTGCAAAACAACTGGGATTCCTTATCTTATGTAGTTTCCATTTAACTGTAGGTAGTTTAAGCGGTTAATTGAACAACAAAAGACTTCGCCGCAATACAAAATAACCCAAAAATTAGTAATCCAATTGTTGTTTGACAACTGTGATTCTAATTCCATTATTCTTGTGCTATAGTGGCTATAATAGATGTTGAACAGCAATAAAACTTTTTTTCTAAAAATTAGCATAAAAGCTGCGCTTTAAAATGGTCGAGTCAACTTTGCCTAGCAAAACCTCTAGTGGAATCTGGGTCAAATCCTCAGGGTTAGTGGGCTACAACTGAAACACCTAGTCTAAGAGTCCGTAGATTTTTTGGAGAAATCCACTAATGGCTATTTGAAGACTCCTCGTGCAGCTGACTAATTTACGATAGTTGTGAACAGTTTTTGGATCGTTGAAGCACAAAAACGACTCGTGAACCTCCGAAAAAAGACAGGCTAAAGTTGCAGACCCAGCCGAATGTATCAGCGATAGTAGGTGGTCTTAGAGAGGATTAGAAAAGATTAATTGCCTTCTTACCACCGATAGATCCGTTGGCCTGGTTTCTGGCTAAAATTCTGCTAGTTATGCAAAAAGTGCTTGCGCTTGTTAATGAAGACGCTCCAGCGCACAATCAGATTTATTTTCAATTAAAACCTTGCCAGGGGCAAAGATCATGAGCCCCCCAGCATTCAGCTGAATAAGTAGCCATTGGGATATTCGAGTCGAGAATCCACCGTGGTTATGCCAGCCGCCACGATTCCAGAATTTAGATTGATTAAATCATCTCAGGCTAGAATTAATTTCAATTATGCAATTGAGTTCCAATTGTTAGATAATCCCCCGAGGAGCAGCTAGATCCGCGCACGTTCGTGCCCAGAGGTGTGCACGAGCTGCATTCGCGATAATCCGCCAAGTGCGCATCTCATGTGCGCCGGTCGACCACCTAATTAGATATTTAAAATTTATCAGGCGACATGCGATAATAATTCACCCATTTATCACGAATTCCGCGGCTTCGATCGCGATTTTGAGAAGATGTCTCGAGTGCCGAGTGCATCGACAGTGGCGGTGGCAGCGGGACGCCATTCCACAACCCCGGAGACAAATTGGGACCGCCTAACACTTTTTTACCTGATTTCTCGTTAATTTTCATTTTATGGACAATTCGTGTCTTGCATCGCTTTAATGTTGTACTTGAATTTTCGAGCAAGCCACACACCGCGATTATCTTAATGGATGATCACTGGTTTCTGCGGCATTCAAGGTGCACACTAATCAGCAACTGTCGAACGTTACGAAAGATTCATATAAATAAATACACATATGCACATTATGAACACATGTGGGTATTTTATAACTACTTTTCGATTGTCGTCTAATAAACGATTCCGAGATGCAGTGTACTTGGACCCTTTGTTTCTCTTTGCGTTACACTTTACACTCAGAGCATTTTAAAATTTAATCGGCTAACTCATGAAAAGTTTTTATTTAAACCTAATCAGTATACTTTAAGGATGAAAATACTATGGTAGAGTTCGATACATATATTGTAACAACTCGAATATTAGCCAAAAAACATTTTGTTTTTAAGATAAACAAAACTAAAATTTATTGTGAAGTCTTAATAAATTAAAAAGTGTGTCTTTTCATTTTTGGTATCTAGATTCAACATTTTATGATATGTATGATAACGAACGACATGTAAAATGTCTCACTCGCCGGTTTCTCATTTTTGATTATTTCCTTATAAGACTAACAATGTTTGTCTTTAAATTATACTTTAATAACCAAGTGCGTCTATGTTAACTTTCGTATTTTCATAAATTTTCTCTTTATATCTTTACATATCTTTTCAATAATCTTGAAGAAACAAGGTTTGCCAGCTTTACCTCAAGCATTACACGTTTTGCCACATAAGTGCTTTAAGCGTACCCCTAGTGCAAAGCGGGCTTTAGTAAAGTGTTTGTATTTTAGTTTTACTTATAGTTTTTGTTTTTGAAGACAAGCAGATAATTAGTTGGCGCCTAATCTTATAAAAAATTTCGTTCGTAAATTTCCCTTTAAGGCGTTCGTTTTGGGCCTCTTTCTGTCTGTGTTTGCAATAACAGGTACAAATCAATTTGTAGTTTAAACTGTTCCAAACAAAAATGACTTAACTATCAAAGCAATTTTATCTCTTTCAACTAATATCTTGGTTATTTGACATCTTACGAAAAGTCAGAATTGTGATAATTGTCGGTTACCAGTCAGATCAAGATGTAATCTAAATTCATTACGAAATATAGAACTTCAATTTCAAGATTTTATGTGTTATTACGAAATTCACGGAAAAATAAAATCGAATTAATTTTATATTGAAAATATTTAAACCTTTTTTTCTTATTTCGATTTCATTGAGACTGATGTTGAAGAGCAGAAATATAAATGCAACATTTTGTAAGTTTCTACTAACAAGTTACTAATTGTTTAGATTGTGTAGATTTTTAGGCGAAGACGAAGTATATACTCATCTCATAAAGCTGAAAAAGTAAACTATAATAAATAATATTTAAGAAATTATAGATAACTGCAAATAAAATAGACGAATTCTAATCGCGGCGTTTTCAAGTACAAAGAGCGTTTTTATTTTATTTAAATAATACACAGTGTACAATATAAGAGTAGACAATGACAAGACCTGTAAAAATTCCGGTACAAAAGAAAAGTACAAAAATTTAACCCGTATCCTTAAACGAGTTATCGCAGAATAAAATGCAGTGCAATAGAAACAAAAAGAACCACAATGGCTGTGATAATACCTAGAATGTACATTTGCTTAGTGATCTCGTTAGCTGTTTTCTTTATATTAAGCACAGGAGTAATTATATCCATGACCGACGAAGAATCATCCAAATCGGGTAGGCCTTCCGAGTTCATCAAAACATCGGCTGGGTCAATCTCGAGGTCAAGAATCTCTTTAGCTTGGTCGCAGGCAACTTCGGGGGTCTCATTGCGGAATAAATATTCACAGCACTGAATACCACCAAACTCGGGTACTCGGAAAAATACCCGCCGAGGGGGTTCGCTGATTATTATTTCTTTGCTGGCAGTGCTAGTGGTCAGACTATCACAGAAGATCTGGGTCCTCGCTGCCACGGACCGTACAATATCATTCCGGATAAATTCCTCGATTTCCTTGAATGAGGTCTTCGGATGGCACCATACACGCGAGAGGACGGTGCCTTGGAATTTTATAGTTCCCTCAAATTTTTCCAATTTTGGTGTAGTGGCCTGGGATATCAGTTCGGTGAGAAAGATACTCGCTCTCAAGGATTCAAATTCTTCAGAGTTGTTTTTCTTGAGGTACGTCTCGAGCAGCATTTGGTCATCGATTTTTTCCTGCTGAATGAAAATTTCGCTATTTTGTATATAAAGAGCGATGTTGTCCAGAGTGTGCTATAAAGTAAGAAAATCATATACATATGTAAAACTGAGAAAAAGGAATAAAGTGACAATATAAATAGTAATACAATGTGGTCTAAAATTTTAAGGGGGTTATTAAAAATGATCTAATATACGGCCATATACATAGTTTCTACAGAATGATTAACATTTATTAGTTTATATTCTCCTTTTAGTCGTTTTAATAAGTACTAACCAAAAACGTCGAGTTTTGCTTTATGTCTTAAAATAAAATCGTTTAGCATTCTAAGGCTAAAATTGGTTAACTCACCGAGAAATTCTGTTCAAGATTGATGCCGCCTTCAGTCTCTACTAAAGGAAATATATCGTCAAAATCATAACTTGTTTCGAAGAGGCGCCAATCTGGGGAATTCTTCACAAATCTCCATTCCACAGGCGATAGGGCATGAGTCCTGTAAGTAAAAATTCCATGAGTATAAGAGTTCTGCAACTGCAACAGATCGTGTTGAATGATACATTTTGTATTTCTATCTGAGATTTTTAAATTATTTACAATGAATCTAACGTCGGTTTTCTCAATTTAAAAATGTTTCCAAAACATTTTAATGAGGAAAAAGGTAGAAAAATAATAAATAAAATATACCTAGATTTATTTTCAGTGGAAAAGAATTGTAACAAATTATTGACTGAAACTTTTCTTAATAAGTACAAATTAAGTTATTGATTGCAGATTTCCTTGAACAAAATTTAAAAAACCTTTCGTAGTTTAAAAAACATTGAAAGTAACGGCGAATGGAAATCTTAAGTCAATAACACATTTTGACTAATGACTTACATTCACAATTACTTTCATTGTTTTTAAACTTCGAAAGGTTTTTCCCCTTAAGAAACTCCTTCAGAAGTCATTCTAAAAATTGAACGACCGCGAAATTGCCACTTGCGACGCCTTTTATTTTTGTTTGATTTTTTCTCGAGCTTGTGTTTATCAACTCTGAACGGCACAGACTGAAATACGATGAATAGACTACTCCCAGAGTTCATCACAACCTTCCACTAAAATAAATGGAGTATGATAAACTGGAAGTCTCCGAGGTAAGAAAAACTTCTACTTGTTAAACGATTCAAATTGCACTACTTCCTAAGTCTTAGTTAAAAATATAATTTACAACTGTCGTAAACAGGGAAATTTTGAATTTTCCCAGCTAGATTTTGTCTGCAAATATATATCTTCAGAATTATGTAGTTCGCCAGTAATTTATAGTATCACATAGGTCAAGGTAGTTAAAGATTGGCGATCTTATAATAATAATAATAAATTTAAGTATTTCATTTTTCTTAAAATCTTTGTGTACTTCAAATTTTAACGTTTTTTTATTTTTTTTTTTGAACCAAAGTTTTAAAACGTTTAGAAGTGGTCGAATCCTGCCTATGTTTCAATAATATCAACTAAAGCATATTCTTAAAACTACTAGGTTTGCAAATATAGTTTTTTCAGTCCTTTCCAGTAGGCAATTTTGTCCCTAAAATGCCGCGATAGTTTATTTTTTACTTTTGGTTTTCAGCGAGTTGTTCACGTTTATGTAAAAGAATAATTGTTTGTCCGTCGTTGTTCGGGGAACTCTGAAATTTTAGGAGGATTAATATTGGACTATAAGTTCGGAAAAAACATCCTATTATTGTATACAGGATACAGAATATCCAGCAAACAAAATTGCGCTCAAATCCGACACCGCGTTCTGAGGTTATTTCTCCAAGAGAGGTTTAGCACTGTGGAGGCTCTTTGGAGCTTCGACCTCCGTTGGGTAGACTAGGCGCATAATAAACACAAATTTCTCATTTAAGTTTTGAAATTCGGTGCGTTGTCATGTGAACAAGGATCCTCTGTGCTGAGCCAGTCTAGCACGAAAGCAACGAAAGCTAACTGCTACAGTAGGCGAAGAATTTTGCGAATTTTAAAAGTCGATGGAAGAAATCTTCCCAACTTCAATGACCTATCAACAAATTAAAGTTCTCTTACTTTGCATTGTAGCTCTTGCAGACGAGCGTTTTCGTGACCGACGAGAAGGACAGGATGAGCAGGTCTTCGATGTACTCCGGCAAGCGCTCCGTGGTATTGTACTTCATCCGCTTGAGCGAACTAAAACAAAATTACCATGAGAACCAACGCCCATGGACAGTGGACGGATTACCTGTTCGACGTGCGGATGACTTTCTTCAAGGATTCCAGCCAGGGCTTCTTCGTGAACACATCTTCCTTGCTGACAACAAACAAACCTGACGAGCGTCAAAAATACACTTGGTTACGCAACGATGCAGAGGAATCTCAGACTTTAGTACCTAAGACGAAGAACGAGCCAGGGATCATGCGAGTGGCGCTAATCAGGTGGTGCGCCAGGGCCTCCTCACCGATTTGCTCCGTGGCCAGCTCACTCAGGGGCTCCTCCTCCTCGGGCTCTTTAATGCAGATGCCATCGTTTTTGGATTGTATAAAGTGGATCGCGTAGTCCTTCTTCTCGAAGGAGGGCTGTAAATACGGAAAAGGTCTAGCGAGCACCCAGGGAATAGCGAGGAAGTTAGAAGCCCTACCTGGCCGATGATGAGTCCATGGGTGAACTTCCCTGTCTCAGCGTTTTTGATAAGGTAATTTCTTAGCGATTCAGCTGCGATTACTGTGCGACTCATACTTTATTCCAATTATTTTTAGACTTTCCGGCAAACTCCAAATATTGCGAGAAATTCTGCGATGACACATGGGAAAGTGGAGTGAAGAAGAGAATTGTCAACATTTGTTTACGTGGGGACTCCGCTTACCGCTTCGTGGTGCCCCTTGCGGCCAATAGCGCTACTTCGTGGTTCACTTCCTTGGAGCGGTACAGTTAGAAATGAAATCAAAATTTTATGTTGGAAATTAATGAACATAAATTTTATTGCTGCAAATTAATGACAAATTGTTTTATTAAAATAGGTCACAACGGTACTACTTAAATCAAATAAAACAAGTACTATTTTAATGAGTTTTTTACGGTGACGGAAACTTAGAACTATAAACTAACACAGAAAGGCTGTGTGCACACACCAGGTGTCGTAGAGCACCGCCGTGGTGTGCGAGAGGGACGCAGTGCAAAGTGAATTCCGGCCGGCGGCGGGTGAACCTGCGCTCGTTTGTGCGTTTTTGCGGTTTTAAAATGTGGTTTTATGGAAACGGAGTTTATTTTTCGCTTTTAGTGATTATTTAGTTCCTTGTAATTAGTTTTTAATTTGTGAAATAAAGTGAAATAGTGGGTGGCTTGGAGCAACGCGAAGATTCACGCGAAAATCCATTTTTAAGGCAAGTGAAATGATGGAATTCCAACATAGCTGTTATCACTCGAGAAATCCCGTTAAATACGACAACTCGACGCGCTCGTCACATTTTCGTTTCGCCGGTTTGTTTACGTTCGGCTAAAACGTGCTCGGTAATCGAGTGAATGGCGGAGTACAAAACGAATATCCGGAGGGGCAATTTATGCCAAGCCGTTGAAATATATATATTTTTATAAATTTGGGCTCAAGTTTTCTATGAAATTGTGTGTGCTTAATCTGCATAACATCCATTCTGTGTCTCGTTTATGAAAGCATATTTCTATACGATAAGTCAACATATTTATATGGTAAGTACAAAGAAAATGATATATTAATGGAAACGGAAGTTAGCAACGATTATATAGGAAATGGGAAAAATTGATACAATTCTGCAACAATTACTAAATGATTTAAAAAGTTAGCAAAAGGTTTTCATCTACTCGCAATTTAAAATTTCAACAAAGTATGGAAAAATTTAAAAATGTTACCTTTGTAGATGATGAAGTTCTTGTAACAATTTTTAATATAATTTGTGACGTAACAAACAAGTTTTATAAATTCAAAATAAACTATAATATGTTTGACTCTCAAAATAATGCCACAATATAATCAAATTGAAATTAAGTTAATTTTGAGATGTTCAATACTATCGTTTTTTTAGAAAAATAGTATAATAATTATAATAAATAACCTTGATTTTGCAATGATTTTTCCTTATTTTCTCTAAAATGGGTACTGATTGAGTATATGCATTTACAATTTTGTATTACAGGAAGAAATCCTATAGAAATGATTCGTAAATTTTATCAAAACATTTTAGTGTTGACTACTAATATTAAAACCTTTCAAAATAACAAAGTTCCTCTTTGTTCATTCCTTTATTAAATTTAATTTGTTTCCTCTTGAAAACAATCCTTTTGCCTCAAAATCGCTAGTGAAAATTGTATGTCCTTGTGGACGTAAAAGTCGTTGCAATTGTTATAGAAAAGCTATGATAATTATTAGAAAGTATACACGCTTTCTACTTCCCAACCAATCCCGTATTGTGATAACAATTTAAAATTCATGCTTTTTTATACAACTTTTTTACAATTAATATTGTTCCATAAAAAGAAAACCAAAACATTCATAATGCTCTTTTGACTTTGACTCAAGAGGCACTGTAATGAGGTTGCACGTGAATTCATATTTTTAAAGCTTTAGGTTGATGACAATTAATTAATAACAAGTAAATGTAGTTTTGCGATCGCTTGATAATTATTAATATACCAAGTTATTTTTATATTTTGGTTGATTGAAAGCGATCAAGTAATATTTTATTATTATGAGTAATATTATGAAATAAATTTTAACCAGTATTCTGAATCATATCAATTTTTTTTCTTAATAATCCTTAAAGGATATACATAAGTCTACTAATTTTTTATGAGAAGTTAGTATGTTTATTTGGGTTTCAGAGGCCAAAAAAAGCACATTTTCTCGAATTTGTTTTTCAATGTTAGAAAAGTATTTTTTATTTTAGATGGTAGTACAAAAATACGCAATAGTTAAACTATATCGTGTCAAATTTTTTTTAAATCAGCCGATGGCGCCCGATCTTCGCAGACACCTAAAAAAAGTGACCTTGCAATGGACATGATAACTCCTTACTACTTTATCTGAAATTAAAAGATTAAAAATTTCCCATTAGTAGATAAGTATAGCTAGTGCTTGAACGAAGAATTTTGAAATAAATTAAAATTTGGATTATCGGCAGAGTTTTGAAGCACGATTTTCGCTAAAATTTACGGTCTCTATGACCTTGAAAAATTACTTGTTTTTGAAAAAACTAAAAATCCTTCGTTCAATCATTATTCAATCCTATCTAGAAGATGTGTGCAAAACCGCAATAAGATCGGTGCGGTAGTTTTTGAGAAATCTTGTCCACTGACTTCGAAAACATAGTTTCGAGATAAACGCGATTGAAGTTAGAGTAGAAATAAAACGGATACATTTTCTTTTAACTTATCATGGATTTTTAAATCGCGAAACCTATGTAACCCCTTAACACACAAGTACCAAATGTTTGACAAATTAATATTTGTTTTATGCTTCCATATCTTGTTGATTTTGTCTTAATGTACCTACTTCAATTTATCAAACTTTCATATATGGTAGTTACATATGTATGTACATTATATGAAAATTAATGTAACGTCGATTTTGTAGTCGCTAAATTTGAAGCTGTTATACAAATTTGGAAATTAATTAAGCGGTCGTACAGCGTTTAATCATTATCATGAAATATGGGTTTTTTAAATTATTTGTTTTAAATCTGCTAATTATTTCTAGAAATTGAAGATTTCAAAAAACAAACCATCCGATCTATGTATGTAACTCCCTTTATCTACTTACATTACATGTCTGGCATGATGTATAGTATAGAAAACATCCCAGCTCTTTTAATTTAGTTTTGCTGATTTTAAATTGCTATAGTTATTTTAGATAAGGGTTCAAAGCCAATATAATGCTGGCCTCAGCCTCAACTTGTAAAATGCATGGACACTAAATTAATTTGTATTTCTATGGCTCGGCGTTGTTTAATGAGAAAATATTCTGATTGTCACCTTATTCCACAAAGTAAGAAAACTGGCGGTAATAACTTTTAATAAGTGACCACCAGGAGACGCAGATGCATAATCGCATACTCCCATAAGAAAATCGTTAAATGTAAGTAACGTGCGTGCCAAGGTGACTGCTGGCAGGTCGTAAGCCACAACTCAGTTCCACCCGACGAGTTCGATTATTTGCATTATCCTAAATGCGCCACGAGTTGTCATAACGAAATTAATGAAGTCATATCTCACGAGCCAGCTCCTAAATTTGCATTATCGTCAAAATCCAGGTAATCGTGTAATCAGCGTAAGTGTCTTAGCCTTCGCGGCGCGACGGATTTATCTGGCATTTTGATTGATCCCTAAATCGGCGGCTTAATTCGATGCCTCACCCTCTGGAGCTCCAAATCCGCACCTTCAATTGCGCTCAAAGTGGACGATCTCCAATTTTGGCACAGTCGCCAGGTCGCTAAATACAGCGCCCCACCGCGGTCCAATTATGACTCCAGCGCCAGGTGAGACTATGAAACTATGTTTCTGTGTCGCGGATCAGGCCTTGGTCCAGCTCCTCCCGAGCGCGATAATTTTGACGTTAATGGATGATCTAAGTGGCAGTCATACGCTAATTGCTGCAATTTAGTTATTGCACCTAGGCAGGTCAGATGGGGCTCCCGATAAGGAAGAGGTGCCCCGGAGCCGGCTCGCCTTTCAGCGCCATTGTTATGGACGAGGCGGACTTGCAAATTGCTTAATCTTTGGACAATCAGCCCGTCTCTTGTAATCCGAGGCACGTACTTGGATTAAACGATTGGATTAACTCTTCCCATTTTTGCGTGATGGACTGAGTCATGAGTGATTTACTGCCAATTCGCAAGAAGTTGGCTCTTCGTCGTGGACAACTGTTGGTTTTTCCGGGAAGAGCTCCGATCTCTATCGATCTGGCTCCATGGCCGCGCGATGTGACCCACTCAACCTGCCTACACCGATTTTCTTTACAATTATTGCTTAAATAATTACTAGAAACAAAAATATTTTTAAATATTGACATTCTAAAACAAAATTACGAATTACGAAAATTTTTGTTTCCTATTTCTAATATTTATTTTTTTACATATGTAATCCTATTTTAATGTGTTTTTCGGAAATCTTGGGGCAATTTAAAAATGGTTGATTTTACAAATTTGTTCTAGTCCTTCCTATAGTTAGAATCTATGGGTTTAAGATGAGAATATTGAAGTACTTTTTAAATTAATAGATACTACATATACTTCTATGGAATTATAACTATATAGCTGGCCGAAAAATTAATAGAAAATTGAGAGCTATATATTTTATTTACATTATACATAAGCATGATCCGTTCATGTAAAATCATTATACATTAAAACTCGAAAGTCAATTCAATACCAGTTCATTCATTATTATTTCATAGGTATATATTTACTTATGTACTATTTGTATTTGACTATTTAACTTATAATAAACAAATATGTGTTTTGAAAAGGAAGTTTTTATTGATGGATGTGCAATTGTCCTTAGAGATCTTTTTAATCTCAGATATAGTTTAATGTTTAATTAAACCAAGTATCTCTTAGATTTCTTTGATTAAAAAGAAAACGTTCATATAGTTTCCTTCGAGTTATAACCAACGTTCTGACTCAATTTGACATTAATTCGTATAATTACGATTTTACCTTTTGATGGGCACAAATCTATTATATAAGTACATACATACATATTATATATGTATGTCTGCTTTAAAAGACAAAAGAGGTAAGCTACTAAATAGTTCTTAAATACACTTGAAAAGTTTTAAAAATGTGACAATCTTGATTAGTTTGCAACAAAATTTAAAAATTAAGTCCAGTACCTAATTTCAGATGAGAAAGAACGCGTATGATTTTATTTTACCTATTGCAACTGATTATTTTAAAATTATAAAAAACTGAACTATAAAACAAGCTTTGATTATTTGCTTATTGGACATTGTTTTTACACAATATTTATAAACATGAAACAGAACAAAACAAAACATACACATTCAAAGAAATCAAATTGTTGTCATCATAAAATGAAACGAGTTATAATTAAAATATAAAAATACTACATATACCTAATACAATACAATAATATATTTTTGAAACTTTCATTCGAAATATAAATGCACTGAAAATAAAATGAAATGAATTGATCCCAAAAATCTAAATATGTATGTATAAGGATTTCGATTTCTATAGGCGGGGAAATTTTCCGAACAGTGAAAAAAGCAGAGTTTAAAATAACTGAAACTCAGACCACCCAAATCATGGTTAAATGCAGGATATGTTGGGAAACGACCCTTAAAAACTCTTAAAACCGGAAACTCGCTATTTTAATCTCCCATCGCAAGTTAATTCTAGGTCTAGAATGCCCAACGAAATTATCCCGCAGAGTAATTGAGCGGTACCCACACGGCGCGGCGCGCCGATCGCATCAGAGGTCAAACTTCCTTGTAAGTCGAAATATCTGCAATCGTGAAATTCGCTCCGGCACCCATAATTAAGCTAATCGCGGCCGGAAAGATTTCCCATTTAAGTCGTCACCTCGCGACAAATAGACACGTTAGAGCGGTTTGTTCGGCGGTCTTTGGCGGGCATGCAATTTTTCGATAATCCAAGTTCGAATCCCATCGCGGTAAATTAATTGCCAATAAGGTGGGCAGTTAACGAGATACCAGCGACAGCGCGAAGGCGGTCACCCCGGGCCGCGAATGTTCTTTAAGTTTCCAACTTTATGGGATAATTTGCGCAGGCACAACGATAATCGCATCTATGATTTTCCGCTCATAAATTGATACCGCACCGGGCGCCAGAAGGATACAATCTTGTAGCCAGGGGCACCGCCAGGGGCAACATATGTAGAGTATCTGAGTAGTCGCTGAATGAGTCGTAAAATTGTTATGATTCGCGGCCTGACGGCGGAACAGGGCGCGAACAGAGGGCCGATGACGGAGGCTGGGGGTCCAGGGCGATGCTCGCTGATTATCCTTTTCCTTTGACTAGAAGTGCCCCATAAATTTTCCGTTTACTACATGGGCTGAGGTCCGAGAGTGGCTGGGGCGGTCTAAAAATAGGACCCCAACTTCCAAAAGTGCAAAATTAAGAAAACGCATCAAGCGCACCAGCATCAACTTTCGGCAGTGATGAGAGGGTCGTATTTTTAGATTTCCGCTAGCACCACGACGCGTGCGTACGCAGGGCGGTGCGTACGTCCGACCAATTCGAAAGTCAGGTAAAGTGGGACCTGGATTATGACTTCCAATTAGAAAAAACATGACGCAGCCCGGGAGTCTAAAATGGGAACAGCAACAGGAGTTCGGCTCTAGATTTATGGGTTGGGAACATGACTTGCGCCGCTCCGGAGTAAATTAACACCAATTATGGGCCGGTCTAATTTTGGATGTTTTCCTAGCTCCTGGCGAACGCGTCCTCGCACTGGAGCAGCGCCGTAATGGCCTTCTTTATTGGGCCTGGATCGCGCATAACTTCTTCGCCTTAAGAGCCCCTTAGCCATTTGTTGTGACGCTAATGGGCCCTTGAGGAAGATTTTGATGGACGTCTTCGTGGAGGATGATCGCAAGATCGGTCTGATCCGAAATGGAATTCACACGTGATCATCATCCGTGAAATGCAGTTTAGAGTTGGGACGAAAAGCTGTGGATTAAGTGCTTCTCAAAATAATTTTCGATTATCCTACGATTGATTATGAAGCTCTTATTGATTCTATAATTAAATGATTTTCATATATCGATATATTTATAAAAAAATATTTTCTTAATATCCCGGTAGGAAACGCGATCGTGTGTAAGTAAAATAAAAGTGTTTGCTTTCAAATTTTACGTGATTAATACGGTAGTTCTCGGATTTAGTTTCAAACTAACCTATTAATTTAACACTTTTGAATTTGTCATATATGTATGTTATAATAAGTAAGTTATCCATTTTATATATTAATAATTGCACAGCTTGAACTCACTAAAATCCAATTTTATTGAAGTTAAAAGTCCAATTGAAAATAAAGCTAAAACACCAAAAAAGAATCAGACGTTATGGTTAAAAAATTTCGCATGATGCCAGCTTGGCTTAGAGCATATCCCCGTTCTTCTTCTTCAGTTTTGCTCTTTTGGGATGTTTCTTGGAGATATGTGAGAAAGAATAAAATTTGATATGTCTTTTTGTTCATCCCTGAATTGGCGTATATATTTATAAGGAAATGAAATACAAATAAAGCATATATTTTTTGCTTCATACAACTACAAGAAGTTTCCGTGGCCTTGCTTGTGATGAAATCTCGAAAGAAATACATTTTATTATTAATTTTATAACTGAAAAATAAACTTAAAGGATAAATAATAATGCCATAAACAGATTCCTTTATAGAAACGGCGTGCTGAATGAATAAAATTTGTATTTCAGATTAGCAAATATCTTCATTTTTATAAGAAAATGTTTGTGTCGTCAGGAGACAAGAGGATCAACTAAGCTGCTAATTTACGAGGTTTTCCTTGAATTTAATGAACACGTAAGATCGGGACTTCGAACACAGCGCGTTGTTCTTAATAATAATTGTTTGCTAAATGCCAAGGTCGTCCTAATATGCATATAGCAAGAAACTCGTTCCACTCCTTGGCAAATCGTGGTCAAGTTTGCCAACTGATCTCCCACGCATCACACGGCGTGCTCCTCAGCATAAATTTGCACGAAAGATACTAAACGTAATTTATCGCCCGCGAAACACCTAATGGCTAATGGCTGCAGCTTAACTTTTCCGCCGAAACAATGAAATTAGCAATTCAATCTGGGTAATGGTCCAATCCCACGGACATCAACGGCTCAATTCCCATTCGATCCGCGCTGTCGCAGCACTCGCGATCGGGAAAGGAATTATTCCCGGTGTGAGAAAAAATCGGTGACTCGGGAAATTTGGTACTTGGTGTCTTTTCTGGATTCTGGAGTGCCACTGCGATTGGCCAAGACGTTTTCCGCGTCGACTGCCACGCCGGCGCGCGGTTCCGTGCCGTGTGGGCAACAGTTGTAATAACGACCGTCTGCAAAAGTCCGCGGTTTCGAAACCGAGCCCGCGGCCGAAATCATTTCAGCTGTCCGTCTGGCAGGAATCTGGAGCCTTTCTGGCCGCGCAGTTCCGCAGGGAAAATATCGGGAAGATAAATTGCACGTCGCGCAGTGCTCAATCATTAAGAGCAGCTCATGCGCGCGCAGCTAGAACCCCCACTAGATCTGATTTATTTCCGCCCTTTGATGTTTCCTTCCTCTGGCTGGACCCCGCGGGGAGTGCGCGGGATTTTAGCGCATCAGCGACCGCTCAATTAATGAGGTGTGCAATTACTGCGTGGCGGGGCACCGGGCGACAGCTGGTTTAAGTGCAAGATTACAAAATTACATCTTCTGCTTTCAGCAGGCTCTAATTAAACGCGGACGTGCGCACGGTGCGTGCGTCGTGCGTCGTTATTTTGCGACGGCACTTGGGCGGTGGGAGGCGGCACTTGGTAGAGCACCTGCCGAATTTTACGGCCGCGTTAATTAGATTCGAACGCGAGTGGGCGCCCACTCCTAATTAATTTGTATCAACGAGCTCGTTCAAGTCATTCCGCCTGCTGGTGACAAAAATGGTGATCTCCCGGACCAAACGAATTCTTCACTTCTGGTTAGGTCTCGACGGGTAGGCGAAAACGAAAGTCGTGGGAATTCGTGATCTCAGCTGAAACTTTATTTGTGGGAACCTTTGGTTTCCCAACTGGTGTACGGCTGCCCCGAATCGATGCTCCCTGGAGTCGTTTTCGGTAGCTAAAGGTAGTGAATTTATACTCAATAACGAACAATTTGGAAAGTTCACTATAAATCAAATCATATTGCTCTTTATTGAGAAGTAAAATGCATCTTTATCTCCAATGCAAGAATTTAGTATTTTGTAATAAAATTTAAGTCAAGTATCCAAGGTAAAAACGAGTTTAATAAAAGCATGTGTTAAACTATAATATCTCAAAATCCAGATTTTGCACAGAACTTTTTCGATTCAAGAAATCTGATTCATTATCTACCTTATTTCAGTTTCGTTACTATCGATTTAATAAAAATTAAAACAACCTCATGAACGGAGCCCCCTAAACATTTTTGTATTACTAATCGTTAAACATGTATATCCACTGTTCGACTTTTTGAACTCTATGTAAATAGACGTTAATTCGTTGTGGAGAAAAACACGAATATATAATAAAAAACTGACGTTTGTTGTGGGATCATTATCTTAATAGCATCATGCATAAATATGTACATATGTATACATAAAATAAGGAACATTGCATCTTTTGAAATCATTAAATAAATTTTCGAAAATTTTGAAAAAATAATTCAAAACATTCGCTTATAAGGTGTTTAAAAACTTACCTGAGTTTTCACTATCAATCGTTTAGTGTAAAAAATAAAAATTTGAATAATGTAATAAGAAATGTGTCGGTCAAATATGTTCCATTACGTAAATAATAATTAAAAAATTAGGTTAGCAATTTTGAATAAATATAACATTCAATTTCATATTGACTTAATAAAATGTAAAATAAGTTAATTTTCAATTACTTACACATTCGTATGTATGTTAAGATATTTAACTGTCCATAAGTACCGACTATTTTATACTTCTCTGTTACTCATAATATTCGGTACGCGCAACACTTATAAAAAGCATTTGCAAAGACTAACTAAGAAGTTACTGGTTCTTAAGTCTTCACCATCTGAAAAGGACCATCAATGAATTTTAGAAAAAGTCAGTTGAAATTTGCTTAAGGTTTATTGAAATATTTACAGATAAATACATTAAGAGTTCACGATTGAAGCTTACATCTACGTATACTTTTTGAAAAGACGTAAAAAAATTATCTAAGCATGACTTTTTTTTGTATTAAAAAGTAGGAAGGTTCTAAAATGCGTCATTTCGCTTATTATATATGTATTTACAAGAGTCTGGGAGATAATCCCGTCAGAGTAACTTTAAATAAATGAACACTGGAAATGTCACAGGTTAAGAATGTTTCTGCATGCATCTCTCACAACTGAGATTCTTTAAACGTTCTCTACAAAGTAGTAGAATATTTAATTCAATTTTTATATATAAGCAATCACGTCACTGGGTCACCGAGAGCGTGACAAATTAGTACAATTAAGTCCTTTAGAAATCACGTACTAGCACTAAACTGTGGTAAGGGGTTAGTACCTACGCTGCGCGTGCGTTTTGCAGTTTCCATTGCAGTTGATCACAGACCACACCCAGTCCACGTAGTTCGGCACTTTGGCGTATATTCCAAATTTGTTCTTTTTGGCACAGCCATCGCCGAAGCTTGTGATACCAAATATTGTCCAAGGATGGTTCGGTTTGGTCGTGTCGCGGCACAGCAGTGGTCCGCCGGAATCGCCAGCGCAGGTGTCTATGCGTCCGCGCTTATGACCTGCGCAAAACATATTTTTCGTTATAGTGTAGTCATAATAGACGGCCTTGCAGTTGTCCATCGGGATTATGGGGACTTCAGCTTGATGCAGGACACTGGTTCCAGCCTGGTCCCGATTTCGGCGCTTCCCCCATCCGATTACAGTACACTGGACATTCTTCGGGAGTGGTTGATACGTCCTCGGCATGCATGAGTACCCGATCCAGGTTGACGAATTTACTGCTCTTGGTAGTCTGCGTAAAGAAATCGCATACACATAAAATTTACAATTTGTTTTAGATTGAAGGGTTGTGTGACAGGAATCCCTATTTATACATATATGTGAATTTTTGAATCCCATTATTTTTTGCTGGAGATTTCTTTATGTAAAGTACAAACTTTACGATGTATAAACTATTTTTTATTTTCTAATAGATAAACTTTCAAAATATCGCAAGGGTTGGTTGTGGATTTGGAATTGCTAATTTCCAATTTTTAAATTTAAAATGTCGTGTCGAATGTGGCGACTAACAAATTTCAATTAAACATCAGGCAAATCTAAATCTTGAACCAACCAATTAACCAAATACTTATATTTGACAAATCTAAATGGCAATTTAATATCGAAATGGCTTTGTAGTGCTTTTCAAATGGACTACAAATGTAAGCTCAAGAATTTTAACTAATTGAAAACTCTTTAGAATTATTACTAAATGTTCTATTATATCTTAATATCCTTGATGTTTTGTCCTTTAATTTTATTAATTTGAATATGTTTTAGTAGACAAAACTCGAAGATATCGTTCGCCGTTAATCAAAACTAACTACAAGTAATGATAATTTACCTTAAAAGAGCAATATCACTGTCTACGGTCTTCTTGTCATAGCTTGGATGTTTGATGCTCTTCACAACTCTGAATTCCATTTCAGTGCCATCGTGATAATCCAAATTGTGTTCGCCCAGCCTCACGTATAACACTTTCCGTACACAATGCGCAGCCGTAAGCACCCACCTGGGTGCAATAAGGGTGCCACCACAGAACGCTTCCTGTTTAAAACAATGAAACCATCTCAATTTATAGGATATAAGATATTTTTAAGGACCCTACCTTAAATCTGTTAAATATCACAACCTGCCACGGCCATTCTCCTTTGCGTGATGGTTTCCCACCGATGATCTTCAGCATATTATTCAAATTTTTTCTCCCATTGCGTATGTTTGGGATGCCACACCTCAATTTTAGGGGACGGTATTCTGGTCCCCGATATCCTTTCCCACTGAGTATAAAATCAGTAGAAACGGAATTCGGACTTACGACATCTTTTCGTCTGGAAGCTATAGGTTTAATGTCACTGGCGTGATTTTTCTGGATCTGGCCATCCAACCACTGCTGACAAAAACTACCTTCGGTGTAGCAATAGGCGATTTCTCTTAGTACTTCTTTTCCACAGATATCTTTCATTCGACATTTTCTATAATTGTGCAAAAATGTTTTGTAATATGATTGTTTATGCAATTAACATTTGATAAAACAGTTGATGGGCTTGCAAAGTCAGATAAGGCATTATGACCATAAATTTAATTTATTCGACAACAATTCCCAATTCTATATAGTGTAATCCTCTAAACTTTGATTCTGTGATTATGTTAACTGCGTTCGTTTAAAAGGTCTCAGCTCTGCGATTTTTATGTATTATTAAAATGTGTGTAGGTACTATTAAAAATATGTACTTTAATTAAAATTTTTATAATACATAAAAAAAATTGATTTTTTTTGATCCGTATGGTGATTATTATTATTTCCCAACTTCATAACTATGTTTTTTTCGTCCAACAAAAACAAAAGTAGATTTTCGTTAGATTTAAAATTTATCATGAATAATCAATTCACAGCAAAGGTTCGAAATTTTTTAAAAATATAATATCCCAATGATTTTTATTTATGTACTTTTAAGTCAAAAATTAATCTGAGAACTTTTTAGTTTAAGATTTGAATAAAATCATGACAATTTGACGCATAGTTGATGCACTTTGGATATTCTTATTGTGAGGGACTAGTGTAATAATAAATACATACATGATAATAAAATTTAGTCTAATATAAGCTTCCTTATTATTCTAGAGATACGAAAAAAACCACAGCTAATATCACTTTACTAGATTAACTCTAGATTATTTTTGTTTAATACATATCATAAGTGTGTAGGTACATCTATTACTGACCTAAATTTTATGATAATTTGCTAAATAAAGTAATAGTTAATGGGAACTTTGATAAGTATTGAAACTTTTCATTCGATAATTTATACACGGTGATATTAATTATTCGAAACTACTCATGACATCCCCAGCTTCGGGTCACTTACTTGTATCTTCTCGTTGTGCATTTCTGGGAACACTTGGTCCACTTGCTCCACCTGGTGTAGACCCTTCGGTACCGCGGGGTCATTTCGAACACGGCTCGCGTTGACCCCCGGGTGGAGTTTCTAGACTCGTACATGTCACTGTCGTAAATCTCATCCTCCTCGTACTCATCGTCGTAGTCGTTTCGCTTCTGGGGGTACTGCTGGCTGGGATCGCTGGGACCATTGATGTCGTCGTAGTCGTAGTTCTCTTCCTCCCTGCCCAGGTTCCTCTTCAGGTTGTGGTCGTAGTTGTCGTAGAAGTCCTCCTCATCCTCCGGGACCGTTCGCGGCGGTTTGTAGTCGTTTCGATTCCAGTATTTCGACCTGTACGCCTTGATGTAGTGTTTATTGAACTCGATCTCCACAGGATCGTACTCTTCCTGCATTTCGTCGTAATCGTCTACTTCGATGACGATCGGCTTGCGTTTCTTGCGATACCTCGGTCTCTTCTTGATCACAAAGAAGTCACGAGTGTCCTCCTGTGGCTCCCTGACTTCCTGCAGGACAGGCAGGAGCAGCTTTTGCTGATTGGTGGGGTATGTTGGTATTGGTTGCGGAATCATTGGTGGATGATGCACTAGTGATGGATGCATGGGAGGGTGAAATGGCATTGGGGGTGGGTGGGGTGGTCCATAAGCTAGTGGATGCAAGACGGGAGGGGGTGGTGGAGGTGGTGGCACTGTGTTTTGTACTTGATGGGACTGTGAAGAGTGGTGATTGTGATGCGAGTGTTGCGAGTGGGTAAATTGAGAACTACTCTCAAAATTCGGTTGACAGCTGGAAAAATATTTTCAATTAATAACTTATACGGGTTATGTATACTTAGTCGTGAAGCTAAAAAAAATTTTTTTTAGCGAAAATATTTATCACATAAATTCGGTTTTAATTTATTACATTATATATGTGTAACATACAAATGTTTGAATTCAGTTAATGAAATTTCGCGTGATAAAGGAAGCAAAAAAAAAAACGGCGTTACATCCGTTTCCTGAGACCCAGTTTTTCTAGGGGATGGATTGTCAGAAATTGAAATCTACAAAGAACGAAGGATTTGCTGTAAAAACCAGAAAATGTCGTCGGTTTAGCGAAAAAAGTAAGTAATTAACTTTTGAGTTTTATAGATTTTTGCTGATTCAAAAAAAATAAATAAATAAATAAACCAACAAAATTATTGATAAAATCTAAATCCGTTTCGTTCATGAACAAACGATTTATGTATATATATAGTAGGTATAAAGATAATATGTACCAAATGTTATCAAAATCGGTTCAGTGGTTCTTTCGAAAAAAGACTCGTTTAAATTTTTAGTTTTTTGTATAATAAACTACGACGCCATTTGTTTAAACCAACACAACTTAATCAAATTTGGTTCGGTCCATATTTCGTACTAAAATAAAATGAAGAAATCTAAAAATCGAATTTATTGATGTTCATGATTATGTGCATGTATGCCCTTAATTTTGGGACTCTCTTACTCCTTGCAAGCCTTTTCTTCGATATGCTTCGTGTGGCCGCATTTCCGCCGGACTTTGCAGTATCGTTCTCTGTTTTTGATGCATTGGTGGTCGCACTTGCTCCACCCTGACCAGGGCGTGAAGTACACCCCCATCTTTCTTCTGGCACTGTACCTCCGAGGATTTCCCACATGTCCCATTTTCATGGCGTCCTTTCGCAGCTCAGCGATCTCATGACGAATTTGCGCCTTCGCATTTCTCACGTGGGATGACTGAAATTACAAAAGCGGAAAAAGGATCAAAATTAATTGCATAATCATATCGGCGTTATCTCTTCATAAGAGGTTTAAAAATAGCTCCCGTCTCCACTATGGTGGCACCACTTGTCTGCCTATTTTATGCTATAATAAATTTCGGCTCGAGCAGATCGGATTTTTTAAGATTTTTCTGCCTCGACGCTGATTAGTGGGGTGATTTAGGTGAAATGTGGCCGCCGGGGCAAGGCGGCTCTCAAGAATTGTTTATACTCCTTGCAAATTTTTACATTTTATTTAAGTTATTTTGCTGCAGACTTTAAGGTGAAACAATTTCTGTGATGGAATTTGTTCGGATTTCGAAAAATTTGTAAGACAATCCGAAGAATGAGTAGTCGTTTAGCATATGGCAGGTGTTGAGAACAAAGATTCAACTAAAAATAATGAAGGCTTCGGGTTGGAACAGAATTTACGGTTGAGGTAATCTGTCGCATTCATTTCAACGAACAGCTGCAGGGGTGTAAAAATAGTCTTTATGAGAGGGAAATTTCTCCAGCACACTTTCAGGTCAAGAGCTTCTACAGATTAATTAGCATTTATCCCCCGGGCAGTAGCATTGACAAATGATTCTCAAAAAGTAGCCAAAGGCTGCGATATGTACCCGTATTTGCAATTGTTTTAAGTGTCCGCTAAACCACTAACGCCGCTCTTATATTATCTCAACAAATGACCTCCTGAAACCAGCGTACTATTAGTTTTCAAAAGTACCAGTACCGCTTGTTTACTATAAATAAATCGACTTCAAGTACTTTATGACCCATGGTCGGCTTGATTTATTATCATATTTTCATTCGCTTGATTAATTAGTGAGCTCTGGCCGCTTGAACATAAATGGTAATGAATTTGCATACATATCTCTTTAAACAAGAAATTGTGTTTAACACTATTAAAACGAAGTTGTCCGATATTTCTGCACTAGTGTAAAAGGTAGATTTAGAATGGGATAAATTAAAAAAAAATTATGTTTATGTTCCATTAAATTGGAACACTGTGCCGCCTGCCCATCCGTTCTTCACGGTTTATGTTCTCAAAAATCACTGAATGGCGAGAGCTAAATATTAATATTGGCCCAAACATAAATCTCAACTATTTCTTACGAGCACTAAAAATTTATGCAGTGATTATACAAATTTTGAAAAAAATACCTCTAAAAGATACGCTCTGAGTACAATGAACATAAATTATTAAATTTATTATCATAACTTCATAAATAAAAGACTTTTTTATCCTACTCTATGTGTCACTAAAGCACGCCTGAACGTTTGGTTCGATATTTGTTATACTGAAGCTTGTATACATATTCCAGTGCAACATATAGGCGACTTTCTATAAGGTGCATAAAAATTAGGGTTTTACCTCAAACAACTTTTTAAGAACTCCTTAGTGCACATATGTATATATATGTAATTATTTATGTATGTACGTACGAATTACATTCTAATATATCATTTTGGTTTTACAAGCAATAGTACTTAATTTATTGTTATACAAAATTATAAAAAAATAGTTCAATCTTCTAAAGTCCACTATGTTTGTATATTAAAACAACGAATCTACATAAATAACTTTCGCGTTGCTTTTATAACTTTTTTATGTTTTACTTTTATGAAGACGTAGGTGCATGAACAGCAAAGCTTCCCGAAGTGCTGAGCAAAATTAAATATAATTTATAAACAGCCTTAAGGCCATAGTCGTAAGGAACTAAAAAGAATTTGAAAAATGCAAACTTCTACAAGAGATAAATGTTTTCTAATCACGTGGTTTTTCCATTAAACATACTAAACACCGCCTGGAATCATAATGAGCTGATAGAATTCGTATTCAAATTTAAGCGAATTGCGCAAGTTTTAGGGGATCACCCACTGAGAATTGTGAGCTATTCCATCATTACCTAAATATAATATCTCGCCTCATAGAGGATGCTCTGGCACTGGCTCCATGTGGTCCACATGGGGTCTTTTAATCAGCCGCTGGCAGTTATGCTCCTTAAAATTTCCTCTATGGGTGTAGGGCAGACATGCGTTTGATGATCTTTAGCAATTAAGATTTATAGAGTTAGGGCTAGGGCAACTGAATTATAGACATCTAGTGGCATTAAATAATCCCATAATTCTGTCAATAAAATCATCGCATCAATTAGAATGACTTACTACTGTAAACTGGCGGCTATCCGGGTGAGTTTAAAATTTATTTAGTCATTGGATGAATTGAACACCGATCCCGTCGCCGTATTAACTCAATTTCTGTTGAAATCCCTGCTAATGGATGGGTGCTGAGTTTACGCACTTAGAATAAATTATTTGTGGAGGGAAATTTTATGGCTGTTAAATGGATTTCGATGGGCTTATGTAGACAATGTTCGTGATGTCAGCAACCTTCAGACTGCGCTCAATAAAACCTCTGCGGATGAACAGAGTCAAAACAGTCAACAGGCTTTCTGCTTGCGACATAAAATTTGATGACTGAAAAATGGTATATTTTCTTGTATTTTGGAAAGTGGGATGCGCACAAGACCTTACTTCTAAATTTTGTATTTATTCCCCTTTAATTAATGAGGCACTCCTCATCTTATTTAACTGATTATAATTAATATTTTAGGTATTCTACAAAACGGGATACTTTAGATCTACTAAATGTTCATTCAATATAACATAATTCACATATAGTTTTAAGTGGTAGTTCATGGGTCAACATACTTTGTAAACCAATTCTTGAGTCAAACATATGGAACGGAAGAGAGGATGTTAATTGGAGAGTAAGGAGAATGGAAAGTGGTAAAAGAGAAAATGGGAATTATGAAAAGGTTTGAGGTGCTTTTAGTTTTCGCAACTACAATAATGTTTACTTACTCTTAAGATAATTAATTCACAAAACTTCGACTTGGTCTGTCAGCGGTTCATATGTATATGACAAAACGTTATGCTTTTACACACTAAAGAATAATAGAAGAATCTCATTTATTAATTAACTTAAGCTAATTCGGCAATTTATTTTATTTTATACATAAATATTAATAGGCATATGGACACAAGAATGTGATAGTCTCTGTATTAATTTAATGGGGTCCATTAAATAACTGAATGGGTTAATAACAAACTACCATATCACTTGACTATTTTGAAAAAGTATAGTTGATATGTGAAAGGAGATTAGGAAACTAGACACCTATCTAATACCGAAATCACCCACTTTTCCCTCTCAAAATTGGAAAGAGGAGTAATTAACTAAACGCCGAATGTCTTCGCAGGTAGACTGTGAAATATAAACGACTTCTGTCGAAGATAATCGATAACTATATTATGCGCCTAGCGGATGCAGCTGGACCTGGACGAGGGACAATATAATAAACTTCAGCACGAGAAACGAGCCCGCGATCAGTCGCCGTCGTCTCAGACCGCACGGCGATCGCTTAAGACGCTCACTTCTATGTGCGAATAAAGTTTCGCCATAAAGTTGTGGTCACATGTTGCGCGCGCATTAAACGCAGATCAAGAGGGATCAGATCGGCGATAGTGACAATATTGCAAAACGAGCCGAGATTAAGTCGCTTGTGTCCGCGGACAAATGCTATGTGGCCAGCGAACATCTCCGCGGGATGGATTTCCCACGATCAGGGCAGGAAGCCGCGACTTCTTGGTGCATTCGAATGAAGTCATCAAAATCCCATTGCGGCATCCACGAGCAACGCGTGCATCTTTTAAGCCGATGTTAAGCATAATTTTAAGGGCCATCAGCCAGTGACCACGCAGCCGGCTATTTCAGTGAGGGTGACCACATGTAGAGAATATAAAAATTAAAAATTATGACGATCGCCACATATAGGCTGGTAGATGTTTTATGACGTCATAATGACAAGATATGATTGAACGGCACCACGTTGTTTACGAGAAGTCATCGAATCGGAAACGTATTCTTAACCCCAAAGGTGGAGGCACTGCAGCGAATCCGAAGTGCTCCCAACGCCTGTTATTATTTGTAATTTTATGCAGCGGATGATCGATTGTATAGGCTTCTTCGTACGGTGCTTGCGTTTTCGACGTCATTAATAACCAGGATTTATTGCCTTTGTGGTATGACCACGACGGACGAGACTCCAAAATTGTAATTTTACTGTCTTCTGTGATCTCTTTGACCCAAATTTTAACATTTTGAACGAAAGAAAGCATACTTTGTGCACTGGAGTGTTTAAGATGTTCGACATTTGCGAACATTTATTATAATTACTGTAACCAAGAAACTCAACTGGGTTTTTTCTAAACTCTAAGAAAAACAAAGTCCTGTGTTTGAAAATCGGTCAGTTTCACTTCGATAATTTTGTAAAATGTTTCCAAATAATAATGATACATTATTATATACACAGCAAATTTTAGAAAAGAATCGATTGGATTGGACAAGTGCGGTAGAATACCATATGAAATATGTATGTATAATATACATGTAGATGATTTTAAAAAACTTGTTTTATCCATCGGTGTTCTTTTCAATTAAAACCAATTTCATTCAGTGAATATGTTCTACACTGTAATTAACCCTTGATTATTTAATCTTTATTTATTTGTTAATAATTTGTAATGCACTTTGTATCAAAATGATTTAAATTAATTTATTTACTGTATTATCTATTTGAACAGAATTCTCACTGAAACGTTTTGAAAATGTTGTTTGTCGTATTTTGCGACTAGTCCCTTCAAAGAGGATTTGTCAAGTTAAATATATATTATAACTTCTTCTTACTTAGAACTATAAATCGACTTAAAAACTATCTTTTAGATGTTATTTAGTTAAATATTTATTCATAATATGCTATATTATATAATTATTTGTAGATAAATTTGAATTACCACCTAAACAAAATTTTTAATTCGGAAGTCAAAATAAAATTCCTTGATTGAGGAGGAAGATAGAAAAGGACACTTCCAACATGAACTGTCATGTAAAGAAATAACCAATTCCCACAGATTATAGCGGTAGTAACATTGTAACTATTTTTTTCAAAGATACATACCTATGTACATACCATGATTCTTTAGTTGTTCGCGGATAGCTACCAAAGTTTGGATTCGATCTTTATTGTTTTTTTGCTAAGCTAACTTCTAGTGTTTGTGATGTAATTTATTTTACGTTTATTGGATAGTAAAAGCATCAAACGTTTCTTTTGCTTTATTATTGGTTTTTTTATCAACAGCTTCTTATCCAAAGGGATTTTCGGAGTATTTGTCACTTCTAAAATGTCGATGTACAATGACGATATACATAGAAGTATACCTATTTATTTTGAACAGGGACGAATTAAAAATTACCGCGATTCCTCAGAAAGCAATGAAAATAACTTCAAATTATTTCATTAGGTGGAAATATAAACTAACTTTAGTGCATTATATTTAAGCTATTTTTAGCCTGTAGAAAAAAGAATGTTAAAAATTTACATAATTTTAAGTATATCCCAAACAAAGAATTCAGAAATCGAATGGCGTCACGGGAAATACCTTGGCATTATATTCCTATACCAGTTTATAATTCAGAATTTAGATCTGAATGATGAAAATAAGTTAATTATTTTTAAAACAATTTTTGGAGCTATTCTTTTGTATGGGGGCGCACTGTGCAAAAACCCCCGTAAACAAGCTTCGCAGAATTGAAAACAAAATTCCAAAGGTGTTTAATTTATACCGCGATTTTGCTCAATTCACTCACTAGACGAAATAGCCACCTCGATTTTGTTTCTGACGAAGTTTGTAATCTACTAAACTCTTTCATACAAAATGAATTAATGGCAAATTTATTTCCAAAATATCGCCTCAATAGTAAGTGCATTATTTAGGTGTAGGTACTCGTAGATTAACATGTCTAGTTCTAAAATTTAGTAAAATTTTCCCTTCACTCATTGTACTCTCAAATCTCAGTTTGTATTAAAAGATATCACCAATTCAAGTCAGATGTATAAAATTAGTTTCTAGTAGGTGGTTGAAGTCAGCGGGAAACTTGACTAGTATTAATTTCATGTTACAGAAACCCATCGGCAGCAAGTTTGGCTTTGGGAAAGAAGAAATTTATATTGTAAGCAACAAGGGATAATTCCGAAGTGATAATTATTTCATATCATACATTTATTTTTTAAAGAAATAATTTTGTTTTCTAAAAGTGTAAATATTAATGTTTTTATGATATAATTAAGCATAACTTATTCTATAATTGTAACAAATAACCGGAACAATTTTTTTCAACAAGAATTTTTGGCTTCGATGTAGATCTACTCTGCTTTCTTGTGGTATAAAATTCTTACTATTATAATGTAAAATGTCGCAAAAGAAACCGGCTGAGATATCGTTTCGAGAAAGACTTCTAAATCAAGAGGCGTTAAAAATATAAAATTCAATTAAGAACAAAAGTGCTATTTGTCTTAATAAAATATTTTCTGTCTTCTAAAGTGTTCCTTCCCAAT
Source organism: Tolmerus cingulatus (assembly GCA_959613345.1). NCBI lineage: Eukaryota > Metazoa > Arthropoda > Insecta > Diptera > Asilidae > Tolmerus > Tolmerus cingulatus. The sequence goes on from OY390707.1 coordinate 46,753,244, forward strand.
TACGCTTAAGTGTTTTGATTGATGTCTACGAGTTCCTTGGAATTCCTCAGCACGCTTAAGTAACTTTTAATTTATTCAACAAAAATTCATAAAGATAAAATTCCTACCGCCGCAACCAGCCACTTGTATGTTTTGATGTTTCTGTCGCGATAATGTGACAATTAACCCAAAAATCTGTGGATAAGAGCCGAATGAACTGCCGCATCGTCGGAAGCTTTGTTCTTGGATTTGAGAGAATTTTGATTAGTTTCACCGCGTGTTTCGCTACGCGTGTCCAACCTGAGGCAGTCGGCGAAGGGAGATTTAATCGCATGCTTGATCGCGGGCAGGACGTCTGGATCATCTGGATCCCTGGATAAGATCGCGCAGCATCCGTGTTGATTTCTTAATTCATCGCCTGTAATTGCAGCTGACATGTTGCCAATGTGATGGACAGCAGCATCCCTTTTACGGCACGCAAATAACCCAAATGACACCGCTGCACCGTCTAAGAACAGTTTGAGAAACGGAAGACCTACCTCTAGAAGTCTATAAGATGATGCTCAGACTTGCGAGCCAGTCGTAGACCTAGTCAGCAGCAGTGGCAGAAGTATCTCACACATCTTCCTGTATCCGAGCAGTTCTGCCGGCTTATCGGGATATCATCTTGGAATGTCTTCACGCTTTTATAAGTCTTTAATTCCTCGAGATGAGAATCTTCCCCAGAACCAAGACAGCGAGCTCACGATGCACATCGAATTAATTAGTTACGCTGGAGTCGTTCTCCTTTTGCCAAATCCTCTGCAGCCGCTCTTAGAAGATTTGGCCTCTTTGCAGGGCAGCTAAATCGACCAGATCATGAGTCGCGGCGGATTTATTAATAAACCCCACTGTGCAGAAGATCTGGGGCATTACACGGACAATTTGCAGCGGGATGCTGCGCCGCCGAGGGACCAGAGGACCTTACCCGCGTAACTCGATGCATGGTGTTGAGTTTCGGTTCTTCGATTAATGGACGATTAATTGATACCAGTAAGTCGGTAAAACCACTATTTAATAGATGAGTTTCTAACTTGAAACTGTAGGCGCCGAACAGCGCGATGAATGTCGGTTCTGGTTGCCCAACCAAATTCTGTAACGAGATCCAGACAAGATTTGACCTTGTCAGTCACGGTTGAGCTGAATCGAATCACGCCCATTGTTGCCCTTATCGAATTAATAAATCAGAATGCTTCCCCATCGCTCATTAGTCATTACACCGCGGAACTGACCGCCACATTCACTCCCTCCTTGAGTAAAACCTTTGAAGTTTGACGGGAGTCCTCTTTTAATTGCCTCACGAGTTTTTTACGACGTTTATGAATTTAAATGGGAGAAAGGTCAGTTCGATTCCAAACAATGGACTAATTTCGGTGCGGAGCTTTTATAGTGTCACGCAAACGACTCTGTCGACAGAAGCACTTAAGGATGACATAAAAAATGCGCCGAAGTTTACGAGCTGTGCCCAGGGCGCTGTAGTGAGCGCAATAAAACCGCGGCTTCTTTGAGGTCAATTTCATTAAACAAATCAATTTTGTACGCGGCGTCGTTAAAACTGGACACTGGTCTGTACATCTCAACACCTCCTTCGCGTTTGCGCATAAAGCAGCATTTCGAAGAGTAATTATTGCTTCTAAGCAGTTTATAGCTCGGTTATTAATCAATGTAATGATCACATGCGCCAATTAAAGTTTCAAGGTAGATTGAATTTGCGCGATCGCTGGGTACAGTGATGCATCGCACTGCAGCTTGCAAAACTACACTTAGATAAGTTGTGAATCTTAATAAATTTTGTACTGACATAACAAAAGACAAATATGCTTAAGAGTTTTCCCAATATGTCTTTATATGGTGAATCTAAACCAGAATTACTCTAACTAGATATTCAACAATAGTTTTCTTGAATGTAGGTTGAGTTATTTACATTTAGTCATCCAAGGTGAAATTTTGTGAGAATTTGTGTAAGATTAAATAATTGATATTTTGATATAATCCTACATAAAAGATATAAAAACTTGATAAAATTTAAGTATTAACATTAGGGAAGCTGTTCTACTAAATATTCGATCTTTTCTATATAAACGTTATAAACAGCATTTCTAACGTAAAAATCTTAGTAATGCGATACGGACAGTTTAATTTAATTAAATCTATTCACGTACCGTACATAGATAAACTATGATTATAATTGAAAATAAAATGCAATTAGGAATAAAATTAAATTGATTAATAGATATTTGCACAAAACTTCTCGCTTCGTATCTATCTTTTAGAAAATATTTTTAGTTTTACAAACTAAATCCGTTGGGATAATTTATAAACAAATGCAAATCTATAGATGTATGGAAAAGGTTTTTTCCTACGAAAATATTAATTATTATGTTACACACAATCGACTGTTATTCGCAATAGAGTATAAAAATAAATGTAACAATTTACCTGTGCTGCTATCACAATTGGAAGTAATAGCAATATCTCGATGATCCTCATAACAGGGTCCAGGTTCATTCTATGGATCAGAATGATCGATCATCAGATGGTTTTCGATGCATTTAAGCTCGATGTGAATTGTCACAAGTGTTTTTTAATGAAAAACATACACAAATATTATCTGGAATAGAGAGAAATTAAAGATTAGTATACTTTTTTCTAACAACAATTCTGATAAAAATCCTTGATATTTCAAAATCAAGGTTTATGGCGTGAAACTAACAGTTAAATAGCATTTTAACATAAAAATACCGGAAAACTAATCCAATCGGTTGTTCTCTTATTGTTGTCGCTTTTTTTGGAAGAAAATATAACAATGAAATTAAGAGAAAGGTTCATTGGCGCGCTCATAGACAGGTTAAATACCCGTAACGATTCAGCGGTGACTGCCAAAATCTATTGTGAGCAACTGGACCACCAAACTCCATAAAAGAAGCGAGACCTTTCCGGTTGTTCTTCTTTTACGCGAAACCGTGAAGAGCAGTTACCACGTCATCACAAATTGGCAAATCACAGTAGAACTGAATACCGTCGCGGATCAAAAAGCCGCGACTGCACTAAGCGTGCTGCGTCGGCGCTGGTCCACCAAAATCAAGGACAAGTTCGCACAAAGGGCCATTGTGGAACGCGGCATAGACGAAGTGATATCATCGCGAAACCACTCCAATTAGTCCGATTCTGGGTCAGTCCACTGCCGCGCCGTTGAGCATTCCAAAACGCTTCCGATTGCCGAAAAATGTGGAAATGGTCGGCTTCGGCTGCTTCTCCAGCATGGCTGTGTATTTTTAGCGAAGAAAAACGAACAACGAAAACAATCGGGTCTAAATAAATCATTCCGCCAAACAGAGACCCATTAAACCGATAATGCGCGGAAAATCCGCGTCCCAGTCGGGGCCGGAGTGAATTAAGCCCCGAAAATCATAGGAAAAGAATTCAGCCGCACCTCTGGACGCTTTCCAATTTGGTCCAGAGGCATTCTGAGGATGGCTAAGTGGGTCAATAGGATAACAATTAGCGGCGCGACTGTTCGCGGAGGTAGTTTCAGCGGCCGTTAGCATTTCGAACAACACCTGGATTTGGCAGAATGGCTTAATTGATCGCAAATTGTCCAGCCATTGTAAGGATCCTCTTTGGCGGCTCTTCCACACGTCATTAAACTGCGGAAGTAAATAAGTCGTAAACTGATCAAACAGCTCGTCGTGAAATTTTGTACACCGATCTCTCTCCGTTTTGATGTCGTTAATCACTTCATCAAAAGCACCATCAAGCACATCGAACTCCTTGAACTCATTCTGAACAAAATACTGAAGCTATTGTCAAATTTGACTATTTACGACATTTAGGCTAAATTAAAAATATATTATAAAAACTTCAGGGACATACATATGTACATGCATGAGATTGTTGTTATTTAAGTATATTAGGGTTGCATTGGATGATACTAAGGTTCGCTAAAAAAAGACTAACTAGAAAAACAGTCAATTTTTAAATTGAACTCTTTAATTAAATTCAGCCTAGTGCAAGTTTCACGCGGATTAGAGCATGCGCACTTTAACTTTATTTATAATGTACAATATACATATGTTTGAAAAAGAAAAGATAAGATTTTATGATCTCTGTTTGTATATACATATGTACCAATATAAATTATGAAAGATAATGCTTCGTCATATTTACCATTCAATCTGTACTTTATAGAGAATATTGCAGAATTTGTTTCTAATTTACTTAAGTCGTACTATGCTTTTATAGATATGGTGGAAGATCGCAATTTTAATTACTTTTTCATTTTTAAATTATTATGAAGAACAGTTTATGAGAGAATTGTACGCATTTTAGCACTAGTGCGCTTGCAAGCTTTCATTTGACCCCTACTTGATAATAGTGAACGACAAATGTTTGCACTTGTGTAGGTATATATATACAAAACAAGACAAAAAACATCAAAATTATCACTTTTAGTTCGGATGATCGAAGGTTAGATATATTACCAAAAAAGGACGTGCAATGCAAGCCCTTTTCCTTTATAATAAAATTAATGAAATTATGAAAATGTTTGTATGAACATTTTCGTGATGCTTTTGAAATTATGGTTTTTGCGAAATTTTCATAAGGTACAATATACAATAGCACACACCTACATAGTACAGATCTATGCAACGAAGGTCACACTCACACTTGATTGGTTTAGAAGTTAGAACGAAGTCTTTGCAAAGTGTGTGTTTGGTTTAGTAATTGAATTTTCTACTAAACTCGCCTTCTGTTAACTTTTGTTGATTTGCATTGATTTTGTTAAGAAAGAAACTAAATCAAAGGAAGTTTTTAATAAGCTTAGCTTAAAAATGTAGTAACTCCTCGTACACTCTTCTAAAATTCTAAATAAGGAAATATGATCATCAAATTTACAAATTATGTTTGAGCTCCACTTTTATGATTTGTGGGAAAAAAATGAATTAATAAAATGACGAACTATTAACGATTCAATTTTTGCATTTGTATTTTAAATAGAGGCCTCCACTTCGATAGCATACGGTATGAGTTTTAAAATATGTAACTATTGTTTTAATATTTTTAAAATTATTGAGGTTGTTTTTGTTTAAGATGCATTCATTGATTGATTAGTAAGTACTTCATATGTAAAGAAAAATGAAATAAACAAATAAATGTACTACTCGTAATAGTTGCCATATGATTCAGAAAGCAGCGATTTCTCAGTAATGAGTTGTAGCGAGATCGCTGCTAAAAGAGTCTCATATTAATGTTAATAATTTTTTAACGACTTCACACACATATCAATGTGAAACTGTTATTGTTTTAAAAATGATTAAATGGCACAAAGTCTGATTCCTTTCGAAATCATATTGGCCAGTCAATTTGTTATAAAATATACAGACATGACTATCAATAAGTGTCGTGCGCATTGCGTGTTACGTTCAGTTACGTAATTCTCCGGAACGATTTTAAAATATTTGGAAGAAATTCAGAATGAGCGACAAGGAACCTTTTTCTGGTTATCTTTTTACTTCCATTTAAAATTGCTCTTTTTCGCAGCTAATGCAAAACAATAAACCAAAACGCGGAGATTGGCTGCCTTTGGTGTGGCAATTTAAATTATCTTCAGCTGCCAAATGCAAACGGCAATCGTTCACGAGCAGCCGCTTTCTAAGACGCCTTTTACTTTTCGGTTAATTGCAACTTATTGCGGGAGAGCGTCTAGGAAATTGGAACGTCAGAGAAGCGAAACGGTCCGGGCTTCTTCCCGGTTTCGGGCTGGGTCTGGTCCAGACTGACTCAACAACCCTATTAAAATCAATCAGAGCCCCAACAAGTATGACTAATTGCGGCCGGCCGCGGACCAGCGCGTTCAAATCCGATTACCATCTGCGTCTGGTGCATCTGACGCGTTTTTCGCGCATTAGCTGCTCATCGGCGCGCACTTAGCCGCGGTCTGCAGCGCGGATCCGCGGAACCTGCGCTGCACCGCACGTCGCGGCATGTGGAATTAGACGTGCCAGCGACTACAAATTGCGGGTCCCAAGATGGGCATTGATTCGCGGCCGGCTCCGCATGTGTCCGGTTGTCGCGGGATTCCTAGGACTTCAATCATCCTCGGCGGATCGCTGAATTTCAGATGTGGGAAACAGTGACGCTGCGCAGAGTTGTCTATGCGTCAAAATTGGCGTGGTCGCTGCGCCCGGTCTGGCGCTGCCTCTTATGGAATCTTGCCGCTGGCGGGGACAGTGCGCACCAGCCTTAGGCCGCGGTCGCGACTCGCGGTCTATTGTTCGCGTATCGTAGGTCGAGGGCAATTTTGCCGCGAAATGCCGTGGCCGCGAGGGTCCCTTCAAATTATCGCGTGGTTCGTCAAAACTATCGCTGCGGCGAGACGAATTCCTCCCGGTTTCAATCGAGGAAATGTCTGGAGTGATTCGGGACTCTCCTACGTCTTCCAGGGCGCGAAGGCTCGCGGGCCCTTTCCTCATTATGCTGCACGGCGCTGTTTGATTATCTCGCGAATTGGCTTTCAGCGAACAATAGCCCGAGCAGTTCTTTCTGGTTTTGCCTCATTTCGTCTGCTCGGCTCAAGTCTTTTTGTCCAATTTGAGTGAAATTTATGCGTACACTCCGCTCCTTCTTTGGCCGATTTGCGGCTTTTTGCAATCTTATTCTTTGCCTTTTGGGCTCGGGCTGCGGTTTCTTCTTATTCAACTGGATTCCTTCTGAAATATTTTATTTTGTTGCAATGATGCACCCTGCCTACTTGGTTCTCTGCTGCAGAAGATCAGTTTAAGATTTTGGTTTTAAACGTCTTTTCATACTTTAGATACACAATCCTTTTTATATAATCTACGATGGTGAGAATGATCTTTTTCGATTGATATAAACGAAAATATCACCACATTATTGAACGCTTTAAATTGTTTTTTCTCGCCTTTCATAACATTAGATGATTGAAATTTTGTTGTTAAATTTCAAGCAATCAGATTTCAAAATAAGTAGGTACATACTGTACATAATTTTAGGAGTTAATTAATTACAGAAATTAAAAAAATTTGAATCTTAAGGTGCCATATGAAAATAAAATAAGCTTAAAGACTTGTACAAATCATGCTCTGAAATTGGCCTTTTTTGATAAGCCAAATACTTTATACTAGCAAAAGGTGAATGAAAATTTTGGAAACTTATTAATGGTTTTCTATGTGACATGACATCAATCATGACCAGCTGTGATGTTTCTGTTGTCGGCATTTTCTCTATTTTTGGTTTTGTAGCCAACTATAGGGATATTTATGGTTTCGTTCTTTCCGGTAAAACGTCTCTGTTGTGCTATCCACTCATTTATGTATATCATAAAAAATTTGGTATACGTACATAGATTGATGACCCAGAACGCGAACTATGGGTATTATTGAAAAAATAATTGTTTAAATCTTCTTTTTTGTATAGAGGAGATATTTACTTTAAGGGTTGTTATCAATTCGTCGCCATCTCCGCTTGTGTCCTCTTTTTAACAGATTATACAGAGACTCAACTAATTATTCACATACAATGTGTAATTTACTTCAATCTCGCTTCCTCCAAATGAGATGCAGAATAATGGTTGCACAATTATAAGTATGCTTTATTTTTCTGATATCTCCCATAATTTTTGTTTTGATTTATTATAAACAGCAGTAAAATTAAATCATATGCAGAATCTCATAACATTTAAACAAAAAGTTGACTCATTGTACATGTTTTTGATGTACAATAAAAATGATCTGATCTATTACATCAAACTCTTGAAATTGAATTATTGATAGGTTTTTCTAAACATGAGAACGAATTAATGATAGCTTACCTCATTTTGTTGAAATTAAGAAATGTACATGAATTTTGTGTTATCTAATCCACACTTATTGACTCTATACTTAGTACCACTTTTCTGTTAATTCTTAAGTATAACTATTTAAATTATGGGGTACATATGGCAAATGTTTATAAAATTAAAAACATCTTGATGACAAGATGACTCGATCATGTCAAGAATTCATCAAACCATAAAAAAATATTATTGATGTCTGAGTAATCCTGCCCCCCAAATTATTTTGAACTTCGGAGAAAAAATTTGATATTTTTGAGGGAACGGCGCCACATTATTCACTTTCAGGAACTAATAGCTATTAAGTTCTTCGATTCAAATATCTCCGGAAATAATTAATTAAAAATATGCGCGAGAGCACAGCCTCAAAATAAAATAACTTTAATGTATATTTGTATGTTAGAAAAAGTTAATGTAAAATGCGTGACGTGAATTCAAAATAAACGAACGACTGTGCGTGTAACTTTAGAAGCTTTATATCCAAACGCACTCCGATCTTCCCCTTGATTTGAATCGCACGCAGATCCAAGGCAACGAAAATAGAAAAAACCCCAGACGATTTTATTGACGGCGAAGATGAAAACTTAGCGCGATTAAAAGCGTCTGCGACAAGATCAAGTCAGATGTACGCGATCCCCGCCCTCGAATGTTACATGATTATAAAAATGCAAAACGCTCGGAATGCGCTGTTGATAAGAAACGCAAATAAATCCGCAGCTAATTTCATGGATTAACTAATTCACAGCCAACTGCCAAGTTTACGACGTGAACGCGTGAGGTCGCCGATTTCAGCGTAATAAAATTAACAAAAATTTGCAAATTTAATTGCCGTAAAACGTTTCTGGCGATTTTACGAAGAAAAACAAACAGACAGGTTCCATTAAGCAAAGACAATTTACCTATGACGGACTGCTCGCCGCCGGCACCCTCTGGCGCTGAACTGGGTCACTGTTAACTCGAAAATTGGCGTTTCTTGCAGCCAGCGGGCGTGTTCGCAAAATATGCTTATTATGTCTGTAAAGGTCCTTATCAATCTCAGGGCAGTGAAACTCCTTTTTAATGGGCGACTTAATTATGGATGTTGTACGATAAGACAAGCACGGCGGAACTGACTAGGAAGCCTCTTCTGACTGTTATTGGTGGCCAGCTGGAGTGACACTTTCTCACCATTGTTGGGTCAATCAGTCTGGTTAATGCAAATTCAATTAAATTCTATGTTCCTATTGAAATTGATCTTTATTGTGTGGATGCTGTTGAACAAATCCCTCCGTTTTGTGCACTGGTGCAATCTGTAATGTTGCGCAAGAACGCTATTTTTATGCAATTCGCTTTGTCGTGTCTTTGTTAAGCTCATTGAAACATAGATGTTTTGCCTTCCTGATATATTTCAATGCTTCCTACAAAATAAGTGGGAAGGGTCGATTCGAAAATAAACATAGGTACAATAGAAAGCAGATATGCTTAATTGAGCAGATATAATATAAAAAAAGGCTGGATTATGTTTTCACAATCAAGTAAAACTTACAAATTTGGTTTGATTTTTTATATACGATTATGTCCAAATTGCAATCGCAGAAAGAGATAATAGGACTTGCACAATATGTATTTAAGAAATAAATATTCTATTAATTAATAATAAAAATGTATACTCCAATTTGGATGAAATGTTTAGTTGTTTTGAATAATTATAATGAAAAATGCAAATATAACTAACCCAATTTTAAAATTTCAAAATTAAAACATATTTCATGAAAGTTTGAATTTAACTTTTAGGGACAATGTACATATTGAATGTGACGTCAAAATATAGAAAGCAGTAAATCTAATCTGTCGTATACTTAATAGGGAAAAGTAACAAAATATAATAATTAATATTATATTAATATGTATGTATATCCCTAATCTTAAATTCCAGTATTTCTGAAATAAACAACTGAGTAAAAATATATATGTACATAGGCCCAAAATGAGCCTGAAGCACTCCCAGAATTGATGAAGCGGCCACTATAGCATTTTTGAAGAGAAATAAGACTATATAAAGATGTTTGCAATATGCTTGTCTAAAATTAAAATTTAAAGTTCGGATGTTATCAGAGTAATAGATGAACATAGACTTTTTCCATTTGTTTTTTTTAGACTAATATTACTATGCAGAATTAATTGATGAAATTATATTTTTGTAAAATTATTTTTTCTCAATTTTTATTCACAATATTCCGTATTGTTATCTGGTTTAGTTTTTCTGGGCCTGTTGTGGGCATATTTTGTAACAATTTGGGCCAGTTGCAGATGTAAATTTTTCCTTATTGCAAGCGCGTTTCATGAAAATTAGGCCGTGTTGCGGGTGTACTTTAGAACAATTGTGCCTTTTGTGGGTTTCATAAATGGGAAGTGTTTGTATGAAAAATGGAAATTGTTTTGGAATTGATTTAATGGAAGAGTAATAAAACATTTGTTCTTTAATTTTTGACCCTTCGTAAAGGCCTGCTACTATCTTATAATCAAATAGTAATGGTCATCAACCTTATTTGAAATTTATGGTACCGATTACAAAGATCATGTCTTCTAAAAAATATCAAAATTAAAATTCAGTCAATACTTTCTTTATAAGAGCGCAGTTTTATTTTTAAAAAAACACAAATATACATACATATGTATACATGTATATTGAAAACGACTTTTTTTTGGTTAGTTAAAAATTTGTAAGTACATGTAAAAATGTATTGTTATACTTACGTACATACATATTTTATAAAAAGTAATTTCAAATAAATCATTAAGTTTGCATTCCCGAAACCAATTCAATTATTCGAAATAAAAAGAAATACTTCTTAGCTATTTGTTCCCCTAACTCTTGCAGTATGTAATTTTATGTTACATAATCATTGATCATCTTTCTTTAATGTTCAGTGACTTAGCAACTATTTATGACGGTTGAACCTTAATTTCTTGATTTCCTAATCTATATAAGTCATGCATTTGCTCCGCTATAGAGCTATCCTGGCTTAATGGAAAATAAAAATAAAGCAATAGTGCTCTAAGCTCAGTTCATCGCCTTATTTAACAGAGGTTCTTGGGATAATTCTGTAAGCGAAATAATTCTAAGGCAGTTAAATGGGTAATAAAAAAATTAAACTGACCCAAACAAGGGTGAACATTTCCGAACTTCCTTCCAATTTTCAATTAGCTGTGAAATTAAATTTCTATGGGCATCGATAAAATGCTTCCCGATTTCGAAAATGGGAACGTAACAGACGAGGAGAATCAGCGCTAATTAATTTAATGGCGAATTAATGAAAATCTTATCTCCCTATAAATCGTCAACAATAACATCGGCGACCCCGGACCTCTGTAAAATTGAAATAAAGCCAGTAGAGGAAAGTCACAGTGCGTCACGATGTAATAGGAGCTTGGATCTGCGACGACAAGTTGGTTAATGAATTAAACAACGGCCGCGGCCTTAATCGGATTACACGATTCGATTTGTTGGACTCTTCCCTAATTCGCCTTTTCGAGTTTCACGCTGAGCCCCGATCTACACGTGTCGCGGGGATCATCATCAGCTCTTTGGGGCGCCGGCATTAATCCCCAATTAGAGGCTCTTAACCCGCCGATCCTGCGAGATATGTCTTCATTAAAGCCGCGGCCACAACAAATCTCAAATGGGACTCTTGTGGTCGACGAACTGGCCGCTGGCAGCCTGTCTGAAATTTTGCACGAAATGCGAGTGAAAAGTGAAGCATTGGCCCGCACGCGGCTGAATATGCTGGTCTACGTAAACTTCCGTGTTCAAAATCGAAAATAGAAACTGCTCGGAGATTTGCATATTTCGCAAAAATTACTTGTTAGCCGAAAGCCATTAAGTGTGGAACATAAGTGAGGATGTAGTTGAGACCTGGTCGCGCTAAAACTTGTGTTAACCACTTGATCGGCAGTTAAAGCGGTGTTAATTAATTTTCAAATTAATGGTGCTGCACCGTACTTTAAACTACGCCCGAGGCCACGCTGTCTGGGTGATAGTCAGGAGACATAATTTTACTTCAAAATTGGCCTGTCTCGACGTTGGGAAAGGTAGAATTAAAGTTGCATAAAATCTAGGTAAAGAAGATTCTTTCTTGCAGAATGCAAGGAAAAGGTCTATTGCTTAATATGTTTTCTTATTCCAACCGAAAGCCGTGTTTGGGTTCTTCTGGTCAAGCTTAACGACTTTTAAGTAGAATATTTTTTGGGGACAATTAGCTACATAGATTATATTTTTCCGATTTGCTTTTTGAGAAGAAATCTTAATATTGCGGTACTCAGCTCTAAACATAATGCATAAATGTATGTAAGTATGTATATAACTGAGTCAGCCGAAAGAAAATTAAATTTTTAAAACATTCGAAGAATAGATTTCTTTTATTTTATTAATATTGTGTTTCACAAGATATCGAAGGAATAATTTTCGAATTATAAATTTCAAACTAAACAATTTTGCGTGCAGATTAGCGTCAAGGGAAAAAGTTTATTTTGAGGATGTCTTTTGAAAGTACTGCTTTCTGTGGTAATAATTATATAAATGTTGTTGCAATCAGAGAAAAAACTATTGGAAATTTATGCAGGTCAAAATTACCTTTGCATTTGATCGTTTTATACAAGGCTTATTTTTCTTTAGATTACTTAAATTATGTAAAAAACTTTGTGAATGTGTCTTAGCAAATTTTACACAAGGCTACGGTTATTTTGCTAAGCAATCGTACGGTTTTTACAAGCTTGATTTATAAAATTCTCACTAGGTTTTGCGTTTGAGTTTATCTCAGTTCCTAGGCAATTTTCCTTAGTAAAAGTGTATGTATTTGCAAGTATTCTTAGGTGTTGTGAGTTTAGATGTTCCAAAATGGTATTTTATTTAAAAATTAACATATAAAAACTCATATTTTATAGCAGGAAACTTTACCAAATACTCAAATTATTTACTTTAAATATTTAAGAGCTACAATTCACCAAATTGAAAAGAATCAAAAGTAAATAAATCCTTTATTCCTTCAAATTTAGTGAATTTGAGGAGGTTTAAAAAGTTTTAGGGAAATCATTCAAAATATTTTCAAATACTGATATTCTGGATTAGAACGAAATTGAAATCACCTGAGTATCATGGATATCAGTGAAATTGTGTGTAGGAATATTTTAAACAATATTTCTTATAAGAATTTTTGTCAATAGAAATTTTTTAATTTTTTGAAATCTGGAGTTTTTTTAAGTCACGTTCAAAATATTTTTGAAAATTATGAAAAATGTATCAATTCAAAACACTTAAGACATCAACTTAGTGGAAGATAATAATTTTTATTAGCCTTCGACGGAAAATGATAAAAAAGGAAGATATGTGGTATTTACATGTCTTTAGGATGCCCAACTTTTCAGGGATGACTTTTTTAGTTATCTTAGTTGGCGAATTACCTAGTAGACTTACTAATTAACTCATCCTAGTGAAACACTTGACATACATTAAACAGAACTTAGAAGGAATTGTACCTATGATATATTTATCATTTATTATAGTTACATGTGTTAAATTTCATTTCGGGTTTGTGGGATCCTACCTTATACCAAAATACGGATTAATATGAATACAAATACGAAACGATCTGCCCATTGTCTGCGAAGAAAAATTAATGTGAATAACGAATTTTTTGTAGCTTCCCCGAGTTTATATTATACCATCCTAGTTTTGTCTTAATTTCGATAAAATACTCAAAGTATTAATTCGTCTTCCAGAAAAACATTTACCGAAATTTGGAAAACTCGTAAACACTTTAGCCTTGGGTCTCTGAATAGAGTTAATCAAAAAGATAAAAGGCGTCGCTAGAGAAAGCATACAAAGATTAAACTGCTTACGCAACCTGAACTTGCTAAGTTACTTAATTTGTTAAACATTTTCTAGTCAACCACAAAAATGCGAGATGACTACTAGGTGAGGAATGGCGCGTATTTAAAACTTTTACTGCCATTTTCGTACACTGAGAAAGTTTCATTACCAGCTAACTTTTTGCCCAACTATGCAGGGGACACACCCGAAAATCGTTTTTTAACCGAATTTTTTCCACCGGTTATGGATCAGTTTCCATGTGAAAAACTAAGCAAAAATCTTAATCTGAGAAAAAGCACCTGGAGAAAACTTTGCGCATAATTGCGCAGGTCCCGTGTACTTTTGTTGTTGGCTCCTCATCGGCGGCCGTCATGCAACATGTTTCTTAACTTTCGGAACAAATCACGGCTCCGAGCGACAAACAGCTGCCGAAATGGGCAATTACGGTGGTGATGTAACCCAGACCGCTCGATTACGACCGATTAAGTGAGAAACTCCGCGGTAGTCGCTGGACCCGATTAAATCTCTGCGCCCCTCCCCCGCCCTGGACCAGATCCCGCTCGCGACGACTCCAGATCCAAACATTCTTGACATAGAACCCAGCCGAACTGGAGCAGAACGGACGGATCTTCTGGAAGCCCCAGCTCCGCGCTTTCAGCTGTTCCGTGGAATTTGTGGATTATTGCGGACAATTAAGTCTCAAAATCGGCCTCCGTCGGCCTGATCCACTTCAGAGAACTAACAACTTTAATTGCTGCTCCGCGATTTTAATTAACAGTGCATTCGCCGCGCTGACACTCATTTGTTGGGCCGCGAAGCTTCTGTTACAATTTCACTCTTTTCAGTTAAACTCGAATTATAAGAGCGTCCACGAAAAATTCTAACCGCGACATCTGTAATTTGATTGGAACTCGCCTTTTTAGGAGAACAAGTGCCATAATCAGTTTTTATGTGGACTGACTAAATCGATTTTGTGGAACTGACGACATCCTCGCTAATCGCGGAAGTCATTAATTTGAAGTGGTGCTGGATGATGCACTTTTTGAAATTCTAGTTCAGCCACCAAAAATTACTTGACTTTAATTCCCTTCAAATGACATCACATACATGAAATGTCGTGCCTAGTTTTCCTTATTTAAAATTCGCACGATACTTTTAATTAAATTAACATCTACATCCATACATATAGTGCTGTAAAAGTTGATGTAAAAACTGAAAACCAAATACGATAAAATTAGGTTGCTGGATTTATTTTGAAGCTGGGAAACCAAACAGAGCTCGGAGGTTGTTTTGAAGTTGGGAAAGCACTAAATACTATCAACAGATTATTTTGCTACACTTTGAACTGCTCACTAATTTATAGTTGAGTTTTTCATACTTACGTATATTTTTTTAAAATTTTGTTGTTCTGAGCTCTTGATTTTATTTGGCTTAATAGGCCTGGTAACATCTACATGCATCGATCACGTAACTAGTACATTATATACACTTATATTAAAATTATTTTAAAAATGGTTGAAAACTTATTGTGTTATCATCCCGACAGCAATAGAAAAAGATTTGCACATATTAAGGCAAGTTGTTAGTTCTGCACTTTTGTACACATTTTGTCTTGAATCTTGTGTATAATCATCGGAAGAACTTTCGATCTGCTATTTCCTACGTAGCTATGTATATATTGTTATAATAATAAAAAGCCAGACAAGTGCTAGTAGTACTCGAGCTTTAGAAGTTTCATACCAAATATTCATTCAACAACTTTAATTTTTACGCAATATTTGAGGATGTAATATTGGGTATCTACCCTTTGGTACTACATATAAAGGTTTCGTTTTTCGTTTCACGAAATCTTAGAAATAAAGGTTAAGTGTACTCAAACATCTGAACGGCTTGTATATTCCTCATTTGCATAGTTACACATTTATAAATCGGCTATGGCTTAAGATTTAAATTTCATTTTAGACGTCATAATCGATGTTTTTCAGTGTGATAGAACTATAACTCTTATTGCACTAAGATGAAGATAAAATAAAAAATGATTTTATTATTCAGAGTTAGAATATGTTGTATTGTATTTACTATCAATAGGGCAAATACCTAACAATATTTCAATTGCTATGGTGTTTTTCAATGCGACAGGTATTTCTGATCTCAAAGGTTATCTGAATGACGGCACTGAGTAGACTTTTATTAATCTCATTTCAAAATCAAAATTGAACATGAACTTGACTTCCCTTCCCTTCCTTACTTCTGATATGCATCATCTCCCAAAAACTTGAAATATTCCAAATATTTTTAATTTCGTAATAATTATTAGATAAAAACATAAGTGTCTATTTAAACTGAACTCGCATGGCAGCCTTGGGAGATAGGAGACATCGCGACTACAACGTTTTTGTATGTACCTACATCCAACTATAATATTTAGGTGGATTAATTTCCAAAGCCTTTCGAGATAACACAATGTTGACGATTTTAGATATGTTTTAATGGCGCACTTTACAACTTCCTTGTGTCTTTTAACCACAGTTGAGATCATTTTAATATAGAATAAACAATTTAGAGATAAAGTTAATTCAAGCATTTCTTTCTGTTTGTAGAATAATATTAGTTTTTTGTAAAATTTCTCTCTGAAATTGAGGATTTGTTACCTACGTCTAAAATACGTTACTGTATATTTTCCATTTTTGGAAGTCAAATGGCTTAGTTTTATTTTGGGCATTTCTTACTGACTGGTTTTAATGGGTTATAACTTCTTGGAAGAAAGGAAAACGAGTATGTATTTGATAGCAACCTAAATATGTTACTTTTCAGTTAACATTTAGGGACCTATTAGGAGTATCGTCATTTCTGAAGTGATCTAATAAACCGTAAACGGGTTACTACAGAACTTTTTGGGTAAAAATTCCTTAATAAAGTTTCCAGAATTCTCACAACTTTATTTCTGCAAGTTTTCACTTCAATTAATGTTTTCGTTTGAAGTATTAAGCTAAAATAGGTCGATTGAACGACAAAGCAATCCAATTCGATTTTTCTAATACCTAATTATGTATTGCCTACAGAAATAATTAATTGCTAAACATATAAGCCAAGACGGATTAACCAATAAACTACGGAACTTAGTTTTAAAAATCACCTGCGTATATGAAATAACATATATACACGACAAACGCAGAATAAATGCACAATTTGAAATATTAAGAAAGAAAAATACATCAAAGCAATGCAAAGTTAATGATTATATTCCAGATATAAAATACAACATATCTTATTTTTTTACAAGTAATTATAATAAGATTATAAATGATTAAAGTTTATCTTTTATTTTTTGATTTTGCACTGACCATAGCTAAATAAACCCACCATTAATGCTTTGAAGAATATGCAAAACTGAATTCGGGACTAGTTTAATTTCACTTAAAAAAATGAAAAACATTGGTAGATGTTTAGATAAGCGCTTAGATTTGTATTCACATGAATAGCAAATATTTTCTGCAAATATCAGGTATTAAGTATTTTCTGGCTTATTCACTTAAGTAGCCCAATGTTTGAATATCTCGAAAACTCTTGGGCATAGATTTTTTTGTTAGCTTTTCTCGATTCGACACGGCAAAATGTTCCGGAAACTGTTTTAATATTGAAGCGCTCAATGTTACAAAATTTACCTAAATTATCAGTAAACCTTTGGAATCTAATGTTTTATCAATTTTGCTCAATATCCATATATGTATAATGAGTAAATCTTTTTAATTATACCTCCATTTTCCGAAGACCGTAGACGGCAAAGAAAATATCATCCAATCCAATAAAATCCTTCGAATAAAAATACACTGTGACTTCACAATTGCTGCACAATTTTATTACCAAATTCGCAAAAAACCAAAACAAAAAAATATCGAAATAGAGATAATTCGCTGTTTTTCATAAAAAATCAGCTGTGCTCACAATTTGCATCAACACAGAGGGCACCAGAAGCGCGTTATCATGAAACTCCTCGCCGAAATTGCGATCGACAGCGCGGACGCTCAGTGATCACTTCACTTGCACTTGTCGGGCGCGCAGCGGAAAGTCGACAAAAGTCAAAAATTAGAGGAAGTCCGCTCCAGCATCACCTGGCGCAGCGATCTGCGCACAACGACACACCGCCCACGCACTTTTGAGCCAAACAAGCGGCCGATCCTCAGGTGAGAACCACAAAAGACACTCGCGCCTGGGCATGCGCGGTCGGCTCAGACTTGTGAATGAATTCGCGCCGCGACGGCCTAACGTAATCAAAATCGCAGTGGCTGGCGAGTGGCGATTTGCGTGCCTCGTATTTCGTCGAGCCGCGACGCAGGGGGCGGAAAGGTTATCGCGCGTCGCTGGAACCTCAATCTTCGAGAGTCGGGCAAGTGAGAGTAGTCTAGCCGGAGACGAGCACCAACCGCGCGGTGTCAACGTGAAACCTCGAGTGAACCCAACGCCGCGCGACCAGAAGTCAAATACTCGGCGGATGTTGGCAGCACACCGACTTCTGGCTCTATCGATCGTCGGCATCATGTTGCGACGACTCGCAATGAATGAAATCTGTTCTCTGGGCATGGGGGAAATTGTTGCAGAACTTGCCGGACACAAATGCCCGTGGTCCGGGCTGTTAAGGAATGTGGCGGCATCTTGGAAAGCAGACCGCCGGCTTTCGCACCGTGACACAATAAATTATTAATAAACCTAATCGCAGCCAGTTTTCGGTGGGAAAAAAATTAATTTGTTATGCTGGGAAAACGCCCGTACTTCAGTAATGCTTGCCGTTTCCTCCAGGAAGGGTTATCAGCAATATGCGCGGTTCAAGTTCAGATTTATTTGACTAATTAAATAGATAAGAGCTGCCTGTTTGGCTACCGCACCGCGCCAGTCGCCAGCAGGCCCCGCTGTGATCCAATAAATTTTATGTTCTTCGATGTTTACGCGCTCGGCTAAAACCGTTAATTGCTATTGTTTATGTTAGATTAGACCGCGCTCTATGCAAATGTTGGTGGACAACTTAATTTTTAACTATTCGGAGATAACATCTTTATTAGGGCCTCTTTCAAATGTGAGGGTTATTGCTGTATTTATAAACGGCTGTAGACCACCCTCGAGGAATAACCTTAACTAGTAAAAATGCCCGTTGTTGAAATTCAAAAGTAACGATGTTTCCAATGTTATTAATTCGATAGAAGATTTAAATATTAACTAAGCGCCTTTTCTAACATACGATATTTAATTAATTTTTTAATTGGCACACTATTTCAAAAATTCAAAACAAGCACCAACAAAATTGTCTGCTTTCTAAGTGGCATAAGGGCAGAGCTGGTCTTCAGGGCCAACGGAACAAAAATGAAAAATTCAATTTCTAGATTTATTAAATTATATTTGTTTCTTGGCGTTATTAGCTTCAACACATTTTGCGCGTACTTTCCTTGTTGGCAGACGTGTTTTATAAGTATGTTTAACGAGTATGCTTTATTCTTTCATTATTTTTACGACGGAGTTATTAGTTTATAATTTTATGCAGATATTCTCACGCTTTGGTGATTCGCATTCAAGAACTTCCTGCGCCCAATATCCAACACGTTTTGAATTAGTTTTTGAGCAAATATTTTAACAAAACTTATAGTAAAATTGCGATGTTTACTAATGCTACTTGACTTTGTACAAATTAATTAATTTTTTATAGGTATGCCTTAACAGCAAATAATTTAATTTGAAATAAAAGTTACCAGATAATCTGAATAGTTTGCAACGAAGGATTTTTAATAAGCTATATTTCACTAAGATAAGTATGAAATTGATTTCTTCATAATGATTATAAATATATTGGATCTATTTTTATATTAGTATTTTAAATATGTTAAAGTTACGTTAATTAAATGAAAAGAAAATCTTGACAATTCTTCATTCATATATCAACTCCTGCTTTACTGTTCAGTGTAAATAAATTGAAATAAACCCTTTTATTTCCAAAAAGTTGGATTGTCCCGAATTGAAGTTTCATAATTCTATAACAAAAAGGGATACCTGGAAATTGTATTGAAAGCTACAATTTTCTAATATTGTAATTAGTTATGCCTGTATAAAAATCAGATTATTTCATATGTCGGGAGGCCTTGTAATTCTGATAGTGAATTATATTTAATAAAGGTATTTAAAATGTTTCTCGGTAGAAAACTGTAAAACTGTCTCAAAATTGAAAAAAAAAAAAAAAAAACAATTAAAATCTCGGTGAAATTGCGAAGTGCATTACTCAACAATAAAACATTTTCCAACTTCATCCGCACGCAAATTTAGATAACATTCTTTCGATAAGTGGAATGTGCGTTCTTCTTCCTTGCAAATTCCTACGATAAGCGAGAAGTAAACATGTAAATGAAAACAAATTTTGTTTTTCTCAGCACAGACTTGTAAGTAAATCGTACATTTATTTAACCCATATTCAATTGGTCATTAGTTAATAATAATGTTATTTTGCTTTCATTTTCGCAAGGTAGGTAGGTTTATACATGCCATAAAAAATTAGATTTAAAATTCTCATTGGTTTAATGGAGATGTTCGAAGAAGCGAACAAATTACGACCTAATTATTAATATATTTTCTTTATTTTACTAATTTCGCATATAATTGTTTTAACAATAAGTACTGACGAACGAATTCACCGAAAATTCGATTAGATATTAAATTCAATATTAAAAGGTATTCTATAATACCTATTTAGAGTTTTATTTATTCAAGATATGCGCCAAAAATAAAACCTGTTCATATCTAAGTCGTGTCAAAGTTTAATTTAGTTCTTTTAGGATTTGATTTATACTTCGTTTCTTGTTTCTCAACAAGTGGAAGTTAGATGGCATTGACTATATTGCTATGGTTAAAAATTGCTTTTGATAAAGTAATTAATTACTGCACAAACATAAAGACACACATCGTTACTACCATTGATATTGTATATAAAGGTTTAAGGTGGTGTACGTCTTTTAATGTGTTTTTTGGAAAGCGCTAAACATTTGAAAATTACGTAAAATGAAACAACAAACTAACGTCATTTAAGCTGATTTTGAAACACGAAGGAAGTAAGAAATTTTGATTTGGTTTCTGTCACATGTTTTAAAACCATTAAAGTTTAATTAATTAAAACAATTAAAGAAAAATAGGACTTCAAGTATCTTTAACATTCAATATTTATTTTTATTTAAGAAATTCTGCCACTACAAAGGAGTAGAATTATGGTTCACTATTCCTCTGAAGCCTTAAAGTGAATTGTATGAAAATGTAATCGAAGTATAAAAATGAATCTTATTTATATTAAGAATGAATCTTATTTATATTATTTTAGTAAGTTCTTTCATGTGTATCTCTTTTGGCTATCAGTGAGAATGTTTTGTTGACTAAGACTGATTTTATTAGTTTTTTAACGCATACGTGTATTTTCCAAAATAAATCATATTCTTACTTATGAAAAAGTGCTTTAACAGGTAACATCTACATACATATGCTCCTATATAGATCGTTCCTATGTTTAGTAAGCAATGAACAAAAAATAATGTATTATCAATTATTTTTGATTTATTTAATTTTTAACTGGTAATATACATACATATCTACATATGTAGGTATATACCATAAAAAACATTTATATATGATGGGTTCAAGTTGATATAAGATAAAAACAATTTATTAATTTTTTAAGGAATTTGCCTAAAATGTTTGCCGAACTCGGAACCAACGAGGAATTATTAAAATTTGAAAACAAAGAATTTATTAGTTAAAAAAGTTGTTGATGCTATCTAATAATAACTAACTTGAAGCCCTTAACTGGCCCTTAAAAATCCCAAAATATCTTAAATCATTTGCACCACAACACTTTTTTAGATGCTTTGCCTTTAGATAATGCTCTCCATAATTCTCCCTCATATCAGCTAGAGATCTTCTTCAGGCTGTGTAATTTTAATTGAGAACTGAAATAAACAATTTTTGGCAGCGAATCAGTCATTAATTAAAATTAATGAAAAGGCGCGCAAACCAGCGAACAAGAGCGGGTGCACACGCTCGGAACAATTAATCAGGGAAAGAAAGCATAAAAAAATCAATTTGTCGGCGTGGTGCTGCCCAGCTAAGGGAGGCCGAGGCTGATTTCATCCCGGTTTCCGTGGACCTCCTGCAATTCTTCCCTTCGTCGGGATGTCATAATGACAGGCTCTTGCAGCTATGCTGCGCTGCATATGGATGCAATTTGGGCCTCACCTTCCCGTCCTTATTCAGCCCTAACTGCGGGGCGTACCTCTTTGAAAGGAGCCTTCCCTGCCTTCTGGAGCACTAAAGGCTGCACATGGTGGCCGGTGAGAACTTTTGTTCTTCTGCAATAAAAGACTACCTTTTCTGGATAGGTTCTTCATATTAAGTATGCGCATTTCGAGGAGTGCAATGAAGAGTTTTGGGTGCGGCGAATAGTTCCAAAATAACTTCAAGGCTAAAAGCCACACCGAATCAATTACATCTTGCATCTTCCGAAGAAGTCCTCAAAAATCGCTGCTAACAGCTAATGATCTACTTAAGCCCATTCTAGAGCAGGAATTTGTCAACAAAAAATCCTCCTAAAGTGGTCCAGTGATCATCCGGAGCATGATGACTTCGATCACCGGCATTGCTTCAATTGTACCGTTTAATGAAGTCTAGACTAAAATAACCTCGTCTTAATGTCTGGCGATATGAAACCTTAAACCGCGGAAGATTAAGAGGGATCAAAACGTCATCACTCAAAGGCCTGATCCCTTTCAACCACTCTCTGCTTCCCGCTGTTGCATTTAGCCGGATGGATGTATCTAAAAATATCCCAAAAAAATAAGACACAATTGGGCAAAGGAGTGCCGTGTCGATCATTTATAAGCGGAAAGGGCGAGGATTAGGGCTTACACTTTGACGGGCTGCCATGTCACAACATTTTAAAACACGATCTTTCCAGCAACATTTATTTCAAAGACGGAAATGGGGCGATAATTTATACGAAGTTGTGATACATTGCAACCGACTCGTTCCGAGTTGACGTCGCCGACTTCCAGTGGTCCAGGGCGAGTCCTGCAGCATTCGGGCCTACTAAAGTTGTGCCCAGCACGATCTTCTTGCCCATCTTATTCTTGGTGGCCACGGTGGTTTTGATCGCGATGTTCTGCAGGGTTGCATCCTCCTCTAAAGGGATTTCAATCGTGGAGATCTCTGGATCCCACCTCGTGGATAGTGTGGGCAGAAACAAATCAGTTTTCCACGAGTTTAGCAAAATATCGTGCTCAAAAATCGATGTTTTCACGTAAATCATCCCCGCGGTTGCTTCAAATTCATCCTTTACTTTTATTGAACACCTCATTTTGGTTGTGGATACCTTTAAGCAGTACTCTTTGTCCGATTTCGAAAATTTTCTGTTTTTAATTTTCTTTTTCATTTCAGTCAGACTCCACTGTCGTTTTGGTGCATGGGGGTGACCATTAGGTGGAGCCTCTTCTGGGAGTGGCTCTTCCTTGCTGCTGTCGTACACCTCTAAAACTAGCTCGACTTGACCTTTTGGGGAAGTGTTTACCTGGAAAGTATGTATTCTTCATTTTTATAAATAAATAATGTGCATTATTGGATAGAAACAAGACTTATCTAAAACCAAGAAATATTTCTAGTTTAGGTTGCTTTAAAAATACTATCTAAACATAAATAAATAGTAATAGTAATATATAAAGAGAAAATGTATGCTTTATGTAGGAGATTATATCGGAAAATTAGGATAATTATTTTGCCAATAAAAAACTTATAATTCTACGGCAGTTATAGCATGTAAATTTACACTAATAAACACTTTTTCATTTATTTAAGTTCGTTTATTGTACCTGAAATCGTTGCTTTTGAAGTTTATAAAGTGATGTAGGAAAATACCAAGTCGATTTGAATAATTCTTTAGTATTTATTCACGTAAATTGTGTAATGTAAAATGAAATTCAAAATCTTCGGGCATTTTTGAGAACTCAATTTAAACAGTTGTTTTATTAAAGAAGTTTCAAAACAATTGCAACGAATTCTTAAAAAAAGAGTCATTCAGGGCTTGATGCCATCCAAAAATGTTCCTTCATTGATGCACCTAATACTCAGCTTTTGGATTTCTGATTTCATTATTATGTTGTTATAATTTATGACACAATAGTTATTATATAGCTCACTGAATAAATGAAGTGACTATGCCTCATCATTTCTTTGTGCAACATAAAGATTTAAAATATTAGCCAGTTTTCCGATTCGAAATTAAAAATATAATTTTTAAATGTTTCTACGCAACTGTTCAAACCGAGTAATAACACTTCCACATTTTCCACCCAAAATAGGATCCAAAACTAAACCAACTTTCGTATACTATCCGAGCCAATCAATCAGTTTATTTTATTTTATTTTATCCGTTCTTCAAAAATATTAAGTAAAATTATTGTGTTTTTTTTTAAATGGAGTAATTATTATATTTATTACTCATAATAATAGAAAACATTTGTGCTGTTCTCTGAAAGCAATTTTCAGAAAAATCTACTTATCTTCAATAATTCTAAACAAAATTACTGCAATTTGCTAGAACAGGATAATTATTATATTATCCGCCCCTCCCCTTTTTTAAAATGTATCCAGAACCAAATTTTTATTTTCAACTGTTTTCATCATATAACGTAAAGAATCGACAAAACTTTCATTTTCTAATAATGGTGGAGCAAACATAGCAACTAAATTTCATCGACATTAAAAATGGACGATTCCAGCCAATTGTCAGTTTGAAGTGGGATCAATAAAAGGGTAAAGTTCGCATCGCACCATTTCTAAAAATAATAACCTATTAATTTTACATGTCTTTTCATAAATATACCTACATATACACTCCGCGACAACTGGATAGCACACCCCTTGAAAATCACGATTTAGAGGTATTTTTCTATAGAAGGGCATACAAATTTTTGCAGGTAGGCATTCTCTCCGTTGTTTAAAGATAATTAGGAATTGTCTACCTCTCCTACCCCTCTCCCATTCTGAGAATTCCTAATTATCTGGAATTAGAGTGCGACATGTGGATAGCACATGCTATAAAAACACACATTTTTTTGCGATCCGGCACAATTCTAAGTTGCACTTTGTAGTGACATCATTAGTAGAGTGCATTATAGATAATTTTTGGAAAAAAAGGAAGAACATTTTCGAACATGGGACGCGGAAAAAGTTTAAATGTAACCGAAATTCGGTTAATCGGTCGAATGCGGGGTGAGGGGTGTTCCATAAGCCAAATAGCGAAACACTTAGGCCGGAGCCGTAAAGTCATTCAAAATTATTTGGCTGACCCCGAAAACTACGGCCGGAGGTACAAACCCTGCAAAAAATATGCTCTTTCTGTTAGGGATGAGAGGGCTTTGCTACGAGAAGCGTCGAATTCAGCGTCAACAACAAGGGAAATTGCTACAACAGCAGGCATTACGGACGTGCAAAAGAAGCTAAGGACGTGCCAACGCCGTTTAGCAGAAGCAGAACATCTTCAGAGGAAAAGACTGAAGAGAAAACCTCGTCTTCAACAACGTCATCGTGAAGCTCGACTCGCCTTCGCAAAGAGCCATATCGGTTGGAAGAAACGCTGGAGAAAGGTCATTTTTTCTGATGAAAAGAGGTTTTGCCTCGATGGTCCTGATGGCTTCCGACACTATTTTCATGACCTAAGAAAGGACGAATTAATATCAACACGGCGACAGCAAGGCGGAGGTGGAGTTATGGTCTGGGGAGGTATTGGGTATCGTAAACGAACGAATATTCGTTTCGTGAGTGGCCGTATGAACAGCGATGAGTACATCAAAGTTGTGGACGAAGAGATCGTGCATTCCACAAACAACCGGTTTGGAAACGACTACATTTTGCAACAGGATAACGCCGCAATTCATACGGCTCGAAAAGTAAAAGAATATTTTGAGTGCAACGGAGTTCAGATGCTTGATTGGCCAGCGATTTCTCCTGACTTAAACATAATAGAGAACGCGTGGGGACATCTTTCACGGATAGTGTACCAAGGAGGACGCCAATATGCCAATGTTGAGCAGCTCAAGGATGCCATAAAGTCTGCGTGGAACACGATGCCAACAAAATATCTCAAAATGCTCTTTAAATCATTAAGATCTAGAATGCTAGAAGTAATTGAAAAGAAGGGTGGTCATACACATTATTGAAATAAAATAATAATATTTTTCGTAAATAATTTGAGTTTATTTTCAAAATTCGTTTCTTTGTGCTATCCACTTGTCGCACTCTAATTCCAGATAATTAGGAGTTCTCAGAATGGGAGAGGGGTAGGAGAGGTAGACAATTCCTAATTACCTTTAAACAACGGAGAGAATGCCTACCTGCAAAAATTTGTATGCCCTTCTATAGAAAAATACCTCTAAATCGTGATTTTCAAGGGGTGTGCTATCCAGTTGTCGCGGAGTGTACATATTTACATATGAAATTCATCGGATTTTCGATGTTTTAATTCTACTGTATAAGCTTACTCACTTCCTCAATTTGAAATGGTTGTTATTAAACAATTTTAGTGAACTTAACATTAGGGTGTATTTGGTTGCTCTTTACATTATTATTGTAAATACATATCATTCGAGTTTAACAGTAGGTACATATTTTAGTGCGCATACGCAAAATCGCAGGCACAACTAGTGTCTTCATAAAACAGCTACAATAATAGTTTTTTTGATAAGCGTAACTTAGTTTAAACTTGTATTAAAGTACTATTTGTCGCAAGATAACTGGGGTGTATGTATGTATTACTAATAACTGATTAGTGTACAATTGAAAGAATGACAAGAGTGAGTAATTCTTTAAACAAGAGATTATATCAGTTCGAATTGATTCATAAAGTCCAAACATTTCGGTAGTATAAACAAATTGTAAAACCACAAATTGTTTGCTTGGCCATTTCCCTCCTAAGCGCAGGCACTGTGAGCAAGTTCTGTCTTTAAGAAACCAAAAAGACGCAGTGGCAGTTGAGTCTAAACAAATACGAAATCTCCTAGAAATAGAACTTTCGTGAAGTCTGCATTGTCCGTCTGCAGATCTTGAAGAGCACAACAAACAGTTGTCACTTCTAAAAATAGTTAGACGATGCAAGTGGTTCGACGGAACTCGTGGAAACAGGGCTCCCGAAGGGAAATTCCTGTTTCACTTTATCCGGACCGAAATGGATAAATTGATGCCAGCAGACGTATTGCAAAAAGAGCATTTTCTTTTGTAGCTAACTATAAAATAAAAATACATCTGATGACCACCTTGGATGCTGTAAGAAAATCGCACTCAAGCATCAACTCATGGCGAAGAAAGTGCGTAATGGCATAATTCGCACTGAAAGCATTAAAAACGAAAGTATTTTCGGCAGGGCCTCCACGATAAATTTAACTCCACTAAGTGGTCATAAAATTATGAAGTTCGTATCAAAACAGTCCGTCGGTGCTATGGCGAATGGAACGGAAAGTTTTATGGCCCACTATCTGTCTATAGTGTAGTGGTAGCAGGGAATAGTTCAACTCAAAACGGTGGCACTGATTCAAACCACTTTGCGGCTCTTCCGCGTACACACAAATCCCAAGATATTTTCAATTTGAAATTTCAAAATTTCATAAATGCACTTAAAATAAAACATCGTCCACGCGTCGTTGTGTCACACTGTACTGTAAGGAATTTTGATTAAGATTTTCCATCATGTCGGCTATTTTCAAATTTGATGCTTCTTTCGGCATTTTTAATTATAAAACTTGAAATTTTACCTTCGGCTTTCGAAACGGTGCTTTTTATTGTCATCGGACAAAGAACGTTAGTTTCGTTTACTTACATTGGATGCCCCAATATGAGAAGTTAACCATTAACTGAAATTGCTAAATGGGTACAACAAAAGGTTTCATTTAAGTGCATTAGGAAACAAACCGAATCAATATACGAGGTGTTAATGTACTTATTGAGCTCTAAAACTATTGAAATATCGCAGTTCTATAAAGTATCAATATAACTTCAAAATAACCATATGTACATACACTAATGGGATTAATTCTGCACAATTTTAAGTTTTTCTATTATACGCATTTAATAATAGTTGCCCTACCGGGCCTGACTCTTTCGCGGTTTCTTCTACATATATTTTTATTGTGTTATTACATTTAACCAATCAGAAGTTTATTGAAATCACACAATTTTTTGTATTGCCAACAACTTAAATAGATAGATATCAACTCAAATATTGGGTTTTACCAAGAAATTCAAAATACTTTCATAAAAAGTTATGTGGAAATACGTTTAAGCCTATACAGAAAAATGCACATTGTCTGCTTGGGTTTAAGTATTAAATAAAGCCAATTTTTATGAAAAATATCCAAAATTATTTTCACTAGTGTGCATGCATTTAAAATGGAGCAATTATAAAAACTTAAAACTTTCATACCATCGCATACCTCAAAATAATTTATTTTAATAGTAATGATAATTTTCAGCTGTTTAGGAAATTATGTGTAAACTTAATTATGTCTCTACTAGTGCAGGTTAAAATTAAATTGGAATTTAAATCTCTTAGGTAGGTAGGTGTCAATGTATCAGTATCATACATACAATACGTAGTTATATTTTAAAAAAAGTATAAAAGTTTATGTAACAAAATTAGTATGATGTAAAATTGTCTTTTGGAACTTGCAACAGTTTTGATAGGAGTTCATGCAATAAAAATTGTTTTTCAATAAAAACAATGTAAGTAATATGTGTGTCTTACTCTTAGAAAGAAAATTTAAAAAATAACAATTTTTAATTTTAGATTAGGGACTCTATAAAAAGAAAAATTAATGGTAGAAATTATTTTCTTCCTATATTCTTAAAATGCGAACAACTAATACTAGTAAACAATATACTAATAGTTAGATACTGTATTTGAATTATTGCTTTCATATTGTTACAAGAACACAGCTCATACGCTTTAAAAATTAACAAAAGACCTATTTGGATTTTTAACTAGGATAATCGAGTATTATTTAATTTAGATTGAAATTGAGTTACGTAAACATTAACATTGAATTTTGGCTCAGTTTTTCGGTATTGATATGAGCCTTCGAGAGTACTTAGTCATTAAAATTTCTCCTTTTCTCTAATTCCAATACTATTATTTAGTTATATTTATCACTTTAATGCTGCCTAAAGTCCCATTAATGAAACGCTTCGTTACCGTGTTTTCTCTTACTTTTAAGTACGTGCAATATTTCAACTAAACCCCAAGCGGAAGTTAAAAAACTATGTACTTCCTTTCTCCCCCAACCATTTTTACAACTTTCCATTCATGCAGCACGTCGTAAATTTCACTGAGCGCCCAAAAACATAAGCCGCAGTCAAAAAAGGCTGAGAATTCTTCACATTTGAATGGGTTTAGCTTAGTGCGACAATCTCATTACAATCATTAACCCGCCAGCGTGCCCACAAAAAGCAGGAAAAAGAAACTTAAGCCGGGCAGTCCGTTCCACAGTAATTAGCGGACTCAGTGGGAACTGGAAACTAAAAGAGCTCACAAATGGTCAAAACATTCGATTAAGTGGCAGCCAGCGTGCATCCGACATGATCTACCCTTGTAGAGGTCAAGTGTAGTGTAAAGTTTCACTAGATAAAAGGTATCAAATTACTATGACTTATTTTGGAAATTAGGTCCCACGCCTATTGTTTATAAAAATATAAAACACCAAACCTATTTCCTCTCGGCATAAAAAAAGGAATGTCCTTTCAGCACTAATATCGATGAACTTAAATTATTTGAAGTAAATTGCATTGAATTATTAAATACATTGTCAATTCCCTTTTGAAGCTATTTTATAAAATGAAATCCCCAATTTATGAAAAAAATTAATATGCGATAAAATAAATTCGATTCGGTACACACTTCTTTCATAGAAATCAAATTTGTCTTTTCGTATCTCATTTTTGATTCAAATCACTTTTATTAAGACGTAACCGGCTATATGTATCTGTTTTGGATAATTATTATATTTTACAATGTAAAGTTTGTGTTACTTACACCATAATTTTTTGACTGAGTTACTGTGATGTCTTTTATCGGCAGCCAAATTTCATCGGTTATAAACTGTGGACCTTTCGTGCTTTTCTTAAAAATCTTTGGTTCTAGGTAACATGTCACTGATCCTGTAAAAGGATTGAAATATGAGGCATTAAATGATATTATACAAAACGTCAAATCTTACCAATATTTCTCTTGGTTTCACTTTTAGTTAGTTTCGTATTCATCTCTTCTGTCTTATCCTGGCTTTCATCTTTACCTTTCTTGTTTGCTTCTGCTTTGGCTTTTAGTAGATTTACTCCTTTATCTCGAAGGGATCGGTACGTCCCCTTAAATCGATCAAAACTCTATTTGAAATAAAATTCTTTTATTAATACAGTAACAAAAAGCCCCCGCCTCACAAAAGCACAAACTTATACAAATAAAACATGGATTTTCTTAAATAATTAAGGATTCGTCTTTCTTATGTGCTAAATTGGCTTATATTGGGCATAATCTGCATCTTAGACAATACTATAAAGTAAATATATGTGGATTAAATTTTATCAAATTCAGTTAGATCTTGAGATATAGTGTACACCATTTTGGAAAACATAATTTCTGGAAAAAACGAAAAAAAATTGTTCAAAAGGGAAATATTGCTGTTTTCATTCTAATTAACTATAAATCAGGTATAAATAATTGGAATTTTCTTCTTTTCTTTTAAATCTCAAAGTCATGTGAAATCTTTCGCCCTCTCAAGGACATTTCAAGACTCCCTTGTATATAAACATAGTTATATTAAATTACATTTATTATTATTATAACTATATTATGTCGTATTTATGTATATAAATATATAATTTTATTTATGTTGCTACTGTTTTACTCACTGAATGTTATAAGTAGGTAGTTATTACATACCTACGTTAATTTATTTAATGCATGATTACAACAAATTTAAATAACAACGGAAGAAATAAAAAATTATAATAAAAGCTTAGGTGATTAGTTCTCCACTGTTTATATATTATTCTTTTATTCCGAAGGAAATTTTAGAAATGAGGCTTTGTTTACTTTTCAAAACAAGCTCCAACAAAACTTATTCAATATGAAACACAGAAAGCATTGGTGCGGCTCAAAAAACACAAATTTTATTTATTACAAATACGGTCTCCAAATTCGAAAACATTAAAAAACTTACTTACCCCTGGAGGAAGTTCCAAAAGAGCATAAACAGTGAACACAACAAAATGGCCGGAAAAACATTTTTCAGGCAAAGTTTCATAGGAACTTTTATCCTTGGAATATTTTTTTATGGAAGATCTGAAAATTGAATTGAAATAAAACAATATTACAGAAAAGAATCGTCTATTTAGAGACTACATATGTATGCAATTAAAGTTAAACCTATTAATTTGAGTGTTTTGATGTTATTTCGGTTTTTGAAAAGCAAGGACTAATAGGTACAAGCTACAGTAATAGTTTTTAACATTTGTTTTCTAATTTAATTTTTTTAATTCTTATGTTTTCAAATCATCCCACTTTTTCAACTATTCAAAATTCAAAAATTTGGGTCAAAATATATTTATAAGAATAACGAGAACAATATTTTACAAAAGTTTTTCTGAATATGTATGTATATATGCATTAATAGAATCAATTCGGGTTTTATATGTATATGTACATATGCATGTATGTACATATGATCTTAGAAAAACTAATTAAATATTGTAGAATTTGATTTTATTTTGTTTCGAACAGTATATACCAAAAAATCAACCATTAAAAATATGTCAATTAGACGTACATACATACAATGTACCTACAACATTATATGCATTGTATATTCCTTTTGTAACTGTACCAATTTCGGCCGACGATTCCGATTAATGCTCATATAATTCCGACTACTACTTGTCACATGCATACACGATTAAGATACTTGTAGTAGTTGTCAAACGTTTAGTTGCATCTGTACTCCTTACAACGCTACAACTACTCGTGCGGACCTCTAGTAGGCATTGCATATTTGTATATGGTCATGATCGATCATTACTAATTTTACAATACTTACTTGAGTTCTGGTCCCAAGGGGAATTTAAAATTTTCGTTGAACTTTGGCCAGGAGCACGTCTGAATTGTACTGTCGAACTTTGTCGAGCCAGGAAATAACTTAACCTGGAAAGGAAGAATTAGTTTAAATGTTATTCTCTAAAAGCATGAGTTACCGACCTTAATAACATAACCCTGGACACTTTTAAAGCCAAAAGTTGACGGTAGATGTCTGGCGGCGATCAGTTGCACGTTTAGCTCAGGCACAGAGCTGCGCTCGCAGCCATTGGCGCTCGGCCCCCCGGCGGTAGACTGCGGTTCAAGGGTCAGCTGGAAGCCGACTTCTGGGTCCAGACTCACGGAGTGTCTCTTCCGCGCCTCCTCGGAGGAGCTTTGGCCCGGCAGGAATGACCTCAGCTTGCTGAGCGAAAACGACATGGCGGCGATCGCGTCTGGAATTAGTCTGGAATTCGGTTGATATCACGCACTGGGGGTTCTCGCGATCACTTGCACTCCGCGGGAATTTCAGTCCGGGCGGCCCGACGCATTTCACGATCGGCGCCGCACAAAAGCGCTAACTTCGAGCGACTGGGTCATTCTGATCGAGTCAGCTGGACGCTTTGTTCTAGCGGCGGAGCGAATGAGAATGGCGAGCGCCAGCAATTATTTAGCCGCGCCTCGCGGAATGTCCGTTAAGACAGTGCGATCTTGCGGCTCAGCAATTCGATCGGCGCGCGCACGCGTAAGCGGTTAGCTCGATATAGTTCGATCGATTCGGCGCACTCAGCCAGATCGTCTGCGCGCATGGATAATGGGCCTCCAGGTTCAGTCAGGGCGTCTTCGTCCGACGACAGTGCGTCGAGAAGAAGACGCCAGCTGACCGCGTTTGCTTACCTTCTGCGTCAAGAATCTTCTAAGATTCGGAGACCCGGAAGCAAGGAAAGCGGGAAGCCGCTCAGCGTTGTCTCGTCTGAAGCACTTTGGCGCACACGACGCAACTTAATACTTATGGAAAATGGATGGCCGCGCGGGGACCGCCTGAGGTCGCGGTGATGTTCAGAGTGAAATAAAACGAGCCGTGCCGTTATGTAAGGAGATGAATTAAATGAGATCGCGTGGCTGCGACCTTGGACTATCATTAACGCTTTTTAGATTTTGTTGCAAAACTTTCCAAAGACAATGCAGAGGAGCTGCTGGAGGTTTTCTTTTCATTTCATTTCATTTCCATAAATGACGCAAATTCTGTTTTATGGAGGAGGAACTCAAATGGGATTCGGATATTGAGGTTGGTTTCAATCCTGCACGCACGTCGTGAACAAATTTCTTAAACCTAATCAAAAAATTTCATTTCGGTCGTGCATTATTCTGGCATTAAGAGACTTCTAGAACATGCATTAAAAATATCGTTTCAATCTATGCCGTAGAAATCAATGAATAGTTATTTTATTACGACGGAATAATGTCGGTACCCAGTTACTAAATAATTTTCGGTTTTTAATTTTTAAAACATTAGCAAATACATTCCTAATCCAGTAAATACTTAATGCTCTACCATGTATTGAAGTTGATAATTTTCTTCGTTATTCTTATAGTCCCAAATAATACGATGACTTCGGTAAACGAACACACAGACCCTGGTCTAATATATACCGGATTGATGAAAAAATACTTTACTGCAATTATTATTTCTTATTAGTTACACGCAAACATTTTACTCGATGGTGAAATTCAATTGAAAATCACAAAACTATATCTGTAATTGTGTTACATAAATTGTGAATCTCATTAAATGGTTGTTATACAGATTTTTAAATTATTTATTTCTAATTTTCTGCAACCCTTCAAAAAGTTCTATTAGTATTATGGCGTTTTTATGTCTTTTACTTCTGCCACATTAATCAAATTTTCATGTCCTTCGAAAGAAATAATCCTGACAACACGTCGGTGCTCGTTTTTATGGAATTTCTCAAAACTAACGTCAGGTTCTCAAAACAACGCCACAATTTTAAAAATCGCCATAAAATAAAATCACCTTTTCAAAAAAATTTTGGTACTGAAACTTTTAAGACTTTAATAGTTCTATATATAATCCAGCAGAAATACATATTCAAAAACCTCCAGAAAAAAGGTTTTGAAATGGGAAATTGTTGACTTTCTGTCCTGTCTGAACTTGCAACGTACGCAGGTTCGATTGTTGATATTTATGAGTCAGTAATTAGAAATCTGACGCATTGAATTGTGAAATAAACTTTAGCGTTTAGGGCATCTTCGAGTACGAGCTAAAAGTATTGTGAAACCTAACCCTAAAAACTACCACAACTAAGTTAAAATATCTTATTGGATGGATCCCCTAAAATAACTTATCCAAGAAGATAGACCTAGGCGTGAGTTTCACTAAAAATTCTAAACTGGCGTTTTGACTCGTATATACAATAAAACAATTCAAAATCACCTCTTCACTATACGAGCTTATTTTTTTGAATATGTGACCGGCTTGCATACACTGAACTGATTCAAGAACTATGACAACAAAACAATTTCATTCACTCAGCCCTGAAAAAATTGAAGTTTCTTCAAGTCATTTCTCGTCGGTGGGCAGACAGTAAACATTCGTGTCAATTTAATTCAACGAGGCAAGACTTAGCGCTCAATTGCTAAACGAAGACGCAACCGATCGCACCATCTTCACGTCTTCATTTCGCTCGTTAGGGATGAAAACAAACACAAACACACTGCTTACTAACCACCACTGATGAATAACGAGTTAACGCAAAAGTTACTGAGATCATAAAGTAAAATAGTTAAATAATTAACTAAATAACTAATTTCCAATCACAACACGCGACGGTGACTTGGATCAAACCGAAGTTTGTCTACTGAAGCACGAAATTTAGCCAAGAGGAACAAGGGAAGCTCCAATTGTCCCAGCCCCCACTAGACAAACCCGAGAGCACACTCCGAGTTATCACCGGGTGAGCTCATTGATAAGATAAGTGGGCTTTCTTGGAGCGTTATTTGATTAGACGGTGATTCCTTTTCGTGAGTAACTTTGCACTGCACTTTACAACACACTCAAAAATTGAGCAGAGATTGTGGGTGCTGGAGAATGTTTTTTTCCACACAATCTTCATACATTTCAGAGCAGTAGCCTATAATTTGGTTGCACATCTTCCAGCTTGCATATTTCTCGAATTATTGCGCTGTATCGGAATGGAATTGAATATAATAACCTTTCTGCGAAAATAATAATTATTATGAGTCACCCACGAAATTAAACTCTTCGTTTTATGAAAGCACTTAAGCTGCCTCACGTATCTAATTTATTTTGATAAAGATACTGATAATAGCAGTAAAATGAACGCGTTACAGACATATGACATACAGTTAAAGTAATGTTTAAGTTTTAATTAAAAATAATCTTTTAAGGATTTCGCAACATAAAGACCATGCGATAAAGCCTTAAATAGAAATTGCCTAGATAATTTACACTTATTTGGTTCCATTTAAAGCACTTGTAATTTATTTTTGTTATGAAAAAATCAAAAGCTTAAATGCGAAACCAGAATTGTTATGAAACAATTAAAGAAATTACCTACCCAAATTTAAACAAGAAAGAGAACGAACGTATTGTTCGAAATTGTTTGTATGAAATTGTTTCCCGGGTCGAATTGTAGGAAAATTTAAAAAAAATAAATAATTTTACAGATTAACATGTTCAATAACTATATATCTAAAATTTTTAATTACTTCAATACTTATAGATATCGATTTCTGTCCCTGAGTTTACATTTCTACAATTATTTATCATTTTCATATTAGGCGCAGCGTTGCACTATTAACACTGACAATTTATATCTCAGTTAATGAAAAGTATAATTACGGAGCTATTTACCCTTTATTTTATTTATTACTCACGGGTAAGGTGTATAAAATTGTTTATAACTGTTATAATATAATAATCAGGAAAGAAGGTTCTTGTTGCAAATCTCCAAAACCCTAAATGCTTTAATATTCGCACGATTCTGGAGCATTAAATAAATAACTGGTTCTTTGAAAAAAGTGATTTTCATGGAATATTGTGGGAAATCCTTACATATGGCTCGTATTTCGATATTAAATTTTAATTTATTCTATTAGCTGAGTAACCCGCGTTTACCTGGTGTATCATAAATACTATGGTATATTAGTTACATAGGTACTTTTACAATGCTCACCCACATATGTACCATATGTTTAAGAACTTTAAGTGCGCCACAAAGTTTTTTTAATGCGAAATAGAACCATTCTTAAGAACTTCTTGGGCCGTGGTAGGAAGGATTTATGATATTTTCTAGACCATTTTTATTGTTAAATTAATATATTAGCGTACTCATTTTTATGCTTTGTTTTTTGTTGTATTTGTAATTGCCTTATGTGAGGCTATTAAAGTTACAAACCTTATGTTGATGACGTTATAGAAATTGTTTTCTACCTTAACATTTCATTATAAACGCCAATAATTAAGTATTGGGTGTTAAATTAACCATTCTAGTGTATTTTAGTATAGTTGTTACTTCAAATTGTGGCAACATTGATCGCCATATATGCATAGGCTAATCATCTTGGTTTCTAAATTTCGAAAGCTAATTCGCCATCGCCATCTTAATAAACTTCAAATTCATGACAATCCCTTGAAATTTACAATTGTTGGTTGTTATTTTAAAACTTTTGCATAGCTGAATGTGGTATCTTCATATTAAGTACGTTAGATTCCAAAAATTGTTATCGCCATATTGAATCCGTCATCTTGAATTTCCACATTTTATTAGTATATTTGAGATAGGTAACTTCCAAATGTCTTTACTAGTAAATTTCATTAACATTCATAGAATCTGGACAATTTTTGGTATGCAATCAGGATTTTAAGAAATCAAAACTATAAAATTAATATTTAAAAGTTCTGTGTTCATACTCGCATTCAGATGTACAGTATGTGACCTCTACAGAAATAAAGTGAATGAGATTTTTGAATTTAAACAATTGAAGACATACCATAAGTAAAACTAAGGTTATTTTTCACTACATGCATTTTTAATACTTCACTACTTCCTTAAGAAATCTAAAATACTTGATTTTCGAAATAATTAGAAAAACTGAATAAAAGTAAATATGTATTTTTTTAAAAAATTTATTTAAATTGGCCAACAGAGAGTCCTTGGGCCACTGTTTTAAAGGTACAGAAATAATCTCATGATCTTAAAATAGTCGTCAATAAAATATCAAATCTGAGTACATTACGTTTTGTTTTTGCATCTTCAAGTACTCGCACAGCCATTGAAGTTAAGAGTTACAACCTTACTGTAATAGTTTCCTCGACCTTGTTGTCTTCACCAATGTTAATACACTTTACTTCGTCGTTAAATGTAACACTAGACTTCCTTTTATCCGATGGTTTTATAATATCCATGTTAGGTGTATAAACTGGTCCTTCTGAGATATCACCTAAAATGTGATGAACTTTCCGAGCAAATCTCTCAATATCCTCTGCTGACTCTGAAGACGATCGCTTCAAAATTGAATTTTTCTTTCGTGATAAGCTCTCTTTTTTTAAGTAGATATGGCTGTGGTGAGGACTGTCATCATCATTGCTCATTGTAGAAATTGTAGTTCCTGTCTCCGACGGTGTAGACATTCGCTTAAACCTATTCCGGCGATAAACGATGCAGTGGATGATGCCGACTAAAAAGTAAATAGGAACAGATTGAGTTTGAGGTTTCTTGACCGGTTTTGATAAAACCTTATAGAGGTGTTCATTTAGACTCAAAAATGACAAATATGGAAAAGAAGTCGTTCTTCCGAAGATATTTAATTTTAAAATTTCGAAAATTGACTTGATTTGTGCTCGTAAGAGTTTTTGCAAAGATTCGCAAAGGTGTTTCGTTGTATAAATGGCTTAAATCAAGGACATTTCCACCTCGTCATTCTAAAAAAACTTTTATGAAGTACAAGGAAATATCTTTTTTGATTTATCGACGATGTGACAAGGATGGATTTGTCTTATAAAATGACAAATTTAAGTAAAGTAAAGCTTTCATTAAAATAACAATAACTTTTCAGAATTTAAAAGCTGTGCATGTAAGGATATACATATAATTACATACGTTACATTTATGTATATAAAAGATAAAAGACAATTTCTTTCGTAAGAAGACCCTAAATTATCATTCCTAGAAAGTTGTATCAAAATCCTCGAGAAAACCTTAAACTCAATTCATGTAACCAATGGAAAATTAAATTATGTTTGTTCAAAGCTTACCGATAATAACTACTGTAATAGCTGAAGATAAGCCTACAGTTACAACTATGACTACAAAATAGCCATCATCCTGATTATTGCGATTGTCGTGAACCTCAATGGCGTTTTTCATGCCTTTATAAGGAACAGTTAGAATTCCGTTATTTCCGTTATTTTTTTCTGAAATTTTTCTGTAAATAAATATAGTTTTTAAATAAAATAAAGATTATAGAAACTATTTTAAAATGTGGAAACACTTACTGGACAATTATTGTGCTGTTAAGCAAGTCTTTATTTCCATCGAAAGCATATATCAAAGCTTTGAGGGTGACAGTTGTTTTAGCCTCTTTAGTTCCGTTTACAATTTCTTCAGAAGGTGTGGATACGAACCCTTTCCGGAGGAATCTAATTTCTATATCATTCAACTCCTGCAGAGTCTTAATAGCCTTATAAACTTTTCCCTGAGTTTCTTTTTCTACAGTCAAGAGTACGATGTGTTTAGCTGAGACCTTATGCACCTTAATCTCTGTAGAGGACTGTTTCCCATCATCGGCTCCATTTCTATCTGTGGCAATAACTTTGAGGAGAAATGTCTCCTTATTTTGCATGGCAGTTGTAGTAGGAATAATTTCACCCGTCACACCATTTATACGAAAATGTTCGTTTGGATGTACTGTATAACGAATCTGGGCATTTAAACCAGCATCATTATCTCTTGCAACAACTTTTAATAAGCAATCCAAAAATATATCTTCAGAAATGGCCGACTCTGGATATCCGATTTGAAAATCACTGGGCGGATACTTAAATTCGGGCTTGTTGTCATTAATATCTTCAATAATAATGGACAACATTATTTTGCCTGGCGTAAACCCAATGTCTCCTGTGAGAACATAGGATCTTTCTTTAAACTTTGTTGGATGGTTCCATCGTGAGTTGGGAAGCAGATCTTCAATTGAGTCGTAATAATTGGTGTAAGCATTCGGTATACCATTTTTGCAATCAAGTTCGAGTTGAACTTGAATTTGGGGAACTAGCATACCTGCGAATTCTTCACTTTCCCGATCAAATGCAATAGATGTAAGCATATTTGTCGTTTTGTCAATTTTTACATATTCTGAAAGGCATTATTTTAATTTTCATTTAGTATAAAATAATATCCTGGTTTACCCTCATTGGGATCCTGCATCACTACGAAAAGTTCACACTTTCCATAACGTGTATTTAAAATATTTTTATGTTCGACACCTTCGGCGAGATGCTTTATCATCAGCGAGCTGTTTACTGTGACAAGACTTTTACAATTTTGGAAACCTTGTATTTCTTCTACATTGTTGCAGGGTGGACAAATTTCTGATATAAAAAATGACACGTTTTAAAATTATTTCAAGTGAAAATAGTGTGCACGTCATACTTTTTCGCATTAAAATAAGTTTTCTTTTATATTCCAATTAAATGAAGTCGGTGAATATCAGTTTGATGAATTTTGAAGTATTTTTTAAAGTAACCTTTTTACACCTGGTATATTTATATTCATATGAATCAACGAATTCTTATTATTGATTGGTACAAGTAAACATTCAACTATCCATCCATCGAAACAAGTTTAAAAAATCGAATATAAACAACAGTATTGTTGTAAGCAGGGATTGTTATGAATATGATAACAAAAAGTAGACATCACAATATAAAGATTGTGAAGTATATAATTTTTATTTATTAATATAGTTAAATTTTAAAATTTTAAAATAATGATTAATTGCCATTTTAAATGTATGCTATTAGGACACATTCCATAAAAATATATTAACAAAAAAAAACATTGCATAGCACTATGTAAAAATTTTTAGAATACCTATTATTCTAAGTAACCGAAAAACTATTTTTAGACTTTAGATTTTTTAATTTGTCTAAATAATTAATCACTCTGAAGTTTAATATTTCAAAACCGGAAATGAAAACAGATGGTAAATTACACCTTTATTTTATTCATTTAATTTTAGAACTCCAACGATTCAATGAGGAGAAAAATAAATTGTTTAGCCTCTTTTTGTATGTATGCACTTGATGTACATGCTATGCCGATCAAAACAAAGGGCACTTAGAAGATTAAAACCAAATTCTTTTGACATTTTTGTATTGCATAAATATTGTTATTCCAAAAACAAAGTATTATCATTAATTACCTCAATGCTCCTTATTAGTCATAATACAAATGATCATAAATCCATAAATTAATTCTTATATATAGTAATAATTGGATTTTTCACAAGATCAAAGTAAACAGAACTGATAAGAGAATTTAAAAGTAACTTTAGTTATTTTCAACAACAAAATTTAATACTTACGAATAGTTGAGCATCCATTTAGTTTTTATAACTTCACTATACCTCGTCAGCATAGAACTAAAAATTTTATCAAATAT
This sequence comes from Tolmerus cingulatus, assembly GCA_959613345.1. Lineage (NCBI taxonomy): Eukaryota > Metazoa > Arthropoda > Insecta > Diptera > Asilidae > Tolmerus > Tolmerus cingulatus. Next base: position 46,793,785 of record OY390707.1, read on the forward strand.
ATGTGCACAAATCATATTCTATTCAGTTTTAACTGTTTCGTACAACTGATCAATATTTCTAACTATAAATTTTTCCTATTTTCTGTTTTACAATACATCAAAATTGTTCGACTTTATTTTAGCCGGGAGATCGTACTTCCCATTTAGCCAAGTTTAGCAATGAAAGTTCAAAGTAGGTACTTGAGGTATACAGTATATACACAACCCCGTATGCGGGTTAAGGGTTAAACCTTCTTTACAAGTTGGTTCGTTTATTTTCGTATCTACGGTTTTAAGAAAGGTATATTAAACTTGAACTATTTATGAGAAATTGAATATAAGTATGCATGCATAACTAAAATTAGTTTCAAAAATGTCAACAATAAATATTATATCATAACTTTTGGAACACTCCATGTATTTGTTTTGTTAATGTATGTGTGTATATACACACCATACTTGTTTCAGTTTGACAGTAATGCGAGCAATTTCCTTCGATATCTTATACCAATGATAAGTCTGTTGATACGAGTAGAAAGATCATATTTGGACCAGATGTCAATTTAAGGCATTATTAAACTACAATAACTCTTCGCTAGTGTTTAGATTTACTGATGAAACGTTATATTGTCTACTTATGCCTACAAAATACAAACAGCAAAGTTATACAAAAATATGTATTGATTACTTTAATCACTATTAAATATAAGCAATCTAAGCTTTTTAATCCTATAAATTTTTGAAGCGTTTCATATCTTGTGCGAATTCCACAAGGTCTACCTTCTATTAATATATAGAAAACCTAATTAAATGACTACTTGCGTTGAGTTATTTTGTTTACTTTTAAACTTCGAACTTACCGTGGGTTGCAATCAATTTGGATGGGGAGAGTACAATCAAAGAAATTGCTAAAAATCTTATCATTTCCATATCCACAAATCTGTTCCATTTTAGTCTTTTTTGAAACATTTCACAGCGTATTCAGTATATAATGTCACCCATCGAAAGCCACTCGAGTCTGAGAAGTTCACAAAATGTTCGAAAAACAAAACGTCTTCCCGCACGGTCGCGAAATCTGATAAGACTAACAAGGTGTTCGCTTTCTCCGTGAAATGCAGTTGGCACCGTCTTATCAATCTCGAAGTATTGTTACTGAAGAATGCTTTGTGGATTGCTGTGGGAGAGGGATCAATAACGAAAACACATGTATTCGAAATTTATTGTTAAAAGTGAACTATTCAAATAAACAAAACAACGAAAATTGTCTCAAACGCTCTCTCGTGCAAGGTGTCAACAAAACTTCAAAAAAACTGATAAGGGGTCCTGCCAACAAGAGCGCTTTAATTAATTACTTCCACTAAAATTGATAAAACTAATCAGTTTTTCTTCCATCGATAAAATTTATGATTCTGCCACGAATTTTGGAGTAGTTGTTTCTTCGAGCGATGATTCCGTCGTCTGGTTCGTATCTTCGTTAATCACATACATCTGAACATAATCAGAAAAATTCTTTGGCTTGGTTAGTTCATTTTTGCGTACAGGAAGTCGTGGAGAGAGCGACAGCATACTCGCCCATTGACCTTCGCAGAGGTCATCGTACCGCAATAAACCCACTTCTCCACCGCCCAAGTCTCCAGGACCTCTGCACATCGGTTGGCCGTCCCAAAGTTTCGTCCTTGAAGCTCTTATCCATCGCGCTAGATACAAAGCCCTGCAGTCGCAATGCCAAGGATTTTTGTCCAGCTTCACTGCGATCAAGTTTGGAAGGTTGTCCAACGATCCACGAGGGAGGTATTGGAGTTTGTTTGAATCGATTCGTCTGAAACGGTGGAATTGGTATAAGGGTTGGATCTCCAAACTAAAAGTAATTTTACAATTTTTCTAGTTTCTGCAAGGGTTGAAACGCAGCTGCGTCGAAGGTCTTAATTATGTTGTTGTTGAGCGTGAGTATCCTCAAATTTCGTAATCCTAGAAAATTGCCACTTTGCAGTGTTGTAAGGTTGTTTGAAAACAGCATTAACCGCTGCAAATTTGTAAGGTGAATAAAAAGTTCGTCTGGTATAAAAGGCAGAACGTTTTGGCCCAAGAATAATTCATTCAAACTCAACAGTTTTGAAAATGCTGCCTTTTCAATCTGAAATATTTTAAAAAAACTAGTAATAGTCTTCTAAAAAGTGGACATTGTGTAAAAAAACGAATTTTTAAGCAGCTTAACACTTACTCTAACAATCCTGTTCATAGTTAAATCCAACGTTACCAGATCAGTTAAATTTTCAAACAAGTTTCCAGCAATGTGGGTAATTCTATTACTATGTAAAATTAATGACTTCAAGTTTTTTAAATCCGAAAAAGCATCCTCAGATATATTAGCTGCGAGAAACAAAAAATTAAAAATGAATTAAAAATTGAAATGACTTACTAATTAAATTTTTTGATAAATCCAACATTTTTAATTTGGATAAACGCTTAAAGCATCCTCCTTTTATTTCTTCGATTTCGTTGCGGGAAAAATCAAATTCTTCCAGTTGAGTCTCCTCTCTCAGAAGATCAGGTGGTAAAGCCTTAATTTTATTATCAGATAAATTTATGACCGTAAGTTTGTGAACATGGTGAAATATTGTCTCAGGAATCTCCCCGAGAAGATTTTTAGATATGTCTAACAAATGGAGATTTCTCAACGTCTGAAATATTCGGTAATCTAAGTCTTCTAATTGATTTTTCTGGAGGCGCCTGTAAAATTAATATGCATACATATACTCGTAATATGTTTGATTTAATTACTTGAACATGCATTTTTGATGGTTTATTTAGAATTAACCAAGTAATATAAACATTTCCGATCAACTGAATAAAGAGAAGAATAAAAGCCATAATCTACAGGACAAATCTTGCTGTTAAAATTATTTCAGATAATAGACACAATATTATTGAGTGTTACAATGCAAACTTAATAATTATGGTATCTAAAAATCATGAGCCTCTTCAAAATATTTATATTCACTTACAATTGTACAAGGCTGTCCAAGTCCTGGAAAATATCGAAAGGAAGAAAATCTAATTTGTTATTTGATAAGTCCAATTCCACCAGTAAGGTAAGTCCCCGAAAGCAATCCTTATGTAATGTCGTCAACATATTCCGGGATAAATCACTAAAAGAAATGAATTTTATGATTCTGATGATGTTAAATTGTAATATTTTCATTTTTTGCTTCATCACTCAACTTTTCTCTATTTGCAAGTATTTTTTTTTTTTTACATTTTTGATAAAATTAAAAGATAATTATTATTTGAATCGGAGCACACTTACAAAAGTTATAGCAAATTATTGAAAGAAAATTCTGCAGAAGGTATGCACAACCCAATATTAATATGCACCTTAAGTGAAATTTTAAACTCTATCAATTATTGTAAAGTATCACTCTCTTATATTCTTATTGAGAAACTTTCGAAATTCGAAAGCATATCAATGTGTTATAAATTTAAAACATGTTAAGGCTCTTAGTGTCATATTTTTAAAAATCGGCGAAAATCTAAATAAGTGATCTGTACTTAACTTTTTATTTATATTCCAAAGAACATTACATAACTTGTTCCACTTTTTCTGCATGATTAACTGAGGAAACGTTCTAGAATTACATGACTCACCGGATGTAGAACTTATAACTACAAAAATTAATAAGAACTTAAGAATTTTCTTCAAAAAAAGGAGCTTTTCTGAGGATCGAACTTTAAAACTGCGTTAGCATGATAAATTGCAGTAGTGGGAGAAAATAGATTCACGTTTTCTTTACTTATAATTAAAGTAGTATTCACTGGATTTTCTTTACATACTGATATTTCCAAATTTTCAGTATTGAAAAACGAAAATTAATTCTGCTAAAACTAAAGAAAACCATTATGTAATGAACTCAGATTCTAGCTATAACCATAAGTCTCTTATTGGATACAAAAGTGTATGTATCGTATTTGAAATGTATGTATACATGTCTATTCTATTCTATTTGCTTTTTATTGCTTGTTAATCACCTTATAACGAATTTTAGAAAAGTAGGCAGCAAATTTAAAGTGTTTGCATAAAACGTACATAATTATTTGTTGATAAATGTGTGCTGACTAATCAATGGCGCGAAATATGGCAGAAGAATGGAGAAACCTCATCAAATACATACATATATGTGTTTGAAGCACTAGTGGATACACTAACAGCAAAAACTCACATGTTAACCATATTCATGGGAATAACCTGCGAAGCTGGCACTGTCTTCAATCTAGTGTTCCAACAAGCGAAGGACTTCGTATCCGGTAGACACCTACAAACTCCAGCAGTACAGTGGTTCCACTCGTCATGACTACCCGGCTTCAGTTTCCACACCGGTTGCTCTACTGAACGAAGTCTTTTCTCCACTTGGCGAACTCTTTTCTCCAACTCAACCTCCGCAGTTAAAGGATCTGTACCTCCTCGATACCCCCTCTTCAATTGGTCCTGCTCCAGCTTTGCAGCCTTCGTTATCAAAAAATACTGGGCAACGAGTTTAAGCGACTCGCAGGCATTAATGGGGCAATTTTCAATATCGGCCAGTAACCGTGGTAAGGGATGCTTTTTCTTATAGATTTCAATATCCTCAGAAAGTGTTCGATGAATACTTATAAGAAGACAATAGATTATAATATGTATCTTCATTTTATCACTACTTTTTTCTGTTTTTATCTGAACTGTTTGAAGTATAGTGAAGCACTGAAGAATTTGCTGGCCACCCCTTATTCATTTGCATCCTCATTACTGTCCAACTATATTGTGTAAGCAACGTCCAGGGACAGTACAATTTTTATTGGACTGTGCTCTAATTACTGCACTTGTGCAGCAGTTCATTACCGGTTAATGACTTTGTTTAACAGCAGTGCTGTTGAACTTGGTGTTATTACCGCGATATGTGGTCAATTGTTTTATTATGCGGTGTAATAGACAATGAAACCAGCTAAAGCGTAACCCCTGTTTTGATGCGGGTTTTCTTAATACCTCTAAACCTAATTTAATGTTTTTGTTTATGATTACGATTACACAATGACTACGGGATGTATAATTTACTGATAATTTAAGTGAAGTATAGACTGTGCACATAAAGTCCAAAAATTGATTCAGTATATTTTTATCAACTAATTACTATCAAGAAAACTCTTATACTTGTAATCTTCTTATTAAAGCTGAAAGCAATCGCATTACTAGTCGCTAATGGAATTATTTAAGCGCCGGAAAATATGCTTTAGTGTAATTACCCAACTGCGCGAAAATAATGAAAGTTTTGCCATGCGAATAACAATTAAAAAATTAATTAACTGAGAAAAATTTGATATCTTAATCATTTATAAATTAGGGGAATTTTCTCAGAATGAAAAAGAAACCTCAAGGAAATTATATGAGCCAGGCGGTCAGTTGGACCAAATTTTATAATCGGCGGTCATTGAGTTGTTTGCAATAATCGTTATTAACTTATCTCTAACCAACCTATCCAAGAACTTCGTCTTAATTTTGTGGTTCCATATTGTAATACAAATTCTACTTCTATTTCCGCAATAAACTGAATGAATGAAAAATGCGAAATTACCAAATCTTATATGTGTAGCTTGAAAATAGTGTTCTGGAAACATTTCTAATTTTGAAAAATGTTACAACGCCCTTTCTCTTTAAACCTTAATATCCCACCCAATCAATTGTTGGTTTTTTAATATATTGCTCGTAAATATTAAGTATAAATATAAAACAAGGACTATTTTAGTTTTATTATTGAAATGTCTCTCATACAATATGTTATGATAAAAGGACGATTTAAAACATAGAGTAAATAGATTTAGTTAAAGACACTCCAGGGCAATTTGAGGTTTTTTTGAATTGACAGTTCAAGTAAGTAATCTGCAAAATTTCTGAAAAGTATATTTACGTCATTTAAGCTACAGGGGCAATACCATATGGTATTTCACGATGTCAGATAAATTACGACAACAAATTTATAAGCAAATATATGAAATACTCGTTAAGAGTGATTTGGTTTATAATGCGTTGTGGAGTTCCTAAAAAACAAAAAACTCCATAAAGTGATGATAAAATTTATTAACAAACGACAGTGTAAACAAAACTCAGAGATATTTGTGCAAAAAAACTAATCTAGAGCTAAAACGAAATTAAAAATTAACATCCCATCGAAGAACAGGATCACAGACATGGTAACTTATTCCACCTAGGCTTGCACAAAATCCATTAATGTGCAATAAAGTACTGATTAATTCATAAATTGATCTTCTTTACTCTTCTAAAGATCTAAATAACTAAGTTAACGCAAACATATTTTTAAGCAAGTTTATGTTACAAACCCAGCAAAAAACTTATGCATCTAAAGAGCATAGAAACTGAAATGGTTTGTCCAACTAATAACTATAACACTTGTGCTGAATAGGATAAATAAGACACAAACGGCGCTAGAACTATGACCTAAAAAGTACGGAGTAGCACCTGCTTTATATCACTAATTTACAAAATCAATTAAAAACATACCTACGGAAGTGTTCAAGACATATTTGTGTAACTTTACCCGTGGAAGATTCTATCAAAATATATTGCAACATGCCTGCAAATTCTCAGACCAGTAACTAAGTCTGAGAGTACCTATAAGATTTAGTTTTTCTTTTATCAAGACTTCAATTCTTAATTATGTATGTATATATGTACTTGTAAGTAAATGCCTGAAAATCAAAGCGCTACCTGGTGTAACTCAAAAATACAAAGAATGTAAAAATCACCTGTAACTGCACCTAATACTATAGCTTTGCTTACAACTAGCCTAGAAATTATTATAACAAAGTGTTCTCCGGCTACTGCTGCTGCTTAATCCACTTCGAGTTTTCGAAAACTTCCAACGATTCCCACATCGATGTCAGAATCTCCGTTGCTTACGAAACTGGCGGACTCCTTGGTGACTTCAATCTGCATGTCATCGAGCGCTAAAATGGCCGCCCGCTTTTTAAGAAGCTTGTCCTTGAATAGAGCGATCATTTCGCTGATTGGAATGGTCCCACCATATTCCTTTGGAAGGATGGCCGGGTTGATTTTGGATTTGAGTTCATCCATATTTCGGTGGACCTGCAACAGAAAATGTTTGAATGTTCAATTTTAGTACTTGTACTAAAATTTATTTCCGTATTTGTCGTTTCAATCAAATTTAACTAAACATTTTGTTAACATTTTGATTGTTTGTATCTACTACGCCACGCCAGTCTACGAGCATATAACCTTATAGTTTTTTCAAGATTATTCAATGCACCACTCACGACTTTTCCTAAGACTAGCTTGTGAAATAATTGCGGGATTAGGAACACTGGTTGCCAATCTTAAAAGTTTTCCTTTTAACCACCTCGAATTTCCTTTTTGGTTGCCTTTTGATAGACAAAGTAACACATTTCGACGGGCTTATTTCCATTCCACAATGTTTTAATTTTTAAATTTTACAATGTTGTTGGATATTGGTATACTCTATTCTTCCAAACTTTTTCCTTTTTTGATTCAGAACCCAGGTGTTGTTTCCTGATACTAGCAGTTCCTTTACGCCGGGAGGGAAAATCGACAAAAGATACGATGGTAACATGATGAATTCATTTTCTCTGTTATCAATATTAGTCACCTGGATGATCCTTTACAGCTCTTTGTGTCTGGACTGATCTTTCGATTCGGGATTAGGAAGGTCTTTAATGAATGGATGAACTTGTCTCCATTGGGAATATTTTCTGGTAATGGTGTTTGAGTTGTCTGCTGCAAATTGACGGTTAGTTGTATGGTATATCTCTCTACCATTTCTCTATATTGCTGCCTCCGTCTCGCTTTCTCAATAGCGTCGAGTGTTCATATAGGGAGAAGTGAGGTCAGGACTTGGTTGATATTTCGAGTGTTAGATCTGGCATCGCATAGTTCGGTTTCCTTTCTCATCTAACACAAATATCTTCACGTTGCCGTAATTGATCCAGGATATCGGGACGGGCTCGTCCGATATGAACCCCTCTACCTGTTTTCGTTGCGAAGCTCCTTTGGCTCACATCACAAATAAACTGTCATAGGTTGTCAAAATTAGATCAGGGTACCCAACACAATTCCGGTGTCCGATCCTATCATTATTATTAGAAGCACCAACAAGTTGTCAGTCGGGGAGATCTGGCAGTCTCCAGGACTCTTAAGCCTTACTCCTTGCTCGTCTGATAATCGCATTAATATTAATTTAAACACATACATACGTTATGTATAAATGTATGCTTTATTGATTTTTAGAATATCCTTCTACGAAAGTTTCATTGTCAGTAGTGTAATCATTCTCCCGTTTTAATGTAACATAAATATGTTGTACCATGTGAAAAATTAAACTTTATATATTCGATCTGGGAAATTCCCAACGGCTGGAATACTACTTTAGTTTGATGTACTGCATTACATCCGTAATATTGCGTGCTACGCCTAGCTCAATCTTGGCCTATATAAATTATACTCAAGCCAGAATATACCCGATTCTTTGTTCAGTAGTTCTCTATAACTGTTTACTGCAAGTATATGTGCAAAACTTAAAATTGGCTAAGTGTATCTGTTAGACGATATGGAACAAGCCTGACTTAAACTAAGTTTATCGGACCAAACTTAGCTCATGCCAACTTAATTCTGGATCAAAATTTGGCTACAGTTCTCTAATACATATATTCAAAAGATTACTAAAATCCGTTCACTTTTAGAGTTAGTTATGGCGGAATATACAGAAAAACAGCTACGGTTTTATAAGTATAGAAAAAATTAGTTTTAAGATGTTTCAACTTACCAAAATTCTCTTTTTCAGTTTATCGCTTAACATAGAAATTGCTAGTTCAATTAGCTTTCCAGCATAGGTAGGAATATTGATGAAATGTGTCTCCTTGTGTCTCATGGGAGCTGAGCTCTAAAAATATAAAATTTTCTGTCCTAAATGAACATAAGAAATATTTGCCTTAATATTTACCTGAACTGACTTTACAACCGTCCTCAAATCAGTTAATGACCATAAACTTACAAAACCCATATTCATCCCAGACTCATCATTGATATGTACATATCCAGCAATTTGGGACTCTTCATCATCCAAAAGTGACTCACAAATCAACGAGTGGACCCTGGTCATTTGAACCGAGGTATACTTGTACGGATCGAATTTTCCAGCCACCGATATGATCACCTGTCTTCCAAGCTCGTCACGCTGAGGTAGAGGGACCAAGTAGCCATTATCGAAGATTTCTTTGATGATGGGATCTTCAATGTCCAGCTTGCAAAACCATTCTGGGTACAACTGGCGGATGGTGAGGTACCTTTCCAGCATCTCGCAGGCAGCAGGGACGGAAAACTTCTTTGTTCGCAGGAACCGTAGAAGGAAGACAGCATCCGTTCTGCATTTTTTGATGTGTGGATGTTTGGCAATCCACTCGCGAAATTGACTGAGGGCCTGCCTTCGAATATTATCATCTTCATGCAATTCCTCTTTGGCGATCTTTTTGAATTTTGCATTCAATTTGCATACGTAGGGGTCGAAATCCTCTGGGGTTGAGGTCAAAGTGGTGTGACGAATAGCTTCGGTTTCCAACACTGAAAATAAACAAATTTATGGTATAGAAAAAACTGTCCCAATTTAAAGTGCAAATGACAAGGACAGCTTATCCATTATGACACAGTCACCAAATGACTTCTAGTCTTTCGACACTATTGTTGAAATCAATAAATTAAATTCATCTTGTGTGCGCATAAATTACAAAATTAGTTCACGCTAAAAGGTGACGCCGAAAAGCTACTGCTTACTTTCGCTAACAATAATCGCACTCTGTGACCAACTAGGGTTAGACGCGGAATTCGATTGAAACCGTGATCAAATGTTGGTTACTGTGATCAGAGAAAAATTGTATAGTAATTAGCTAACTTTTTATTCCTTTACAAAGAATTAAGTTAGTGTAGTTTGGTACTAAAAACTAAACAATCAGCTTCCGAATTCTTGTACGCCTCGTGACCGCTTAATTACCACGATCTAGCCGGCTTTGCGGTGGCGTTTGCTAACTATCAACAAGCAACAGATCCGAATCAGGTCGCTGACTATGTTGAGGTGACTAATTCCTTCTCATCAGGTGTTTCGATGTATGTGCAACACTAAAGGTGTGCTTAGACCTGTTTATCTATAGCCTCACAGATTGTGGTCACTATGGCCACGTAATATTGTCATTTCAATTGCCCACGCGGTATTATGCAAGTTTAGGTCTACAACGCTTATGGTAATCAGATGGATTTTTTGAAGATCGTTTCAGTAATTTTGTAATATGCTCATCCGAAAGTGATTTTTAGGAAATTTTCGTAATTATTCATAAAATGGACCCCCGATTATATCATTAAATGACTGCCACTAAAAGGAATATTCTCGCAATATTTTGCAGATTTGATGCAAAGATCTTTCCCACTTAAAACCCAATCATTATTATGAATTATTTGCATGTTTTCGCTACAAAATTTAAGAGTTTAATTTTAAAAGGCAAACACTTTTAAGGCAAACGCTTTTTAGGAAATGACCGGATATAATGATACTTTGAGTTTTGTGGAAAGCTTTCATTAGAACATTGGCAATAATATTTACTTAGAGATTTACTTCGTTGTTTTGCCAATTAATGTAAGGCCGAAACCTTTTTAAAATACTTAACAATTTTGTAATGGTACAAAATGCTGTTGACAATAATTATGACACATTTACTTATTATACAGTCAAAGTTTACGATATCAACCATTGGTTCATAAAGCGTTTCACAGTTTTGTCCCTGGTTCTGCAATTTTTAACCTTTTTAGTATTTCATAAACTATTAGGGAAACTAGTAAAAAATCTTAGATTAAAAACTCTTCATTTTAAAATTTTTTTCAGCCAAAGTTTTTAAAAAAATGGACATAAAACTTTCAAAAATAAAGGCCCAGTTTTTTATGTAAAATTCAAGTAAGTTTCATATTGAACGATTTAGGGAGCGTAACGGGATGTTAACAAAACATCATATTTCATCAAAAAGAACTTCGTGCTATGTCTATTTAATATAATTTTATTTGCTTTTAAAATGCATTGTATTACTTTACACTTGTTTCATATAAAAAAGAAAAAACCAAAATAATTTGAAATGATTAATTAAAGCGTAATAAAATATAGTAATAGTTGAAATTTAGACATATATTTTAGTATACAATATAGTTAAACAGACAGCTAATTACTGAACTTCAATTAATATATTATTTTGCATAATCGGTCATTCCCTTGACCTTGGTGAAATTTGAACCTTAGTAAGTTAAGTTTGCGGATTCCAGTTTGCAAATTTAAATATTTGACATTCAATAAGCTTAACTGGATTTTATGAACTTACTGTATGTGGAATAAATGCAAGTCTTCCTGTTTATACTTTTTCAAAGTTCATTGTGGTTTTATATTTAGAAACTGGATTGATAACTTCTTTAAGGTCAGTCTAAAAATAAGTTTTCTTATTGTACTTAAAATGACATAAATATTGTTTCCATATTTCGTATGTAAATGCAAATTTCAATTAACATACAAATAATTCACATATGCGAATTCAGTAATTAAAACTTATTTTATGAATTTAAAATTTATGATTTTAATACAAATTAGCACTCCTTACTATAATATATGAAGTTGAAGATCATATTGTTTTTCTTTTAGGATGGTACCTAATTCTTTGCAGGAGAGACCTTTTCTCAGGTAATTTTGAGTTTAACAAGAATTCAACAATAGGTCCCAGTTTTAATCGAATCGAAATCAAATTTTTGATTTCTGCATATTATTTAACCTTATGTGTCCAGGATGTTGGGATTCTACTTATCAAACGCTATCCCAATCGATTCCTTGATTTTTCTGAGCAATTATGCATTTCCTGGCTACTTAGAAACACAAAAAAATTTATACATTATTTAAATAAACAAATTTTATGAATTGGAAATCTGATGCATTTCAGATACATATATGTATTTCAACAACAATACCACCGGCAAAATTTGAACAATTTACGTTTAACTCTTTTTACAACAAATCTTGTATCAAATATTTCACTTGGAGGACAACGAACGATGGATCTAGTGTCAGAACCAAACATGCTTATCTTGCTTTATGGAGATTCTAAAGAACACGTGAAGCAAGAATTACTTGGCAGCACCTATTATTTTGTATATCTGTATGTCGTTTATTTGAGCTTACTGTTGAAAAGAATGTGGATGCAGCAAGTAGGTACAACCTTAAAATTGCGATTAAATGACGAATAATTTTACTTATATTTTATTTGATTCACAATTGCAAATCATGCCATTTTATAAACCACGCGATAACTATAAACGATATAAAAATATAAACAGCATATTTATTCTCTTGATGTAATAGGAAAAGTCATGTAAAGAGCGTGACCTCCACTCTTTTAATGTGTGTATGCTTAAAATGAGTCTAGACTTATAAAAAATATCAAGATTCCCAACACCGAAGTAAAGTAGCATTGAACCCTAAAATGTCCTCCAGGATGTCTCCATTCGACATTGTTCCCTCTTTTAAAATATAATTCTTCATATAACCCCGGAAGAATCATTTGTTACTTTGTCGTATAAATGTTTCTTGAGAGCGAAGGTACCCCTCATAATTGACACTGTAAATCTGACGACATACCCTTTGTTTTTCATATTTCAGGTTCATCTTCTCCGACATTTCCTTTCATTTTCATTCCTTCAATATGTTTTTTATTATTCAACATTACGCAGTTATCACGTTGTAAAGTACAGCGTTTTTGCGATTTAAATAGACTTTAATATAATATTGGTTTATGTACAATAAGGTGGTACTTTTACTAACATCTAAAATCTTGGCAAAATCATTACTAATAGTTAAATTTGAGATCTGAACTTCCAAATTGAACTTGAAAATATCCTCAGAAACTACATTATATATAGATCATTTCAAAACAACATGTATTTATTTATCTGTGAAATAGGCGTATTATAAAATACTACAACAGTGTTCAAATCTATTGGCTTAACATTTTGCGAAATACGAAAATATACTACAATTCTTCTACGCAGATACTTCCTTCCTCAGTACGAATTCTAAATCAAATACGTAGGAAACTCGCAACCATGTAAAATTAAGTTCGCAGCTCTTTACATAGAAGTTGTCATTGATAATGAGCCGGAAACTAATTAGTATTCGCACCTTATCAATTTGTTAATTGGCGAAATTCTGAGTACACAGAGGCATGGTCGTACCTACGTGACTTTTTGTGAGGCTCTCAGCCCGAAGGTGAAGATCATTTTTAATCTGAATATAAATCCGATTTGGCATGCAATTGAGATATTGGTACCCAATGTCTCACTAACTGATCGATTTATGATTCAATTCTTTTTTCTTACTAGGGTATTGGAAAGTTCCAGCAAATTTTATTATGTGTGTAATGAACAATGTCATTGTATGTCTATAAAATAACTTCTAGTAACGTACTTATTAAAATATCACAAGTTATGTCTACACGTATAACTTTTCTAGAAAAAATTGTAGACAAAATTCTTCACATGATTTCTACAAAACATTTAAAGTTTACCAGGTGACTTCTTTGGAAAATGTTCAAATGAAAAACACTAGAATTTCAAGGTCCACTGCATTGCTAAGCAATTTTCGACAAGGTGAAAACTAAAAATTTCAATGTTACTACCGAAGCGGAAGTCTCCGTGTAAGTAATTGATTAGTTAAGCCTATTTTCCTTTGAATAGGGCGTTATTTACGTACAAAACCGTCATTTGTCATGCCTTTTACATCTTTAAATGGCAGAAACTCAATTTAAAGTATGGCGTTTTAATTTCTAATTAGAAAGACTAACTCTTATAGGTATATTTTTAGTCGAATTTTCGAGTGAATTGAAACCGATTTTATGAAAAAATATAATATTTCCGTATAGCTGTGTAAAATGGCCTGTGTCACTAAAACCGACTTCCGTTGAATGTCTTACCTTACCAAAAATCAAAATCTCAGTGAAGAAAGCACATAGAAAGGAGAAAGTACCTTCAATTACACAAGGGCAATTAGCTTGTCTTTTATTGTTACGACAAAAAATCTCCAAATCCCTTCGAATTACTCATTGCACAATTAAGGTTAAGACGTGAAAAAATTAGGTAATCATCGGATCCATCTTTTTATGCTCCGCTTTTGTTCCTTAACCACAGTGAACTTCACTGCCACGATCAATCGTAGTAAGCAAATTGCATGAACACGTCCATCTCTTGCAATGAGGTACCGTGGCAATATTTTCACGACTTTTGCTTTCGTTGCTGTTACGTTGCTCGATACCTGGAGGAAAACTTTCGCTTTCACCATAAGAAGTTGTCTAGGCAACATAAGGCAGCGGCAGTCAACAATCGCTCGATGTGTGCAGAAAAATATCAACTTCTCTGTCCTGCTAAATGGCTACAAGTTGGTTGCAACCACTATCGAGTACTTTCTTTACTTACGACTAAAAATATCACTTGCATGCGTTACGTGATTGTCAGTTCTGTTTTCTTTATTAAAGGGTCCACTCAATTTTATGTAAAAGATCTTTTAAGATTCATCATCTTTTGTTTGCCGTTTTTATTTTCTTAAAACAGCCTCAAAAATCAATGGAATTAGTTGTTTGAACAATACCTTTACACTATGTTTCCAAGTCAATGTATGATATATCTTTAAAAGATCAAGTCGCGAATGATATCAAAAAACTTGTTAGCTAATCAAACCAGTAAATGACAAATATACTTATAAGTATATTCGAAAATAGTAATAATTGAAAAAGTCTAAACACGTTACTATAGTTTGTCAACATTAGGTTAAATTATAGTGGACTAACATTAATTTTATATATTGTATTTAAAATTATTTTCTCATATCATTATTCCTTGGCCAAACAGAATCACAAGAACTAAATTTTGTTCTTCAGAATTTCTGTAAATAATCAACAGTACAATTCAAATCCCATTTATTGTTATACTAAATTAAAGGTTGTTTTCGCTTGTATGGTGTACGAACCAATAGCAAAAATTGTCCCATTTAATAAGGTTTGTTTATGTTATAACTAAGCAACCAACAATCACCTTCAAGTACGTACCCAACATCAAGGACGTGCCATTTTTTGTTGTTTTATAGTAAAGTTTAAAAAACAAGAATACATATGATGCAATTAAATTTAACCTAGTTTTCACCATCAGTTCAAATGTTCATAAACAACTTTTAAATTCCTTAATTTTATGACTGTACGTTTTTAGGTACTCGTTCGTCCATGAGGCCTAGCATTTTCCCATAAAACCTAAGTTATTTATGAAAAAACTAGTAGACATTTACTACTTCATAATAAGTGATTGATGTACAAGCCGCCGTGGTACCTTCTATTGGAAGTTAACTAAAAAAGAGTAGTACACGGCCATGTGTCGTAATCATGATTTTTAATTGCGTAGTAATTTGTCAGTTCCTATGTATGCGATTAGATACATAGACATATTTTATTTATTTTAATAAAGTAAGTATTTGATTGGATACGAAATTCTGTATTAAACTTAATAAAATTCTGCAATATATGTACATAAGGAAAGATAACAGATAAGAAAATTCATAAAAGTTGTTTTTAACTTTATAGTGCATACCATATTTAAAACATATGTTATGTATACAAAAGTTATTGAATATAAAATCATCAACATCTGATAAAGAAGTGAAAACAATAATTGGAAAAACATTAGGCAGTGTTATCGACTTAACCGTCTTTTTATGATTTAGCTGCATTACCAACTAACAACATTTTGAACCTTCGTATACCGAAGATATATGAAAAAAGTTTGAATTTGAATGGCAACAAACAAATATAAATTGCTTAATTATGGGCACTGAAAAGGATGGCCAATTAATATTTTGTCAATAAATATTCGTTCAGTCGAAAAGTATGATTTTTGTCAAATTATGAATAATCTTACTTTCGATCAAGGTATCGATGTATGTATAAAAATGCTTCAGTCCGAAATAAATTCTTCCTTGACTATTTCATTATTTACGCATTCAAACATAATGGTCAAAATATGGTTTAGCTTAATAAAAAGTTCTAAATTCACTTAATACAACTTGAAACTGCTGGATAAAACAAGTTTTAATTACGAGCTTTTGAAGACGTTACAAGATTTATCGAAAAAAACAAAGCCTTTTCTTATACGAAGTCAACCGCCGCCGTTGATACTTATGGTCATAATAAGAAATAGCTACAATTTCAACAATACGACTTTCACTAATAAATATATAATTTCATGTTTTCAAGAACAAGATGAATTTCATTTGATTCGTTTTATAATATACATATAAAATACGTGTATAGCATTTTAGTTGTTTTTCACATTAAGAAAAGGTTGTGTTCTGGTTTTTTTATTTGTAAGAATCCAAAGAAAATTATTCTACATTAATTAGCCATTTTATTTGAATTTTTATTTTCATCCATTTTGTTAGTAGACTTAAGCCAGATATCAGATAGCTTGAGCTATGTGCATAATCTATAAATGTAATTGACCATTGTATTCAAATCCTGTTATGTGTGGCTACCTTTTTGTAAAGATCATAGATATTATTGAACACAAAGGATTCGTAGCGATCATTCTATTGACGGAGTGAGTTAAACTCATACTTAACAATTTAATCAATTTTCAAATTAATTCAAACATTGTAACAAAACTGTTTGAAATAAATTATAATAAAATATGATAGTAACACAAACATATTAAACGCAATAATTAAATGGACCTTGGGATTTTTGTATACGATTGCAACATTATGAATCCAAATGTAAAATGGAACATTCAATTATGTAATGCACGTGTTTTTACAAAAACGAAACAGGGTTTAATATCTATGTACTCAGAATAAAATCGAAGTTTATATTTACAAAATTGTAAAGAAATATTGGGCATAAATATGTCTTCTTATTTCAATCTTCTTTTGTTTCTCTACTTGGGTTACCAAAACAAAATATAAATAGCCATATCTTTATTGTAATTTGTGTTAATATATATATTATACTAAACGCATTAAATTAAAATAGATTTCTTTAATTTAACTCATCTATTAAAGGGACTGTCAAATCAAATGTTGTACCTTTAGCTGTACAAACATATGTATGTATTATATTCTCCACCACTGAATGTCTAATATTTCCAAAAATTATGAATATCAACAAAACTTATTGAAAGGTAAGTATTGTTTTTTTTATATGAGCTTTTAAGAAAATATCTGTTAAACCCTGTAGAACTAAAATTTTTACTTGCTTAAATTTTAATCTAACAATAAATTAAAAGAATAAAAAACGAATGTACTGACCGCTAAAATTGAAAATTATACTATCTACCGTTTTTCGGAACACAATAATTCATTACTTTTTCTAAAGAGTCTTAAAGGTCAAGTTACCAAAATAATATGAGATTTTTCAAAACAAACTCTACAGAAACTTGTTTATAGCAAAATAAGAAAATAAGAACAACTTTATAATGTGCATAATATGTAAGTATGTATGTAATATGTACATATCTCTTAAAACTATTCTTGGTGCATGATTTAGCAAACTAAATATGTCCATAATGTCGGAATGCACTAAAAAGGTATTATTAATTAGTTGTTGATGTATTTGTTTACTTTTTTTTTTGTTTACGATAAACAATTTACACTGACCATGTTCAAGATTTTCTGAATACCCCTATAAACATAGGTAATCAGTATTCCCCTGTCGCAAATTATAAAACGTAATATATATGCTTTGAGAACATGTCTCGCAAAATATAAACAAAGTCTCCAGACAGCTTTCCTCAAAATTAATATTTTAGTCTGAACGTTCAAGAGAGAAATTCAGAACTTATTATACATATGTATGTATAAAGATATACGTAATGTTTTTACTATATCGGGTTTTACCAAAAAAGGTTATGAAACTAAATTATAATTAACGAATATTTTTCTCGTAAATAAGCGTAATTATGATTTATCAAAATAAAAACAATCGTAATTAACGCAGTTGAAAATAAGTAATCATTTAATAAGGGAAAGCAATTCATTACTAAATAAATCTATAAATTAGTTGTAAGAGCTCATGAATAAATTGTTGTTTTAGTTCTTGCAGATTTTTATTTTTGGCTGCAATTGATATAATATTTTGAAAGTAATAAATTTTTAATCAATATTATTTCATATTTCATGTATTCTTTTTTACCGCACTGAAATAAGTATTTTTTAGATAAAACAATAATATACTCCATTACCTTAAGCAAAATTTAAAAAAAAATTGTTTTCTATATATATTTACAATACTTCTATTTTACACATGTTGACCAGTGGAATATTAAAAGTATGTAGGTACGTAGAGAAAAATTATTAGAATTAAGTAAACTATTTGCGCTTAAACCTTAGAAAAATCGTCCCTACTATTATTCATACTAAGTTTTTTTCCTTAAAAAATAACAAACAGTGGCGTTTTAGCAATCATTTTCATAATTAAATTTAACTTTCACTATGTGCCAATAGGGTTTCTTCATTCATCGAATAACACACAGAAAGAGGCGAATATTCAATATTTTAATGTAAGCGACATGTCAGCAACAGGTTCGTTGCCAACATTTTAAACCAACTTCCAACGCTTTGCATGTGATGTAACGATTATATTTTCGGTTAACACTATTAGCACTTTTTACGTTAATTTTCGAAAGGAAAAATTTGAGAAGATTTACAAGTTCACAGAATTGTATCAATTTACTAATTAAGGACTATCACTCACTTTTTGATAGTATCCCTTGAGCGTATCACTTAGGAGGGAATTCCGACTGGGACTAAGACAGCACGACTGGAGTTGGAGGTGGATCGAAACAAACTAAAGGCGGTTGATTACTTAAAATTTATTTAAAATCAGTTCCCACTATCGGGAACCCTTCAGCACACCTGAGGTGCGTTCGCGCTGGACCCCATTCCACTCAGAAATTTCACTCGTTTGTCACCTCGTGGGGATAACCCGGCCCGGGGGGGAGCTTTCCGCCAACCGAGTAACTTCCGATCGCACGCTTTGTTGCACAAACAAACGAGCGCCGAAGGTTGGTGGGAATTCGCGCTCCAGCCGCGACTTCGCTGAAGATCGGAGGAGAAGACGCCGCTCAGGTGAAGTGAAGATCGCGCTCCACCTTGGAAAGATCTTCGGAGCCTGGCGTCGCTCATTTGTCACTTATTCTCATCTGATTCCTTGGATGATAACAACATTAAAACTGCGGAGCCAAAATAAAGGTTTCATTTCGTGGAAATGTCTTAGGAACCCTCACTACATACATATAACATGCATTTGCGGAGGTCCATCTTTGACTTTGATTTGATCTTCGTACTTTTCGAAAATAAGCATAACAAAATGAGGGCCATTCGAAGGTCGTAGTGTGCACTTCACTTTTGTTTCGTAGTTTTGCTTTCGCCGGGGAATTTTCAAGATCAACTAATGTAAATTTATGAAAATTCTGAAATCATAATACTTCGCTGAACTTTCATATTATGGCTATGTAGCAGTTATGCAATATATCTGTAAAAAGATGTTTAACTGTCCTGGCAAGTTGTAAAGGCGAGATAAAATTTAATTTCTTTGAAATCTGCGCGTTGTAAATTTTACTACATGTTACGTAAATATATGATTTTACAAGAAATATGCGTATGCTAAAAATGTAGGTGAAAGCCGGGAAGCATTAAAAGATAATCACTTCTACCGCAGTGCAATACACTATGTAATTTAAGGAGATTTAAACAAAAATTGCTTTAAAAAAGTACATCCTGCTGAGAGTTATATGGTGGTCCATAAAAATACCAGCAGGTAATCTTGATTTTTACGGAGCTCAAATCCGCATTCGTTCGATATACCTAATATTAATCTAATATTTCCTGCCTTTGGAACGTGTTAGAATTCCATTGTCCGAAACTCAAAATTCACTCATTTTTTATGTTCGATACATTTACCTGCAAATATGATTATTATGTTAAACACATATTTGCATACTCAATGCATTGAGCTGAAATCGAACACAAACCTTTTCACTGTTAATTTCTTCAATACTATGGAAAATTAAATTTTTGCATCATTAACATTAAATTGATATATCAACAAGTGACCGAATTACTGATTTAGTGAGATTATTATTATATTTAGTCATATGATGTAAACATCCTTTTAAAATTTTGCACTTTTAAGCTATAATAACTTATTCAGTTATCGCGCTTCTCATTCCGATATTTTTTGCATCATTAAGTATAAGTTTTAAATTAGTTGGTTTAAAAGGTCAAATAGTTAAAAATGCGTTCAAAATTTCTAAATCTTTGTGTTTAAGGAAATTGCTTTTGAAACATAGCATAATTATTAAAGGGAAACTACCACAGTCGTATACCGGGACGTAACGAGGGTAAAAGTTCATACCTAAGACAAGACTTCCTTGAAGATTGGCGTATCTGAGTTTTCGTTAACATGTTCAATTAAATTCAAATAGGACATGACGGATTAAGAACAATACTTCAAAATATTAACAATTGTTAAACTAATGAAATGAAAAGAAAAGTAATGGAAAATTCCTGACATAATTATTTTAAATTTGAAGGTCGGACAAAAAACAAATTATTCAAATAACTGCCTCTCTTTGTCGCATTGAGATCAATCTTTTTCCATGTTATTTGCGGTTTGACATTCGAAGTTCATTCAACGTAGGGAGGAAAAGGTTTCCTGAATAAGCTGTTAATATTTAAAATAAATAGTAAATCGCATGCAGTGACTGGTTATGGAAGTTATGCATATGCAAAAATGATACTATAGTTATAAAATCAAGCAAATAAAATTGTTCTCAAACTACCTAGTGCCCTTGATTTAATAAATTAATGCCGTCATATTATTCTTACATGGAAGCATTTAAAAAACCTTAATCTGCTTCGCCAAAACGACTTGCGATTTCTAAGAAAATCTATTATGTTAAGATTTTAAAAAAACGTAGAATTTATTTTATATTTGTTTTCAATATAATCACGTAAACTACGTCACTGAGTACTTAAAAAGTCTTTATTCAATTCTTTTGCTTTGCAAGTAAGATTTACGTCACCTTTTTTTTTAATCTTTGTAAGTACATACCATTTATGCAAAGCAGGTTGCTCTTCAAAGTAATGTCCTCGTCTTTCAGATGAATGCTTTCTTAAGAATGGTAATCTTACGTTTAAATTTATGGGCTGGTACAAATATGCCTTTATTTGTACCTTACAAATACCTCAATTTTCTTTACCTTAATTTGCTCTTTTCAGGTGTTCAAAATCACATATTCGTGCGCGTCAATAGCACCATCAATTAGTTTCACGCTTTTCGATTACCATTAGCCCGAACAAAATATTGTTGAAGTGTTGAAGTTTTACAAACTATGAACTATCATAAAAAGTATTGTAATTATCCGGATTAATTGTTTCTAGTGGAATTTTAGAAAGGGCGCCTACGGTCCGATTCGAGGGAGATCTAATCAACTTTCTTCGGGGAAAACATATTGTGCGGCGGTCTCATCCAGGTGAAAGGAAGAAAGATATCGTCGAATTCCCTGGAAATAGATAGACACACGGTCTGGTCTGGCTGCACCGAACCGCGATCATCACTCTGGCTTTAGATTGAGTTCAGTTTTGAAATAATTGACCCAATTGTCACCCCTGCGCCATCATTAAGGAGGCCACGATCGGATTCTCCTCCGGCATCCGCCGCAGACTCCGCGGACCGCGAGATGCGGTATTACGTAAAACAGAATGGAGCGCCAGAAGCGGTTTCGCTTGGAGATGCAATGATACAGGGTAGCACTGAATGCACACAGAAAACTGGATTTGCAAGAAAAATTAAATTAAAGGTACTCGAAGATCAATATACCTGTAGTATAGGTATGCGTTTATAGAAGCACTATTACGGAGATGATGCTCGAGTACCACGTGAATGTGGGACAAGAGAAAGCGAGAATTCCCTGAGTCATGCGACTACTGGTCGCAGTTTAAGGAGTTTCCACTGCTCGCGAGGGTCTTTGACTCCACGGCGTAAAATGTTTTGATTCACACCGTAGTGCTAAGGGAAATTTATGCTTAATAACAGTCTACTGCAGCAGGAAATTAAGAGACTATGCACCAATTTCCTTAATCAATAAATTTCTATTCAGATATTACATCATAGCAAAGTAATCTTAATTAGTAATTCAGACTCTATCACTGTACAAAAATAAAAAAACAAAAAAGAGTAACAGATTATCAGAGTGCCAAAAACTGCGAAAACCTGGTATTGGATTTCGTGAATTGTTGCTAATTAAATTAAAAGCATGGCACACAGCATGTCATTTAAAAATGAAACGCAAAACATATCTACACCTTTTTGAAAATAGCGTTCAAACACCTCAAAACCTTGGTTTCTTTCGTCTCAGTCAAACAAGAGTGGAGCACCAAGAACCTTGAAACGTTTAATATCGCTACTGCTTGGGAAAATGAAATTATTCGCGAGCCGTGTAAAAGACATTAAACCTCTTCGCACGGTGGTGTATAACCCTTTTTTTCTTGTACTGTCGAAATCGAAAGCGCCTAAATGGCAAATTGGGCAAATCAGATCAGATTTAAAGCGCATTGCTAGAAAGCAAGAAAATTATTCGATGAAAAGCGAAATTGGTGACGACAGACATTAGATTTAAGTCTGATTGGAGGAGAATTATCGCGAATCATTGGGATTTTCTGCAACGTCGGTGGAAGCATACGACTTACAATGCTCGAGACGTGAACTGAGTGCCAAATGCGCACCATTTCGAGCGGAACATAGTCGATTCAATGAATCAAAAAATCGTTGTCATTCGAAGAGCGTTATTATATAATGTGGTGGTAGACAGTTTCATGAGCATTTATAACATAGTTAGCCATTGAAACATGTTTTGGATTGATAGCTCCAGGGATTACTCAAAATAAATATGTTAAATAAATTCTAATGTCGTCTAGTTGTTGAGGATCCCTTTTATTTATGCAAACTGCGTTTTTCTGCATCTTAAATAAAAATCGGTAACTATAGTGTTTTTAGATTCTTCGTAGCCCTTTTATTTAAAACCATAATCAAAAACATTGTTTAAAGTATCTTTTCTTCTCTTATTAAAACAAAATAATCTCTACATTAATTACCCAATTTAAATTTAAATTCAATTTCCTAAATTTAAATAAAAATAACCGAGTTCAACGCAGCTTTTATAACACAAAAAAAAAAATCATAAAGACTGCACTATTTGTTATGTAAATTTTGGATGTATTTAGTAATTTATTTTTACTTTTTATTTATCATACGACATACAATAACTTTTCGAGAGAAAAATAGAATAGAAATCCCTCTAAGTGATAACTTCACCAAATTGTGATAATAATTTAATATGTTACTTATAAATAAAATAACAATTAACCAATATAAAAAGAAACTTTGATATCTCGATGAATTGACGTCTCTCCCTGTTTTGAAAATAATTATTTCTTGTTAAGTATGTTTGCACTTTTAGTTATCGAATCCGCTTTAATATCCCATTTTTTGTTTGTTTTGTAAATATAGTTTGGAGATTTTCATAGGAAGTCATAAATATAATCATTGCGGAATTACAAAGTTGTCATAGACGAGAAAAGTGGTAATTTGGTTCGTTCCTTTTTCTGGTAAATTGACCTTCTACATAAAATATATGGGCTGTTGACAAATTTGAGAATATTTGTGAAAAGCCTTTTAATTTATTTACATTGCCGGATATACATACATACATGTAAATTAACAACTCAACTCTTACGTATCGATGGTTATCCCTCTAATCCACAAATATTTAAATTAAAGTAAACATTCTCAAAATAATTATTTTTCTGTTTTGGCAGTCTGTTATTTAGTTAGCAAAACAAACAAATGTGTCACTTTGAATAACACATTTGAAGCAAGAAAAAATTAACCAATTTTACCTCTTTGTTTAAATTTTAATAAAAAGACAAATTTTGATCATTTCAAATAAACATTCCGCGAATTATTCTCAGAAAATAAAAAGAAAAAAAATTATTAATTGTTTTACAAGATGAGATGCAACAATACTGTATTTTTTAACTAATTTTTTATTTTAATAATTAAAGTAACTTAACTTTGGTTCATTAAACTCATAGTTGTTGTTGTTGAAAACGTTTATAATAAATTTAATTCATTGTTCATCCTTTCCTTGACTAGTGAAATCTTCGTATTAAAATTATTATTTGTAACTACAGTGGAGTTGCCTAATTTATATCCGGCACTTTTTATCTAAATAATGCTAAAACTATTTTTATTATATATTTCATAATTATGATGTACAACGGGATTTTAAATATTTACCTTGAAATACATATAAGTCTCGTACCTTCGAAAACTAAGCGAAATAGAATGATATAATTGATAATTGCATTTTATTACCTTGAAAATATATATAATTCATCAAAATACTTTTAATACGTTTTTCTTACATCATTAAGTGTGCAATTGGAAATCAAAATCAAACCATCCATTTGATATCTTTAGCAACTTACATATATTGAAGCAAACTTAATTTTTTTTATTAACCATTTCTGCACGGAGTACATGAATAATTTGTTGTTATAATTAATAAGTTAATGAGTACTTAGGATTTTTATTTACATGATATACTAAATTTTGAACTGAAAATGCCTTCTTCAAAGCCACCTATAACTTAGTTATGCCTCATAAGCGTAACTATTCTACTTAAATAACAACCTTCGTTAATTTCACTGTCAAAGTAATTTTCCCACCTACTTAAAATTTTGACGATATTTAGTAAGAAAAAGGTAGAGTTATACGTGGCTTTTTATTGCAACTACATTTAATGATTTTTACTAATTCATATTGGCATATAGCGGAAGAAATAAAATTTCATAAGCACTTCCGCCTACTATCAATGACCCAATGATGTCCGATGTATGTACTTGAAAGAGTTCAACATAACAAGCTCAAGTTTAAGGTGACTTCCTTCAATAAATATATGCAGAATTCGTAGTCGGTGATTTATTCGGTGACAAAAAAAATCTACTCAAATTTCTGAATACAGAAATCAATCTTTGTCATTGCAACACCTAAAAATGCTGCTTATTGAAGGACCATTGCCCTCGATTAACTTTAGTGCAAAATGTAAATTCCATGAATATTTTGTATAGCTTAAAGGTAATAAGCCAATGATTTCTCAAAAAGGGAAAAAGCCTTCCAATCGTTTTTAGTGAATTTATAACTAGCCAAGTTTTTCTGGCTGTTAGCTCAATTCAACTCTACTACTGAGCATCCAGACCGCAAACACGTGTGCACTTAAGCTTGCTGGTTGAAGAAATAAAAGGTAAAATAAACGATTTACCGAAAAAACCTTTTCACTTTTGCATGGAGAAATGATGGAATGATGTTCGTAGTTGATCTTAAAAATATAAAATGTTAACAGTCATTGCAAAAAATCTTTTCGGTCATTTAAAACGCAAGTAGATCATGACGACTTTTATACGATTTGTTTGCTAATTTCAAAATTTTCACTTAAAAGTCATAACGGCCGTTCTGGACAAGTTGTAATCCATTGAATCCGATGAGAAACAATGAGATCAAAGAGATTTTCCACTATATCGCTTTCGGTTTTCCAAACGCTTAAAGAACAAGTTTTTCACATTTTAAAGCAGTAAGAAAATAGGAAAACTCGTTTTATGGACCCGCAATTTATCGATATACAGCTTTTCTAAGTACCTACATGAGTAAATTCGATGCAAATACGGGTAAGTGTGGTGGACGATTGTATGAAGGTAACTCAATCCGACTTAACTGGGCTTCGGCAGGCCATTGGCTTCGCCTCACTGAATCAAGTGGAATTTTGTTGTTTGATGCTAGTAATGCAGCTGCCTTGCAAGACCTTTTTTGCACGTTGTGATTTGAGCCATCTGGTCATTGCTCTAGTCTAATAAAAGTGAGTGTACTCGCAAACGAGAAGGCTTAAAGTCCATGTTTTCAGGGTAACATGTAATTAGAGTCATGTGCAGTGCACTATCACCAAATTACCAAGGGTCAAGGACTAGCACAGCGAGGTGCCACTATCACTAAATTGGTAAGAGATAGTATGCTACACAAATTTACTACCACTTACTTGTCATATGATGTGCATAACAAATTCAGTATCACTAATTGTAAAACCCTGTTTTTGTTTTAATTTAAACTTAGATTTCTATAACCGACAACTAATATCGTAATTATGAATCTATTATTAACATTAAAGGTGACAATATTGATACGAACCCTGAATTTTTAATTGATTTGAACCATTATTTTTCGAAAAAAAATTCACTGTAAAATAACTGCTTAAAATTAAATAGTTCGATTTGTCCCATTTGACAGCTGGGAATAGTCCTAAACTATGTATTTTCCAACCTAAATTTAATAAGAAATGATTTGGAGGACACAAATTTCGTTACATATGTATATACTTACAAATACGGGCCCCGTTCTTATATGTAGTAACTCGAATCAGATCGAAGAGAACTTAAAAATACCACATTTATGACTTTGACGATGTAAATCGAGTCACTTCAAATACTTTTTCGAACCGGATTGAAAAGTGTCATAAACATCTGCCCTACTTGATTTGTATTGAAAAGAGCTCACAAACGCCCTTTATGGAATTCCTTAATGAACTTGCTAAAATTCTCATAAGTTCATTTCAGTAAATTTGGTCCTCAATCAATTTAAGGTAAAAATAATTCGATTGCACTTTGAAAGAAAAAATTAATTGTAGTCAAAAGTTACCGAAATGAATTTAGAAAATGTTAGCAACTTTACTATTGAACTTTTGTACAAGAAGGGTTTTTGTAAACTCTTTTTAATTCGTTGCGCATTAGTTTAACAATAGTGCAAAGTGAAGAAGAGCATAAACACCTACAAAATATATATCTGAATTCAAAACAGTTTTCAATTCGGATCACATTTCAATCCGGAAGCAAAGGGTCATAAACAAGGTATTAGATTGAATAGCAACAATGTATACTTCCATTAGTTATTTTGAAAAAAGCGTTATTACTTTATAAGTTTATATAAGATAAAAATGATATTAAGGGAGAATTCTCATATTTTCAAAATTAAATCAAATTAAAAAAAATTAAGTTTTAGTAGTATTTACTCCACCCGCCTTTAGTGTTAATAACACTTGCTAAAATAAACTTTTTATGCTTTCGGCGATAAGTGCACTACTATGCCACACTTTGATATTTTACATAGGGAGTTGTTTATTGTTATTTGATAGTAGGTACTGAAATGAATGGGGGAGAGTGCTTTTTCTAAATGCATGTAGATATTGTTTTGTAATGGTAGTTATTCTTTATACGATGATAACAAAGGAGAGAAGAAAGTTTCTGGACAAATGTTAAACTCTGATCGATTGTTTGCGAGGGAAATGTAAATATACTTCAAATTTTGAAATTTGTTAGTGGTTGTTATATATACTGTATGTACTATATAGTTTTTGAGAAGAAATAAATACATAAGTGTGCCATTAGTCAAATTATACCTACAAGAACTTACTTTGACAACTATTTTCACTGATTATGGTCCCCAAAAAACACCATCAATGTTTGAATGTCGTGAGGAGATCGAAAAATTAAGTGCAGGCTATGAAAAATAAAACGACAGTTTTTCCGAATTATTATTTTATGTATGAAATGTACATATAGCAGAAAAAAGTCATGCATATTACAATACATCCTTTTCCAAAGCAATTGTCGTTTGCTTAATATGATCGGTTCTTATTTCATTTTTTCGCTTAGAAAATTTCAATACCTATGCTAGACGTGATCTTTCACACAATTTTTTTTACATATTTAACAACGTTCATATTGGTGAAACCCTTAAGACATTTTGACAATAACAACAAAAACAAAGCAAACACAAAACAATTAATTTCTGGGGAAACATATATATCGCACAAAATATAAAGTAACAAATAAACTTTCAATTTTATTGAAAACATACATAAAATGCTGCATAGTGGTGAAAAACAACGTTAATACTCTATATTGAACGGATAATATTTATGATTTTGTCCCTGTATAAGTGAGAATGGGACTAATCTCTCGCCAGTATTAAAAGAATCCATTACAGCGATATCTTCTTCAGATAACTTAAAATCAAAAATTTTAAAGTTTTCTTCGATCCTTCCCTTATTTGAAGACTTCGGAATCGGAATTGCTCCAATATCAACCTTAAGAAAGTTAAATTAAATGATTATAGACACAAAATAAATTACTAAAAGTAATAATTTACCAAGTAACGTAAAGCGATTTGTGCGGGAGTCTTATTATATTTCTCTGCAATTGCTTTAGTTTTGTCGGAATAAACAAAATCTGGTTTCTTCTCTTCTGGATTTGGTCGCGCCAAAGGGCAATAGGCAGTTAGTGTTATATCGCGATCTTTACAAAATTTGATCAGTTTCTTTTGGTTTAACGCTGGATGGCACTCAACCTGTTTGAAATAACAATTATTGATAAATAATAAAATGTTCTACTAAAATTTCTTAAAATGTACCTGGTTAGTAACCGGTTTAATTTCACAATTTTTCAAGATTCTTTCAATTTGTTCACTATTGAAGTTAGAAACTCCAATGCTCTTTACCAAGCCAAGCTTTACTAGCTTTTCCATTGCTTTGTATGTTTCCAAGTAATCAATATCACTGTTAAAAATGTTATAAACATAATATTAAGTACATTTTCCTTTTACTTTATTCTAATTTATTTTTTAGGTTTACCTCAACATCAGTTTTCCGGCTTCGTCTTTAGGCAGAAGTGTATCATCGTCCACAAATTTATAAGCAACAGGTATGTGCATCAAATAAAGATCGATATAATCCAGTCCCAGATTTTTTAGAGATTTTCTGCACGCATATTCGACCTTATCCTCGGCGTGATGAATATTCCACAGCTTTTGGCAAAATTCGTTAAATTAAAATAAAATATTAAGCTGCTTAATGTCAATAGTCTTACCTTCGTAACAACAAAGACATCTTCTCGGGTGATGACTCCTTCCGCTATTTTATCTCTGATTGCTTTGCCAACTTGTGCTTCATTTTGATAGAAATACGCTGTATCAAAATGACGATAGCCACAGTCGATTGCGTGTTTAACAGCGATTTCACCTTCGTTGTCCTTAGCCTGGCCAAAAATATCGTTTTTTACTCAAAAGATCTCAAAATTATAACAAGCAGCTCTAAATTTCTTCTCAGCTTTCAACTAAACTCTTATTGAAATAGAATATTTTATATTACAACCTTTTTCTTTTAAATGGTATTTCAATTTTAAATTAAACGAACTATTGAAGGAGCAACGCCACTATGTACTACGAGTTAAAAAACTGTAAGTTTTTTTATAATTTTGTCTCAGGTTATAAGTAATTAACTAGCGATCGGGTCAAGGCATATGAACTGTCCTCTTGCACGTACTAAGTGGTATAACAATTCGACATTTTATATGTTGTAGACTGAATGATATTTCCAGGATAATTTGAATTAATTTAATATTGAACCTGCCGCAAATTGTTTTACAGTTTTGTTATCCATAAAACTCAATCAACTTCTTTAAACCGTCACGCCACTATGCCCTATGAACTCGAAAATAATACCTACTTTAAAGTCAGCAGTTTTAAATGATTCTTGCAGTTGAGAAGAGCCTTTAATAAATCCCCTTTATACGACTTCGTCCGTTTGTCTGTCTGTCCGTCTGTCACAACTGCCCCTGTTTCAGCAACTACGAGTACCAATACAATCTATTTGAAATTTGGAATAGTTTTAAATTATGTTTACCAACCCATATTACAATGGATGAATTATTTTTATTTTCATTGAAATAAGGGTCGAAATGAGGAGTCGATGTTTTTTAAAGACGAGTCAATAGGTCAAGTTTGGTATCATATGAAAGGGTGTCATTTTTAAATTCTAAAATAGATGTTCTTTCCGTTTATGCTACACAGTGTTCGACTTGTGAAAAAATGCTAAAAAATACTGCGAATGATTAGAGTAAAATAGAGGTTTTTGTAAATGTTAAACAAATAATAAATCAGCAAAAATCATTTACAAACAAACTTGTACAGTCCTACATTTTTTCAATCATCATATTTTATTCGACGAATAAAATTTTTTCAATAGTGAATTTGGCTTTGATCTAAAACAGCTATCAGACGGATGAACTTTTTCGCTTAAATCGGCAGATAGGATTGTGTATTAGTTAGTTAATTTTGAAAAGTAGAGTAAAAAAAGTTGTCTTTTTCCAGCCAAGTTGATTTGTGATTTGCAGAATAAAGCTATAAAAAATCTCGATGAGGCAGTCGATGAATTTAACTATATAACTTTTTATATAATATGTTTTCTTTCACGGTACGAAACCCTCGGTGCTCGAATCCGATTCACACTTGGACGGTTTTTTCAAAGTAATAGATAACAATCGCTTATCACTTTACGTAAACGGGTGTCAGGTTCTAGCTTCCTAACACAAGTGCTTTACTTTCAATTTTCTTTATACGAAGCTTTATAATCTGTTTTTTTAAGTGAGTGTCTACACAATTATCATATGTATCCGTGGATTGAATTTTGAAAAGTTTATAAAGTTACAGTTGAGCAAATTCGAGCATACTTCACTCTGCTTAAACTGCCAGCCGGTGACAGAGGGAACCCTAACCTAGCAAATTGCTCTTCCTAACCTAAAATGAATGACTTCTTCCCGGAAACGCAATGAATTTGCAAAATAAAATTACTATCCCAATACTGCGTAATGTTTCCTCAGGACGAATACCTACCATATACGTGCCGAGTCCGAAGACGGGCATCTCCAGCCCGTTGTTGAGTTTCACTTTTGGAGCTTGAGCCATTCCGGGAGCCTTACTCAGGAATTTCGCGGAGAACTGTCGTCTTTCCAGCACTTGAACTCGCTTATCTTCGCGAACTTGGTGCCCCCCGGGAGCAGCGCGGAACCCCGATCCAGTCGACCTCACAGACTTATCTGAAACGCTCTCGTAACTACGATTAGGTGGAGCGCGAAATCGAACAGGACCATCGCCAGGTTGACGAAGAAAAAGACTAAAAATAGTCCCATAAAGGGAAGACGACACTTTACAGCCTGCTGCCAGTCGTCGCGAGCTGTCAAAACCCAGGCGAGAAAGCGATGAGCTCATTTCCAGCGGGCGAGGGGAGCGTCGGCGGCGGATAAAGTTATATCGTCAGTCAATCGATTCGATGGCTATGTTTCCTTGAATTTGTTTCTCTGATTGATTGCGCGCCTCCCACTTCAATCCAGAAATGCCGGAACACTGCCTCGGCCAACCGACGGCGGCGTCGCGGCGTGGAGGAAAATGTGCTTAGTGGCGCTAATTAATTTCCTTTCGATTTTTCACACACTAGTCTAGCGAAATTATGGACTCACTAATTGTGTGGAAATTGGGAATCTCGTTGTTTATTTTAGAACCAGAATTACGGGGAAAATATAGCACCTCTCAAGTAATGGGGTTTCTTACATACAACATACAAAAAGTCTGCGTAAGCATGTGTATGTTTTTAACAAGAAACAATATTTCTCGGAAGCGTTATTTTATTATTTCTGTACACCATGTATTTATTTGAAACCTTCCAAATAATATTTTATTCTAAAACAATAATACAAAAAATTCATTAGTGGACAAAAGTTCCACGAAACATAAATCCTCCATGTGAACCTCGCAAAAAGTACTCGCTCGTGTTTTGGTCGACATGTGTGCGTTCTAACCACTTATTAGCATTCAAATTTCGCAAATCAAAATATTTTGTAATTAATGATTTAAAGGTGTAGTGATTCTATGAAAAATTACTTAATCTAATACTTACTGTATATATTTCGTAACTATTTCAATAAATAAATAGATAAAAGGATTATCATACCTTGAAGACGGTTTTGTGGCACTTTTCAGCACAACTACAGGCAAGGATATCTGTTTTACCCCAGTTCAGCACTTTCGTTGGGTGGTTAGTGATTGGTTCGTCCGTGCATTGAAGAACGGCCTTAAGTGCCAAAATGAATTCAAAGCGGAAGGAAGTTAGCGAAAAGTAGAAAAAACTCATTATCCGACTGCATAACCAGTACAAAATATTAAGAGAAATTTCGAGTATTACAGGAAGGCCTATTTCGACGATACAAGGTGTTGTGGATACGTTTTCAGAAAGGAAAACAAGCATCGATGTGGCCGTCCCCGGGTTGTAAATGAGCATAATCGGCGTGCTATTCTTCGAAAAGTCAGGAATAATCCTAAAATAAGTGCACCAAAAATGCGTGCCCAGCTCTCAAAAAGTGTAGGCGCTAATGTATCAGGTAGTGTTATTAGAAATCTCTTGCGGCCGGCTGGATATTACAGACGTACCGCTCAGAGAAAATATTTTATTATTGAGATCAACCGAAAAAAGCGTCTTGAATTTGCGAAAAGATACGAAAACGAGCCCATCGAATTTTGGCAGCGTGTAATATTCACGGATGAGAATACGTATAATATATTTAAGTCAGATGGAAAATATACGTCATGGAGGAAAACCAATCCGGAGCTGGAAAAGCAGAAATAATGCTCGAGGATGAAACATGGAAGAGGTTCTGTTCTAGTCTGGGGGTGTAATTTGGTCTAGGAAATTTGGTTTTTATAGATGGTAATATGGACCACAAATATTATGTTAATATCCTCAAGGATAATTTAGTTCCGAGTGCAGAGAAAATGAGCTTGTTAGCCGATTATAATATATCTTCATGCACGATAACGACCCAAAGCATACTGCGGTGAATACTAGACTTTGGCTTCTGCATAATACACCTCATGTATTGCATACACCCCCACAGTCTCCAGATATCAATCCTAGCTTCTACTAAAGGTTTTTTGATGGTATGTTACTTTCGTTCACGGATAAATTCAGTCCATTTTTGGCAGTTATAGTCGGAATAGACGGCATCTGTTTTACTAACTGAACGATTCTTCAATCCCTTTTTGGGCATGTAATTCTTTCCTAACCACAATTTCCATTTTAAAGGATTTTAAATAATTATAATAGAACATTCAAATAAATTTTGCACTTTGCTTTCCCTTAATTTAATTAGTTTTGTTTTAAACGATGCCTAATTTCAGTAAATTGCTTAAATTTACCCATTTTACTGAAATAATTTAAATGTATGAAATTGTATGCATTTGTAAAATGTTGACAAAACATTTGTACTTATTAGATACTAGGATAAAAGAACCAAAAACTATATTTAATATACAAGCACTTTTAATGATCTTTAATAGAGCACTGCTATTATTTTGACGCAAAAAGCTTGATAATTTTAACACAAATCATGAACGAGTAATCTTGTTCCTGATTTTTAAAATTTCATTGCATTCATTATAGTTATTGTATCCAAATTGGAACAAGTCCTCAGTAGGAAAAACAACCATCCTGAGTAAAATGCTCCTTTAGGATGAAAGAAGTGCTCCTTTTAGAATCCGTTTGCCCTCCTATTATCATACAGCGAAGGAGTACTCCTTTTTAGCGCTGAATTAAGCAAATATGGATATTTTGCTCTTCATTTCCAAATTAGGCAAAAATAAATTTTTTAACTCCAAATTAAGCACAATTTAAAATTAAGAATCAATAAACAACACAAACGTAGTACTTTTTTAAAATTTTAATTAAATAAATGGGAGATTAATTATTATAATTTATCTTTATAACCATGGAATTATGTAGTTAACATTATTGGAACGAACAAAATTACACTGATGAAAATAAAATTGCACAATTGAAAGCAATATTGCACTGTTGTTAATCTCACAAAATCTACAACAACTACAAAAGTAAGTAGCTAGTATTCGATATTAAACGGATAATATTTATGATTTTTGTCGACTAAAGGAAATTTAACCATTCTTTCATCTGTTTGAAAATCGCCAATCTTCTTTATATCCTCCTCTGCTAAATTAAAGTCGAAAATGTCAAAATTCTCTTCAATTCTCTTTGTTGTAACTGATTTAGGAATGGGAACAACTCCAATATCCACCTGAATAAGCAAAATGATGTAAAAAAAAAAACATAATAAATCATATATATGACTTACCAAATATCGCAAAATAATTTGTGCTGGAGTTTTATTGTACTTTTTCGCTATGGCTGCGGTTTTAAAAGAATACAAAAAGTCTGGCTTTTCCGTTTTTTCATTGGGCCGTCCTAAGGGACAATAAGCTGTTACTACGATGTCACGGACTTCACAGAATTTTCTTAATTTTTCTTGATTTAATGCAGGATGGCATTCTACCTGTTTAAAAGCAAAATGCATAATAAATAGTTATAAAATACAAAAACGCAAAACCTAAATACCTGATTGTTCACTGGTTTAATTGTGCAATTATTTAAAATCCGATCGATTTGTTCGCTATTGAAATTTGAGAGGCCAATGCCCTTAACCAACCCCAATTTTACAAGCTGCTCCATTTCATTGTAAGTTTCTAAGTAGTCATCATCACTAGAGCAAAATATTGGATATTATTCTTTTAAAATGTATCACAGTAATAGAGAACTTACCTAAGTGCCAGTTTTTCATTTCTATCCTTCGGCAAAAGAGTGTTATCACTAACATGCTCTAGCCCAACTGGGAAATGCATCAGATATAAGTCAATATAGTCTAAACCGAGATTCTCCAAGGATTTTCTACAGCCATGCTCTACTTTGTCCTTAGCATGATGAATGCTCGATAGCTTAAAATATTTATCGCATCATAAGTTTTGATGAAGAATAAAAATTGTAGGAGAACACAACGAAACTTATGAAGGTAAATAAACAGGAGACTGGCTCTGAATCAATAAATTTAAAGAAAACTAACTACTTAAACGAAGAGAAAAGGACAAAGACAATCATTACTTTTCACAGGAATTTCAAGTGGTTGATATATAATACAAAAAAAAACCTACTTATTTTTAAAAATCAGCCAAAGTTACGGTAAGTATTTGCAATATTCAAGATACTGATATATAAAACAGTTGCCATCACCAGGACCTGATGGCTTTCATAATTTTAAAAAATTAACTCCTTTATTTTTCCACAATAAATTTTGGAGGTTGGATAGTTAATATCTGAGAGAAATTTGCTAAATCAACTTCATTGGAATTGCATTCACCTTATCTAGAACGAGAAGCGAGAATTACAGGTAATGGTGCGACATCATCTTAAAGGGGCTTTTTAACATAAGCATGTTGAATTTATAAAGTAAAAAACACTCGTTTTGCTCCCATGTTTTTAAGAAATATTTGTTTTATGTTATTACTCTAAACGTTTTCCATTGCAATCTCTTCGGTTCAACTTTCTTCTAGAAAGAAATTGTTATGCAAATAAAATGAATATGCAATACTAAGGGTGTGAGGAGTGACCGACATATTTTAATACTAATAGGTAATTACAACGTTGACATACGTGGAGTCTCATGTCATTTACAATTCAATTAGCCAAATAATACACATGTAGTATAACAGTAGAACAAAGCTGAAAATTCTCTTAGATATCCGTTTGTTCAATT
The DNA here is from genome assembly GCA_959613345.1 of Tolmerus cingulatus. NCBI lineage: Eukaryota > Metazoa > Arthropoda > Insecta > Diptera > Asilidae > Tolmerus > Tolmerus cingulatus. The sequence goes on from OY390707.1 coordinate 46,829,481, forward strand.
ATTCTAATGTATGGAACTTTGAAGGTTTGTAATTCTGAAATGTGTATACGAAAGAAATTAAAAAAAAAACATTTAAGGAGAGTACAATTTCCTCCGAAATAATTATGTTCCAAACTCTACATATTTTTTGTCTAGAGTACCTAAACCTTTTGGATAAAGAAAATATTTCTATCTTTATTGTAACTGGCAAATGAGACCAAACTCAAATGTGCGCAATCTCTGTAATTGATAAAATGTATCCTTGTAGGAGTATCCTCTTTATGTCACAATTAATTTGAGATCGATAAACGAAAAACGCCTTTTCCTTAATCAGTAAACAGAATTATTATTACTTTTACGGAGTGTTTTGATTGGCATAATAACGCTAGCTTAATTCGGAAAAATAATAATTCTGATTACTCAAGGAAGGAGCAAGAGTGTTTCGTTTATCGATTTAACTAACTTCCTTCAGATATACACAAAAATATCCTAAAGCATATACGAGTAACACTATAGTATTTTAGTATTTATAACACACCTTGGTAACTACAAAAAGATCCTCACGAGAAACGATGCCTTCCTTTATTTTATCATTTATTGCTTTCCCAACTTGTGATTCGTTTTGGTAAGAATAGGCAGTGTCTATGTGTCGGTACCCAAAATCAATAGCATGCTTCACCGCAGCTTCAGCCTGGCCATCTTTGGCCTGGAAAGATATGACACGAAAACAATAAGCATATTTTTCAGAATAACTATTTGCACAGCTTTTGAATTTCTAAATTAAGTCAAAATACGGAAAATATAGAATTCTGAAATGAAATAGTACTCACCATGTAGGTGCCAAGTCCTAAAACAGGCATTTGCATCCCATTGTTCAATTTCACTTTTGCGGCGAGAGGCTTACCAGCGCTGGTGCTGCTTAATCTCTTCGAAAACTTATCATTAAAATTGTTGGCATCATTGTTTAAAACTTTATCGTTCACGACCCTTTGTTTAGAACCGAGTCCGCCATGAATACATCGCTTGTTGCCGCTTAATTCGCGGAGGAAATCCGCAAAAGATATCTTTTTAAGCAGAGGAATCCTCCGAGAAGATCTTAGCACTAGAGTACACATTTCTTGGCGAGTTCTAAATGTAACACTATTCGGTCAGCTTAGGTAACAGTCTGTTTTGTTTTCCTGTCATCCACTGATAACAGACGTTATCACACAAATTTAAAAAACATTTCTTTGAGAGCATTTCCGAAGCAGTTCGAGAGAAATGGTGCTAATATACAGCAATGATCAAAATTTCAGTTTGTACTAAAAATGTGAGATTTAATTTTTTGCGTATTTTTAGATTCAAGAAGAGATTTTCATTGGCGTCATGTAAAGGCATTTTTTTATGTGGGATCAGATTACGTAAAAAATTTATTTTATGCTATTTTCAGCATATAGTTAGAAAAAGCATTTGTTATTATTTTGGAATATTTTGTAACTATGCGCGATTGTTTGGTTTACAACCATTATTTCTATTACATGTATCGCAATTCTTCGACATTTCAATCCTCCTCCTGCAAATTAAATAAATTTAATAGTCATTAAATTCCAATCGATATTTAATAATTAGAGTGCTCCAATCAATATCAATTTGACTAATATTATTTATATTGCCTAACTTTGATGATAACTGAAGCTTTGCTTTTAAAAACCACACAACGTTGATGCCTTCAAAAACCACATAAGTTCAGTTTTTTAAACACACATTTTTTGTTGCAAACAAACTTTTATAGAAAGATTCACAGTCTGAATAAAAATGACAAAGGTCACTACACCCTAAACCTTAAAAATATTTCAATCCATCAAATATTTGCCTTTTAGGGACATGCATATATGAAAAAGTTCTCATTATGATACTATTAAAGAGAGAACCATCACAGCCAAGGAGTATATTGATTTAATTAATTCATTTATGTTAACTCCTCCTAATATGTTCCTACCATTAACCAATTAAGATTGGCTTGTAAATTCAGGGCATTGCTATTGGCTCCAATATATAAATAAGGCAAGAATAGTGCTACGAAATGTGCAGAATAAAGAAAATCCATATTAGGTAAATTATCATTTATTCAAAAAAATCAGTAAATGTTAATTAATATTCAATGTGAAAAGGGTAGTATTTACTTTTAATCGCATGCTCCATTGGAAAGAGCCTTTTAGCATCATTATAGGTTTCCAAAATTTTATGATCCTGTGTGTCCAATTTAAAATCAAAAATATTTATATTTTCCTCGATACGGCTTTTTGTTACGGATTTAGGAATAGGTACGGCGCCGAGTTCAACCTATTAAAAAGAAAATCGACTCTATAAAAATCGGTCAAATTTCTCAACAAAAAGTTTATTTTACCAAAAATCTCAAAGCAATTTGTGCCGTCGTCTTCTGGTACTTATCCGCAATCGCTTTTACACTTTTATCAAATAAATACTTTGGTGTTTTGGAAGCAAAATCAGGTCTACCGAGAGGACTATACGCAGTTACAACAATGTTCATATCTTTGCAAAGCTTGATAAGTTTCTTTTGGTTCAACCCTACGTGGCATTCAACCTGGGAAATAGAGTGCATTTTTTCTAAACAAAATAACATTTACGAATTACATATTAATAAGCGTATAAGAAAAAAATAAAATGGGACTCAGCATTTTAAAAATTCTTAAGAGACTAGTTAATATCTTATTTTTAATATAACCTTAAAAGTTGGCCTGCTAAAATACAAAAGTAGTATAAATAACGTACCTGGTTATGGACTGGTTTTATTTTTGCCACCGATAAAAGTCGTTCTAGTTGGTCAGAGTTGAAGTTAGAAACACCGATGCTTTTGGTAAGGCCCAGTTCAACAAGCTTTTCCATTGCTTTCCAAGTGTCGATATAATCAACATCACTGTAAGCATAAATAAATGAGAGACATAAAATAAATTGTAATACTAAAAACGCTACCTTAGAACAACTTCGTCCCTAGTGTTTTTCGGAAACATTACTTTATCCCCTTGATACTCATACCCGTAAGGCCAGTGCATAAGATAGCAGTCGACATAATCTAGTCCGAAATTCTCCAGGGATTTCCGACAAGCTTTTTCAACTCTTTCAGGATCATGAAAATGACACCAAAGCTAAAGTAAAAGGACTTATAACAAATTGTAGTACATTTACGTTTTTTTTTTAAATTATAATTTTACCAACCTTAGTCACAACATAGACATCGTCTCTCTTCACGATTCCTTCAGAAATTTTATCCTTGATAGCTTTGCCCACTTCATGCTCGTTTTCGTAGAAATAGGCAGTATCGAAATGGCGGTAACCCGCATCAATCGCTTGCTTTACAGCACTTTCACACGTTCCACCTAAGGACTGCAAAACTTCTTTAAATATGGTAGATAATATAAAATATGTCTGAAAATAACTATTTCTTATTCGTATCTACTTTTACTCATGAGGGTAATTGACGAGCATGTGCAGGGTCGTTCCTGGGAGATATTAGATCTTGGGGTGTTATTTTAACCTAAATTAATATATGTAGTAGTTTGCATGTGGATAATATGTACATATTTGCCCGGTATGGCATTATAAGGCGTAATTCGTTTTGTTGCATTAATTTTGAATCCACGACGATTGGGTGGAATATGTAGTCATAATGGTTATTATAAGAATTAAATTATGGGAAAATTTTCCTTGCTCTAGATTATTATGGGAGATGTAAACATTTAAGTTAACAATATTTAAGTACGGAGGAAAATTGTTGTTTTTTATCTGTTCCTTCCTTCTTATGGCCACAATGAACCTAATATGCATTGCTCTAAAATCTAATGAGTTCAATGCTGTCTATGATTTTAATTTATTAATTATTAAAAAATGGTCAAGTGCGAATCGGAAAACCCAAAAAATAAGTAAGTCGTTTTAATTATGACCAAAAAGTGTTTCAACTTAGTTATTGATTCTTGTTTTCTTTATTTTGTTTGCATTGGTAAAGTACTTATTGAGAATACTGACTGTCTTCTCTTGCAAAGCCGTTTTTCTAATATATCTGCTAATAATAAAAAAAATGTATAAATACGATTTTCGTCTTTCAGTATTGGCACATACATATGTATGTGTTGTGTGTGAATTTCAAATCCATCTTATTTCTTTTAGAAGTTAACTAAGGAGTTCATATTCGAAAACCGTACCCCAAAAAATGAATAAAACAATTTTTAAAATTTCAGGACACCCTAGGAATTTTTATACGGTCGTTTATGATTAAAGGATGACTGCTTTGGTAAAAGTTGAATTAAAAAATAATAGGAATATCATAATCGTCGTTATAATAATCTGGATTTACATTAAATCTAAAAGATGTAGTGTTCCTATGTAGTTCATAGTTTCATTAAAATAGGATTTATGATGTTTAATAAGAACATTTCTGAATTTCCCGCTTAAATTTTTGAAAATCATGATTTGTTTTTATATGTCTGAGTACTGCAATGCTAAAATTTACTATTTGGATTTTTTTGGCAAAATCATTATTGTTATATGTATGTTATTTAAAATAATAATAAAGTACTCAATAAGTTTTATTTTAGTGCAAGAATTTTACCACTTTTAATTAAATTGACATAATTTTAGTATTAAAAGAATAAAAACCAAGCCGACAATAATGAGCGAAAGTCGACTATTTTAAATGAGTTGCTGAAATGTATTTTAACTATCTCATTAGCATTGGATAAATTCTTTGCACATTCGTACCAAAATTCTAACTATGAATACGAGAACACTGAAGCAACGTCAAGGTCAAGTTATTGAATAATCAATTTAAGAAAAACTTAACTCATATAAAATTGTTAATACCGGCAAAAACTTACAAAAGGGTTAGATTTGGAGTCAATAGAGCCACTAGTTCCTGAATAAGTTCCTAAGCCAAAAGCTGGCATTGTTGAGCCATCGTTTAGAGTAACTACTGGTACTTGCACCATTTTATTTAGGTTTAAACTCAAATCGATAGAAGCAACTTCAAGAAACTAGCAAAACTTCCACGGCCGCTTTTTACAGAAGACGATCTTCTGCGAACTAGCGGCTAAGCCGGATGTAGTGAAGCTTAAGAGGTACTTGGTTATTTGGATTTGTAGCGTTTTAGCTTAATCTGATCGTGGGGATTTATTTCGTCTGAGAACCTGACACCAAACTGTACGAAAATTATTAGCGCAAACTTACACCTTCATTTACGAAGTTCTCTAGTATGTATGCCAAATATTGAAGAAACTGGATAATTTTAAAAACCTTTGTGCACTTGTTAATTAAATATTATTTTCGGTTGAAAATCTTGAACCATGATTTGTCAATTTCCGTAGTTCTAGTAAAATTGCCGGGCTAGTTTATTTTAAGTAGAACGTAGGTGAGACATTCCAAAGGTACAATCACTACACCACTATTTAGACAGAGCTTCTGATTTAGATGAAAATTATCATACACTTATATGCTGGCATCTGAATAACATTATAACGAAACTATGTTGAATCCAACATATTAAATATTTTAAATTTGAACCCAAATTCGAAATCAGGAACTCCAAAAACTTTTCCCTATGAGATTTAGAATTAAATTTGTTGTGAAGGTCTTGAAACTATGAAGTTTCTTGCTCGGATAATATTTGTAATTTGTGTTATAAGCAGAAAATTTAGAAAATCGTTTTACTGCAACTACAGAAACAAAATCAACTCGCAAAAAAACTAATAGTATTGCTTCTAAGGTGTAAATAAGTGAAACAGGCTAAAAGTAATCAAAACAAGCTTATAAAATAGGTGAAAATAATGCAAAAACTGAATAACTATCAAATTTCTTACCAAAGATATTTTTCTACCCCTTATAATGTTTTAACCCCTCACTAAATGAAACGTGCTTTAATAATTCACACTTTTTTTATTGAAAGATTTACTTTAGCGGGCGATTACATTTACCATACGACAATTTTTAGTCTTCAGTACCTAGCAGGAAAAAGTAAAGGGACATTTGCATTTATGATAGGCGTGAAAACTATTAATACGAAAATGATAAATGTGATTATGTATTTTGAATTCCTGCGGAAAGCCTGTGGAATGTTGTTGAATTAATAATCAATACTAAATGGATAGTATTTGCTTTTCTTGGCATGGTCCATTGGTATAAGTCTTTTACCATCATTATAACTCTCCAAAATTTTGTGATCTTCTGGTTCTAATTTAAAATTAAAGATGTTTATATTTTCCTCGATGCGACTTTTGGTTACAGATTTAGGAATGGGCACCACGCCGAGCTCCACCTATTAACGAATTTTATAATAAATTTATCTAAAACAACATGTTGTGAATAATTACCAAATATCTGAGAACAACTTGTGCTGGAGTCTTCTTATATTTATCTCCAATTGCTTTTACGGTCTCATCAAATATATATTTTGGAGTCTTTGATGCTGCATCGGGCTTTCCGAGGGGACAGTAGGCGGTAACAGCGATGTCCTTATCTTGACAAAACTTTATAAGCTTCTTCTGATTTAGTCCTGGATGGCATTCAATCTGACAAGAAGTTTTGCATTTTTTAAGTTTGTAATGTGTGAATAAGTTAAAAATCTTACACTATACTTGCATATTATATATATATTATACGCTCATGCAAATTCTTCGTCGAAAAATACAAAAATAACAAACTACACATTTAACAAGCTTTTTATTTTATAATATTTCTATAAATCGGAAAGTTGAGCAGAGTTAAAATTATAAAATAAAAATAATTAAGCGAATGGTGAATAGCAGAATAAAAATATAAAATAAATTATTAATAAAAATATATAAAACAAAAATTTTGGCTCACACGGAAACGTTAAACGAAAAGGGTGCGACAACAATTTTATTCAGGTTGCTAGCGAACTATAAGATGATTCAAGACAGAAACAGAAAACGTCCGTCTATATTAACCATGGTTTACACATGCATTTCAAATACTAAAACTCGTCCTTTATAACAAAGGAAGAATACTTTAACCCTTTTCACTTATAACAAATTACGACAGCTATACTATTTCTATTTTCTATATAAAATTTAATACTTTTATTAGTGTTTCATATATGATAATGACTTAAACTGTTTCGAAAACCTATTTAAAATATTTGAACGGAGACATTGAAAAAAATAGTTACAAACCAAATAAAAAATTGGTGATTTCGTAACGTAGGAGTGAGAAAAAAAACTTTAAAATTAAGGAAGCGATTTACGCTAAATATAAGGTTGCTAATAATGTTCGCATTACATTTAACAACAGTTTAAATTAAATTAAAATTAAAATTCTGTGTATACTTACTAATCTAATAGTATAAATTATGCTAAATTAAAAAGTTATATCCGAAATTACTCACTTGGTTATGAACTGGTTTAATTTTTACTACTGACAAAAGTCGCTGTAATTGCTCAGAGTTAAAGTTGGAAACGCCAATGCTTTTAGTCAAACCCAATCCAACGAGCTTCTCCATTTCTTTCCAAGTGTCGACATAATCGACATCGCTGTGGGGTTTTTATGTAAGAAATAATGCTGTAATTGCAATGCTTAGAAAACATACCTTAACATAACTTCGCCGTTAGCATCTGTTGGGAACATAACGTTGTCTCCCTTGTATGCGTAGCCATAGGGCCAGTGCATGAGATAACAATCGACGTAATCTAGTCCGAAATTCTCCAGGGATTTCCGACAAGCTTTTTCAACTCTTTCAGGATCATGAAAATGACACCAAAGCTAAAGTAAAAGGAGTTATAACAAATTATAGTACATTTACTTTTTTTTTTTAATTCTGATTTCACGAACCTTAGTCACAACATAGACATCGTCTCTCTTGATAACTCCTTCAGCTATTTTTTCCTTGATAGCTTTGCCCACTTCATGCTCGTTTTCGTAGAAATAGGCAGTGTCAAAGTGACGGTACCCAGCATCAATTGCATCCTTTATGGCACGTTCACATTCTCCACCCAGCGACTATAATTATTTTTTAGAAGATACACGAGATGACTAAATGATGATATTTGGATAGATGTTGTAAATTGAAAAATGCAATCTTAATATCTCTCAAAACTTTTAAACCTTAAAACTATGTTTGTCTTAAAATTATTGCTTTTTTAAATTAAAACATTGTTGCAGAAAAAGTAATTTTATATAAGTAATAGTATTGAAAAAGTACTTTTGAGCACATTGAGCATTGTAGTTAACTTCGATTTTAAATACTTAACTCTCTTATGGTTCTTTCAATGTTATAACAATCATCAATAACTACTAATAGTTAATTATAAAATTGGACAGAAAGTTTGAGACACTTCAGAAAAGATTAGTACAATTAAAATTCTTGGAAAAGATAAATTCTTTGTATATCTCATTTATTACAATACTTTTAATGCAAAGTCGTTTGTTTTACAATTTTCATATTGGGACAGCAGAACTTCTGGATGATTAAATTTAAATTTAACACCGATATCTCAGAAATTCTTGGAAAAGGTGGAGGGAGCACAGTTGCAAAACATTCTTCGAATACTCTGTTCAATGTCATAAATATTTTAAATGATGATATTTATTACAATTATTTTCTTAATGGCGGATTTAACAAAACGACGCAAACGTTTTAAGATTTCCACTTTTTATGTGAGTACTTAAAATGCCAGTACCCAAAATCACTAATATTTGAAATATTTCGTAGCGGTGTAATGTATCGCAATTATATATTTATATGCTATACGACAAATACCTGTCTTAAGGTCAAAATTATTCTCCAGTGCTGTAAAAAAAAACCGAAAAGTTCTAAAAAAATCGTGTGCAATTGTCATAATGGTCCGTGGAATCAATTTTGAAACTTTTCGAATAATGTTTTAAGGTATTTGAAAGTTAACATTTTGTTTAAAATTACAAATTGCTGCCTCTCTAGCAGAACCACACTCTTTTGGGGGAGGTAAGCTCGTTGGTGAACTGGCTCGCGAGGGTTCCTCAATTATTACAAATTTTATTCTGTTATGGTTCTCCCTATTCATGAACGATTTTTGTAAAGGTGGAAAAATTGGTTTCTTGAATTGTTGTATTATTTGTTTACTTATTTTCGACCCTACTCAATAAAAAACAAAATTTGGAAAAACACTTAAAAAACAAAGCGAAACCGAGTTAACATATTAGGTAGTAAAGTGCTATTAGTAAACAAAATAGAGTATAAAAATAAATAAATACTTAATTTTACAAATTAGGTTTTTAAAACAAAGAATTTTTATTATACATTTATCAAAAAAATGTCTTGATAGGCCATAGAAAAATGCATCGAAAAAGTTAGTTTTAATATTGTAAAAGGGCGCATGAGCCAACCCCGCGGAGGCCACGATAGCTCCCTTAAGAGAATGCAATACAAAATCGATTTTTTAATCCGTCGCAAATCTCATCAATTCCCTCACAATGGGGCTAATTAACAAAATTGACATTTTATTTTACACTCACTGTACATTTTATGGAAATCCGCCATAGCGAACCTTCTTGATGCTTAAATTTGTCATTCAGGTACTAATATAAAATATATTATATGCATTTATGTGATATTCGATTATCTTTTAAATGGCATTGTGTTCGAAGTTCTCATAGAGTTTCAACTTTTTCTAACACCGAGTGCACCTTTGACCATGATAGCATTTTTTATTTAATAATGAAGCGTTCGAAGAGAAGTTTGAATCCTTCCTTTCTTATGTATAGTATAAATTTAAAAAAAAGCCTATATACTGCTAAATTTTTACGAAGTTTTCCATCACTTGCAACTTGCAGGTCAAATTTATGTACAACCGAAATAATTGGGGTATGCGCCAACCGGAAGGTCATGCGATTAATTAATTTTTAAAACGCGACGGGCTTCGGGGACCGCAAAATGATCTTGATAAGGATTTGGGAGCAACTGGGGCGGGTACTCACCGTGTAGGTGCCCAGGCCAAAAGCCGGCATCTTCGTGCCGTCGTTCAGCGTAATTATGGGCGCTTGTACCATTTCGCTTTGCGAGCCGCTAATTAACGCACTGATCCCGGCTAATCACAAGTTAAATGACTGCTGATTGCGTTTTTTAATGGATTAATGGACCTGTTGCTGTCGCTGCCTGCTTTCCCGAAGCAGCCCAAAACACTCGATTCGCACTGTCAAGACGCATCAGCTGATTGAAGGTCGAAATCTCGAAGTCGCTTCCGCTCAGACTTATCGTGGGCATTTAGTTTGTCTCGTAACCTAGCAACGATTGTGCGTGAACCGGGGAAGTTCTCAACCCAATGCACTTATTAGCGAAGCCTTAAACCTCAAAAAGCAAACTGGGGAAAGCGTGCGAATTGGCTAAGTACTTAAAAATTGGGATATTTAATCTTAGTTTTCTACCCAGAATTTTCTAAGCATTACAAATGATTTCGGAGCAATTCAAAGAAGTGTGTGATTACGACCCCGATGGTTCACACGATTAACTTCCCAGAGGAGAGGAATACAATAAATAAAATCAACTAAAATTGTTTTAGAACCTTTTTATTTATTAGATCTATAATAATATATTTCAAAGTGTCAAACCTTCTATGGCTGAAGATACGTTTTTAGCCACTTCCGTATCCCCCTCCACCTTGGCCCCCCATTCCTCTTATTCTCACTCATATAGACTGTTTTTTGTTGAAACCAAGTATTTCCACTAGAACTCATTTCCAATTATTTATAACAAATTATTAAAAAACAACATAATGTCAACATTGATGTTCCATTATTTTCACTAGTATATAATTATTACTTTTTACTTTTCTATTATCAACAGTGCTATAGTTTAAATACTGATAAGAATTTTCAATCTTATAATTGCTTTTAGATTTTGTGTACCTATTATTTTTTTTTTATATTCATAATTATCAATATTTATTATAATTTATCTTTTGTTTATAAGATTTCTTGAACATATTGTTGCAGCTTATGCTGAAATTACCATAATTTTTTACATAAATAACGAATTTTATCCACTTTAAAATTTTGTTGGTTAGGTTTTTTTTAAGTTGTTTTTATTCTTATTGGAAAACCGCTGGACCGATTTTGCTGAAAAGTTTTTCAATTCTTAATTGCGTAATTATGCGTTGAATGAGCCCAGTTTCGTATCAAGTGGTTTGCGAGATAATCGAGACGGAAGAAAATTCCAAACGCACATACGTACATACATACATTACATACACACGGACATCACGATCGAAACGTTTGATTTGAATTCTGGGCACTTTGAAACGTGGAGATATGCAAAAACTGGAGATTCACAAAATCGGCCCCATTGCATGAACTTCCTCTGGGAAGTTAAATATTTGTGTTTCTGTTGTACCTCAGGGGTTAGGCCACTCTAGAGGCCGAAAAAATAGGCTTTTTCAGGATTTTTTTTCAGAAATACTACGAAATAAATCGGGATTCTAATAAAGAATATTTATTATACATACATATGTAGCAGTGACTGTATACAACAATTTTTTTGAAGCAATTAATTTCGAAACGTCAGCTGTGCAGCGTTTTTCCGATGACGTCTCTGTTTTTTAAGAGTCCACGACCGGCCTGTAATTTTTGAATTATAACAAGCCAATTTTTTGTTTTGATTTTATATAATAACTGCTATAAAAATACGTAGGTTCTTTTCAATATATTGATTTTTTTCCAAATGGCGTACTTCCAAAGTGGAAAGTGAAAAATTTGCCCAAAAAATCATTAGATAATTGTTAATAAGAAATTAACTATGCAATATAAAAAAAAATCCTACGTACTTCCATAGACAATGTGTTTTTCAAAATATATTCAATATTTGAAGTAATAAATCGGTTGAAAATTGAGTTATGTTTTCGGCTAAAAAATGCAGTTTTGAGATACACACGTTTGAATTTTTGAGTAGTGTAAAATCATGAATAATTTTGCAATACTTTTAATCTGCGATACCGAAAACCAAGTGCTTAAAGATTTTTCCCCGACCATAATGTTTTGGGACATCATTTTGAAGGTCTTAGAGGGCAATTTTAAAAAAAAAACGATTTTTCGTGAATTCTAGAATGGCCTAACCTGTTCACTCACCCAACGAGCGCCAAAAACTTTGAAGATATGTATTTGAAATTATGCCGATAAGTTAGTTGCTAAAGTAAAAGATAAATACATATCTTGGTGGGGTTGTTTATAAGATATCCTTAAAAATTCATTTTATTCAAGTTTTTAAATAAACATATCTTTAATAATGTTATCTGGTAGGTAGCCAAAAAAAATTTCATTTGTCTTCGAAATAAGAATGGATAACCTATATCTTAAGATTAACTAATTAAGTGTGTTTGATATGTATATCCGTCAAAGCAGTCTCTATTATGATGCGCTCGACGAAAAGTATAAAATTACCATTGTCTATGAAAACTCGAAGCTTTAACAAAATACGATATGAATATTATTTGGTGGGCTGTTTAACTTTATATTACCAATAGAACTGCTAAGTATTTTATTTGGAGGGGGTGGTGAGAGTGGTTGGCGCGTGACCCGAAACCAATTTCCATACATAAGCCGCGACTTCAACGACGATTGTTGATTTGCTGGATTTTAATTCAGCACACTTTGAGGGATTTTAAAACTAAGTTCCACGCTTAACTGGTTAAGAAGAACGAAAACCAAGCATTTTCCAAACAATAACAGTAGTAATGAAATAACAGATGAAAGAAAATGCTAGCGGTTCAGTTTTTGGTAAACATTTAAAGCAATACCTCTAAAATTTAATTTTTCTTTTGAATACATAATTAATAAATGTTCGAATGGCTATGATTTATACATATGTATTAACATATCTTAGTCAGCTCTAGGTAATGTTTATTATGGGTGTCAATATTATTTTACACCCATAAATGATGTTACGGCCGTAATTTTGATTGCTTTTTTACCGGTTAGTATCTTTAAATACGGAAAGATTTGAATACTTATCGCCGGGAACGATATTTTAACGAGATTAGAATTCTTTTTAGAAGACTAGATTGTACTGCCGTCAAAAATATCGGTACTGATTGCCATAGTTTGAACAGTGCATATAAATAGTATTACGACCGTAACATTGGCATGTTCAGTTTCTTTTACTTATAGAGTACGTTCTTGGTGAAGTTCTCTCAAATTATGGAGGTTGAGAGGAATTAAACGGATGAGCTTGTGGTGTACCAGAAATCGAGGAAAAACAATTCAGATAAGAAAATTACACTCAGAAGAAAAATTATTTAAAAAAAAGAAATATCAGCTTATTAAATTTAAATTTATTTTGTTACTTTTTAAAACCCTTTCGATTTAAATTTAAAAATTGATTGCAAAAAAGGTGGACGCTCTCTGAATCCAAATTATTTCGCAAGTGAATACCTTTTTTGCAATCAATTTTGGAAAAATTTAGGTTTCCTATTTAAATTTCGCATTTATTGAACATTTTCATGTTGCATTCGAATCGTAGCCCTACCGCGATTTCTTCACAAGCATACACTTCTGCATTAAGGACAATGGCTTTGCTTCTTTTCCCATCACCAATCCAAACTTAATTAAGGTGCCATTGTAAGCATAATTCGCACTTTTAGTCACTTCGCTAATGTTTCTACTTCTCGAAAAACAAAGTCTGACTAAAACAATGATGAAGCTATTTGTAAATACCGTCAAGCTCTTCCTGATTAATTAATACAACGAGTGCTCTAATTGTGGTTGACTGATATCACACAACTTTTTGTGTTGCTAAAAGCATAAATGTCAAACTCGAAAATTGTTTGTTGTTTATAATTTGTAGTTTTAGTTTAGTTTTTGCAAATATTTTGAAAGCAATTCATTTGTCCTTTGTATTGATTTGGAATACTATACATACTGAAATAAAAACATTAGAGTACCAGTTTGACAGTAAAAGTTATAATTGCTTAAATATACTGATTGCGTATAAAAAGCACATATTATATGCAAGCAATGCACACAAATTTTCACGATGTAAATTAGGTTCGAATTCAATTATGAATCGGAAAATGAAATAGATTCGCAATTTAAATACGAATGTTTTCGCATTAATTTAAATTTATTATGATAATTAAAGATGTTTCATTATAAATCCAATGTATTGCTTCAATATATTGAACTCAATATGTTTTCATCTCTAAATTGAAACTGTTTCGAATTAAAATAAGGATTTTCATTAAAAGTCAAAACAACTTCACTTTAAAATTGGTCGTGTTTAATTTTAAAAATAGTTTAATTTTCGAAATGTTCCCACTTTTTAGTTCATCTTAAAATGTTTTATTTTAAATACATCCTTGATTATTCCCTCCCCTCCCTCCCAGGGGTTACATACCTGAAAGAAAGGATATTGATTTTTAAGAAACATAGTTGCTATTCTCCGAAAGCAATAAAAACAAATTTTTACGAGGAGTATAATGCTAAAATAAAATGAAAGTCGAACAAAGAAGATGAATTCAAAAACAATAATAATGAAAACGAAATGGTTTGAAATAAAAATATTTTCGCCTCCAGTTTAAGCTTGTTAGAAATGAAAACTTTTCACTATAAAATCAAACTGTTTTCCGATCCTTATTTAAGTTGTCTCAATTTATGCAACTCTAACAGCTGAAACCATTACGAATTAAAATGGGGATTTTACATGTTTTCCCGGGTATTCGTTGGAATACTTAATTACGAAATACCCTGTTTACTTGTGACACCAGACTTGTGGATGTTAACGCGAATTAAAAGTAAAATCGACATGATTTTATTTGAATAAAAGTGACACGTTTTTCTGCCTTATTCCATTTATATTCAAATTATAGTCAAATTCACATGAAAGTCCTGAATGTGATCGGAGTGCTAATTGATTGAAATATGTATATCGAATGTTGTCAGGACGATTAAAGAGCCTTTATAGTGTTTAAGGTTCGCCATAGAACTGCAAATTTCGAAAATTTGCGCAATTTTTAACAAAATCATATTTTTAATCAAGGCTTTGTAAATTGCGGTTTTATATTTAAAATAAACGCCCGTGTTCTACATTCCGAGTTAAATGAAATTGAAAGAAACTTGCAGAGTTCCTTTTATGAATTCAAATTCCTTAGAAAACTACAAAAGTTGTAACAAATTCATTTCATTAATATTATCACAAAAACATCAAATTAAATTGATTTGATTTATCTATCGAATGATTTGAACTAAATTGAATGCACAAATTAATTCGAGTCAAAGACAACTGAAATTAAATTGCTATAAGTTTAGTAATTGTATTAAGGAATTTTAAATGCAGAGCGAGTTTGAACAGTCTCTTTATTATAATTTTGCATAGAGATACATATATAATTTTAATATCTTTTGTTGTTTCGAATAGATATTATTTTTACATGGCATTTTTACAACTCCTTAATTTGAAGTTATTTATAATTCAGCTTATATATATATACATATATACACTAACAACACAGTCAACGAAATTTTGTCGTCGAAGTAATCATATATGTATGCATGTAAATGTAATACTTAAGAATTTTTCATAACTTGAAAATACGAAATTGAATATTTTACATCATATTATTTTTTTAGGTATAATAAAGTCATATACGTATAGTAATCATAGGTATACGATTTGGAATGATAGACCCTTTTATTTTAAGACGCTTAAAAATCGCTCCTTAATATTATTTCAAATTACTAAGTAGTAAAGAACCGAAAATATACATTATATTTACTTTAGCAATTTGCAATCGTATCGAGCGACTGAGAAATAAAAATTACTTCGTTATCGTCATTTTTTAATTTATGTCTTTCAATTATACTCATTGTAGTGACTGGTTTACATATATGCACCCTAGTTTGTAAATAATAAGTCTACTAATAAACCAAACAAACAATTGTGCGCAAATAATGGAAGTTCACAACATTTGATCACAAAGTGAATGTTATTTAAGGTAGACTTCCAAAATTTCCAGTAAGGTCCCTGAGATGCACCATACATTCATATTTAGGGACTTTGAATCAGATTGCAAGGCATTAATAATCGCAGCGCCAATGATCTCTTTCCACTCAAATGTTATCCAATCCAAAGCGGTCTCGCATGAATTCATATCCTTTACGAAATTCTGATTTTTCTGGAATAAGAACATTGTTTCGCCCAACATAGGTTTCCAACGACTTATGCTTCTTTTCCATTAATATTTCATATAATGGTACCACTTTGATGGGATAAAGTAAACAAACTGAAGGAAAAGCGTTACGGGGTTTATAAGGACGACTCCTAAATTTGGTGCGATGCCAAAGATTCGTCTAGAACCACTGAATCGATTTGCTTGAAATCTTAGTAGTGAATAAAAAATAAGAATATTTAGTTATTGTTTTAGCGAGCTTTAGAAATCCGTTTTAGTTCTTATTTCTTTCAGTGAGCGCTTTTTAAGACCAAAAAGTATTTTCGGAGCTTAACACTTAAATAACTAACTTTTATGTTAGACGTGTTTTCAAAAATATTCAAGTTTTCCAATCTGTTAGTCGTATATATATTTATATAGCCTTTAAACAGAAGTAATTTCATATATGTATGTATGTTATGAAGGCGACATGATATTACATAAACAGAAACACCATTTGAGGCTCTATTTGACTGAGCAGCATTCAAAGTAATTATGGTACTTGTTGAGGTCAACCGCCTGCAAACGTGCTGTGGAAAGATTTGATTTACAGCATCCCCGACATTAGTTAGCTCATATAATTAGTCAAGTTCTGTGGTGGTGGCATGCAGCACGCCCGAAATGTCCTGGCAGCCACATCAGAACCATAAGTAACAAAATCGTCACTCGACCGACTTCTTAAGAGGGCACCTCCTTCGTTGAAGGTCAAAGATGAGGACACGAGCCTCAACTCGAAGTACCTGTTTTAGTGTCTAGGTTGAGAACACGAAAACCAGAGCATGCTACCTCCCGAGATAAAAGTAATAATTTAAGACGAGGAGCGAAGTACAGTGTTGGATGTTTCCATGAACTTTACTTTATGTGTCCTGGCCTCGCCTTGCTGGAAGGATTTGTTGCGGCACCCATGATAAGTATCATTTTGGTGCTAACACAGCGCGGTGAATGATGTTTACTTACAGGAGCCCTGGGAAACACAAATTTTCAAATTGGAGCCGCGTTCGTCGCTGTCGTTCCAGAGGAAGCCCGGGCTCCGTTCGCACATACTCGAGCAACTGGGTCTGGAAATAACGACATCTTCGCTCCTCCATTAAATCTGAAGATGTTTTCTTAAGTTAAATTTACGTCTCTGACCCACATAGGGAATTGCTGGTTGTTCGAAGTCGCTGGATTGGTGCAGGATCCGGATATCCCGAAGGGATTAAAAAATAAATTTTCAAATTTTCACTATATGCTGGGAGGAGTATGTGTACGTATGTCCCGGACCTGAGCAATCCCACCGGTGAGCTGGTTGATCAAAGCGGCGCTCCTCTGGAGCTCGTATTTCTTAATGGTCTGAGAAATACACAAGTTCCCATTGGCCTGGTTTAAAGGAGGAAGGAGCTGCTCCAAAAACAAACTTCTTCCCACTTTGGGGGCTGTGCGAGACCAACTTCTAATTAAAATTAATTGAAAGCCCCTTTGAATATTATCGGTGGTTTGTTAACATCTTGTTGGCCCATTAAGTGCTTCCCGAATTTATTGACATATATAGTATTCGCCTCGCACTGGCCGTAAGTTCGTTGAAGTCCTGCTCAGGAAGGATTCCGGCCGTGTTTACAATCCCTGGAAAGGAGCGATTGCGGAGCCTGTGTTTGTGCGTCCGTGCCCGGGAAGGTGTTTGCCTTCTAGCTTGAATTAATGAAGTGCTTTACGGGTCACTTCCGCAATAAAGTAGGCGGTTAAGGGTAAGCTGTAGAGGTTCTAGCAAAAAACACCGGGCCCGGGCCTTCGCAGGGGCCTTCGACCTGATAATCCAGTGCACCATTTGTGCTTCGAGGGCGTCGTCCTGCGCGCTTCCTGCCCCACCTAACCACTTTCATATTTTGCTAAATGGCCGCTGCGGGAAAATCGCACTCGACCATTTATTACTTTTAGCTACATTTCGCCGATAAACTTTAAGGATTTAACAAACGAGCGGCACGTGATGTGGTCACTCGAAGTGCTTTCCTGACCTCAACAAACTGGCAAAATTCGCCTTCAGCTCTTCCTTTTTCCTATCCGGGGTTTTTCGTGCACTAGAAAATTTATCGTTGGATTTTACAGGAATTACATCCAAATCCATTTACAGGAAATTCCTTATCGTGGCTACCGCTCTGCCTGTTTAGCTTTCCTGGAACGCCCTGCCTAGACGAGGCCACTCTAACCCAGAACATCCTCGGTCACGGATTAACCAGGAGACTATACAAGGAAATTGTACAATTATTTGTAACATTCGTAGATAAAACGAGGGCAGACGCAATACGGGAGCACGAAGAAAAATATTGAAAATATGTTAACAGGAAATGGGCAAAATTTTGAAGACGCCCCAATTCGATCCGGATCTCAATTCTCCCAATCAAATTGATATAAATTGGCAGGGAAATTTTAAGAACTTAAATGGAATGCGTTACATGAAGTCCAGGGTGCACCACTTCTTCATTCAGGAATTTCAACATTTACCCTAATTTTGAGGAAAATCCCGGAAATTCGAAACCTCCTACAAGGGCTGTCCGACGAACTACATTACTGGTCAAGTTAAGTTTCGAAAAACGTGAGCTCGAGGAACGTTTAGAGTTCTCCAACTGTTTCGAACTATTTAAAACACTTTAACGATCCAAACTTTTCTTTTTACCTTCAAAAGGAGGAGATCCTTTATAAACGTTCCCTGTACCTTTCCGGATGGAAATTATTCAGCAATTCTGATGCTGTAGATGCAGTGCTAGAAGACATGCGCTTTTGAGAAATAATTCGGTACTTACCGCATTATCACATTTTATCCTTTGAACGCCACTGCTGGCTCTGGCTTTGAAGTTCCACTCGATGTTGCGTTAAACGGGGGACTCACTCTCCGTCTTATACAGCACTTACTAGCCCAGCTTTAACAATACAGTCCAGACGTGCTTTTATTTATTAACTCTGTAAGAGCAATTTAAGTTTCAGTATTATGGTACTATTTCAAAGGCACTTTGTAATTAAATAACTACTATGTAATTTCAATTATTACTGGTAACGAATATTCAAAATTTCTCCTGAGTTTTTGTTAGTTGAAGTTATTTACCTCGAAAACACTCTCATATTATTACAGTAATTGCGAGGTATTCGTAAAATTTAGAACTAAGTGACCACTATTTTGGATCTGTTATTTCAATTGCCTTTTTCCTTTTTGTAATTGGATTAAAGTTAGAGGTACAGTATGTACATAATATTAGTTACGCTTCTGCATGTGTATATAAGTACCTATGCATTATAAATGTCAAAGAAAATTAGTATTGAATCGTGATAAGAGATACAAATGATGTTTTCTTTCTATAAATGTTTTCTTAAACATGTAAGTAAAGTGTTTAAGATAGTGATTGAAAAGTCATAAAAAAAGTTAAAGTCCACCTTCCCAAAATAAAAGTCCACTTACCCATTAAATTCAAATTGGGTGGGATGTTAACATTTAGTTTTCAAATTCCCAATTTAAAATTTCTCTAGAAACATTATGCATGCATTCCATTCAGTGTTGCGGCATTGCACACTTTTGTAATCATTTGCTTTGCCTTTAAAGGAAAAATCCACCTAATGATTTTTAAAATCTTAAAAGCTTAGCTCTTAAAAGCAATCTATTTCTTCAGAAAACCAAAGAAAAATAAAGTCGTAGCTTTGAACTTTATAGAGTCTTAATTCTTCTCAACTTTATAAAATCTTTCAAAATATAAAAGTTTATATTTTCCTATAAGCAATCGAACTGCTTGTTTTAAAAAATTATTTGTTTTAATAAATTACTATTTGCAGCCCTATTCTGCTATTGTCCTCATTAATTTTGCTTTAGAACTTCCAATTCTTTATAGTCATGTTTTTTAAGTTGAAATTAAATGTGTGGGATCGCATCTGTACTTTTATTGGCAATCATCGTAAGAGGACCATTTTATGAGGGTATAAATGGAACTTTGGGAACTAGTTTTATGTACAGTCCTTTTTGTAAATTATTCTTATCTGCTTTGGACTTTAACTAGATTGAATAAAACTGTTTGATATTTTGCACTAGAATTGTGGAATTGTGTACTAGTGGGAGGAATTAATTGTATTTGCAGATGCATAATTTTAAATTTTATGTTCGGCATTTATTGGTGACTCCACATCTCTATTGCCTAAACTAGTATAAAAACTTAATTTTTAACAGTTAGTAATGGTTTTTTATCTATAAAATAATTGAATTAAAAATGTCCTAGTATGTAATATATGTATTTCTTTTAAATTAAAAATTTTACTCGACAAACTATAAAAGCAATATTACTTTACACAAATCGTTGTGGAATTTTCGGGTTTGTAAACTAATACTACAGAAATTATGTCGAATATATAATAGGAAACCATTTGTATGACTACAGATTTCATATATAATTTACCGTAAAAATAGTAATGAAATATGTTTTGTTTCATACTGTCCATAATAATAAAGCATGCCAATTCGCGCCGTATTATCATATGAATATGATCCGCTCAGAAGCAATATATATGATTTAATAGTTTAATATTTATGTAACAAATGAACAAATTTGGCTTATTCATGTTGTATTTCTTTAAAATATAGGTAACAAGTGGTTTTATGTTATTAAACCATAATGAGACATTTAGGTACACACATACATATAAGCGGTGCTCTGATCCTACACTCGAACTTTACGTAGAAAGCGCTAAACTTTTGTCTTCCCTCGAAATATACGTAAATGACTTTTAGGAGGTGTGTTTGTTAAATACCTACTTATGGATGCTTGGAAGGAAATCGAGCGAGTCTTATTTAAAAGAAGGTAGAAGGTTATTAGAATTCGTTGCCAAATATAGGAGTTATTGGCAGTCAAATTCAAAATTAATCGAAATTTTCATTAAATTCGATAAGTTTTCATTTTGAACCCTCACTACTCCTAATTTTGGAAGCAATTGAATTTTTGAATTTTAGGCGTCATAAAAATCATTGTTTTCAGACATACATTTTGTGACAAAATTTGTAAGTATCACAAAGACGACATTATATTACTAAGCTATGTGCAATATTGCTTTTGTCCTGTGCCATGCTTAAACAGCAAATACTAAAATAGCTTATTTTATACAATAGAACGAAAATTGTAAGTAATGTACGAACGCAAATAAATTAAAGAATTAAAATTTCATATTATTAATGACAAAAGGTAAGATGATTTCTGATCATTATTAAAACTTGTTACAATAAACTTTTAAGGGTTTTCCATAGTACGAAGCCATCTTTGCATTAGTCCGATTTGAACTTGACCATTTTTAGGTCTATAGAAAATTTTTGGATATTTCATTTTAACTTAAGACCCCAATATTAAGATTAACGACGTCAAACTTTTATTGTAGTGTTTTGATTTCATAATTAAGCCAACAACGACGTCTGGGTTTATATTGAAATTAAGCGCCCAATTTTAAAAGAAACAAAATGGCAGATTTTTACAAATTTCAAGTTTATACCAACTTATTTGAAATAATTCAAAATTATAGCTTCAGAGCAATAAAGCACATAAATACTAAGGACCTGAATATGAAATATAGCTAAAACGAATTAACTATAAGTGTGTTAATTCGTTATAAGCCAACTTTCTGATTGAACTGTGCGAATTACTTATCACAACTGAATTTGAACATTTTATGTTGTCATCGGCGTGAATAAATTTTAATAAAAAAATGATACATGGAATTCAACCTGCATGCTACTTTTTTCCGTTTTATTGTTAGCGTTTTGGACAACTGGAAGTAGTTAAGGGGTTTTTGTTAACATTTTTCAATAATTTAATCTGGAATCATCAAAGATTAAATCTCAGAAAGAATTCTCAGAGGTCTTAAATAGTACGCCTACCAATGTGATGCCTAATTTTATATACAAATACAATATATTTCAAACTCTATTTTAAAACTCATGTGAGTTGCAAGATCTAAGAAAGGCTTCAAAAACGAAAACGCCTTAAAGAAAAGTGTTCCGACCTAAAACCAGATAAATTTGAATTCTTCGTCATATTTCAAATTAGTTTGATTGTTGTGTTAACTTCGTCACAATCAGTTTAGTAATCAGTTCAAAACTGAACATTTCTTTCAGAAGAGGAGTTTATATTTGCGTTGGGATTGAAGTTGGGATATAATTCTTCTTCGAAACCTTTCTTATTTTTTTGATTGTGTCTGCTCTATTAAAGGATATGAAATCGATATAATTGAGCAAATTTTTAAAACTCTTTCGTCTGGAAGCAACACACAAAAGCCTCGAAATCTGACCAGATAACCGGGCGGACGTGAGCCACTTAATTCCAGTTCTGGAGCAAACTAAACGGAAAAAACCGGGGAAACTTTACTAATTTCGTATTCAAAAGCACAGTTCGTGTAGAGGCCAAAACCTAATACAACTCGACCATGGCGTGTCCGGGAAAGTTCGGAATTAGTCACAATTTCCCTCTCAATTGCCCCATTAGGGGTTTGGAAACAAGTTTCAATCATTTTCACTGGCTCCGCCCTGGAAGCAGCCCCGATCCCCAGCCCCCATTAATTTATGGAATGAATGTGCAGTTTAATTACTTTGGCAGTGTCTCTCGATTCATTAAACTTTGGACGGCCCGATGCTAATTTTGATTTCATGGTAATCCTTCTTGAAATCATATTGGTCCCACTAGATCTGGCCAAACAAAGTGCCTAGTCTCATGACAGAGCAAATTGATTGAGTTTGCATAAGAGATTGCCGCTCTGCATGAATCATTAATCCAGGACCCATCCTAGACTGTACATGGGCAACTAATAATCCTTATGCAAATGGCTTTGCCTGGGGGGTGGATTTGGGCCGGGGTTTTCATGGCGGCTGAGCATCAATTTGATTGCAGCAGTATCGAATTTCGCTCAATAAAACATTTTTACCCAGTTACAATTGGCTATAAAACCGAGCGGATAATTTACGTCTCGATTGATGGCGATATTAATTTTTGCAAATGCCTCGAAGGGGTTGCAATTGCCGATGCAGGTGACCATGTCCCATTGGAGACCTCAACGTCGAATATTTCATAATAAAATTCGGAAAAAATTCCGCATTGCGACACGAGTTCTCCTGTAAATGTTACATTTTCCGTATTTCGTTAAAAAATACATATAGGGAGTATCCAAATTGCGTTTGCAACAGTATGTCTTTTAATTAAATAGCTACAAATTAAATGTTTTAATTATGGATTGCAATCTGAAGCTTTAAGGTTGTTGAAACGTAATCAACTTTGAGGCATGAAAATAGCATCCAGTCTTTGGAAAATTCATGTTCGTCCTTTTCAAGTGGCGACGCATGTGTTTGTCATAAAAACTGTACTACAGTTCGTTTTTATTCAATTAAAAAATAATTGAAGACTATTGAAAAATGCTTATCAATCGCCAGCTGCGAAAAAATTGTAGTTTTATGCATATATGTTTGACGACAGAAAAATAAGCAGATTTGAAATCAGCAAAATATTGACGTAAAGGCTGTGTTAACTCTTGTTTTAAAAAACTGGAATTTTTAAAAAGTTGAAACAAAACTATTATAAACCAAAATAATACTCCATCGTGACTGGTAAAAAATTAACTTGCTTTGTTAAGTTATTTTAGGGTACATATTTTCAAAATTATTTCAAATAATTTCAGATCGGAAGACACAAACATTTAGTAAGTTGTAGCCATTTAATTTAATGGGATTTCTATTTTTTGTTTTACAAACGCGCAATTTGAATTTATAACTTTCATAATTATTAATGCCATTAATTACGAGATTTTTTTATAAACTGCTTTTAATTTCACTTTCTTTTCTAATTATAAAAAATTGATTTTAACTTTTAGATAATATTTGAGCAATAATCTGGAGAAAAAAGTTTCGTAAGTATATATGATAGTTGTTATAACATAATGTAACATATTTTTAAAATTTGAAGTGAATTTGAGATGTATGTATAAAACTAAAGAAAAAATTGCTTGAGGTAAAGGGAATGAAAATACTGCTGGAAAAAATTTAATAATGACAAAATTATATACTTACCTCTCTATGTGTTTTAATGTACATACATCATTACATATTTTTAAAAAAAAATATTGAATAAAGTTCATAAGTATCTCGATTTGCATTATTTAATAAATGATACTACTTTTGTTATAAATTCTTATATTTTCAAGACAAAAGAAATTAAAATTTTGACGTTTCTGTTGTTTTCTAGGGAAGTAATAAGCGTATGTTTGAAATATTTATATTATAATATAAATTTTTGTTTTATAATTAGGCTTGTATATATAGTATAGATAGGTGAACTCGATATAATTAGGATACTTACATTACAAGCGAATTTTTTTAATGCTATCCACGGTTGGCAGTAGAAGTGCCATACATCTGAACAAAAATTAAAAATATTTCATGATCTATGCATATGAGTTTTAATACTAAAGTACGCAATATTAAGCTAACCAAATGAATATTTTAATAAATACATAATTTAGGTATTCTTATAATAAGCAAAAGAGTATTATTGAAACTGAAAATGATTTTGTTGCTTTGTTTTCTTTTACAGCGTCTACAACTTTAGCGATAAATTAAAAATACTATATGTATACAGACAATATACGTACATATATATTTACATATTGTGAGGAAGGTGAGTAGACTTGTCCCTTATATTATATCGTTTTGATAGTTTTTTTTACAATGGGTGGTTTTAGGTTGACTCTGCCAGATTATTGGCATGCCCATAGTCAATTTTCGTGCTAAATTTCGCCAAACAAGAATTATCATTTTATTCTATAGTTCATTTATATAACTAACCTTATGTATTTAGACACATTATATTTAATTGGGTGAATTTTTGCTAACTGAATGGCCTACAATGATAATGAGTCTAATAAAGTCGAATCGACCATGAAATTTCCTCGTTGCCGTAACGATAAGGGTTTGAAAAGTAAAACGGCCACCCCCGCAGGCGGGCTCCTCCCTGCTCGTTTTCGTCGGTAAAAGCCACGTCAGAGTGCTCATGTTCCATTTTTCGCTGCATTAACCATTCCGATCGTATTCCAATTTAAGATGAGCAAAACTCCCGAAAGCTGAGCGAGCCCGCAATTACTTAATCGCATTACACGGCACCGACTGCTCAAGGATCTAGTCTTTAAATTTTATGTGCGCGGGGGGAGGGCTATTGTCAGACCATTAGATAAAGAGTGTCCTCATTTAACTCCTCGAACCCAAAGGTTGCCGACAATCGGAGTGCTTAATTGGCACCTGGGAATAAAGTATGCAGTCATTATTCCCGGCTCCAGTTACGGAGGGAGCCTCTGGATCGAAAGCCATTACCAGCTGAAGGTGGCAAATCAGAGTGTGGACTTTTCATAGATCCCCTCTGGTAAATACACCGAGAAACAGATAAAGTGAATGAACTATTTTAAGGGGACTTAAATTTGAATATTGATTATGCGATGTCCATTGGGATTATTCCGGCGGGCTTTCTAGTGCTCATAAATCCTTTTCTGGCCATGAATATTCACTCCATTGTCAGGACTCGTGCCTTTCTGCACCAGGAGGATAATGGAAAGGGATTTTCGGCGCAGTTCTTAACGAGGCCGGAGGCACTTTGCCGGGACATCACACTGGCTAAATGGCGTCCTGTTTTCGTTTGCTACTTGACTTCAGGAGCAGGAGCCCGTTCCTTGTGATATCGCTTGAAGCGATCTGACCCAGTCGCGATTTACGACATTCCACCAGTGGCCCTAATTATGAACCCTGGCGCGCTTTATTTTTGCAGCCCGAAAATCTCTCCAAATCCTTAAATTTGTAATAAAAGCCGTGCTCTCTGCCGGATAGCGCTGCCTTTTATTAAATATTCTTTGTAACCGACATTTTTTCATAAACAGATCTGCTCAGTGACATTGGAACAAACCTTTTCGCCCAGCCAAGCAATTCGCTGAATTTAGGCCGCCTCGAGTTAAACGCGAATTGAATTCATGCTCCACTCGGAGTGCTTATGAAAAATTGTCTCTTCCTCAAAGGTCCTGGGCTTTCAAAGAGGAACTGGAGTGGAAATAATGCTAAAAAACCAGTGCTTGGAAACACAGAATACTAACATTCATAACTGCATAATTTCACAAATTATCCCTGTCCCGGTCGTCTTTAAAGGATTCTTTTCCATACATATTAAGAAATGTTTTAAAGGGAATTTAATTGAAATGCTAGGACACATATGGCGCAAAGCGGATCTCCGAAACAATGGACGGATTCATGCAAATTTAATTTTCAATGACATATAAGGGGAACTCGCACAAGTGTCCTTAAATTTTTAATTTTACCAAAAACAGGATGCTTTTGAACTACAGAGACGAGTTCACGCAGAAGGTGCTTTTGTTTGAGTTAAGCAAAAATTTGCGTAGATATACACACATCTTAACTGCGTTTAGCATGCGAGACACGAAGCAATTTTTGACGCACAAACAAACACAACCATATCATTGACTATGCCAGTAGTAAATGTAAGCAATTCCGCATCGAAACTTTCATCCATTATGAATGAATTTTGCATTGAAATATTCTGGGATGGATCTTTGATGTTACCTTACCTATTTATCGAAATCAATGAAAGTAAGCTGAGGAAATTACCAAAGAAGGAAAATGGTTTCTCAATAGAAAATTTTCAGTTATCCGAGAAGTTGAGTTCTATAATTCCCTTCTACAAGGTGAATTGTAGTCCCTCAATATGCAATGCACTAATTATTGACGGAAATGTCTTAATGCAATTTTACGTACTAAGTTTTATACCAATCACCACCACTTCAGGTATTGAACAAAATTATTAGTGTCAAACAATTTGGTTACAAGGCACAATTGTTTTCGTATTTTATTTTGTTGCCTTAACCAATTGGCATTAAACAATAATATTTTGAATAATTGCTCCTGCATATAATATAATATTTAGAAATAAACATTTACTGGCAAAAAATTTAAATACAATTTCAAGAAAATACTCCCCACCCCATATCGTTGTTGCGATGAAAAAACAAAGAAAAGCTATTGTCATTATGCCAGATTACGCAACATTATGATTTACATAAGTTTGTATTTTGTAGCTTTTGGGAGCTTGGGAGGGTAAGTGAATATATTTTTTGTAATCTTTTATGATGTCCATGGTTTTCTTCGTGAAATCAAAAAAGATTCATTCCTAACGAAGAGAAGAGATGCCTCTATAGCTTTTGAGGATTATTGCCCCGCATGACCTTTTTATATGATTATTATAAGTAAGTTTTTATGTCTGTTTATGTTGTAGAATACGCCAAGGAAATGGAAATACCATCACGTTCAAACTGAAATAAAGACGGAAATAATAAGGCTGATATGCTTTTATATATTATATGTAGTAGGAATGTACGAACAAAAACGCTCAATTGCCTTTAATTGAACGGTTGACCAGCACACATTTTGTCTTATAAGATAACAAATTAAAATAAAGTAAAATTTTCGTTCAGTAGAATTTTTTACGGAAATGTCGTGAAATGGAATAAGCTTTAATGTATATAAGAAAACTAATATATTATTTCTCTGAATTGTAAAATTATTCCCTAAATTTATTTGTTAATTTTTATTTTATTTTATTTTGTTTTATTTTATTGAATATACATAATTTTTTAACGTAGATGAATATTCCTACACAATTTCATCAAAATTGATGAGGAGACATCAAACTTAATTTATTTCTGCCTTCTTCAACTTCAATAGAATTTACTCAGTTTTAAAGAGAACATCTCAAAAATCGCAAGGGTATATTTTATTCAGGGAAATCTAAACCTTAAATTAGGAAAAAAAGCACAAAAAGTCAGCTTGAACAGAACGACTCCTCAAACTCTTTTTAAAGGGTTTAAAAATATGTTTGTAGAAATTAAATGCGACGGATGTTAGCATATTAAAATGTTTCTAAAAATTTAATTTCAAATATTTTTCAGTTTTAGTGTGTGCAAATGAGTCGTTCATATAATTTAGAAGACAGCACCCAAACATTCGCCAGACAGAAAGAGGGTATTTTCGTTTTCAAATTGGTAATCTACACGAATGTAATTAATCGTGATTTACTTCCTCCCACATTGACTGAGCATTCTCACCGTCAAAACTCAAATAATGGAATTACAAAAAGATTAGAAATACCCTCAAATTGCGTGATATCATCACTTCCTAGACCCCCACGGAGAAGGTCCTACGGTAATGATGGTAAAATATTATGAGCACCGGGGAGTCCTCGCTTCCAGACGTTCCAACAATTTATAATCCCCGTATCTTGGGAGACCCAGGAGGTGAGCATATTTTTGAAGTTGTCAACAGGCTTTGATACCCATCTGGGAGGGAAAAAATTAGGAGATTCAGAAAAAATGTATAGCTTTTAATTAAAAAAGTATATGTATTAAGAAAGCAGCAGGACTTTCTTATGCAGGGTTTTTGTTTCCATTCTTCCGAGTAATTAAATTAAAATCAGAGGTCCATGGTTTGGGTGATTTCTTGTAGTAACCTATGCCCTTGAGCACATATTTCTTCGCGGCTAATGAAAAACCGCCCGGGACAGCAGCTGATATATTGGCTATGCCTATTTTCCATTAGGAATAAATTCTTAATCAAACAAAAGCAGCATGCCATCCCCTGCCCGCGAATACATTATGGTCTCAGGATTCAGTGAAAAAAGAAATCCGGCGCCTCGTCATCTCCGCCTTTTTTGGGGGGTAGTCGGTTCGGTGGTTAAGAATTCGTTTTTACACGTTCGCCACTTCCTGGGGTAAGATGGTAGTACCAAGGAAATGAAAACTTTTCTTTAGAAGAATTTCAAAGGATTTGATCTCGGCACAGTTCCAGCATCTCAAAGGCCCTGGAGACCGAAGGACACGCCGCGGCGCGCCTCGCGCCTTCAGGAAGACGGAAAGGAACAATGCGGCAGCGGCGTTCTCGCCTCGTCGGCGTTTCAATTTGGATATTACGTTGCTGAGCTGACTGTAAAGTCGCAGGACGGTCCCCGGGGAACGCCCGATAATACTCCTCTTAATAAAGCGCCTTACCCGCCGTCCTGCGGGGCCATCCAGACGCCTGTAGCCACTTCGTGTAATGCCTCTGCTAAATGAGTTCAATTAAAAAACTTTAAATGATTAATGGTAATTAAATGGCGCTCTGGCGCGCAAGCCACGCCCACGTGACTAGGGAGAATAATTTAATCCCGCGATCGTATTATTTCTAAATTGGTTCAACAGGATATTAATCACTGGAAGCTGCCGGACATTAATAAGGAGCGCGGCGTCGACGGAAGCCCACTGCAAACTTATCCGGCAACTCTGCCATGTTGCGCGCCCCCGACTCAGATTGGTAAATTTTTAATTAATAACGCAACTCGATGTGGACGTTGCTGGAAATTATTGCGAGGATTATTTTGCAATTAAAGCGCAAGTCGTGTCGCCCAGAACTTAGCTAACGTTGCGCTTTTCTCCGGTGGAAAGGGCCACTTTGTAACGTTCTCACCCTTACCACTTTTGGCCGAGGTACAGAACTTTCGTGAAGTGTGGAATCCTTTTAGGTGTTGAACGCAACCCTTCAGATTTTGTAGGGCAGATGTCCTTTTACGGTGATAAATGGTATTTCTCCAGGAATAGTTCTCAGAGTGATTTTGCTTTCCAAATCAAAGTATATTTTCTCTACCATTAAAAAAAACAGTGTCGATGTAGCATTGAAGAAAGTAAAATTATTGTTATTTGCTCCAATTACGAACAGCATACTTGAAAAGAATTACTAAATACTTATTAAGCCAAACCAAATTAAATATGTAGGTATATGTTTTTATCATATGCATATCAAACACAGGCTTCTTAAATGACGTTATTTTTTTAGCTTTAAATCACCAATATAAGGTTTTTTGGATTATTTGCTTATGAGGGTTCAACACTTATAATTACAGACACTACATACAGTAGTAAAAGCAGTAATAGGTAACTTCACAAGAAATTATTCATAATAATATATTTTAATTTTTGTTAGTCTACTTAAACTTATTTATTTTAATTTGTCCATAAAATGTATAGCTAAATTGTGAATTTTTAGCTTATGTACCTATTATTTTCATCACCACTGTATCTATCAAAATTATGAAATATCACAACTATCCATTATACTAAAATGTCCAAAACCAACAGTTTGGACATTAAAAAAGTTTTAGCGACAATTATAGGGATATGGAATATTAATTTTATTTTCCTACTTGTCCAAAAAGCCAATTTAAGCACCTACGTTATCACTGTATAATAAAATTTGTAATTTCCTGCCTTTTAAAAAGCTGTGTACATTTTTCGTCATTATATACTCATTTTTCATTTCTCCTACTCGATGTGTTGATTTTAAAATATAATTTTGTTGTAATTTGTACATATGAAAAAAATTTCTTCGCTATTATCTGAAATATTTATGAATTAATCGACATCGTTTATGCATGAACTCAGAATTTTAAATTAAACCATAAAATAAAAATTTGTAACGAAGTTTATTATTGGCTACAACTTTTACATATTATCAAGCCCTCCTGAAAAATACTATCATGTTGCTATCGATCTTATTCGACAAAACTATTCTCTTCAAATCTTACGTCGATTCAGTGCTTTCATTAGAGAAATATGATTTTTGGGTTATCTAAGTTGATTTTAGCTGAAATATTAAAAACAATAAATCATAGAAAGTAGAAGAAAAAATTACAAAAAAAAATATTAACCATTGGTTTGTTCACCATATCGACTAATTATAAATTAGTTTGTAGATTTAACACAAAACCTACAACACACATCACTCAAACATGTAATTTTACTCAATTTTCGTGTCTTTAATGTAATGTACCTTCAAAATTTTAATAGTAGTAATGATAAATTGTGAAACGATTTCTAAATATGTCGCAAATATGGATCATAATTAAGTTGGCTTAAAACTTAACCTATAACTTTAAATAATATAATTCACTCAAGGAAAGAATTAAGTACCGGTCAATTTGACCGGTCTTGATAGGTTCAGTTTTGAAGATAAGTAACTATCCTAACGACAGAAAACTAGTGATGTTTTTATTACATAACCGGTAATATACTATTTTTGAACTTCTTCAGGAAGGAATATTTTAAAGGTGGAAAAAGTGGTTTTATATCTCATTTTATTACTTGCTTAATTTTTTCACCAACAGCTACCCAGTAACTAAAATATAACATAATATATAATATAATATATATCCTCTTAAAACTAAATTCTTACATTGAAAAATAAATATGTAAATTTGCTTCTTCAAACATCACCTTGCCTAAAATAAATTTCAAAAACCCATGTTAAAGAAAACAAACTTTTTTTTAAATCAAATTTTATAATACACTCAAGTAGGTATAATGTGCAGGGCTAAAAAAAAATCCCAGCTGCCGTTTCTCAAAAAATATCTAAGAAAATTTGAAAATGATTAGCAGTCGCAAATACAGCGTACTTGAAAGGTAAACAAATTATCAACGCAAACATTAACTCGCGGAGAAGACAACGAACGTGTTGCCTCAAAATTTATGGCCGCGATAAAAGGGCCCATCTGCGCTGCCGGGGGTACTTTAAAGACAATTCAATTTCTCTTCGACCGGATGCTGGATGTTGCGGAGCCAGCGGGATGCATCTCGATGTTTCCAGAGAAGCTCATGTATAAGAGATGAACTCGCAAGGCGGAGGGGAAGAAAAGTACCCGAAATCGAGTCTCTTGGGTGTCTCTTCCGGTGGCTTTAAGAAATCCCTCGAAACGGGCGGTTACAAGATCATGCACCAGGTCCAGCAAAAAGTTGTCAACGAGGTGATTTCGTCACGTATCGATTCCTCAAAAAACGCCGCCCTTAATCATGCCGAGTGAAACTCAAGACGGCCACTGCACCCCCGTAAACAAGTTGCGGACAAATTGAGTTCCGGCGAAGTTTTCTGCTGGAGCGCCAGTGGCAACTCCAGTGACCCTCCACTGCCCATCAAAACAAGTAACTTAATTTGTGCGAACTTTTTCCTGTCAGCAGTGGGCGGTCAGAGTTACGACTCATAGAGATTTGATAGTTTTTCCTCGGCCGCTGGATGTAGGGCTCCAGTTTCCGGGTCGATTCCCATGCTTGCCAAGTTTTCTCCCCTTCCTGTTCCTGTCATGTTACATTTGATGTCCCAGCGTTGCTCTGGTCTGACCTTTCCTTCTTTCCCTCGCCTCGGGCTTCCTATTGTAAATTTTGATTAATTAGTTTTCTACCGATGTTTCTGTTTGTTTAAGGAATCTGGGTATAGGTGATGTTTATTCAGCTTAATTTTCTGCCAGGACCCGAGCGCAAGGTAAAAGTCTACTATTTCGTTCGTAATCCGATAAAGAGGTCTGATGTCTCATTTTATCTGATTACCTGCCTCAAGATATACATGTAAATCTTTGAAAGGTTCTTGAAATGAAATCCTTTACGATGAAAGAAGGAAGAAGTTTTCAAGGTGGATGGTTATAGAAGATAAGATATACACATGCCTATATTTCTTTTGCAAAATGTGATTATGTGATTAGCAAATCCTTTTGGAGTTACAACATTCAATCTCATTTTCTGTGCAATATTGGATAGCATTTACATGTTTATAAAAAAGTATGCGATGGTTAACAAATTCTGATCACCTTTAATCTTTGAATACATCAGAACAATACCTCAACTATGTAAATTCATAAATCGTTTTTCATATGCAAACATAATTACTGGTCGAAGTCTTGCATTTTTCTATGTCAGTATGGATCAAATCGGGCCTAATTATACATTTACAAAATTGGATGGAGAATGGTAATGAGAATAATGTAATGATTATAGCCCTTATATTTTTTTAATATTTTCAATCAAGTCCCGAGTAAAAATGAAAAATTTTAAAATTGTGGCTGTACAAGGGGCGTACAAGGGCCAAGTATTAATAATTTTTTTGGGGCGTACAACGGTCGAACGTGGTAGTCTTGCAGGACATTTGGGCCGTACAAGATTTTGATACCTCCGATATACGGTCGCACATGGGTCGTACAGGGGCTATTTTACCTAGAATAGGGACTTACAGGGGTCGTACATGGGTCGTACACGGGTCGTACAGAGGATATTTTACCTAAAATAGGGACTTACAGGGGTCGTACATGGGTCGTACACGGGTCGTACACGGGTTGCTTAGCAATAAAAAGCGGGGCGTACAGGGGCTGTACATAGGCTGTTTTTAAATAAAAATGGCCGTAGAAATTTTGGCGCGGCTTATAAATAACAAATGTACTAAAATAAATTAAAACCCAAAATAATTCATTTTTTAATATAAATGTTTTATTAATTCATTTTTGCTTATTTAAACAAAATAGATATTTTTCTTAAAATTATAAATTTAAATTTAAATAAATTCATATATATATATATTACTTTAATTTTAAATAATTTAAAGGTTTGTAAAAGTTGTGGGTGGAGATGTTTCATTTAAATGAGAAGGTAAAGTGTACGAAGGTGATGAATAATTATTATACTGATAAGGATATTGCGAAATTGGAGAATAATTGGCCGTAGGATTTTGTTCTGTGAATTGTTGTGGGTGGTAATATGGCTGGTATGGTTGATATGGTACTTGGTGATGAGGATATTGATGATAAGGGTTTGGGTAATAATTTTGTTGATGTTGCTGTTGAGAATATTGTTGTTCTGATGCTTGTTTCTGTTGATATTGTATTTGGTCTTTCGGTTCTCTCCCTGGTTCATCGTTTTTTGGAGTGTTTTCTGTTTCCTGGTGTATTGTTTGTTGATCTGATTTGTGGTATTTTGGATCTTGAATTTTATTGGGATTTTTCGAAGTTTGTTTTGTCTCTTGGTGTTTTGATTTTAAATTTTCATTTGATGTATGTTCTCGCAATTTTTGTTCTGGTACTTTTTCCTTTTCTGATCTGATTTTTGGTCCTAGTTCCTGATGATTCCTGATTCCTGATTCCTGATGGTGGTCCTGCCTATGTATTTCTTCATTTTCTTTGTCATCTGATGATGAACTCAATTGGTCGTCAAAAGTTGAGTCTGTAACAATAGAAGAATAAAATTTCTTTAATAAGAATATCAAACGTTTTTACAGTTATTCATTATTGAGGTTTCTATTTTACATTAATCACATGTTTAAGTAATTATACCTAGTTTTTTTTTTAATGGTGTATTTTGACAATATTCTTCCAAAATTCCTCTTTTCTTTTTTCGACTCTCTTGAACTCGGAGTCTATTTTTTTCTTTCTCCTCTTTAACTACCTCTTCCGGCTTCAGTTTCTCCTTACAATAGTGGATTTTTTTCTTGACGACGTCATTATACTTTCTGAAGCTCATAACAACTCCATGTTCATGTTTCAGAAATCCTATAACAATGTTTATTAGATAATTAATGGAAAACATATATATTTTTATTTGACAGTTATTTATCGAAACTTACCCAAAATAGCATCCCTGACGGCTGGCCTTTTTTCATTCATTCTTGCTGCGGTTTCATATTGCAAAAGCTCTTCCGGAGTAACAATTTTCATCAGCAATTCTCTAACTAAAGTAGAAGGCCTACCATTAGCCTTACTCTCACTCGCATCAATGTCTTTTTGTGGCAAAAAGATTCCTGTATTTTTGTGTAATTCCATCTGTATTGACCATAATAATAATAATTGCTTTAATAATTAATTCACAATAAATTTCTTTAAGTTACCTCATTTTCCTTGTCAAGAGAGCATGGATCTTTCCTCCTCATAAGTTTCTTCATGGATTGAAGTATTCCATCAAATATTTGCATGAATTGTGGTGTAACTGGAAATTATAACAGAATTAGAATTGTTGCTTAAGTATTTAGCTGTCTAATATTTTGATACTTACTTTGGGACCTCCAACTTTCACAAACACAATCCAAGCAATTGGTACATGATGTATTTTCATTTTTATCCGACGAAGAGCATTTTTCTTTCTCATTTTTGAAACTGTTAGACGTGTTTTGACCCAATGCAGGAAAATTGAAAATTGATTTTTCCATTAGCTCCATGTTTTCCTGTTGAGCTACGGCCTTTAATTTTTTTGAATTTTTAATTTTTTTTTTCTCAGACATCACTGCTGCGGTAAATCCCTTTTTTAATACTCGACCAAAAACGTCAATATTTAGTGATTCCAGATAATATTTATCAGCTGAAACAAAATATCAAATTAAAGTTTATGTATTTAACATCATTTTATATCCTATAAAAGTTATATGTATTGAAGTTCCTTACATGTGGCATTTCATAAGAAACAATTATGGTATTTATAATTTTTCTCGATATTAGATATGAAAATAAAAAATATGCAATTTTTTAACAAATAACATAATAAAAAAAACCTAAGACAGCGCAAAAGTACTTAAGTACAAAAATACTTAAGTGCGCGCAACCATATCAATACGATATAAGTACGCAGTGATGAAATCATTGGACGCTTCTTTAAGGTTCTCTTGTGTTAGATAAAGATGTAAACACTTATTGTTCACTTACTTACAATCATAACAATTTTAGAAAAAAAGGGATGGGATCGGTTTTTCCCTTAACCCTTTCGCTACCAGAGCCTCAGGGGAAAAACCGCCACCACAGCTCAGACGTAATTATTTATTTAAATATTATACCAATTGTCATTTATTTTTGTGGTATGTATCTAAAAGGAAATGAACACCCGTCACAGATTTGTGACGCCGAGCTCAGGTAAAAAAATCGGATCGTCACATATATGTCACGCTGGTAGCGAAAGGGTTAAGAAGCAGGTATAGACGGAAGGTGCCACAGTTGAAAGATAGACAATATAATCAACATTTCGTCTTAATGAAACATATTCATTTATATAAAAATATAATAAATATGCAAAATAAAGTAGATACATTTCTAAACAATTTTTTATTAAAAGTAATAAATATTCATAAATTTTGGAAGGAAAATAATTTTTGATGAAGGAACTTCAATAAATATAGAGTATATTTGCTAGATATCAATGTTTTGGCGCTAATATTATTAGTTTTTAAAGATTGAAAAGTGTTATTAAATGAATTAGTTTTAAGAACATAAAAATGATACTTACATGAAATTTTTAATATTTCTGCTTCATAAATAGTTGTTATATTATTTTCATCAACCCACGGCAGATCGCCTTTCCAGCCAACTTTACTATAGTTCTTAATCACTTTATTGATGTCACTCACTTTAACATTTGATATTTCCTTTGTCTCTGGCCAGAATATTAATGCCCACAATTTTTTTTTCTTTTTTAACATTGAAATGCACTAGGTATAAGAAATTCGGAATATGTTCACAGGGCGATTGTTCACTGCTAACTGATAGAACTCGAGTTCTTTTCTGCCTGAAGGAGTTGCGCAGGTTAGAGAAACGCATTTGGGATTCGGGGAAAATGAGTAAACAACACGGGGCTGTTTTCCCCGTTGCACGTTCGCAATTCTTTGTTTCAAACTTCGGGAATGTAAACTTGGCGCATCGCCTAATGAGATGCGCAGCCGTTTTTCAGGGTTCGGACTAGTTTTTGATGTAATGGGTTTTTTTAAGACAACTAATGCAGTGTAACCAAAAAGGATTCTCAATATTCTGAATCTTAGCTTCGAAAGAACGAGAAGTACTACTTCATTCCTTCAGCAATGACATTATCTAAAAAAATTTTAACGGCATTAGTGAATTAAAAAGTGGTGTTTATTTTACTAGTTACAATAAAAATGCCAAAAATTAACCCATCTAGTGATCTAAGTGATTATAGTCGGAGTAGACGATCAGAATTATTAAGAAGATTGAAAAATCAGCGACCACTTATACAAAACAGGTGAGATTAATGAAATCTGTAGCAAAATCCATTTCATACAGTCATTAACATTGCATTAAAAATTTTGTAATTATAGGAATACACCTTCAGGTTCAAAAAAACCAAGATATCAGGGTACTGATGCAGAATTATTGGCGTTACCAAGTAAGTTATTTTTTTTCTCTCAATTATCATTATTATTACCATCACTGCACGTGACTATGAATAATGAATAGCTTTTTATTTATACGATGGGATTATTTATATAACAATAGCAAGGGCGTTCATCAGGATTAAAAATAATTTAGAAATAATTTCGATAACCGATATACCATCTCATCTTTAAAAAATGATTTTTCCGAATTTGTTATTCTATATCGAGTTTCATAGAAGTCATATAATTCAAATTTTTAAATACAATTCTATAAATTTTATGATAATGCAATATATTT
Source organism: Tolmerus cingulatus (assembly GCA_959613345.1). Taxonomy (NCBI): domain Eukaryota; kingdom Metazoa; phylum Arthropoda; class Insecta; order Diptera; family Asilidae; genus Tolmerus; species Tolmerus cingulatus. The sequence goes on from OY390707.1 coordinate 46,866,946, forward strand.
ATCAGGGTGTGGGTACCACTTGGAATATTGTGATTATTTTATGCATCTACTGATTTTTTACTGAAAAAGAAAAGAATAGGAATCTACGACTTTTAATTAAAAGTCAATCAGTTAGCTGATTTTATTTCAAACAAAAATTGTGTATTTTTATTTTTGATAATGCATTTGTTATACTTTTTTATTTCCCCAAATATATTATATTTATTTCAATAACCTTGAATTGCAGACCAACTCGAACAGAATTGTGAGATTCCCCAGAATACACATCATGAAGTTGAAGGAGACATTACTCTTAATAAAGATATATCAATGAATCATATAGGAATATTTGAAAACGTGATAATTGCACAGCAAAATAGACATGAAGAACTTCAATCATCGGAAGCAGAAGAAGGTAGTGATCGAGATCGACACAGACATGATGATAATGACGATAATAGTGATGAAGATAATGACGATGATGACAACGATAATAGTGATGAAGACGAGGATGATCATCCTGATGACGACAATAATAATGATGAAGACGAAAGTGAAGAAGAAGAGGAAGGTGAATCAACAAGTCAAGACGAATCAGAAGATGAAGAAAATGAAACTTCTGATGAAGAAGAGACAAATGTCAATGACGATGCAAATACTCCCTTATATGCTGGAGCCCCTATAACTTTATCAGAAAGTATGATAAGTATTCTTACATATGTCATGGCACACAACCTTACTGGCGCTGCTTTTGCTGATCTCCTAGAATTAATTTCAATCCATTTACCATCTGATTCAACACATAAAAGAACAATTTTTAGATTTATGAATTTTTTTAAAAATAATGCAGTACCTCTTAAAAAACATTATTATTGTGGTGATTGTATGAGAAGCTTACAATCTAGAATATCTACATGTGATTGTGTTCATCAAGAAAATAATAATGGGCACGAAAAATCTTACTTTATAGAAATTCCGGTAGCTAATCAATTGCAAGAATTGCTTCTACAACCTGGTTTCGTTGATAATTTATCATATCGCCTTAATCGCATAAAAGAAAATGATGCATTTATTGAGGATATATTTGACGGTAAATTATATAAATTGCACAAGAACAACAATAATCCTGACGACAACGAATTTAATCTTTCCTTCATGTGGTATACAGACGGTGCACCAATATTTAAATCACGGTGTTATAGTGTTTGGCCATTTTATTTAATAATTAATGAACTGCCGTATGACAAACGAATAATGAAAGAAAATATGATTCTAGCTGGACTTTGGTTTGGTCCTTCAGAGCCTATGGTAACTTTTTTTTTAACTCCCTTATATCATCAAATGGCTGAATTTGAAGTTGGAATACCAATGAAAATTAATAATTTACGTAATTCACAAATTGTAAAAGCATGGATTCTTTGTGGTACTTGCGATACACCAGCTAGAGGAAAATTTTTGAACCACAAACAATTTAATGGTGAATATGGTTGCCCACGGTGCAAATGTAAAGGTGATGCCGTAAGTGAAGAAGGTGTGTATGGGAGAACACATATTTATCCATTTGAAGAGAATCTTGTATTAAAAAAAAAACAAGATTATGACGACCTTGGTTTATTAGCCTATCAAACAAAAGAACCACAGTATGGAATAAAAGGTCCGTGTATGTTAAATTGTATGATGTTAGATGTAGCACGTGGTACCGCAATTGATGTTATGCATTGCGTGTACCTTGGTGTAATTCAAGTTTTGGCAAAATTATGGATTGGAAACGAATTCAGATATCGACCATGGTCACTTTATAATTATCGTGAAATAATAGATCAACGTTTGATGAAAATAAAGCCTCCTGGCTTTATTAAAAGGATGCCACGATCATTAATAAAACACTTAAACCACTGGAAAGCTAGCGAGTGGAAAAATTTCTTTCTTTTTTATTCATTGCCTGTAGTTGACGGTTTAATGGAAGAAAAATATTTAAAACATTACATGCAATTGCTTTATGGTATTTATATTTTGAATGGAAAATCAATCTCAATAGAATCTATCAATAATAGTAGAAATTTGTTGACTGAATTTGTATCAAACTTTGAGTATTTGTATGACAAAAGATTTTTGACATTTAATATACATTCATTACAACATTTGCCTGATCTTGTTGAGGATCTAGGCCCACTTTGGGTGACCTCATGCTTTCCATTCGAAGATTTGCTTGGAAAAATGAAAAACTGTGTTCACGGTACTCGCTATGTAGGAATACAAATATATAACAACTTAATGAGAAGTGTAATATTAACGAGTAAAATTAATAATTTACGACAAGACACTGAAGTAACAAAATTTTGTAAAAAATTAAGAAACATTGGCAAAAGAATTAGTTCTCTTCGCCGAGTAAGTGGAAATATGTATGCCTTAGGAAAACTAATGTATTTAAAAAATATACCTCAAGAACTTCAAGTTGTACTTCATAGCATTACGAGTATGGAAAATATACTTCGTTTAAACATTATAAAATTTTTTAGATTGAAAACGACAAAACAAACAATATATGCACTTGATTATAGAAGAAAGACATCTTTTGCATCCTATTGTGTTCAATTTTCAACAACAGAAGGTATGAAAGTAGGATTTGTGAAATTCTTTATCAAAACATGTATTTGTCCTACCAAAAATTGTGATTTTGAATGCAATGGATCAAAGTTTTTTGCATTTTTAAAAGAAGTGAAGATTGAGAATCCCTTTAAAACCGAATTCAAGGGAAAAATTACAGATCCAGTAACTAATGAAGTGAATCATATCGAAAAAGAAATTATACTTTCCTATTTATATAGAAAAATTGAAGATAATTCACCAAACTTTCTTATCGATGTAAATGCGATAGTCTGCTTATGTTATTTAATAAGAATTGGTGACAAAGTTTATATTGCAAAACCAGATAATAACATTGAATATAGCGAATAATAAAGAGTTGAATAAGGATTCATATGTTAATATATTAATATATACTACCATGTTATATTTTTGTATGTTTTTATAAAAATGAAGTAAATAAATTGCACTAATAACCACATATTAAGTATATTGTTTATGTTATTTACCTTAAATAAACTATTTTAAAGATAGATACTTGATTTAAAAAATTTATAATAATAATAATACATGATAATTTGCATGTTAACAATATTGATCAGTGTGTTTACATTTATGTTAGCAAAATTCAGTCATAGAATTGAATCAAATACGATAAATAATTATTTTTTCAAATTGTGTTCAACCGCTGTACGCCCGTATGTACGGCCGACGATTATTTTGTAATGTGTGGCCTAAGTACGACCCATGTAAGGCCCAAACCATGCATAAATTGGATTTTTCATTCTAAATAGGCCCTTGTACGGCCTATGTACAGCCTTTCGGGCTTTTTCATACTTGTACAGACCGCGTACGGCCCTAAAAAATCTGAAAGGACCACGTTCAACCCCTGTTCAGCCCATGTTCATTTTTACTCGGGAGTACGATGTTTTCGCCTGGACGCCACAAAAACGTATTTTTATACAATATTGTTTTCGAACATTTGGCCTTCATTTAAATCACTTCCAAATGTTCACGTTCGAACATTTGAAAGCAATTGATGAATTTGTTTTATAAAATGCATCGTAAAATTCTTGTGTATCTAATTTTTTTTTTAAAAGTTTCAAACAAAATAAGCAGAATGTTTTGATTTTAGCTTGAGGAAGTTTTAAAGACAGCAAATTATATCAATCTTACAAATTTATTAGAATGAAGATAACGTAATAAAAGATAGATAGAGATACAATTAAATGAATTAGTTGATTTGTAGAGTAAATTATTAGTGCAGCTGAAATTAGAGATTCCATCTATATTCTCTCTATTTGTTTGTTTTGTAATGTTATGTTGCAGCAATTTAATAAAAGGAACAAGGAAATGAATTAAAGTTGAAACGTCTAATAAATATTTTAATATAAAAGCCCTATTAATAAATCAGGTTCGGACAAACAATCATAATACAATCAGCAATCGTTTATCTTAACTGTAGTAACAAATATGAAGATGGTAATGGACATTCTGTTTTGTGTTTAAAGTTTTGAACCATTATTTTTCGTTTTCATTAAATTGAATTTAAACACAATATTTAGTCGAAAATCCCGCGGTCTCCTAAACTGCTATAATTCATTGTATAAATTGGTCAGTATGAATGAACACCGGTTATATATACTCGAATAGTAGTTGTTTTCAAATTTGGATTATGACTAAATACTTCACAGTCAAACTGCAATAGTTCAATAAATGCAAATTTCCTATAGAGGTCTGAAATATGTTTGTGTACTTTATACCCACAAATGCAACAAATCAGATCACGACTATGTTACTCTTCTCTAAAATCGTTTAATATTGCCATTTATATTAAAAATTGTCCATTCGAAACCCTCTGCAAAACTAAAATATCGGACCAATATTCCGATAAGCAAAATGTTGATAATAAGCTTTTAAGCCGAAGGCAGATATTTATGCAAACTACTCTTCTGTATAAAATATCGTCCTGTACATTGAAGTTTTCACATACTCTCTGACCTACTGGTCTAAAAAACACTTTATTAGTCACTATCTATGCCAGTTAATAAAAATGTAAATAAAGTGGAAGAGAAATTTTTACGCCTCATAATATGAACACTTTCTAGCTTAGAGCAATGTGCGATACTACAATAAGATACCATGATGATGATAATATTCATAAAATCAAAGAAAATGCCGAAGGGATACCAGGAAAGTTAAAAATGTTTGCAAAGTGTTCTCACTTTAATTTGCATGCAATGGTTTTGACCTAGATCATGTTGCTAGGTACATACTATAGATAATTATTTTTTGCTTGCGCACTATTCGAGTTTTGAATTTAGAATTTTCATAATTTTTTATGTAATCAGTTTACGGAATATTTAAAATAGTTCGATTGCTGCATATTAAGTAGTGTTGTAATTTTGAGTGTGTTTCCTCTGCTTAAAGACGGTTCCTTGGAATTCATGAAGTTCATAAAATTCTAAGCAGTCACCAGACACGTATACGTGTTGTCTTCGACTTAAAAAAATAAATCTCCAGTGGGTACCAGGGAACAGGGAGCATTAAATCGGACTACTGAAAACGAAATTGGTTTTATGGCGCCAAGCGCGGCTCGGTTCGAATTGAAATTCAAAATAGGGGCGATATGGCGAAATGGCGACATCAGAGATATTCATAGCACGTTCTGTGGCATGACTTCATACCTTCGTCCATTACAAAATCTCGCTCAGAAATTAAGCACTAAAAGAGTTAGGCGAAAGCAACTGGGCTGGTCGATTTGTGTATCCACAACGTTTCCATGTTGACGAGGCCCACCTGGGCTTTATGCAATGTTGAGACACACAGTGAATTTATGGTACAGCGCAGCATCCGTGATGCTCATCATCGCGACAATCTGAGAGTACATTCCTCGGAGGGGCTCTGCTGAGGTCGATGGTTCTATTGTCGACGGGAGCCGCGATTGAGAAGCCGAAGCCCGTCTGCAGGGATCAGATACTCGCGACTGGTTGCTGGACGTAGATGTTGTGTGGACGTCTCTTGGTGCTGTAGAAGTGGTCAGCTATATTCGGACGTTAGATCTAGACCTGAAACTTTTGTGGGTCGTTTTTGGCGAACTGTGTGCTGCCTACAGATGTAAAACCGGTAGTAGTTAAATTCGCAGACCTGCTCCACCGCAGTTGGACGGTGGGCAACATCGTCCCAGTTAGTGACCGTTGATCACTGTTTCGGCACTGTAGAAACAATGAAAATTTTTAAAAATAACGTAGTTGCGAAGTTGTGAAGTTCTACTTAATTGCAGCGATAAATAACAGTGGCAGTGCAGGGTTGTGTGCGCGGTATAGTGAATAATTAATAGTAGTTTGCAGTGTTTTAAGGGCTCGAGAGATTCACTTAGAGCAGCTGCTTCTTTATTCGTTTTAAGCGAGCTGAGAAGCCCTCGAGGACTGCAGTAACGCAGCTATCCAGTTAGCTAAATTACTTTGGTGCGGTAAATCTTTGGTAAATTTATGAATACTCTAATAGTCTTTTTAGGATAGTGCACCGGAGCCCTAGTTCTGGAGTGCGTCTCACTTGACTTAGACTCCGATTTTTCACTTAGTCTCTTCAGAGGATAAGTTTCGTTTTCGTGTACCCTAACCGTCTGCTCTAGGGTCTTCTGTCTGCCATTATTCTTTGTTCGGGCTGCGAATTTGGACCTCGTCCAAACGCCTGGCAGCCACTTCCAGGAAGAGTCCAAAGTGGTCGTATTTATGCTATGAAATGCTCCTTTACAGTTTTTAGCACACGAAGCCCACGTCCGAAGTCCGAGCTGGCGCCAGCTTTTTTGGAATGCAACAAATGCACTATTCCCATCTGCTGTTGCTATTTTCGACGACATTCATGCACTGTTTACTGAATGTTGCTGTGGGTGAAAGGAAAATTAAATTCTCCCTCTGGGATGGGTAATTTATGCTTAGGCGTTAGTTTCGGTCTCAGGCAAATTTGGGGTAATTCTGTTTAGTTAAGACTGTTTGTTTACTTTGCTGGATAAGCAAGGTACACTAAAACTAGGTACACACATCTTGGGGCAGTACAAACACACCCCAAGTGTGGGTTCCGCTACAATACAACATGCAGCATAAATATAACTAACCACACGTTTTTCCCAAGCAATTTTGTGACCTCATAATTATTGTAGTACCGACATTGTTTGAAATCGAAATGATGTGATGATTGGTCCTCTTTCACTTTACATAACTTAACGACACTAAACATGTAAGCGTGTGGGTCAGTAACAGCTTTTACAACCTGTTTTGATGGAAAACATTTATTCTGCTGCTCTGGGAAACACCAAATATGCCCATATACAGCAAATTATGGGGGATTTATGCTCGAAATTACTTCAGCCTCCGCGGTAATTTATCGACGGCACCAGCATGTTAAATAACCACTTTTTGCCAGGCTATAATGTGTAAATTAAGACAAAGGGTTGTACCAAGTTGTACGCTTCCGTGCAAACAATGCTCTACAGAACGATTCCGATGATCTCTTTAAAGAATTATTACCGAAGTAAAGTGGCACTCTGAAATTTTATAGTGGAGCGATAAAATTTATTAGCGTTTTAGTTTTTCATGAAAATGTTTCAGGGTACACATATACACCTTAAAAGTTATTGAGATGGTTAGTATTTCACCTAATAAAGAAAAAATCATTAAAAATACGATTAATTAACATTTTCTCTGCACAAACAAGCAATACAAAAGCGCGCATTTTGTAGTGGTAAATTAAACAGAATTTGATACATAGAAAAGGTATCATATTCACAAAAGCGACAATTTGAAAGCATTTGCCTGCAAGTTGTTTGAATCATTACTTATTTTATTTACACAAGCCAATGACAACTGCCCTTATTTTATTAAGATGCATAAAATATTTATAATAATAAATACAAAACTTGAACACTTTTGTATGGTATAAAGTAGAAACAATTGGATAGGTAAGATCACTCAAAAATGGCTGAATAAAGTTATAATGTTTTGCAATTTTGATTTGAAATAACTACCATATTTTACTATTATATTGATGTATTACAACTGATTTCTGCTTTATATGTATAGGTCAGTTCCTTAGTCTGGTTTTATTAGTTTTGTTAAATAACTAACCTGTACCCAACATCATTTTGCCTTAAAGACATTTTCTTTGAAAAATAGATATTACTAGTAGTTGGAGAAAGGGCTAATGCAAATAATACAAGTTGGAGAATATGTTGAATTAGCAATTATAATTAAGTCAATGCTGACACTTAATTAATTGTTTTTATGAATATAAATAATTTAATATTGGTAAAAGCTTCTTTTCAATTCTCCTTTAGAATTTGATTGAGATTATTATAATCTGAACCTAAAAAGTTATGACCTTAACTTGGAGGAACTGTAGTGAGTTCAAGGATGATGATGTTGGATATGCTTCCAAATTGCTATATTTCCTATGCACTTTTGCTGTTTATGAAATGGTGATTTATTTATATTATACCCTACTCCAATGCAAATATTGTAAACTTTTGGAGTACATTTCTACTATTATTAGAAGCGCCAGAGTATAAAATTGTCCGGTATAATAATAATAATACGAAGAGTACCATAAAAAAATAATATAAAACTGAAAAGGCAAATATAAAACTAACAATACTGTGGTTACTAACCAAATACAATGTTTTTAGGTATTTTTTGTTATGTTGTATATATGATTTCAAATCTTAGAAATTTTAACTTAATTATTATAAATAACTTTTAAATAACATTTTAATTCACTCTTTTATAAAATTGAACTTCAACATTTAAGCCTCAGAAATGAATACAAAAGTAATCAAAATCAACTAGAATATTTACAATAAATAAGGAAAAATATAACATACATACATATATTTACCCTACTTTATTGCATAATTGTTTTATCTGCCTTTGATTACATGATAGCAAGGAAATAAATTCGAACGGAATATGTAAATACGTGCTTCTTGATTACCGAATCTTAGATAAAATGTACCGACATTATCTCGTTCATATTTCCATGTATGATTTTATTTTTCTTCTAGGCATTTCGGGAAAAACTTGAGTTTGACGTCACATCATGAATGCACATTCTTCCAAAATACTTCAAATTTGTTGTAAATAGCGACAATTTTAGCGGCGTTCTTATATATATATATTTTTTTTTGTTTTTGTGAAAGGACTAAATTTAAAATACAGTTATTTTCATCGTTTCAGTGCCTATTAAAATTCAGTCTACATTTATATTTTAGCAAATTACCTGCGTAATAAATTGTCAGCATTGTAGAAAAGGATGCAATAAAATTTGTGTCTAATACGTACTTACATACATATGCATACATACATATGTAGGTACACTATAAGTATGTATAAAGAAAACAAAATATTGTAACTTGCCAATTTTATGGTTCAAACAAGAAACTACCAATTTGGATGCAGTCGTCAGAATTCTGCTATATAATTATTCGTCAAATTGGACCTTAAGTGAGATCTCCAAAAATAACACTAAAATTGGATCCGCCAGTGTCTGCCCAAAACCATTAAACTGCAGTACTCATTGCAATTAATTTTACAAATATTCATTATCTCTTGGTCAAATTTATGCCTAATTTGCTAACTTTATTGGACCAAGCCAGTTTGCTGTTCACATACCCCTGTCATCGATCTATTCACTATTCGGAGTCCATCATTGTCTGGCTTTTGTCGGAATATATTTTCTCATCAAACACATCCCTGAGCTGGTTAGGCACCGGAAACTTCAGGTGTGTGGGGAATTTCGTGTTAAATATACATAGTCGTTAAAATAGTGATTGATTCTGAACGGACGGGTGACGGATCGGAAATTTGTGAATCGGCCATTAACCGGACGACTCTTTCAAAGCAAAACTTTAGCCTATATGAGGGCCAGTATTTTGTGTTGTTTAAAAGTTATTGTTTAATTAATTTCTTATAATGGACGGTTTATTTTGTATTCCTGTTTTTACATACATATGTACCAAAAACTTATTAATGTATCGATAACATGTTATCTACTAGTTACATTAATATGATGGTTACGACAAAATGTTAGTTCTAGGTCATTAAACACTAAAATGCAGTATAATGGAAAACATTGCATATTTTATAAATAAAAATTGCGCAACCTGAAGTTCCAAATAAAGGTCTTCAGAATCCCTGAATAAAAACTGTTGCTCAAGGCTTTACAACGACAAAGCAATTTCGCATTTGATCGAACTCTAATCAATTCCACCTGAAATCACTTTGATGGGTAATGTATTCATTTCCACTTCCCTAAACCTACCCACTTCAAGTTCCTAATTTCCAATAAAACTTTTTCTGCTCCGAGATAAATAACAACCATATTTCTTAAATTTGCCAGCCCCAGAAAAATAATAAATTTGCAATTTAAAGAAACCCAGTTCTGGCCCGAGGTCACGGCAAGGGAAAAGGAAAACGGGCGATTCCCAATCCCACATGCAGGACGAAAATTTGTGTAAGAAATGCAATTCAATTTATTAAAAGTGAATATTGCGTCAGCATTGAAAGCCTGCGTTCGCATGTATGGTATTCCCGAGCGGCACATACTTCTAATTCGCAAATGTAATAACCTTGATTCAGCGATGTTTTACATATTCATGCGTTGTTATCCCGGAGCCCCTGTTTTCCACATCAGAGAAAAAACATGCCTCCAACCCCTTCAGATCGGCGTTTCCTCCGCATCGCACGTCACAGGGATTTCTTTGTTGGAGCGCCTCCAGTTCAAGGTTTGCAGGCTTAAGGACTTTTCTCCCCACCCAGGACCCTTATTGATCCTGCAGGTATCGAGTAGCTTTACTAATAAAACCGATATAATCCAATCAATACCTTGGATAAATAATGCATTCGTCCGTAATCACAATGAGAAAGAAATTCATTTTGTGGAGCCCATTCGGGCGCAAGCACAATGGATAATTGTCGGGAAAAGTTGAGGCGCATTAAGTTGATTTGCATCCGATCAAAGGAAAAATCACTTCCTCGCAGCGGAGGAATTTTTCCCTATGCGCTATTGTAAAAGGATTTTAAATTTATTTACTAATCTGATTTACAGTCGTAAATTTATTGGAGTTTTTCCCCTGCCTTTGGAGCTGATTCGTTTTTTACCCTCTTCTAGTTTCGACTTTCTTGCCGAAAGGTTTTTGGAATTTCCCTACAAATAGGCTGTTCATCTTGTTTTCTTTAAATTTAATAACAATTGATCAAGTGGGGGTGACAAGGCATTTATTTCCCCCCTCTTCTTAATTAAAATGTTTTATAGCGAATTTGATACGGAAACGAGATATGTTTAGTGATCCCTTCTACGGCAGTTTTTTTATTTATACTTTGTTCGCATACTATGTAATAATCAAATTAAGTTGTACATACATACATACATACATACATATTTGTAGTATTTTCAAAGTAAGTTCATTTAGTAACGGTGCGACTCCTAAAAATATATTTTTGATATATTTTTTTTCTACTTTCGCTTATATGTACATATGTATGTATTTACATATTTTAACTCGGTATTAATTTTCATACATGGTGTTTTTCGATAAAGTGTTAGGTTCATTTTAAACACGTTGTTTACGATTATCAACATTTTTACTCACATGTAATATATTGACACAATGTCCCAAAATTCCAAATCCAGACTAACGCCATCATGTCAATGTTTACAAAGAAATCGAAATTCAGTTTTGAATATTATTTTTTTATTGGGAAATATTTATAAAATTGGATTGTGAACCTCACTAAACGTATAGTTTTGCTCTGATTGTTTTTATTATGCGTCATACTTCAAATAATGTATGTTTTGGTTTACCATTAACCGATTTTCATTAGGAATTTTTAAATGCCATACTTGTGTTATGTAAAAAATACTTTATTTTCAATATTTCTGTTAAGAACTTAGTTCTCTTAGTTATCAATATGTAATTTATAGGCTTTACAATTAAGGAACGTTCATTTTTAATTGAACAGTTTAAATTAATATCGTACCTACCTAACTTTACTAATTTCTGCTTCTTTTTATTCTTCACTATTATGTATGTACAGATATGCCATCTTATTATTTTATTTCTATTTCATTCCCCAAATTATTGATCCATTGTAAATTGGAAATTGATTTATACGTATCGAGCAATTTAAAAACAATAAAATGGGAATTGATATGATAGGGGTCTATCACAATACCAAGCCATATAAAAAAGGGATATGAACAGACCCAAATTATTTTTTTTTTCCAGTGAAAAATATTTAACCCTCTGGAAGCAGCAGATGGTGTTGTCAAGACATCCTTTTAATAATAGTCTTCTATGAAATGCTTCTTTTATAACTCAATAACAGAGCAATGGTTTGAGTAATAACTCAAGAAAAATACCCCGCAAAGCAATATAATAAAGATGTGGTTGCTGATGATGATATTTGAGACCCACTCCGGCGCAAACCCTAGCTCCACCAAAATTGAGTCGCCCACTTCTCGTCAACACTTGCGCTGGGGGTAAATGAAAGTGGGGCTCATCTAACGACACACAATAAAGCATTGTAGTCAGAATTATGCTTGTGGGCGATGCTCACCATGAAAATGAAATCCATTTTCATGGCTGAATCACAAGGAGCATAGATTTTAGCTTGCACGGAATTTCACCCGCAGCGGCATATGTGACCACTATCTCGGTGAGAGCCAGTGTCATCTTTACTATTAATTTGAGCTGGCTCAATGACTACTTCTATTCGCAGAGCTCGGGACTAGGGAAGATAATCCGGACCCAGTAAAAGCATTTTGCGGGAAAATGTGATTCATTTAGTGGAGAGAGAAAAGGGACAGGGCTTTGTTTATTCGCTACGACAATTTAAATTGGAATGAATTTATTGCGTTGACGTTTTAGAGCCTTTTATGCGGATAAAAGGTTATGGATTTAATAATGTCCTCCTGCTGAGACACAGGATATTCAATTACACAAAGCAAACATGGCCTTGTTCTTATGGGATTTTCCATATATTGTAGCTGTATAAATTTAATATTTGAATAAGAACTGATTAAAATTAAATTCTGTTTTTTCGATTTCTCGTTTTAACATATCCTTTTCATAGACATATAAAGGCAGAAATACGCTCATCATTTCCAAAATATTCCGGCATGTTTGTTCCGCCTAATTTATATTCATGTTTATTATTTGATTGTGAATTTGCAATATCTAGCTATTTATCATTTCGAATATACGACCACAGAATATTGATGAGAACTCATTTTGAAATTGTAGATACCATCCTGTGGTTGCTGCGTGTTTCACGTATTTCGGATAGTATACTGTTAAAATGTTCACTGATTTTTACCTGTGCGGCGAATGAGGCTGATTTAGCAAAAATATGCAAGCCATGTTGACAGGATGCAAATATTAAACAGCATATGGTTAAGCCAAAAATATCTCTTTCGATTTTTGCATGCTAAATTGATGGTTATTATATATGCAAATGATTATCACTTTTCCATAATTTGCATTTACAGTTTGTGGGTTGTTCCAATTTTTCAGTCCTGATACACTTATACAGCAGGAATCGGAACGACAATGAAATGCATAAAATATTGCTTCAATTTGTATATACAATCAAGGTTCAAAAAATTTTAAATTGGATACAATAAATGAAACCTTTTGTAAATTTACTTCTGTTCACCCCTTAGTAAAAATCATTGAGTTCCATACCATAACTGCGTTATCATTTGTAGGATAGTTTTAATTATACACGTTTATTTTATTGCAAGCATAATGAAGCTAAATATTAATTCCCACAATTTTAACATCTCTGACTATTTATTGATTTGATAAAAAAAGTATTGAGATATATGTATATAAAAGTTTAACTAATAAATGAAACGTGAAAAGTGTAATATAAAATGATTTATCGAAAAAACATGAAATAAATAATACTTTAAGCAAATGCAATAACCTGTTTTTTACGTATCGAATTCTCTATATAAACTTTGAAAGGTTCAAGTCGGTGGATGGATCATTTAGAAGTGGCTAGTGTAGAATGTTCAAATTCTGAGAAGCTTTTAATAAACTTTAGGCCAATAATATAACATTTTCTGTATATTATATACAATAAATAATTACGTTAAACCAACTTGGCAGTCTCCACCAAATATTTTATCTGATTTATACATAATACAAAAACTCTGTCAACAAAATCATCAAACCGTTTCGAAGAAAGAACAAGTCTTTATGCTATAACTTAAATTGCATGATTAGATATTTTCCTATTTGCACTCGGGTATAATTCCCAAATTTCATACAAATATTGTAATTTTCCCCTAATAACAGAGTTATTTTAACCCTATCATGTAAAAACTCTTAATGTTTAGGAGAGAAAACCTGTGCAAACTGATATGCCCAATTCCCTTTATCATTTTTAAATTCCGATTCACCTGCACATCTTATTAATTAAAAATTAAATTACCCCACTTTTGCCCCGATATTCATTAACCTATTTACTGCCAATAAAGTCGATCAATCGAATCTGAATTGGTGGGAAGCTGTGGGATCAGAGCTTCCGAGCTCCGAAGCACACTCAATTAGTCATCTGGATGCTGGTCCCACTAGGATTATCGTTGATTTATTTTACAGGCCAATGTAATTGATATATTTCATGGACTATTTTCTCGCTTTCCAAGCTGGAAAATTTAAGAGAGATATTTTTGATATGTATTTCCTCGTATCTGTATCAATATTCGCTCCAAAAGTGTGTTGGTAACAGAAAAATAAATGGACGAAGTGTCCAACACTCACTTTAAAATTAAATTACAATATGTATGTATGTCTCTCGCTTTTCTTATGCTCTTTGCATGCTTATACAAAGACCACAATCATAAGTACGGTGAAATAGTCCTTATACCATTTGTACACAGGTTTCAAAGTGAATTTGAATTCATACATACCTACATTAGAGTATAATTGCAAATAGCAAGGAATTGTACTAAGTTTTTGCAAAGGCATGTTTAATCAGATATTATAGTATATTATTTTATTAAATTTGTCCATTAATTTAGGTCCGATATCTTCAATGATATTGCATAACTATAGGAATTTCATAGAAACTGAAAATTATCTTTTAAGGTTTTCAAACTACATATATGTCTTTTACTTGATAAAAAAAAATTCAAGGATATGTATTTTATTTTTGCAGACTTACTCTTGATTTGATTGTCATTGTTTTTTTAAAATAAGTATAATAGCACTTTTGAGTCTATACTAGTAAACTTAATTATGAATAACAGAAAAATGTTTTCAAATGTGTCATTTTCTAAGATTACTAATAACAACAAATAAAAAAATCAACAGAACTGTTTATAATATGTAGGTATTTAAGAAAATGTGTAATTAATTGTTTTTGTTTTAATTAAACTATCAGTAATCCTAAATTTGCCATGAGATAGTTTTAGTGGAGTGATTTCAAGGAAGATTAAATATTAATTTTAATACTTATTTTGGGCAATTTGCAGTCTCTCCTTATATGAACTTGCACACTCATTCCCTACTCGTACGTCGTCGTACATCAGTAGCGCCTGGAGGATGACTTTACATATAAGAAGTTTATTTATTGCCCAAGCTTGGGGGCCGATTTACGATTTATAAAAAGATATAAATATCTGATTAGCATATTCATCTTATAGAGATTAGGGTTTTATTTGCAGCTATTCGTCGATATTTAACATATTCGCACCACATCATTGCAGCGCCGTTTATTTTTAGAAGTGATGTTGG
The DNA here is from genome assembly GCA_959613345.1 of Tolmerus cingulatus. Classification (NCBI taxonomy): domain Eukaryota; kingdom Metazoa; phylum Arthropoda; class Insecta; order Diptera; family Asilidae; genus Tolmerus; species Tolmerus cingulatus. The sequence continues at coordinate 46,882,307 of OY390707.1, forward strand.
TAGAAAGCATGATTTCCTTACTTTTAGTGTAAAACGTGACATGTGTTTTCCCGCAATTTGTTTTTATTTTCCCATAAAATAATAAAGTGTAAATTATTATATATTACAAGTTAAAGAATTTTAAATGTAGTGCATTATATTATGCAATATTGCTTGAGTTATTAAGGAATCATTGTAGTAAACATTTCATAAGTGAACATAGCATTTTATAATTCGATATCAATGATTTATCAAAACAGTTTCAACCTATTTGTCAGAAATTATTACCATTACGTTTGAATGAACTGAGCTGTATATTTTTTTTATTAAATTTGTGGTAGGAAAGCGCTTTACCTACATATAAAATGATTCTGCTACTATTCCATGACATTAGAGTTGAGTTATTTTCTTTTCTCTTTTGGCATACCATTATTGGAAAGGTGCCCAAAGAAATAAAAAAATACAATTATATACATATATCTGAGTTTGTCTCATTTTCCGTCAGTTGGAACTATTAATGTGTCCTGTTTCTTCCATTATACGAAAAGATACCAATGCCAACGAAGCGGTTATTGCGATAGAACCCAAAAGAATTGGAATGATTAAATCCTAGGATTTTTCTAAATTTGTGGTAACCCACGATAAACAAAGGTAATAAAGCTAGTCCTGTGGTCCAACAGAAGCGAAAAATTGCCTTATTTGGTTTTAAAAATGTTGCAAAATCCGATCCTTATCCTCGGCCCATTTCCCTCAGAGATGCGAGATTTGTCGGTAGCGTAAACGCTGCCAGAAACAATTTTCTTTTTAAATTGCACAATAAAACAGGATTATCTCGGTCATCAATTACGAGCAAAGAGCAAGGAGGCGCTCAGCTCTTTTTCTTCGTTTTTAAAGCAGCTTAATTTTGTGCCCTACCTGCAGCTAATTATATCATTCCATTTGTCTGCTCCGGCTCCAAGATTGCGCCCTTTGGGCCTGTCTAGTGGAGCCCCAACCGGCGACGCCGCATCCCTCATTAAAATCACTTCAGGCATAAAAACGTAAACATTTTGCCTTGAGAAGGGCGCCCAGACGTTGAGATGGATTTTGTTCCACATATATCCCCCCGCGCAGCCCTGGGGCTCCGGGAGCCGTGCTGGGGATGATGACTCAGGATTTTTCGCCGACCGAGGATTCTTGGCTCGTCGGTCATTTCTGAGACTCATTCATTCGTGGCAGTGGGGTGGTGCAAAAATACTTCATCGGCTGAATTAGCCCCATCCATTCATTGGCGTGACGTCCCCCAGTGGGATCCTCTTTTAGGTCAATTGGCCGATTGAATCAAATCGGGCGGCAGAGATTCACCGGCCGGATTCTAATGGCAGCCGTTGGTAATTAGAAAAACTCCCACAGCCGTTCACCCGAGAAATAAAAGGATCCTTTACGCCACACAATTTCGCACATGTGATTTATCTGGCATAAATCTGCTGGTCGGGCTTTTTCGATTACAGCCATCACGCTCCACAATTCCCGCGGGTGGCCTTGATCCCTGTCCTGTTTACGTATGTGGCAACTTTTGAAGCTTCCTTTCGGACCCTAGCGACCAGCAGATAGGATAATGGTGTTAGATCATAATTAATCCTGAATAATAAGATAGCTGCTAAATAACTAATAGGAAATGTGAGTGGACCCGTGTGCAAAGTGGACAGGACATAAATCCAGACGGCGATGGGCAGATTTATGTCTTATAGGTAATAAGTCCTCAAGAGCATAAAATATTTAGGAATCGTAATAAGTACTACCAGGTAAATTATTAGAATAGCAATTATATACTGGTTTGCACGAATATCAAAAAAGTTTGTTTAGCATTTTACACAAAACGCTCAAGTATTAATGATTTGTGTAAAATTAAAAGAGAAATTATATCATAACTCAACAGATTTTGTGAGCGAATTCAGAGACACGAAAACTGTGCAGTATTTAGAGAATTTTCATAGAAACATTCGAAATTGTATTCTTGCTACTATAATATGAGACTTTACCTATATATTATATTCATTCACAAAAGTCTACATGACTTGTTGACTAAATTTGTAAAACAGGAACAAATGTAGCATCATATTATACAACGAATGTTATGCCCTAGACACACGACACACAGGAATGATCATTGCTTGACGTGTCTGTCACAACATAATCGATGCAATTATTCTACGTTTCATCATTGAATCAATTACGTCTGCCAAAGCTCATGTAGTACGAATGACCATTGCTACATGAAATATTATACTTGCATAAAAATATTTAAATTGTCAGACACAACAAGTTTTCCATCGCTCACTTAAGTTGTTGCAAACCCTTTCTCACAAATGAAAAAATAATTGCACAAATTTCTGCCAACTGTCGTGCGTCGCAAACATTTATGAATGAACATTAAAACAATTATTACTGTGTGTCGTCGTCGTGTGCCCAGGTTATCATTTTTTATGTATTTAGACTAGAAAGCAAAGTGTTATACCTTAGTTAAAATATTAAACTAGGGTCGTCGTTTAAATGTTTTATTCAGACGATAAACGGTTAAACATCATCCGTTTGGTACATGGTCGTAGAATAGAATGAACTAAACAGTTGTATTTCGGACATGACCCTACCTCAACCGTTCATGCTTACCTTGGCCATACAACGGTCATTCCATAGTCGTTTCGTTTGATAGCTAATCTTAATTTTATCATTATCTCTGATATATTGAGACTTTTAGATAGATATTTTTTGTGCCTAATAGGCACTTCTCAATCTATCTTCTCTTTAAGTTTGTCGTGGCACCTAAGGCACCTTGTATAATTATGAGAAAATCAATAATATATTATAATATAATAATAACATTCTTACAATTTTAACATACATACATGTGTAAAAACATGTAATACATAATTTTTGTAGAGAATAAACATGATTACTGTTAGGGTAATAGTTGAATAAATTAATAGTATGTATATATTTATATATATATAGGAAACAAATATTTCCTAGGGCCATCCAGGTATACAAATAATATCTACTTGTATTATTATAAGATAAAATAATGATATTATGTTAATAAAATGTGTGCATGTCTAGAACTATGTACTAGCAGTCGAAGAAGCTGAATTACTGACCATTTATTGAAGAATATTTGTTGGAAGGATGTGTGGCATAGACTAAAATCCCACACAACAATTTTTAGAATTTTTGTCTGTTTGTCTGTCTGCGTGTCTATTGGATGGACTGGCAAAATGTTAATGGAAATTTCTTTATTGTAACATATATGCAATTAATATCTACTATAGTCTGGCTTAAAAACAAATTGAATGGGTTAAGTTCATGCACTGAGAGAATTCTTATGCTTTGAAATCAAGTGTAAACATATTTTAATCAACATGGCTTCATTTTTAATACAAATATACATATATTCTCTTCGAACCCAAATTTTTTCATTTTAATGAAAAATTAAAAATGGTCATTTTCGATTTTAGGGTTTTCAATCTTAGCTTTCTTTTCTTATGTTTGGACACATTAGATTCGAATACGTTTTCGCTCGATTTCAATATGTTTTTCTCTCAGTTTGGCCGAAATAGGTTTGACTCAAGACTGTGTTCAATTCGGATCAGATTTCAATCCGAGCACAAAAGGTCACAAATGAAGTATCTATGTGTTAATTAACTCCTTACACAAAAACAATCATTTTAGAAGATATGGGTATACGAAAAACTCCTCTGGACTAATAATTAGTTTTTTTAATGCAACAAAGTAATGAAGACATCTAACTTGCAAATTAACTTAACTCTGCAGGGAGTTTCATGCTAACCTAATTTAAATGAAACACTATCCTCTAAGCGTTAATGAGTTAATTTGTGCAAAGTTTAATTTGAATGGTTTTGTTTCTACTTAGGACAATGATTGTAGGTCATAATTAATCCTGAATAATAAGATAGCTGCCAAACAATCCCTCCTCTGCAGCAATGGTGGTGTAAGTGGATCCGCGAGCGGATTGGACAGAACATAAATTCAAGTGCTGTAAAACATATTGCCGGTGTGTTATATGCAATTCCCGGGGTGTTAAAAATTTAAAATAGTGAACACTAATAACTGGAGCAAAATGTTAGTTCCGTTGCTGCTTGTAGTCTACGCCCTAATTGGCCAGTCCATTGGGGTATACTGCCCATCGGGATGTACCTGCATCCAGCGGACCGTCCGCTGCATCCGACTTCATCTGACGGCGATCCCTGCAGTACCATCGGACACCACAATCGTGTAAGTATGAATTTTGTTTTGTAAACCCAACATTGTAGCCCAGTGTAGTTATATGTTAGTGCCGCAGGACATCGGCGATGCTGACCATGTTTCCTAACACATTTTCCAACATCCGGTCCAGCGCCTTGTTTTTTCCGGGAAAATCCTACTAGCATAGCGATACATGTGCATATTTCCGCTATCCTTTTTGGCAAGTAATAAATTCCCTGCCGGAGCCACGGTTCATGGACCAATTTTTCCTACCATTGGTTTTATATGAAACGTGAACGCCAAGTATTTTTCGGGCCAGGATGATACGTCCGCAGGGTGTAATATACGGTCCGATGCCTCATATTTCCTTGGTAACGCATTTTCATCATATTTCGGGACCCCGTACACACACCGTTTGTTCTTTTGGTTGCTGCAAAATCAAATTAGATCGTACTTCGACGCTGCTTCAAAGGCACTCCCCAAGTTGAGGATGTTTTTATTAAACTGTGTAAAGGGAAATTCCCTCGGTTTATACATGAATGGGCTTTTAAGTGGATACTTTACTCTTCCTGACTTGCTGGAGTCCTAGATAATAGAACCCTGCAAAACTCAGACCCGAAATTCACAAAAACATCCGTGATAGATGTATCTCCTGCAATGGAATATTCGGGAAAAAATTCCATAAATAATTTACAGAGCAAGGGTTAAAGTGAGCAATCAATCTAACGCATATAGGGGAGGCTAATGGCACCCTACTCACCCGCAATAGTTTGAGCGAACGAAATCGATTACGTACGATGTTGAATTAATCACTACCTTAGGCGGAGGTTATTTGGGGCGGATTAGGGTGCTAATTATGCAGGTGTGGTAATCTGATACTAGGGTTGAATCGGTGTCATCGATTATCTCAGAATGTCTGTAGTAATTAGGTAAATGCAAATTAATTTAAACTAATCAACCGGTGCATGCATCACAAAATTCAATTTTCCCTTATGGACAATATAGCGTTCTATAGCTATTGGTAAGTTCATTTCAATAAAGTGGAAAAGCATATGACCGCAAGCAAGCTTATTATACACCCGATACGAAGAAATCATAACACAAAAAAAATGTATAGACTGTATATTGTTGCAAGCATTATATAATATTTATTAAATTTAGGAGTTTTTACTCTAAGAAGTAAATATCTAAATATCGATTCTGGCAATTTGAAATTAACAATTCTAGAATCATCTTAATCAAGAATTTAGTCAAAATTTGCAATATTACATATTTAGCACATAGCTTTTAAAAAGGAGTGAGGTTTTTCGTTCGCTGAAAAAATCCAAATTTAAAATCTTACAATAACTCCAGTTCGGGTTGCTAGTACCATGTATTGAATATACTATTAAAATTTGACCGAAATCGGTTGAGTATATTTTGAGATATCACTCTCCCCTGTTTCAAAAATACAGTTTACAAAATGCATTTTAATATCGAAAAATACTTTCGACGCATATTCTGGAGATATTATAGATATAATTTATGAAAAAGGAAACAAATATAGATAACCTGTGACGCTCTTCAGAATTGTGTTCACAATCAAAGAAACGTCAATTAGAAAAAATAAATGTTAAAATCAAATCAATTTGATATAGTTTGATATAATATAAAAAAGGAAACTTAATGAGATCCCTGATGTCGCTGAGGCACTGAGTGTAAATGAAGTCGCACTACTAAATGGAAACACTTTTAAATTTTTATGAATACGGGTGTAAATCTTTAAATTTTATGGAAATGATAAAATGCATATTAGTAGGAAAGGAGCGTTTTCTTCAAAATTTCCCTGTTTATAATTAGTTACTTTTTTGAAAAAGTCACCCAGGGGAATACCCCCAATAATTTTAATGAGTTATGAGTTTGAAATCAACGCTACTCTTCTTGCGGGCAAATTCAAACTATGCACATTCGATGAATGTGCAGCAACATTGTCTTGCTGAGAAATCAAATTACCTTGTGTTACTAATATTTAAAAAAAACAAAACATGTCCAACAAATTGTAGTAACAAAATTTATAGATGCTTTTCATCAAATGCTAACCTGTATGTATTTTAACTTTAATTTGAATTAAGGGGATCGGTTCACATTTTGGTAGTTGCTGGCATCTTTTAAAATCTGGTGTATTTGTACCCATTCCACAATGTACAGTGATGAACACGGGTAACATATGCAGTCATCTACTCTTTCTCGTCTCGAAATTTTTGTGTCATATTTAAGAAATTTCATTTCTATTCATATGGGCAGCAATTCCTCTTATAGTCAATCCATTTTCTTGAAATGCTAAAAATTTTTCCCACTCTGTTTCTGTTAGTTGTTAGCCAAGACTGAGTTGTCAATACTTTGCACCACAATAAAAGACTTGAACTCCAAAATCCAGAAAAAAAGCCAACCTTGAAAGCAATGTATGCTCATATGCATTTTAAAAATGTGAATTTTCTTTTTCTTGTCTCATCATTGCTTCGCGGAGTGTAGATGTTCGCTTTAACATCATTTTCCGAAAGAAACATCTTCGCAATAAAAGTGGAAAACAACCAAGTAGAGTTTACCGAGGGAACTCAGAACCAGCTTTAGGTCTTAGGTAAGCTTCGACATCATATTGGCACATTACTCCGATCACTGAGAGGGCTTTACATTTTGTTTAAGAAATAGAACAGTTCAACGAATGCATTAGACGTGCCCAGACACTTGCACTTGAGGTGGATGTGAAGGTTTCTATCGCCTCGGGTGAATCCCAAACAAGAACAAATAACAGAGATTGAAACATGCAAACATTTCTAAGATAACGATTTCGTACCTTTTGGAATGTATGTATAGGTACAACATATACATATGTTAAACGTTTTTGATGTTTACTTTAAGAATATTTCTCTTTGACTTTACTTATTTATTGGTTTACTGAGAAACTCAAATTGTTTAAATGAATTTTGTTTGACAACACTAATAAATTATAAAAATTATTATGTACAAAACATGTCTCACATTTCTGAGTAAATCGTTTAGACAGCATTAAAGAAATATTTAGTTCATGAAAGTGACAGCATGCTTCAGTAAATATTTTGTTTTTGCATAAGAATCATAATTGAGCTCAAATATATTCATTCCAAAGCACATCGCAATTTCAAAACACTTTTTTGAAAATCTAAAGCATATTTTTGAAATTACTTCTTTGTAAAATCTATAAAAAAGCACCATAAAATTAATATTAAAGTAAACCCCTATTTCTACCAAACAGGAAAGTTTATAATACTTTACATAAATATCATAATATTTTTTTCGCCAAATATTATTTTAGTTGGAAATTTATTAAGCAACTTAAAGTCAGTATTGTTTTGTTGGAAACCTTTAAACTTTTAATTATTCTAACTAGAAAAACAATTAAAATGTGTTAAAGAACTGACAAGTGCAAGGTTTCTTTTTAATTTATTGGAAAAATATCGTTTTGTATGTAAATTGTTTTTCTAATGTTTTCTTATTAGTTATTCAATAATAGCTGTAGACAAAAATTAAGTGTACAAGTAATCAAATAAAGCTTAAAACAATTGTGTCCACCTTTAAAAATTTCATTCCCGAAGATTTTAATTATCACGATACACTTATTACTCGTGAGCAAAAGTTACGTTTGCAGTCGTTTACAGAGTCTAAAAAGTCACACAAATATTTACTGGCAAAATGAACTTCTTACGATTTAATTCACTGAAAGCGTTGGTTAAAGTTTTTGTCGAGTTCATTCTATTCTATCAAGCATTTAAACAGCCATGAAATAATTGTTTTTATTCCGCCTTCTACCTGGAAGAGTAAGCACTAAAATTCCAAGCATAGTATGCTAATTCTCCTCCCCTAAGTATTTGCAAAGGGGATGCTTCATAAGCGGAGAAAACACGGGAATAACTTGTTGAGCAAAATTCTAAAATTTGCATTAACTTCTTTACAGCGAAAGACACCCGCCCAATATTCAGCACATGTTTCGGGTGAATTGGAATCGTCGGGGGCGTATCTCCCTGCGGATCCTTGGCATAATCGCTCAATCCCTCTGGTATTATGTCGAAATTTCTTAAATAATTGGTCGGACCGAACACAAAGTGGACAAAGCCATTCGAAGCTGTATAGAAAATTCTGGCAAGCTCCTTCATTTTAAGGAAAATTCCGGTGGGCAAAAGCCAGCAAAAGCTGAATTATAATTTGCATGACAATGGACCAATTCAAGGAAGAAGGCCGCTCCTGTTCAACAAAAATGAAAGGACTAATCCAGGTCCTCACTGTCGGTCTGATTTCAGTCCTTCAACGACGGCACCAATCAAGATTTATTGGGCCCATTAAAGCGACACAGAACAAGCTGGTGCAGATCGCAAGGCTGATTGTTCGCTAACACAGGGATAGAAGAGCGACTATCGTCCTGGCTAGGGAAGGCCACGAAAATGAAGTCCTTTAAGCCAGGACTCATCAGGCCGCAGAATGAAATGTGGAATAATTAATAAATCCTGACTGCTGGGCCGGAGCTCTCTGGAATCTTCCGACAACGTTGCATCCACTTTAATTAGCACTCCACATTTTGTTGATTGTATCGCACATTTGTATGCGGAGCAGGGCCGTTCTATGGCGTGGTACTGCATAAGTGCATTTACCACTTGGTTCTACGGGGAGGGGTGCAAGTACACGTGCTCCACGGCCCTGCACAGAGTGCACCAGACACTTGGTGTAAAGTGCACACTGTCGTCATCTAGCCGGTGAACTGCGCGAAATAATATCCTTTGCCGTTGCATATTATATGACTTGCGAATGCTCGTCACGGAAAATGGGGCCAGATGAAATGTCTCGCGATTTATTCAGCGACGTGATAAGAAGACACACCACTTAATGGAGTTCAAATGGTGGATTTCGTTAGCGCGTCAGTGACGACTGACTTATTAAATCCAAGTTAATGGAGGCGACAACGGCCCGAATGTTTGTCAGTGACACGCTTCTTGCTAACATCGATCCAAAGCAGGAATTTCAGATGGAAGTGGTGAGGGTTTGTTTCGAACGACGTAGGGGCTGGCTTCACACCAAATTCTAATTGATGGATTGCTTTGGAGTTCCAATGAACGAACTGACTGCCTTTCGATTGCCATTTGTATGTTTGTCCAACATTCGCCACCAGGGGAGCAAACGAGGGTATCCTTTCCGACTTTGATGTAGGTCCCTGAAATACGAAACCTTTCCCTTGCGCTAGGAGCAAGGTAGAAAGGACTAATGCATTTTCTAGGGATTCCAGGATATTCGCAGGAACCTATAGCGTTCCGTTCAATCAGTTTCAAAAGGCCAACTATCAAGTTCGGAGATCCTTTTTCATGTATACACATGCACTGTTACAGCCGTATTTGCACAATCTTTGGAACAAACACAATTCAACCAACTTCTCGTTTAGATTAGTTTCTGTCACTGTCGTCTCTGTTTAAGCTACATTATTGCATTATTTAAATTAAGCATTGTGTCTTTGGTAAAAGTTATTACAATTTCTATATATGAGGTAAGCATAATTTAGTCATCAATAAAACATTTACAACTTGACAATTAGTCTGTTGCAGGTTTTTATATTGATATTAAAAATACTTTTATTTTATTTTATTAGAAATACACATTCTAAAGAACTCTTTATTAACAAACTATAATGCAATTTGTTAAATAAATGTAATATATACATTAACTCAAAATTTATTTCACTTGAAGCATTGTAGGCAGAATATTTGCTGTCTCTGAAATATACATACCATCTATCCAGAGCAAAAGGAAATTTTGCTTTGCTTGCTGGAGAGATTTAAAAATGTTCTAAATTAGCATCAAATTGTAATAACTTCTATTTATTTTTAGATACAAAAAAAATCTAAAAAATTATTGTTTAAAGATTTGAAATTTTGCATGAACAAAAATCGTGGCAATTTTATGCTCTGTTCCAGTATATAGGTTAATGGATTAGACAGTTACAAAACATCGCTTAGGGGGTTTTCTCATCAAGAAGTTTCAAAGAAACTTTTGAAAATTGAGGGTGTTATACGAATTTCTAGACAAACTTTTGCTATGCCGTACTGAAATTTTAAATGCGAATTTCTTCCAACCACAATTTTCGAACTTAGGTAATGTAAGCTATGACTTTTGACTGAAATAAGAAATCTATGCTGTTTTGATTTTATTTAAAAACTAACTTAATTTATTGAAGGTTTAGGTACAAGCAAGAACAAGAATAATTTTTTCATAAATATTTCTTAAACATATATGTTGATTTTGAAAACAAAATAATGACGAAAATATGTGACGTAAATTTTAGTTGCCCACAAATATGTAGCAAAAAATTTGATCTCTGATCTGGTCTACTTATTTTGTAACATGACAACAAAAAATTTTGCAAATTGCGTCATTTTAAGTTTTGGCCTACACGGAATTTCGGCTCTAGAGAAAACATTCAACGGAATGGAAAAAATTATTGTTTTGAAGAAGACAAAAAAATATTGGATTAATCACAAAATTAGACCTGCCTGTGACATAACGAGGGGTGAAGTAAATTTTATACACCTAATTTTTAAGCAACCCTTAAAACAACGTCGTCAACAGTTCATCATTAAGTCTGTCTGCGTTGATTTTGCCTGAAACAAATTGTAGTTATACATACATATATACATATTTTTATTTTCATTATTTTTGACAACACTGAATCTAGTGAGTTTTGGCTTTACCTCGTTCTACTTAGTTGTATAAAACGATACCTAATTTTATTAATGCCCTGTATCTAAACATTACTTTTGGCAGGCTTTAGTAGATTATTATAATTTTTTGATCAGTAATTTTGTCAGAAAGTGTCGGAAAAATCATTCCATTAAAAAACGGAACACTTAAGATATTATTGAAAATCCTAATGTAATAATAGTTTCTTAATTCTAATTTAAAATTTCCTTTTCTGTAATCATCTTTACAAATATGTATGTTGGTTTATTTTATGGAATATCCCCACAATACGTAACCAATTTAATTTTAAAGCTTTTAAACCTCTTTCATTATTTAAAATTTCAATACAACTCATTCGAATCGTTGGTATCAGAAATGTTGCGGTCGAAAATTTAGTTAGCATGTATTCTTCTGATCAATACTGCCTTAATTTAAATTAATTCTCAGTACTCAATTAAAAGTTACTACAATATCAGCTTTCCGATATAATGTATTTACTAAATTTACTAAATTTCTAACAAAACAAACTGATACATCAGTAAATTTTCCTAGAATTCATATAAACTATCCTGCTAAAGGAAACAAACGTGTGCTGCTTTTTCCAGAAAACCACTGAACTCTAACAAAAATATGAGGAATAATTACAATAGAATTTTAGGAATTCACATTTCACTACATTTTGGACTGTTAGGAAGCCAACTCTATTTTAGATTCATAATGTATTTTAGTGAGATACAATATGAACTGTACAAATACGTCATAAATTACATGAAACAGTTTTCAATTTTTTAAGTTTAAAATTAAAAAATAATGAAACCCGACAGGTAGATAACATAGGTCCATGTAACAAAGAGAAAATTGCACCATACGAAATTCCATACAGAATACACTATTCTATAGAACTATACTATACGCTGGAATTTCCAAAGCATCCTGCTCGCAAAGGAATATCTGGTGAAAGTTGAACCGAACCGAAGCACTTGAAATTTGCCCACGTTCCTCGTGAATGTTCGTGGGGGGTAGAAATGCTCAGAATTAACAATCCCCACGTAAAACAAATTGTATGCTCGGGAATTATTCATTGCGTGGTGGGTGCGCTCGTATAACATTAAGTGCAATTGATAAATTTTACTGCATCTATAACACACAACACCAACGTGGAATCGCAAAATTAACAAAGCAAAAGTATTCAGTGCTCCCCAATTACACTGCGGGTGAGGAACTTCGAGGATCCGGGGACACCTCCCCCCAGCGCTACTGTTTTAATAATGCGATACAAATTAAGCTTATTGTTCCACACCGGTCCCAATTGTGACTATCCGCCATTGTTGGATTTCCTCCCTACTTAAGATGCACTTCATTACTCTGTAATAAACCCTGCGCCGGGTGTGTGTTTTTGCAAGGACATTGTCCTATAGAGGAAAGCGTTATGCATCTGGCGCTTTAATGATATATACAAATATTGATTTTCAGATAATTGTTCTGTAGAGAACCATCCCGAGTAGTGTGCGGTTAATTATTGTGGATTTTCCCATTACCCGGGTTCAAGAAGATTGTTATCGAAGAGTATACCTGTCTTCCTGTGCGCGGTTCCATTGCATCCTTATGAAGATGCAAATAATATTTTCCCATCTTACCATTTTCTGCGTTTGATACACAGGGCACATACCTACGCAAACCCGTTAGAGCCTTTGATATTATCGGTAGCGTACTATTAACCCAATGGGGATTCCAGGTCTTATGGTTTGTGCCCCCAGCAAAAGGGTGGAAGTGTTGCGAATTCAGAAGACAATCGATAATATTTGTTATTTAAGCTGTTCTAAAAGGTATGCAAATGAACTGCATTTACATTGACTTCACTAAAGGTTTCGATGAACTCTCTAACTCTTTAATAATAGGTACCCGTGTATTTTATGGAGAAAGTTAGAATACCTTGGCTTTTCGAAACCGATTTATAACCTGGAGATGATCCAGTTAGTTTCTATCCCGTACCTGATGTCCTTCAAGTAGAACGTTTCTGTACTTTTAACTTTTTTATTTTCATGAAACAAGGTACTCTACTGCAACTGCTGTCTTAATCAAAACTTTTCAATTGCTTCTTCAAAGTTGAAAATTAAAAAATAGATTCCAATCATGCATCAAAAAATGTGTTAAAGGACTTTTTAACTTAAGTTTATTTTACAGAATTCATACAAAAAACATTGTACACGATTTCATTTTCGTATAAAAAGATATGGGGGAATTTATCTTTATTCTATTTATATTAAATAGTTTTAATTTTAAGCTGTAAATATATTTAACAAATAATCATTACAATACTCATTCACTCGCCAACTTAACGCAAAGTTGAGCCCTCAAAATAAGCTATTTTCATTTATAAATGTTCATGATAGTTGATTTATGATAAATGCTCGTTAAGTTGTGAGGAGGTGTAGAAGAGGTTAAATGGCCGGTAAAACGGTATTCAGTTTTATATTCTTTAACTTTCACGAATTATTTTTTCACCTGAATGATGGAGGTAAAATTATATCAAGAGTAAGTCAATTCACGCCTTCTTCATATATGGTATGTTGCTAATAATTCTTGCTTTTCTGTTGGTAGAGCCAAAGCAAAAAGGACGCAGTAAAGACATAACATGATGATGGTCATAAAACAGATCACTCTCATACCCTCAGATAAAACATAGTTACAGCGTATATATATATTTATTAATTATATATTTATTAATTATAAGATAATTTCATTTCCAAACTTTAAAGATATTTGATAAAAGTTTCTTATAAGAAATAAAAAGTGAACATGACATTTTAATTTGACAATTTAGCAATTTATGGTCTGTACATACATATTAATTTACGATATACATATATGAATTTTCAAACGTTTTTTTGAGTATAAAATAAACTAGTCACCATACAATAATCCAATAAACTTCTTAAGTGCTAGTACCATATAAAGCACCAAATTTACATTATAGGTCACTGCTAAAACCAGTGGAGTACCATTTAGTAAATAAACGGAACAACAAAATTTCCTAATTTAAAATATCCTGTTTATGTTGGGTAATGTCCGAAAACAAATAAATAACTTCAATAGGATTCTCAGTACATTATGAATAAAATTAAAATTTTCCAAAGGATCAAATTTTTAAGGAAAAAAATAAACAACGTGTTTTTGGGGATTTTTAATATTTTCAGAAAAAAATCTTTTTCAATAAAATCTTAATTAAATTTTTCTTGTTACATTTGGTTAATTTTTAAAGGACTTTTAAAACTTTACGATATATAAAATAAGTATAATTCATTTCACTGTTTGATCTCTTTTTTTTTGTAAAACTTGTGTACGTATCAGAATATTATTACTTTCTTTTTTTTTGAACACTTGCAATCTACGCAATAATACTTACTAAAATTGAAAGAACCAAACAAAAAATCAATATGCTTAGATCGAACGAATTACGAAAAAAAGCAAATAATTTCGACAAAAGATAGTAAAAAGGATTTTGTTACTTTTAAGTCTTATTTATGTTCATATTTCAATTATAATACATCTCGCGAAAATAACATCGTGATAGTTTAATTATACATAAAAGCCAATTTTAAAAAGTATGACACAAAATATTAAAATTTGTACTTCGTTGGATCTATTCTCTGAATTTTTTTTTATTCGAAATCTTTGGCAACAATAAATTTCGTAAGACTCTACTTATCTGGTTTACTTTATCGATTTTAGTTTTAATTTTCTTAAAAATTCTTTTTTATGGTTTTTTATTTCAAATCTTCAAATTCTTACATAAGAAAGAAATACTGTACCTACATATATAGCTTGTATTTATATTTTAAATAACAAACTTATAGTTTGAGACGAAGATTTAATAGGACAAGTTTTATAAATTCAGCGTCATTCTTACAATTTGAAATGAACTAAAAGTAACCTTTTAATGGATTTTAAAATTATATTATTTCCATTGTTAGTCAACTTTACAAAGATATTTGGTTGTTGTTTTGGGACTTGTGGACACTTTAACCGGCTCTTCCGACTGACTAAAAATTATAAACCGGGAAGGGAAAAACATTTTCGCTCAACTTTGTTACCAAAAGATCTTCATTTTAATTTTTAAAGCATTGTCTGCAAATCAAGGATAACATACTTGTAGGACGGGAATTTTGGAAGTACTTTTTCAGTTTTCAGTGAGATAATCCACCCAATGTTAGAGAAGCATAGATTGAGGCAAACCAGTTGTTCCAAATTTATATCAAGTAACATTTAATTTAAAAAGTTAGCCACATTCTTAAAGTTAACAATGAGGGAAACAACTCCAATAAAATCCGCAGAAACTTGGGCGAGTTCGAAGGAACTTGGCTTTTCACCAGAGTAATTGAATTCTTCCAGATTCCTATCCAACAAGGAGTCGCGCTCGAAAGCCGCATAAACCATTGCGCTCATCCTGCTCCTGCGGTGTGTCTTCATTGCGAACAAAAGATTTATAATTCTATTATGGATTCAGATAGGCATCTTTTGAAATCAGTCCTGGAATTTTCCCATCCTTCCGCAAGAGTAAGCGCTTTGGAGGCAATCGCCGCCCTCTCCATAATCCGCGTTAAGCCTAAGGCAAGGAAGAAATGCAGCCGTAATTACTCCTTAAATAAAACTGTGGAGTCGGAATAATGTTGCGTCGTAATTACTTATCTAACCCGCCTCTTCCGCACCCACGACCTACGTGCATAGGTAACTTTTCTAACGCGCCCCTTCATTGCGCGGCACAAAGCGGAGCGATTTGAATCAAATCCGTGCTCATTGCGTTGGCAACGGCGACGCTGCGTGCGGGGTCACGGCTCAAAGGAGCCTCCCAGCGCTAATGAGCTAAGTAAACATAAATTGGAAAAAGTTGACTCTTTGGGCGGTGGTTCAGAAAAAAAGTTGAACTTGTATGCAAATGTAAACGTAAACTGCTGGTAAACAAATCCGCGCCCTAGCAGCACTCGTTTGGTGCTCAAAGGGCGTACTCACGCCATAAAAAACTCAATAAGTTAACATTTGCGTACCTTTGCCATCGCGGTAATCTTTAAATCAGTCCGGAAAAACTTCTGACGGATTAAAAGGATTTGACAAGGGATTTTTGCTTTTTAATGAAACACAAGGTGCAGCTGCAGCGTTCCTGTCGGATTCATTAAATTTAAAGGGCTTCGTGAATCGTATGCACGACAGGGGGTAGGTGGGTGGAAGTCCTTCTGGAAGGCGGTGAAGCCTTCGCCCGCGGCAGCCACATAAAACTCAATACTACTGCTGTTCGGGCAGGGAAATTTAATTTCCTCCAAAGAAGCATCTTTCCATGAAAAATTCATTACTTTTTGTGTTTTTTTGCATTGAGCAATAGCAATCCGGTCAACCTAGCCGGGCATTTTCGCAAAGGGTGGTATAAATATTACAATTTTAATTATGCAAAAAGTTAATTTTATTCAATATATTCAACGTAAACAAACAAAAAATATGTAAAATAATTCATTTATGCATATAATAAATACAATCAGAAAATAAGTAATTTATATGCACAATAAATTATAGATTAAAACTAATTATACGCATGACATAACCGATAATATTTTACTTATAGAAGACAAAATAAATATTTAAAAGAAAATATTATTCCAAAAAAAATTGATAAACAGGAACAAAACGGACAAAATGCAGTTGAACACAAGTCAATTAAAAACCCAATTATACCTAATATAAAAAATAATAAACATACCGAATAAAAATTGAACAGGGCCAAACGTAACCCAGAAGAGGAGCAGTACGCGCGTCGGAGCAAAAATTGAAGTTGTTAAAACCTACCTCGCCACAGGTATGGGTAAGTCCTATCATAACCCAACGCACCCTAAGTAGCCCAAATGTGGCACGGTGCACATTGCTTCCACAATAAACAAACAAACTGTTTGCCATAATAAAAGATTAACGACCCAAAATTAAGTGAAATACGCACCATGCTGTTGGACTAGTCAAAAAACATTCACGGTGAGCGTATATCCTCAGTGCCTGGAAAACGAACGTATTTTTCAAAATTTGTTAACTCAATTGAATGTGTATGAAGTGCCTGCGAAATAGGCGTATTTTTAAACTTTTGTTCCTATTTTAGGCGCGTATATGCGTACAAAAGAGCATTATTTTAGGGAAATTCAATACGTTCCATAATTATAGTAAAATTCCACAAAACAATATTTTAATAAAATAGTTTACGTCATGTCAAAATTTAAACATTTAAATCATGCCCATACTTCTATTTACTATATACTTTTAAGAATTTGTCAGAAAAAAGCGAACTTAAAGAAGGGTCAGATTTGAATTACCAACCTATATGTTAACGTTTTTGAAAAGTGATGAATAAATTATTACAAATAAATATTTATAAAGGGTTGGTTCGAAAGTCACGTCCAGACCTTCCCAAGGGCATATTCTGTAACCTCCGATCTTTTGATTTTATATTCATTTTTAACTCCCATTGCCTATTGAATTAAAATCTTTTCTTTATTTTGGAATATCCTTCAAGTACACTTTTTCTTTTTTGTCATTGTGCACAAATCAAAGAAATAAATCTCTTTTATTAAGAATACAAAAGCATCATAATGGAATGTTTATCAATGTAAATTTATTCATCTCTACTTCTTTTGATTTTAAACGTTCTATTAAATCTGCCTTCGAAAAGCGTCTTCGTGCGCTGTAAAGTTTTTGTAATTTCTCTTGCTTTACACTCGCAATATAGGTTAAGAAGTTACGTAGTTTCTTTAGTTCTTCGTAAAATGTTATTACTTGTAATTTATGTGTTGAATTTGCTTTTCTAATTTGTCCAACAGAAAGCTCAAGAGAATTATTATTGTGTCTGTAACTAGTAATTGGACTTTGTCTGTTTGATAGTGTATATACTGCAAATTTACGTGCTTTAATTTATAATGTTTATTTTAAAACATTTCACTATTTTGAATTTTTGAGATATTGATTTTGAAACGTTCGACGTATTTTATTGTAAAACGCTTTAAACATTTTAAATATATTTGAATTGTATAACTATGTATAATATGTATATTGTGTAATAATTCAAGCAAATTTATAAATGCACTAACACAATTATAACATATTTTCTTTCAAAACACTCATAATTAATCGTAAACGGTCTGAATTTATAGAATGAGTGAAAAATCTTATGAGAGCTTTATTGTTTAATTTATTTTTACAAATAAATTTATACATTGATAGAATTTCATATGCATACTTATCATTTTGCTTTTAATGAATTTATAAACCTTATCATGATCAAATATTGTAATTATGACCTTATTAGATATTAGTTTAACATTTCAAATATGGTCATATATGTTCATTGAAACTAGTATGTAATAAAATTTGAAAACTATTTGGATTTAAATTCCTAGATTTTCTTTTCTAAGAATCAAATTAAACAATAATATATTTCTAATTAGAATGTTCAAAACCATATATGTACTGTACATAATCATGATTTTAATTGCAATTAAAACGTTTAAAGTATTTTATTTTGGTATAATATAAATAATACATATAATTAGTCAAAAAGAGCTTCAACTGTTTTTGTTCGGAACGGATAGTAGAACAAAATAGCTTAACGTTTTAAATGAAACAATAAGACGCTTTTAATTAAAGCACTCTGATTTACAGTGTACAGCATATAAATAATAAAGATATCTCATAAAGTATTAAGGCAGAAAAATATAAATTAACTATGGTGTAGTGTTACAAATTATTGTTTCTTATTTGCTAAAAGCGTGTAAAGTAAACTAACGACATGGACCACCCGCTTTAATGAAATTACGGAGTTAAGTCGGCGGTGCGTCGGCGGCAGAGCGGGTAATGGAAAGTACACTTCCATGTCGCCAAATGACCAGCGCGGTCTTGCCAGATGGCAAATGGGGGGCTCGTGCTGAATTATGAAAACAAAGTGGCCGTGTCAAGCCGAGGCGCGGCGAGAAGTGTCGGGCTTATCATAAAAAATGAGCGCGGTTTGTTGAGACGAGGCGTCCGTCGCTGGAATGATGTAAGCCTCCTCGGAATCCCAAGAAATATGAAACGATGTTTGTGTCACCGCCGCACTTTATTCCCGAAGATAAAACTGCGCGCTGATTAATAAGCACTGTCATGATTAGCTCATTAATAAAATTTTCGATACTCTCGGTACTACTTGAGCGCTTTTACAAAAACGCGGAGATTCAGTTTGCGGAGCTGGCACCTAGAACATACAACTTCGGAAGGATTATAAATTGGTGAGCTTTAATTTTAGGGAAAATGTAGTGTTTATCATATATACACGGAGATTACTTCGGGAATTCCCTAAAATATGGATTTTCTTAAATAAGCTTATACTTAATCACTTAATTCTTACGTAACTGAATATTCAAAATGAAGTCGTTAAAGGGATACTTGGACTAAGTTTTTTTTACAATGACGGTGAAACTGATGATATTTTTAACACTATTGCGAATTTTTACTAATCCGAAAATTAAAATGTTCTATCACATAACATCACATTTTCGATGATTATTTTATTTATAAAAAGGAGTTGTGTTTATGATATATAATACAACACTTATGGTAAAACATATATACATATACATACATATGTATAACACAAATAAGACCTCTCGACTATTAAGTATATGTATTTAATCAACTCCCCCACATCTAAAAAATAATATTTTTTCTGCGTACGACGTAATGTACGATGTATGCATGTTTACATGAAACAAGTTTTTTGGATCTATGAGACTGTTTAGTGAGACAAATAAAACATTGAAATATATGTATATGTGGAGTGGTAACAAGATTTATATATTTTTTAAATTACTAACACTGGATAACAAATTATAATCTATATCCTCAACATAATTTTGAATTAAAACATCTATGGAAATCTTGTAAAGTTAGACGATTGTAATTTCTAACCCATCCATCATTTCTAATTTATAAATTGGACGTAGCCTAACATTATTAATAATAAGATTTAGAGAAGCCAAACGAGAACTCATTTTATTTTGCACCCTATACATGTGGGTTTTACTTCTCGATTATGTTATTTCGGACACTGCAGCATATTTCATCATAAAGCCATCATCAGCTGTCAATTTAAAGCCGTTTTCGATTTGACTGCATTGCATAAATTGAAGTTAGGTAACTAAATACATAAGGCTCAACATCAAGCTGAATTTAGAGATGCTAAAATTTGTGTGGGTTTACAGGAAGGCTTCAATTTAATTCATATTTTAGGTATTCATATCTGCATTACATTGATATAAATTTTGTAAATTTTGTTTGCTCGCGTTCATTTAATTAAGGGGACTGTCCGATTTTTTTGGTCAAAAAATGGGTAAATTTATAGAATTTTTTTCAAGAGAACTATTATAGATAGAACAACAATTTTTTTTCTAAACATTTTATTCATCCTTTCACAACGCTTGTAAATTTTGTCGAGTCACGCCGGCGCCTGCATCCCCCCTCTCCAGCCCTTCAAAGTTAGCCGCTCCGGCCGACACGACCAGCTTGCTCCGTGTTTCATTCAGCCCCCCCTGGTTTAAAATGAAAAAACAAAAAATATATTAAATTTAAACGTAGTTTAGCCCGTTGTAATAGGAACAAATTATAAAATTGAGTAATATTAAAAAAATGGCGGACACTCGAAAAAAAAGGTCATTTTTTCGGCACTTTTTCGGCCGTTTTTTGCTTATAACTTTGAAAAAAAAAAAAAAATTAAAAAATTAAATCTATAACAACGTAGTTATTGTATATAAAAATAAGTGTACGAAATTTCAGGAAAAAATAATGAGCCGTTTTCTTATAAAACTCCTGGCGAGCTCAAAATAATGGAATCGTCAGAAATCGACTTGAAAGTCGGAGGTGCAATTCGGCTCGAAAAAATGGATTTTTTTCAGGAAAAAGTGTATTTTTTCATGGAAAAAGTGGATTTTCGTTTGGTTTTTTTTTACTACCTTCTAAGACAAAGGAAATCAAAAATACCTACCTCCATATATTTCATTCATCCTTTCAAGGCCACATATCCAAACGCTATTCACAAGCGCTTCATAGATCGCACCTGCTCGTCGGCTCGTCGGCTAAGCCGGCCGCGCAGCGGGAGACCCGCCTTTTAAATCGCTATAACTTTCGAACCGCTTGATATATTTGTTTAAAATTTATATATGTTATTTTTAAAGTGTTGTTCTATCGATTAAGCCAAAAAAAAAAAAATCGATTTTTTGAACGAAAAAAATCGGACAGTCCCCTTAAAATAGTAGCGCTTGTGGTGGAAATTTGACCTTTCTGCTCTGGGAATGGAAAGGCATTTAAGGTCACTTCATTTTACCTGCCTTAACGACAATATATGTACACACATGATATTTTTGTATATGATACAGTACCTTAACCATGAATTTTAGAATGAAGAGTACTACCTTCCAATGCTTCACTTTCAATTTTTGCCTCACTTTTAATTATTGCAAAAGAAGAGAGTTATATAATCGAATAATTTTAAAGTAATGTTTCGATCTTCTTTTAATTTCAAATCATTTAATTTAAGATCATCATACAGACTTTTGAAAAATTATCTAATAAATCATTAACAACTTATTTCCAATCGAAGAATTAAAATGAACATTTCTCTTTCTATTTCGAGTTGACCTGACTTCGTTTCTATTACTTCATCGTTCAAATTAATTAAGCCGAGTATTAATGCGTATGTAAATAAACAAGTTCTCACTATAGGTAAAACATGACCTGGCTTTCATACCTTTCCTTATGGACGTACTTGAGTAAAATAAATATTCTGCACATCTATGAACAAATACCTTTCCCTTGATATATATTTCATTGAGATACGCCCACGGGAAATAGGTTAAAAAAGTATCACAATTTTTGGCTTTGCCTATTAATATACAATATAAGATAAGGGGAGTATCCAGGTCACAATTTTTCAACACTACAAGAATAAAACAAATATTTTGGAAATTCTTCCACCTTCAAAAATTCACTTAAACTTTCATATAAAATCGGAATGCTTTTTTACTACAAATCTATTTTGAGATATCTTCACATATTTTGATGGAACTGCGTAGTAACGTTTAATTGGTATCAAAAGTTTGAAATATGCACCCAGATTTCATATATCTGTATTGCAAGTCCTTATTTCAACAACATGTTTTAATTTGTTATTGATTTGTGGAAAATGTTAACTACTTTAATGATTTTTTAAATCTCTATCTTTTTCAAATTTTTAAGTTTTGAAAGTAGTTGCTACCGAAAATGAATTGATATATGCTCTACTTTTCAAGTTGCTGGGAAAAACAATAACCGCCTTACAAATTGAGATTTTAGCCATTAAAATCTGTGCAAAATAAATCTGGATAAAAGGATAAAAAGGGTTCGATCTTTTTAGGGAAGAGACGAAGCAAAAGATTGGCTCCGCCCAAAATGTCTTTGTTAGGTTTCACTGCTTATGAGAAGCAGGTTACGATAATAATTAATAAATATTATAGAAGTCATAAATATTTATAAAAGGGCCATAAAATTAAAGTTATATCGGCCTTATTATGATTATACGGATAATAAATTTAGGACCATATGGTTTAGTGCTCCCTGAAAATCAAAGGGAAGAAATATGTTTAATTATTCTTGTTTTAATGTTTGTTAAGTGCAGTTCTGCATGAACTCTTCCAAACAGATAAAATTAATTATTTTCGCCTAAAGAGCCAGAAAATTTCGAGCCTTGTTCCCGTCGAATCCTTTCGAACTTAGCGAGTCCTGGGAAGGATTCGCAGTGCGCTTCAGCCGTGCCGGCATAAATCAATGGCCTGATAATGATCCCAATGGAGCAGAACCGACTTTCGAAATGTTCAAGTTGTTTGCACGGTGATTCATCATCGGGATATTCGTTCTTTTGAGTGCATTCCACCCGCAACTCGTCCTGGAGTGAGTGCAGCAGCAACAGAAGCAGCTCCAGCCGGGGAGCGCCAGGACGAACTTTTTAGAACACGAGACACCGCGCTGCATCCCATAAAACTTTTGTTTTTGCCCTGAATATGTGTCCCAGTTGGGCACAGTGCGCTCCCGGCGGGGAAATTCTAGTCGAGGGCGTGGAAGAATTTCAATTTTTCATAAACAGTTTTGCACAAAAATAAAATTAAAAAGATATGCGGAACACATTTATCTTTTAAAAACACCCACGATGAGTTCCTGATTTAAAATGGATTTTTTCCTCTTCCCGCAAAATTGCATTACGGGCACACTGGGGGGACCAGGGAAAAACTGAAAACGTGAAAAAAAAATTACACTCTGACCCGTAATTTGTTACAAAGTTATAACTTGTTTAGCAAAAGACTCGACTCATGCAGAACATGGCGCTTGTTTTTGTAAAATGAAAAATGATCCGAGTGCGGGCAGCATTGTCGCGCTCATTTTGAATTATCCTGCGATGTACGTGACATTAATGGCGCAGCAGTCGCTTTCAGCCGTGTGGATTACTGCGAGGATATCCCTGGAAAGGATTCTTTGTCCTCCCTCCAATTCGTGGGAATTTGCCAGGCAGTGGTCAGTTCCATGATAATGGCCTGATTTCTTAAATTTGCAGACTCATTAAAGGTTTTCCCTTCCTCATTGAATAATGTATTCTGAACATTTAGGCATACGAAGGCCATCATAATAGCTAAAATCGAGTTCTACCCTTTACAACACACATACGTACATACATGATTATTTGTTCATTTCGTATATAAACAGTAAATCAAAACGAATCAATATTATTGTAAAATGAAAGCAAATGGATGCATGGTCAATACCCACAATAAAAAGTAAATTCTTGATTGCTAAATAGGTTGTCTGAAGCATAAAACACGAGCTTAATTAAAAAAGTGGTCAATTTATCTTCCATACTAACTGAGAGTGCGCTTAATTTCCATTTCCTATACCTCCTGAGTCCTTTTTATTGAATAGTGTCTTTTTTCATTTCACAATTGAATATAAACGTTTTAACAACTTTGGGACTCCAATAAAGATAAGTGCTTTTTTCAATTCTGTTTTCAAAGAAAACACTTATTCTTATTACAGTCTTCAGTATTTATACCCATTGAATGACAGTAACCAATGAAATTGCAAAGACATATTTTGGATCAAAAAGTGTTATAAATGTTGTACAATAATCCATTACCACGGGAACAACTATGTAGTTATATACAAAAATTACCCGACTACACTTCCGGCCCGATTATTTCATTTTCTTACCAATTTCGACATAAATTGAAATTGAGGTCTTTTACAGGTGTTGATGAAACTTTATAGCAATGTTCATTTTGTGCCAAAAGTAACGAAAAAACAATTTCTTAAGCGCTTCAAAATAAACGAATCATTCCAAGAACTTGCGATCATTTCCATGAGTACACATTTCAAAACCTATTTGTAAAGAGAAGAGTTGCGATGCATATACTTCAGTTTTAGTTTTAAACTTTTTTAAGACTCTGTAGTTCACAAATGTATAAAATATAATACTAAATACTGAAATTATTTTACTTGATTTCGCTCTTAAAGTCTTCTCCTAATACTTCTTATTTTATTTTTTTAATATATTTACATATGTATACATCTTATAAAGTTATCTCTAAGAAATTTAACAGACATTAAATAACCTCTTCGCATCCAACATGATAATAATTATGTCCCAATGACAAGCAAATACGACCACAAACTATGTAAATATCATTATTTAACCAAACATCTTTAAACACACTTTTTATGACGAGTGCGTGTGAAATAATTTAGCTAATAACTTATTCAAACCAATGACAGACAGACTATATCATTCATCGCATTATAAATACTTTTACCTTTTAGCAACATTTGTATCATCCTATTCATAACCGCATCATACATTGTTTGTCTTTAAGTAAACATATTCTTATTACGTTCTTTTGATAAGTTGGTACTAATTACTTGCCTTTGCTGATTCAGGGTTTTTTGAAAAGTATGAAAGAGCTTACTTAAGTCAGTATATGCATGTATTTAATTTCGCAAGAGTTCAGTAGTTAATCAAGTCTATCTCTAACTTACTTTTATTTTTTATTGTATTAATAATTTCAGAGTTGAGAACAGACCCAAACTACATGACTGCATTAGGTTTACTGAACCAAACATGGTAAATTATTAGATACTTTACATATGTATATATATACATACACTATTTGTAAAATGATTGTCAGTAATAGATTGTTAATCAGTCAATAATTTGTTACTAATAACAATTTAAAAAATCTTCTTCTTTTCTTTAACCTTGAATTTTCGAAATGTGACAATTTTTCGGTCACGATTTTTACGTACAAATATTGGGCACAAATTGAGCATGTCTTCAATTAAATATTTATTCCACCTCTTTATTCTACATAAAATTCTTCAAGAAGAAATGAAATGAAAGAATTAAACAAATATAATTTTTGAATTATAATTTTTTTTTGAACATCATGCCACATTTCATTCAAATTCGTGTGGAAACTTCAAACTCAATTTATGCGAAGCAGTCAATTATGCGCTAATTCATAACTCTCTTTGGTGCCATTATTGGCCCAATACTAACAGTCACTTTTGAGCCAACCTACATAACTACGAATGGTATCAGTGTTGCTAGAAGGCTAGCAGCCAATAAAGGATCATTACTAAGCCAACTATAAAAATTTACATGGGGAAACAGGAATTTACCAGCATCCAAAACTGTGTTAGAAATGGTTTGATTGTTTTTCTGTACCAAACTACCTAGCATAAAAGTAGAATTCAAACTAGTCCAGTAGCAAAACAATAAATTCGATTAACACAGTATTGTGGCAGTCCTGAGAACTTAATTGAATTGGGTTTGAATGCGAAGTACAAGCTAGAATCAAGTTTCCCTATAATATTCTTCAAAAATAAACAAAACACGGAGTCTGTTCTCTTTTTAATGGGAAAAGCTCGTGCCTCACTGCTCCAGCAAAATGTAGGTATCCTATTTGATTTTCACCTGCAAAATTTATGATTATGGCGTTCAGGCATCCGCAGCTCCAAGGCGTTCGCGTTTTCAAAACGTTCGATAAAGTGCAGCCCTAAAGTTGTGTTCGAGTATTCATCAAAACTTTCGAATTAGTTTGCTTTGGTTTTGTTTGGACGCCATTTAGTTGTTGCATTAAGGTGTGCAGCAACTACTCGTAATCTTCAATATAATTAATTCAACTTCAAGTTTCATAACTTGCCATAATTCTGTGAAATGAAGGTAAAACTGTGACGCAAAGTAAAGCGACACACCGAAAACAACCCATTTCCAGGTCCCTTAATTACGTTTCGTAATGAAACTATAGGTGCAGTGCACAACTACCGACACCAGCACAATCATCTTACATTTATGACGAGTTTGCACCCTGGCAGCTATCGCTTCAACTGCATAGGCTTAAAGGGCTCATTAGTGCCGTTGAAAGCATCAACATCGCAGCGTAGTTTTCACAGCTTCAAAACTAATTAATTTCCTAATTATTCCTGATTAGTTCCACTAAAGTGCGAAACGATGCACTTTGCGCAGTAATTTATTCAATTTTGAATAATTGCAACTAAAAACTCACTGCTAATGTAAGCTATTTAACAGAAATGCCCTAAAGGACCGTGGCCTTTGATATTTATTAAAAGCCCTTTGAATATCTCATGTAATACGCCTCCTTTGTTGCAGAACCGATGGAAATAACCTTTTCCCCTGAACACTTTCATCTAAATCGATGTCCTTACCATTTTAAAAGACACTCAAGCAAGCATACATAATGTCTTGTGAGTTTCTTCATTCTAATTTGATGCCTTGAAATCTTATTTATTTATTTGAATAAAAAAGGAGCGTTCGCAGTCTCGTGCAAAGAAATAAATCGTGAACCATGATCCCAGTTACAGAAATACATATGCTTTATGATAAAAGCTTATAACAGCCTCCTTTAGCTCCTGTCCTTATGTATCAAACTGATTGAATACGCAACCAATCGTTCTTGCCCAGATTGAATTCAGACCAAGAAATTAATTTTAGATTTGAAACATGCCAGTCATACATACATACATAAATAATTTTATATGCCTCTTATTTGTTATTAAGTGCACGACATTAGAAATTCGCGATACGAAAGCATTCGAAGATGAAATATATAATAGAGTACAATGAGTCCTTATAAAGTCTAATGGAGTCAGCGTGAATCAAAGCAGATGCCTATTATTGTCCCTTAAAGGTTTCTTTTTAGATACATACAGTATTTTGTCTGGCAATTGAATGACGCGATAACGAATTTTATTGAAAAAACAATTTATTTTATGATGAATTTTGTATCAGTTTACATTTACCAAAACAAAACAAATTGTATACTCTTGTATTTCGAGGTTGGGTTAAATAAATAAGAAATATAAATCTTTCCAATGTCGACAGCTTTACAAAACGAGAAGACTTTCATTTGAATTTTGGAATTATTTTTAAGTTCTTCCTTCAAGAAACAGGCACCTAACCTACAAACGTACTTCGATTGCTGATATTCCATGAACACGATTAAGTTTGGGTTGAATTTTCTCCAGTTTTAAATGAGTGAGATTAACCGTGAACGTTTCCATGTAAATAGGTTTGTTGGACTTACAACCTTTCATTTGGTATATTATCGTATCAATTACTGCACCTTCATGCAGAAATGGTTAAGCCCAGGTTAAAGTCCCGTGGAAACCAGGCTTGAGGTAAGTTACATTAAACCCAACGAAATAGGTCCTTTAGATTGTTTCCTATTCTGAAATAGCGTCTTGTAGAGTTTTAAATGCAATGATGAACGTTAACTACTTTTAAATATAATGAAAAAGAATTATACAAATCCCTATTCAAAAGCTCAAATGTATCAGCAAGTGTTAAATTAATTCAGTTGAATGGAAGCACTTTAGCTTAATCTCATTGCCTTAAAACCCAATGGAAAATCAACCTAAATTACACCCACCAACAGTAAATTGTAAAATTTCCTCTTTCTTCCATAATTTTGATAAGCAATTCACGTTCTTCCTCAGTAAGAAAAACCCTGCAATCTTCAAAAACATTTGCATACTTCAGTTAAATCACATATTTCGTTGAGCTTAGCTAGTTCTATCGAAATTTATTGAAGTTAACTCTGCATAGAGACATAGCGTATATGTATTGTGCACTACATGCACAAGTAGAAAATTGAGTGTAACTCAATAAAATCTGCTAATGCGTAATTCATTAGGAAAATAATAATCCTCCTCAGTACGGGGAAACAGTTCTAAAAAGACAAACGCAAATTTTTTGTTATATTTCCTGATACCTAATATTCGACAAAATTACTAGATACTACATGACCACTAGTCCACTTATAGATACATATTTACTCTATAATTATTAGATATTCTTACTAAGGTAAATTTTAATTTTTAAACTCTACGCGGTTTTGAAACTTTTCCCATTTGAGTTTTCTAAAATAAAGCAAAGACAAAATGTTTTTACAGTAATGCAAACCGTAAGACTAAAGTAATAAATGTCATGAAGTTAGTACTAGCGACACCAAAACAAGGCTTATCCCTAATAAATAAATGAATTGAATTAAAATTTTGTTGCTTACAACATTTTAAATTTCACAACTACACAAAGTTTCTAAGTTTATCAGTTCCAAAATTGGAAACAAAGTTTCGAAATGTTGGAGCCGAATATGATGCACGGATGAAGCCGGGAAACTTAGCTAGTAAGTTTGTAAAATCCACTGAAAATTAGAGACTTGAAGATTGCATTGTATGATGTTAACATTTACGGTTTAAAATGATTTTGATATCTTCAGATTTCCATCGAACTTTCTAGGTATATATTTATTTGAAGTAAAATGTTATGATAATAAAGATATAAAAGCTGTGTTCTTTTCACATCGGATCCGGTTCTAGGTTTTGCAGCAAATTTTGCATTGAATTGAATTTTAAAAGCCCTCACGTATATTAAGACTTTAAAAATTGTGACAAGTGCTTTAAATTGCCATGATATTTACCTATCCAAACTTCAAATCTTGAACGAGATAAATTCTTGGAGTAAGGTTTTGACGCAAAGTACGTAGGTGTACTTCCAGGCAACTTTATTTTTATTTTTGCGAAATAGCAAATCTTTATGTACGTGAGGGTTTATAAAATTTCAATTCAATGCAAATTCTGGAACCGGATTCGATGTGAAAAGAACGCACCTAATATTGCAATATTTTTTCACTCCATAAATTGAATAAATTTTTTGTAACGTATCAGTTTCATTAAAATAACTCAGAGAAGACCCCAATCTCTGCTTTCTTATGATACCGAAAACGGGAGCTGAATATTAAGAACCCTTTCGACTAAATCTCGTTAGCAGCCCTAAAAATATAAGCCAGCGTCTTAGTTTAATGTCTCCCACATATCACACTAGCATTAAAGCATGGTGCCATTTGGATTCATGTTGTGTAGTGAAACCACATTCCATTATCTAATAAAGCCAAGCAAGGGGTGGACCGAATTGCAATTAAATGCCCTGAATAAAGACAAACATTGTAAGAATTCAAGCCAAAGCTCTTGCCTCTGAGTAAGGTAATTGTGCACAATTATGTTGCAAACAATGCTCGAAAACCCATCCAATTCTGTCCAATGAAGATTATGTGTAAATTTATAACATTCACCCCAATCCGACATATTACCCCCAGCCCCAGGCCACCTTGTGCTACCCCACCTGAAGGTATTTCCAGAATGTCTTTGCATTTGAGATACTCTTGGAATGTTGAATTTGAATGTTCACAAACCAGGGTTGGTCAGATGTAGTTGGCTCTGGATTACCTCGAACAGAACCAGTGTGTAGCTACATTAATCGGATGTCTTCTCTTTCAGGGATTTACGTTACAACCAAATTCACGAGATTCCATCGAATGCCTTCAAAGGATTATCGGGTCTGCACACAATTTTCCTGAGTGAGAACCAAATCGGATTGATCCATGAAAGCGCCTTTACCGGACTGTCAGCACTCAAATATCTCTACTTGAACAACAATCGCATCAGCAAAATATCCCCGAATGCATTCCATGGATTAAACCAGTTGCAAAGTCTGTAAGTATCCCACTATCCGGCCGCCATGGAATTTCGGGCTCCGACGACAAACCCGGAAAATTCAATTAAACTTTATGTGCGGCTCATGCGACAGCTGATGTCAGAGGAGCCCGATCTAGGTCATCCAGTACAAGGGGCCCCGCATCCAACTAGCGCTAATGTTCCTCTCTTGTTCCAGGTATCTCGAAAATAACGACATTTGGGAATTTGATTCGAAAACTTTTAGTAACCTGCCGCAACTCGGAAGACTGTAAGTAATTTATGTTAATGTTGAGTTCTCGTTGGAACAATATGGGAGCAGGAAGCCGGTGGGTGCGGAAAGTCAGGGAGTCCTTTGATTAAGAGCAGGCGAGATATGAGAATTTATGCAACTTTTTCGTCCACATAATTGCATAAAAGTTTTCTCCTAAAATTTAATTTCGCCCGGCCTCGAATATCAAACATTAAGCTGGGACCGGGGTGCGGTGCGCGAGTTAATCGGGCAAACTTCCCACTGTTCGAGGTGTGCACCTTCCTCGTAAGAATGCAATTAAAATAATTTTAATTGAAAAAGTTTGAACCACTAGAGGCGATAAATTCACTAAGCATCCTCCGGGATGCATCGCTTGCCCAATGGATTTTGCTCACATGCGGGGGAATCCAGGAAGGGAGTCCCTGAGAGGTGTATGAACGCAAAATGCCGGGAATCCGGTTAATCCCCCCCGGTGTTGGAAGCAACTCCACAATATTTCGACTGTGATTTCCATTATTGACTAATCCCCGAATTATTTTGGAATTTCGCTGCTTTATGCTAAAACTTTACGCGAATTGCTGCTTGTTGTGCATCGAAGCGAAATAGCTGCGATAAAATGAATTCTAGCTGCACAATACTCAGAGGGCTTTTATTTTGGGATTCAGAGGTAAATCGCTTATATTCACAACATTCGATCCAGCCAAAGTGTTTGTATTTTTTTACGACTTCAATTTTGTTCAGCAAAATGTAGTCGGCACTGATTTAAACAATGCGTTTAAAAGCAAATAATCCAATCGTGGTTTGTAATGTTTTAATTTTAAACGGCTGAAAACCTGTGGCCAAGTCTGAAATGTGGTGGGATTTATAAATTATAGAAAAAAAATTGGGATAAAGGTTAAACGAATACTTTATTGAAAAGCAATAGCCTGGGCTCACCGTGAAAAAACATATACTAACTTTCCATTAGAAATAATTAATTATAAATATGCTGTGCGCCCTCCTGATGTTTTTTCCTGAACTAATAATTTTAATATTAATACTATAATAAACGAAAGTAGAGTACTCTAAAAATACTTTCTAACTTCAATTTAACAACAACTTCTAAAGCAACTCATAAAAGAAAATTAAAATTGTATACAGAAAAATTTAATTTCTTAATTTAACAAACTAAGTACCTACATAAATAGTTGATAGTACGAAATCCCGCCGCTTATAATTGATTTCCTAAAAAACTTCATTCGAGATATAATAAAAATCTTTTGATCAAATAAAACATAGAGTAATTTATATGTATGCGTATGTATATACCGTTTAATACTACAAAGTACAATGAGAGATGTATGAGTTAAATTAAACTAAACTATAAGAACTAATGATGAAGCATATGAATTTGAATATTACATATAGACATATGATACCGAACAAAACTGTTACTGCGTTAAATTTATACACAACTTTCCTTTAGATAATTTTCTTACACAAAATTTTTACACAGCCACAAAAATAAATCCATATTCGCAAAACTTTGACCTACAACAATTCAGTAAAAGTCCAAAATCTCAAAATAAATATGTAAAAACACACATTTGTTTAGGAATTTAGTCCTTAAATGCATGAATTATGTTATAAATAGAAAGAATTTTACTTCTGAAAATGATCAAGTTTGAGATTGCTTTTCTGGATGAAACAGGAAGACATGGCTTTATAAAATCTTTTATTTAATATTTAAAGGTCCTATTTTTCTACTTGTGTGTTAGTTACATTTCTAGGTAGAAATAAAAACAAGAAAACAATTTTTGGAGTAATTTTACTTATAATTAATGAAGTGTTCTGGTTTTTTTGTAAATTAGAGAGTTTAAGGACAAATTAATAAAATCCTATATAACTTGTCATCGCACATATACCATATTTAATTTACAATTAACGAGTGGCTATTACGAAAATTCGCCTATCGATAATAATTTTCACAAAAGTGCGGTGAATATTTGGAAATGGGATACAGAATCCATCGTTAGTTTTTTTAAGATAAGGTTAAAAAAATATTACTTTCAGAAAAAATATCTGTTGGGATGTTAGGAGAATAAAGACATTAAATTAGTTCACTAAAACTCTTTGATTAAAACA
Source organism: Tolmerus cingulatus (assembly GCA_959613345.1). Lineage (NCBI taxonomy): Eukaryota > Metazoa > Arthropoda > Insecta > Diptera > Asilidae > Tolmerus > Tolmerus cingulatus. The sequence goes on from OY390707.1 coordinate 46,914,762, forward strand.
AAATTATATAATTTTCCCAAAAACATGCCAACAGAATTACCTACCAAAGGAATTAAGTACATTTTGATGAGTTTTTCGATAGCATCATTAAGGAATATAAAGTGTCTTTACACATATAAAAAATGATATAATATGATGATACTTATGGCCCTTTCTTAAATATTGACCCAAACATACTTTTAAACAAATTTGAGCAGTGAAACTCGATTTTAACTTTCACGAAAGCACAAGTCCCAGCTTAGTGTTGAATCATTAACAGGGCAGAGGCAGGGCGTTCCGTTGATACTTAAAAAGGACCGGCATCTACGTTAAATTGTTCGCAGTTCTTGAAGTATTAGCAACAACGGGGAACGAGAATGAAAGGGCTCCGGAAAAGAACTGGCTTATTACCCCCATACTGTTCCACAAAATTACCCAAAAAAGAGCGTTCCGTGATTAACTGCGAAATCACTTTGAGGTTTCTGTTCAAGAACAAAATAACCGAAATCCCAGAGGGATCCTTCTCCAAGTTGCCACAGTTGAAGCGTCTGCGTCTCGACAACAATCCCATTGAGTGCGATTGTGGCGTCTACTCGCTGCTGCGGGAGTACAAGGAGCGCCAACGGCAGACAGTTGTTGTCCTGGCGTGTTCCTCACCAGAGAATCTGTTCCGGAAATCATTCGACACACTTCTAGAGGGGGACTTCCACTGCAGTAAATTATGTCTAAATTTAGCCGGAAGTGCTCGTTTGAGTAAATACCTCCTTAATTGCAGAACGACCAAAGATAACCCAGGAGCCCCACGATGTGGAGGCCATTCCGGGGGAGAATGTTGAAATCCCCTGTCGAGCGGAAGGAGACCCACAGCCTGATGTGGTGTGGATGCAAAACTCGAATGAAATTTCGTCAGATAGCTCGCGTATGCATGTCCTTCCAAATGGGGATCTGAAAATTATGCAAATCACCGAAGAAGATGACGGTCTCTACGAGTGCATGGCCAGGAACTCGGTCGGGGAAACGAAGTCCCGTCCAGCGCGAATGGTGGTTAATTACGACAAGTCGCACGGGCGCCTCGAGCGACCCAGATTTATCCTTCCCCCGAGCGATCTGACCGTGTCCACCCGAGAACCAATTATTTTGAATTGCATCGCCGCCGGAGTGCCAACTCCCCAGATTTATTGGTACTTCAATGGGCGGCAATTGTCCCAGTCAACGTCCCGCACCATGATCCATTCCAATGGGACCCTGGTCGTCATCCAGCCCTCCGAGCGGAACGCAGGGATTTACAAGTGCGAGGCGAGCAACCACCTGGGCATCATCCAGACCAGCGCCCAGGTCCAGGTCAATGGTAAGTAGTTTCCGTCTTGCAAGGCACATTTCAAGGTATCTAGCAAAATTAATCTCTCTGTCGCAAGCTTCCGCAAACAGGACAGGTCCGGGGTCTGGTAAGTCCGAGCCCCTTTCCATAATACATACATCCCCTTCGCCGACGAGGCGGCCATCAATTCCAATTTATTGCTAGTCCTCCAGTTCTCCCAACTTAATTCCAATAAATAAACCGTAGACTTGCAGACAGCTAGCCGGCGCCTAACTGAAGCTATCACATAATCAATTGTCTGTTGCAGAGCTCCCTGAAATTATTTTGGCTCCTCAAAGTCAAACTGTCAAGAGTGGGACCACCCTGCTCCTGGAGTGTGACGCCGACGGAGACCCACAGCCCAGGATTTGGTGGAAGCGAAACGGAACGACTCTGACGGCGGCGGCGTCAGCCACAAATCGAGTTACGCTGCTAAATGAGAACACCGAGCTCCAGATTGAACACGTCAAGGAGTCCGACTCAGGTAAGCTATTGATTTTCAGTGGTAATGATGCGGGGGTGGATTCTATCCGGTGCCCCCCTCAAAACCCGAATTCGATTTGCGAGACGCTCATGGGCGGATCCTGAACGTATGTATCGGAGACTATTAAATGTGGCACCCCGACAGCTAGGAACGGATAGTAATCTTTTTCAATTTCCCTTCTGGTTCATTGCGCCGCCTAATGCTCCCTGCGATCGGCCAAACATGCAGACTTAATGGTCCCTGTAACTAACAGGCCAGTTAACTAGTTTCGGAGTCGACATCTCCCTGTCTGATGCATCCCAGCTGTAAATTTTGTTTAAATTTGCATTTGCGCGAAAATCACATTTTCATCACTGCTGCATCAAACTACGTGCGGTCGTCAATGTACCTGTATACATAAGTACAAGTATAATTAATGCAACAAATGATGATAAAATTCCTAATTAGTTAACAATTTTCGTGTAAGAACATTTACCCTACTGAAACAGCTTTGCATACAAAAATGTAATTCTAAAAGTGAACTAAACTTTTAGTAAATTCTCGCAAATGCCAGCGACATCGTTCGCGTGGTAATAATTTTATTACTTTAATTGATTGCCACTAGCACACAAACTCGAATAAATCTAATTACGCTCTAGTACTGGACACAGCTTGGAAACGACAAATGTTTCATTTTACTTTATATTTATATTTAAATTATTTTCTGTGGTCGTATTTTTACTACCTATCCTAAAATTTTTATTGAACTCCGATCAACTTTCAAAATGCAAAAATTTAAAATGCCGGACCCAATATGACGGCAAACATTTCTCGTAATTCAACGAATTTAAGTGAAACTTGGTATCGTGACTAATTTCGAATCTACATACTAACAAAATTCAAAAATTCAAAACCCTGGAGCCAATATAGCGTCCGATATTGTTGAACGCGCTAAACACCTTAGCATACACCCCTTAGCAATAAAAATTCTTTAGTAAAGACAGGGCAAAAGAAAACTCCTTCAAAGGTAGACCGCATATATGAAGTACCGAAATCAGTATTAGTGGATTTTGTAACATTCCTAAACTGGGCAAAATGCCAAACTTGCGTACTTGAGAAGTATTCAACTAAACAGTGTTTATGATACACCGGAAGAAAAAATATTTGTATATATTTTCAATATCAACAACCTATTCAATAGATTAGATATTAAACACAGACATTGCATTATTTGTTAATTACTATGTATGTATGTACATTTATACGTACCTATCTATACAAGTTTTCTAACGAAACCTCAACACGCACTTGACAGGTTTTTCTTAATTAGTGTACATATTTCCTCATATTCGTCCTTACTTGCTGCAATGGTAGCAACTAAATAAAGTAAATAGAATCATGCTAACTTCCTGTTTTAAAGAAAATTAAAATGACCGCCGAATATGTAATGAATTTCTGAATAAGATATTGACGCAACATAATTAAACTTCTTAACATGAACATGAATTCAAAGTAGCTAACTCGCAAAAAACGCTATTTGCCAATAATTTGAAATCATTAGTTTATTATAATGTTTTGAACACAGTAAAAAACCGCAAATTATTTAGTTTGAATAAAGACATATTAGTCAGTTAGTCTTTATCCTCTGGTTCTACATATTCTGGCCCAACATATAGGCTACTTTTTATACGCAAAATTTAAAATGGCAGAAACAAATGACGCCCAAAAATTGAAAATATTAAGGGAATCATGAAAGTTGGTATTTTGGGAGTTTTTCGGTCTCCTTATTGCGAATATAAGTTCGAAATTTGGAAATGAAGATGGCGGTATTAGTAATAACAGCACCAGCAACAGCAGCAGCAGCATCGGCATCGGATGCTGGCAAATAAAATTTATTTCCCGCAAATTTGTTCTACAGAATGCACCTTACTAAAGCGAAATTTTACTTTAGAGAAATTTAGCAATATAGCTATAAGGGTTACAAAATAAAATTATATTCATATACACATTTTCTTCGGGTAAATGAAATAAGTAATTTATTAAAAATTTAAAAAATAAACAGAGTCGTACTTTTACAAAGTTGATTGAGTTGATAAGCGACTTTAAATAATTTCAACCAAGAAAAGCTACGATTGAAAAACAATATTGATTTCGAATAGTCTTTATTTTTTAAATATATGTGTTCTATCAATTGCAAAATAGGTAGATTTCATAGCTTTAATTTGTACAGCTATTTTTAGTAAAGATAAAACATAAAAAATTAATATGAATAAAAACAAATGAGGTATTAAGAATCTGACATGCGAAGGCGCTAGGTGTAGAACAACCGGGAAAAATAAATCCATGAACAGGATCTGTGTGAAAAACAACCAGCGAGAGGTCGCTGTGTAAAATTTAAACAAACTGTGACTGGGACTGGGACCGGAGGTCTCGAACCCTCGGAATCTGGACTGAACAACTGAAGCCACAGGGACCTCTCCTCATCTCATTCTGTGTGGGGCAGCTCTCCCCAGCTGGGAGCAGGGCGGCAGTACAACAGCCGTTTGTCTCTATCCCTCGGGAGATTTGGATTTGCTCCCCACGGGCAGCAGTTGAGCCGAGCGTAGACCGGAACTCTTCCCTCGCTGTGAGCGGCCAGCTTATAAATAGAGGAGCAGCCAGCGTCTGCCTTCATTCTTTTCAGGGACTCCGTCGGGTAAGGTTGACTTGGCTGGGCTCCCCAAAGGGCAACAGTTGAGCCGAGCCTGGACCGGGGCAGTCGGATGACGCATTTGATGCAGGCAATCGGCAAGTGGGAAGCGGCAGCGTCAGCGGCGAGCGTCTGCCGTAAGCGACAAGCGTCTGCCGTAAGCGGGAGCGGCAAACGTCAGCGGCAAGCATCACCAGCAAGCGTCAGCGGCAAGCGACAGTGGCAGCGGCAAGCGGCAGCCGCAAGCGTCACCGGCAAGCATCAGAGGCAAGTGTCAGCGGCCGGCGTCAGCTGCAAGCGTCAGCGGCCGGCGTCAGCTGCAAGCGTCAACGGCAAGCATCAGCGGCAAGCATCAGCGGCAAGCATCAGCGGCAAGGGACAGCGGCAAGCGTCAGCTGCAAGCGTCAGCTGCAAGCGTCAGCTGCAAGCGTTAGCGGCAAGCGTCAGCAGCAAGCGTTAGCGGCAAGCGTCAGCAGCAAGCGTCACCGGGGCAAGCATGATGCCGCATCGGATGCCGGCATTGGCATTCAAAATTGTTGTACGCCGGGTGAAATCAGGTAGCCCATCACACCTAAATTAGTTTTTTGGGTGAGAATACTACATATTCTGGCCTAACATATAAGCTGTTTTTTATTCGCTAATTTCAAAATGGCGGACCAAAGATGGAGGGCAAAAATGTAAAATGGTAAGGGAATGGTATGAAAATTGGTATTTAGGGGTTTTTAGATATCTTTATTGCGAATATATGTTCGAAAGTAAGAAAATCCAGATGGCGGAACCAATATGGCACCCAAAATTTTTGTACACCGGTTAAAACCGAGTAACCCATCACTCCTAAAAGTTGGATCCCATCATATTTTTTGGGTGAAGATACTACATATTGTGGCCAAACATACAGACTACTTTTATTTTTGCTAATTTAAAAATGGCGTATCCCAGCGAAAAATTGAGAAAATCAAAGGATTGCAATGAAAATTGGTGTTTGGCTATTTTTGGATGTCCTTATTACGAATTCATGTTCGAAATTTACAGTTAAAGGTAGCGTATTCAATATGGCGTACAATTATTTTCGAACTTCAATGAATTTAAATGAAAATTGGTACTATGGATATTTTGAGGTAGTTTCGAATTTACTACAAAATATTTGTAATTCATATATGGACCCAATTTGGAGGCCAAAATATTAGTTCACTGGGTGAAACCGGATAACTCCGCTAGTCCTAAAATAAATTAGAAATAAAGGAATTACATAAAACTAAAACTTTGATAATCTTACAGTTGGCTTTTTTATTGTGATTTATAAAAACAAGCACGCATTTGTTTTTCAAATAGTTCTAAGGAGTTTTACTCGCGGCCGTAGAAGCAATTGTTCTTTAAAATAATGAATAACATTATATACAAATCTGGATAGGTTTTAAAGTCTCTGTGATGTATTTAATATTGAACTTAAGTTTCAAAATAATCGATTTTTTTTTCACACATTCATGCTTAAAATTAGATAGTATTATACATTCAGGCAAGTGCGCATTTGCATTTTCCTAGATTTTAGTTTTCATATAACTTAGCAAAAGACAAACCTTTTGAATTTTCTATGTATACTAAATCATCCTTTTTCGCAGAAACTCTAAACTTTGGATCCAAGAGCTACCAGTACTTTAGTGAGCACGCATTGCATATTCTTGTTAAGGGGGAAAGGATGGAGGATACGGAGGTAGACAGGGAATTCTTAATTAGCACACTTCAAGGAATTAATAGACATACTGCTTCTTGCTTGTTTTTCGAATACCCATACGTATGCCAATGGAATAATATAATATTAGCATTTCAAAACTTAAGTGCCTATTAAGTATACTTCAGAAATAAAGAGGACTTTTGTAGAGCAGGAAAGGATCAAAACTTAATTTTAGTTTACTTCTTCACATTAAGTTTTATCCAAATAGTAGCACAGTGTGGAATAAAAACATCTTATAAATATGTACGTTGATACAGTCGAACAAAGCCGTAGAATACGAGATAACTAGGTTCTGGTAACCTGCGGGCATTTGTATTAACCCAACATTTTACAAACCTAACCTGTCCGGCATGATCCAAAACTTCACTAAAATTTTCGTAAATTCCCATTTTGCGTTAAATAAGTGGCCTGACGGCAGCAGGCGAATTTGTTTTCCTTTTGAATGCCAGTGGGCTGGGGCAAGGTAATTTATCGAAATAAAGTTGCTCCCAAGGAAGTGGATGGAACGGAAGGAGCAGGCCGAAAATTGCCGGTTCAAAACAATTTCTGGCCGGAGGCTAGTAAGAAAATGTTCCCGGTATAAAGGAAGAATTGACTTTCTACTCGAAGAAACTCGTAGCACCACTTCACAGTATTTAAATTTAATTTTCTTTTGTCCAGTTGTGTACTTAGGGCATATCCGGGGTATTGTTTTGTGCCTTTCATTACAAGAGTGTTTTTAACATTTTTGGCAAGAAGTCATAACCTTAGAGTAAAAATTAATGCGAGGAATATTTTTTTCAGCATCCTGCCGACTGCAAAGTTATTCAATTTTTAAGAAATTCAATTATCCCTTCAACATTATTTTTATAATCTCTTGAAAGTTATTCGTCCTTAAATTTGTATTTTTGTATACCTAAAATCAATTTATGTTTGTAATTTCACCAACTCGCTATGTATAATGTATAAGTAAATATATAGTTGCATATTATATACATATACATATATACATATACATATGTACCATGTGCAGACATAGATACATTTCTGCAATATATAAATTATTAGTGTATAGAATAGGAAATTTAAATTCATAAAGTAGCAGAATAAACTCAATTTCCATAGTAAATAAATATTTTATTTGCTCAATTTTATGAGTGAGTGCTTCAAACTACTCGTAACTTAGCCCCAAATGATATAAATTTTTTTGGTATGCTGTCTGATGTTAGCTTCATCAACGAAGCAATATGCAGCTTCTACATATTTAAACTCAATAAAAACCTTCTCCGTCCATGTGGCTACTATCCGAACGTAAAAATCAAATATTAATAGTTCTGCTTGGTTATCCAGCAAATATACAAACACACACATGTGCCTGAACGTTTCTCCTCGAAACATGAAGAAATTAAAAAAAAAGGCTCACATGGAACACCAAATGAATTGGCAAAATATTTTAGATTTCGCAACTCGATTGCAGTCCCAATTTCGAAATATGATAGATTGCTTCCCCGAGGGCCAATTTTTATGTCAGAAATATTTTTTCAAATTTACTGTGCCGCAGAGTGGCATTACAATTCACTATTTCACGGGCTAATAAATTTTACATCACATGCGGCGGCTGCATACGGAGGTGCCAGACATAGTTAGTCATAGTGTCTTCGGTGGCTTATTGCAGGTGGGACTCTAAAGGCTGGTGTCCCGAAGGAGGATGAGGTTGGATTATACGCGGGGGACATGGAAAATACTTTAGTAATTTTAGTTTCCACAATTTATTTATTGCAGGTAACATATTAAGCAAATTGTTTTGTTACAAGAGTATATTTCTTAGATTCTCATACGAAAATATAGCTTTTGCTTTTATCCTTTATCATCTCAAGTACAATCCTTTTCAAGGCTTCTTTCTTTGTTTGCTTCACTTTAATACATATGCATAGTAATTGGCTTAGTTTCCATCATACACGTCTCGTATGTACAGCAGCAATTTTTCTGAATTGTTGAGTGGGTTACCCAGAAAACGCTGCTTTCTGATCCCTTTATTTGCATTATTTTGTATAACAAAAAGTTGTGAATACGGCATTTCAGTTAAGAAACGAGGCAGGAAAACGTAAGAACCCTTAGCTACCTCACTCTTTTGAAACTACAATTTAAGTCAGTTTAAGGCAAGTTCTACATATTTATAACGATGTCCATCGTTTGGTAGTAGCAATATTTTGTTCCTAAACCATTCAACCTAATTTTAGTACGGTCATGAAGTTCTATAAAAACTTGAAAGAGATAATGAATTTTTCGATTTTGTAGAGTTTTCAATGTATTTTCTTATCAATATTGCGATTTTTCAAACAATAAATTCTATGGTATGATTTAGAGTACTGTGGAATACTTAGTAGTTTTTTCAAATTAAAATAATTATGCACAGCCTTATACTGGCTGAGATATCGGGCGCCCAGATATGATAAATAATGTGACTCTGCATATTTTAAAAACTTTTAAGAACATTTTGACTCAAGTACCTACATATCATGTAAAAATTCGTGTAATTGACTGCACTAAAAATATTTTAATGGAAAAGTTTTCTCATAACTTCTTTCGCATTTCCTGTTGGCATGATAACTGAAACAGTTTTCAATATTTTTTAAGATTTGTTTTTAACTTTCAGAATATTTTTATAATGAAGTGCAGGCCAATTTTTCAAGTATCTCTACAACTAGAAATAAAAAAAATGTTTTATTCGAAGCCTTAGAGAGCTACGTTATTTTGTCCGTTGCTGGTGAAACTGCGGCTGGTTTTCTATAACCAAATCTGAAAAACTTCAATAGAATCGAAAAGCAGAAAAATTCATATTTTGTTATTTCTGTGTGAAGTTCATACCATGTTTTTGCACATAATTCATATCACCTAGTGCTTTTCTCCGAGAAATTAAAGAGTCCTAAGTGGTGACGTCAACAACGTTCACTTTTGATTAGTTGGTTGAAACTAATCAGAAACTTATCAGAACACTTCATAAAATCGATTTTTATGTGTTTGAACACGTTTTTCTAATTCACTCTGTTATATAGGTAAATAATAATCCAATTTTGTACCAAAAACGTTTGTGTCTCATTATAGACTCCAAATTTTCTGCTCCGGTTTTTTAATAAAAAGTGGTTATGACCAAGAAGTGTTTTAAACGTACCTTATCATAAGAAAGTTGCCCATTAGATCAGTTTGCGCTCTCTGAGGCAAATTCTAAATTCGCCCTTCAAATAAGAACCAGTCAGTGTCTGAAATAACGTGACCTCTAAGTTTTTGGCCTAGCACTTGACCATGACTTCCAATAAGTAAATTGAATTAAAACTTATCATTCAAGTCAAAGTTTGCTCTTACGACATCAAAACCTATACATTTTACACCTTCTTATCCTGCTTTTAACCGATTTAAGGCGCTGAAATCAAAGAGCACATAACGCCCCACATGCAAGTGCCAATAAAATCAGAACTTAAATTCACCGCAGTTGCAATTCAGTTGCTCGTAACATGACGCCCTGTGATTGCTAGCTGAGAATCCTTCATTTAACCGACCGCTTAAGAAGTTACAGGAGAACCGAAACCTAATCTACCATGAAAGCCCTATAGAAGCATCTCCATAAGACTCCTGATTAACATTATCCTCAACTTAAGTGGAAGTCTGTCCATTCAGCGAGCATGAAAAGACAGCATAAACAAGCCGCAAAGAAATATATTTTCGAGCTAACAAGAAGCAAAGCCCTACAGAGTGATGTCTCCATAGTTGCAAGGCTCTGAGGGCGAGGGCGGGATGGAATGTGATAAAATTTATACGTCCGCGTATGATACACGTCCTCCTGCCCGTCATTATCTTGAGCCTTTTGTGTACACACAGTCCTTTCTGGATGGAGGCGGAAAGATTCATCAAAAGCAACCATAAAACACAAAATCGGGACATACACTAAAATGTTGTAAAGGAGAAAATTTATACCGCAAACTCTGTCGTTCTGGGGGAGCATTTGTGGCATTTCATTACTCTGGCTACTTGAGCTCGGAAATAGACAGCTCGGATTGCTTCGCGAACTTTATTCTTCTAAAAAGTAACATATGACTTTCGCCTCCCACAGGTCAGTACACTTGCATTGCTGAAAATATCAATGGAAAAACGGAAGCAATGGCGGAAGTGGTCGTGAGAAATGTCCAGGGACCACCCCGACTCCTTTTTGAGCCCTACGACATGGAAGCTTTTCCAGGAACCACAATCGAGCTCCCGTGCAAGGGCGAGGGCGAACCGGCTCCACAGGTAAGCAATCGTTTTAAATAAATCCTGCCCACATCCTCCACCCGATTCCTGATGCTACCTGCCAAAGTCCTAGATCAATATCAAAGAAATAAACAGACGGACACCCCAAGGTATGCCATGACAAATGCTACCGCCCAGAAATGGAAATGTACATTGCAAATTCACCTGCGCTAGACGATTTCAATTTCTGATAGAAGCGCAATCCGTCGACCCACAATAGCTGGGACCCAAGTTCATTTCTCTTCCATCGGCAGGTGAAGTGGCGCAAGGACGGCAGGACGGTGACTGCAATTCCGGGGAAATACGAGTTCGGGGCGACGGGAAGCCTCTACGTGAAGAACGTCACGGGACCAGACGGCGGACGCTACGAGTGCTCAATTATTAACGCATATGGAAGGGCCACGGCACAGGGCCTGGTCACCGTAAGGTGGGTACAGAAAAACTTTTATCTCCCACAAAAAGCAGGAGCATACGTATCCTACATTCAGCCAACATTGCTTTTTCGTCTGTTTGTCTGGTGTATGCTGTATGCTCCTCCTTCTATCGTAGGATAAATAATGCCGGAAAAGTTTTGAACTGTGCAAAGCCCTAAAAACAATGTTCAAGCCATAAAATCCGACACACATTCGCACACTACCAAGTATCAAAAGTACAGGGGAAAAAAATCGCTCCGGAATTTGTCCCTGTCTCCTGTGGGAGTAACCGACTCTAGGAAAGGGGCAGAAACTTTATCTAAAGTTCAGGAATGGGATCCTCCACAGGCACGCTTTGTATTACTTGTAAATATTTTTCAGCGGTCTCCCGGGAAATGGAGCATTCTGTGCGTCCCGAGATATATTGGGTCTTTTGTAATCTGATTACGTAATTTATGTCCTGCAGCCCGAACCGGAAATTAGACGGCACTGGACAAACCCTCCGACCATAGTCCAATTTCAGAGTCGACTGCCACTGTTAACATGAGCCTGTCCGACAGGAACGCTATGAGATAACAATGGTATCACCCGGATGCTATAGATTGTACATACATAAACATACCTTCGACAGATGATCATTACACCTGCTGCCATCACGATGTATCGATGAATTCGAAATCGTACCTGCGAAGTTTTACAAAATATCGATAGTGATGTGTCAACATATGTATCTGGTAAACTTTTGTTGCTTGGTACAGTAAATCCGCAAAACCTATCATTTCCTGATCACATAGGAGCGAGTTTATTTATGTAAGGTGATTGATAACAAATTTTAAAAATAATTCAATATGACACTAAAGCTCTTTAGGGTCCATAAAGAAGAAAATTACGTAGGGACATTCAGATGTAGGTATCTAAATATTTTTATTATTTTAAACATACCTGGATCTTTTGTCTTTTGCTTTTTTTTTAATTTGTGAATGCTTTAAAAACAAGTTTAGGAAAAGATTGAGAAAACACTTTCTGGAACTACATCTTGAATTGTCTTTTAAACAGCATCAAACAATATCTTATTTCTGTCTAGTTAAGCTGAGATCACTGTAATGTGTTTTTTGTTTTATTTTTTGTTTTTGGGAAATTTGGGAGTGAACTGATTATGCTTTTGTTGAACAAAAAGCAGCAATTATTTATTAAGACAACATTAATTTATATGCAGCATTTTAGGAAAACTTTTTGCAAAAGTATGTAAAATGAATACCATGGTAATCAAAAACTTTCATTTTGTTTATTTTATATGCATACATTGCATATGTATGTGCTGCGACCATCGTGCTTACATATGTAGTGTTACGTAAAATATTGACCGAAATGGCAAGCAGTACAGACACATAAATAACGTACTTGTGTTCAGTTTTTAATAATAAGTTTTACTTACTTTTTCATGCAATTATTCTTTTAATATCAACAATATCATTAGGAAGGTTCTATAAAATTTAAACAGTCTTCTCTTTGCACATGCGCTAAATTTAATTCCACGCTCTATAAAAAAGTGCCGGTTCGTCTTTATGACATAAAAAGTGCAACGCTGCTTAATTCAGCTCAGCACTCATTGAAGCTGAATTATGCATCTAGGGCGTTTTGATGCATTTTTGAACGCATCCTCATCCTTCCTCCTCGCAGTATAATTGGAAGCAATCAAAAGAGCGCATTGCTTGCAACCTCCCAGCGACTAATTTGTAACGACTTTATCTGAAACGAGGGCACGCTAAATGAGCCATTAATTCTCTACCATAAATCTTTTTATTTCCAGCTGGCATTACGGCCAGTACAGTGAAATTCATTTTTATTAAATCCTTTGTCGTTGTGATCGAGTTCCTTTCCGCCGTCTTCAAATAATTTATGTCCGTGATATATTAGCCTTTTATTTCTCCTTAAAATCAAGGAGCACCACAGTCCGGGGCATTTATGGCTGCAAGTCATACTTTTATGCAACTTGCAATAAATTTCCCAAGCGAAATGTGGCATGCACCTGTGTGCCTTCCGAGGACACTGAAAGTCACTTTAAGTGCGGCTCGAATACGCCTCATAGTGGGACGGGGTAAAGCAAAAGGCTAGAGCTAGAGGATGTGGTTGTGTACATACTAAGAAAAAGCCAAAAACCACAACCACGACAGATAGGATGATATATGAATTTCCGCAGATGAACACTATAGCCCAAGTCCAGCTAGAAACGGATGGCTTCATCCTAAGGACACTTCCTTGTGCACACAATTTGCGACAGGTAAACACCAGACGACGGAAATAATCTTCTATTTAAAGGCCGGTTGCAATCTAAGTGTGGTGAATCCTTGCCGGAAATGAGGATAACCTCAAAGTCGCACCTATGCACTGGTTTTCCTTAAAGCACTTAAAGACCTTAAATCCTTATTTTTCTTAATTTAACGTTTTATTCTAAGAAAACCTCTGGTGATGATCGCCTTTAAGCGCTGAGTACACAAAAAGGCTAAAAATGTGATTGAGTTAGAATTCTTGGAGGAGACAAACTGCTAGACAAGCTTTTTTGGAAAAAGCCCAGCACAGCGTTAGTCGGCGCCTAGTTAAACAATCCTTTCGAGAGAATTGTTCGCCAATTCGGGAGCAACCCCCCTCAGGACTGGTAACTTGGGCCCCAGTGGAACTTTAGCTTTAGTTCTGTAATTGGATCGAACCAAGCAGTGGTGTGAGCGCTGCACAATTCGTATTTAACTGAATTTGGAGAGCTTTCCATTGTTGGGTCGGATGGGCCTTCAATTAAAAGCCGCTTCTTTTTTAAGGCTATTAAATTGTTATTAAAACCGATTGTGTTATTAAATTATTGAGGGAGGCGGTCGATGTTTATTAACATGCACCAGTTCCGCGTCCCGCAGGAATCCTTTCATTACGAAGCGCTTATACCGAAAGTTCTCCTAATTAATTCGTTGAGTTTCGCAGAGCTGCCTGGGCTTTTTTTGTTTTTTGTTAATTTTTTTTTTATAGAATTACCAATTTTATACGACTGCCTTTCCGAGCACGTTATTTACTTCCGAAAGGGGTAACTTTCATATTGAAGCTAATGTGGGTGGAATTGTCTGCTCCGCAGAGCTTTAAATGGACCCCCGAACAGGACGTGGACCACCCTTCCGACAGTGCATAATCATTACGAACTTGCACTGTAATAAAGAGGATTAAAAAGGATGTGACCGGTGAACCCAATGTTTTCCGTTTCCGACAACTAATTAGCATGGTCATATTTTTATGCTGGATATTAAAACGGCTTTCGTTATGTTGCTACTAAAGTTTAGAAAATAATAAAGCGCTTTACATGAAATTGGTTTATTTAAAATTCATTTTAACTAACAAGATTACAACTAAAATTGATAAGAATATATCAACACAATTTTTAATTTGAGATTTGGTATTGATCCTAAATAATGATTATTTTGAAATTGAATTTAATAATTAATGGCAGATCATCTACATACATATGTATGTAATTACGTTAGAACTATCAAATTTCATTTAGAATTGTAAAATACAAAATAAAGTTCTTTAGTACAATTTAAAAAAAAGGTACAATGACATTGCTCCAATACTGAACTACATGTTGTGAAAGCAACAATAAAACATTGTTTCTCAAACTTTACTCATTCAATCAGTATTTCCGGCTTTTCAAATGCACCTTAACGAACTGGTATTTTTAATTACGATTTACATGCAAAGTTTAGGATTTTGGTTTTACTTTTCTGCTTTGTGCTTATTAATGCGTTTTTTATCTCTCATCGCATTTATAGGATGACCTTGATTTTGGTTTGAATTTTGTGTTTTTTTGTTATTAAAATTTTTCGTCTTTTAATCGCCTGTATGGGATTGTTCGGATATTCTATGCAATTAAAATTGGTTGATATTTAGTTTTATTTCACTAATTAAAAAAACCAAATTGGAAAGTCTATCGCCTACTCTCAAATTCCTCAAAGATTCTCCCTTCTCTCGACTTTAAGTAAAACAATCAGACATACATTAGAAAGTGTTTGAGGCATTATATATAAATTATGTTGTCTGTAATATAAATACAAACATATATAACGTCGTAATCACTTTCTAATTTACGCCCGACTTACTTAAAGTGAGCAGAAAGGAATGTCTTTGAGCACGTTTTCTTAGGAATTTGGTGAAGGCTGAAACTTGTAGGGCCCATAGCTTCTACATAGAATAACATATACTAAAAAGGGTCGGTATAGTTCACCCAATTCCCCCGGAAGTGGTTCATAACCTATCCCTAAAAGGGAAATCTTGTTTTCTTTACAAGTTTTGAAAAAACAACGATAGTGCGTATACGAGTAGGAGTACATTAGTAAAATATATTCAATACCAACTTACGCATTTATGTAACAAAAAACAGTGAATATACATATATTACATATTTTAACAAACAATGCCTACTTTCTTTCCATTCTTCAATTCTTGCTTATTGTTAGTATATTCAATTTCAATAAATGCCTTTAGATACTCATAATTTAACTTCCGCTTTTTTTGATTGTTGGCTAGTGAATTACCAAAAATTTCGCACTACTTCTTTAATGATAATCCATTGGAAGTATTTGCTCCAAAAATTAATAAAGTTAAAGAGCGCCAAAATTTTGGAGTTTATTACCACCCTCATACAGAAAACATTAAAATCAGTAAACATTAATAGAGATACAGATGTGGCCAAATTATTATCACCTCTTACAAAAACTTATTAATGCAGTTTATAAAACAACTGTTGCATCCTTTTCCTCAATTGGTATGCCGGTTACAAAGGTTACCTTTATTACGAAAAAGTGCTGCAGTACTACTCCTGGAGCAATTATTACCTGAATGCCCTTTTCGGGAAAGTTTATCGTTTTTAGTGTTTTACTAATTAGTTTCAGTTACAAATTGCTTTAATTTTATGGTGATGGTACGGTGATTTTTAATCTCATTTGCAGTTTCGAATAGTGACCGCGATAACATTTTTTTCATTATATAAATTTTAATATGGGCAAAGCAAAGGATTTCAGTGCTGCGACCAAAGTAAAAATGTTGACGTTTTTGGAAATTTATAACAAATCTTTTTTTTTTATCATAAAGCTATGTTTTCATACAATTGTACTGAACATTTTTATAGGTGATAATAATTTGGCCATTTCTGTACATATTTAATACATACATATGTATGCGTTACTTTTCAAAAAATCGATCAGAAATGAAAACCACAATATATTCAAGTCTACCAAACTATGTGTAGTAATTATAAAAATATTTCTTTTAAATAATACTTCCAGGCAACCATAATCAAAATAATATTTTGAAAACAATTACTGTTTTATGTTTTTGTGTATTATAGAATTTTATCCGTAGACTACGACTGTAAAAGACACCAATTCGCCTTTTAAAGAACAAATTCAAAAGATTGTATTTTGACTGTTTTGTAATATTATTAACTGTATCATTTCTATAGGATTACGGATTATGAAAATACAACAATAAGAAAAATAATTACTTTAAACTCAATGAATACAATATAATTATTCTTTTTAGCGTTCTTAAAATTATTTCGTATCTAAAATGTTTAGTCATTTCATCTCAACTTTCAGGAGCAATGAAGTTTTGGCGCCTGGAGATCGTTTTGTGAAAGTAGCCTTCGCCGAAGCATCACGTGAAATTGACTTAGCGATAAATCACACAATTGAGATGCTTTTCAACAACAGATCCCCCAATTCGACCATAAGCCACAGTGATCTGTTCCACATTTTCCGGTTCCCAAAGGGCGAGGCTCGACAACTAGCCCGAGCTGCGGAAATCTACGAGCGGACCTTGGTCAACATCCGCAAGCACATTGACCAAGGTGCTAATTTAACGATGTCGAGCGACGACTACGAGTACAAGGAGCTCCTGTCGCGGGATCACCTCCACCTAATCGCGGAGTTGTCAGGATGCATGACGCACAGACTGAAGCCGAACTGCACGGACATGTGCTTCCATTCGAAGTACAGGACCATCGACGGGACATGCAATAATTTGCATAACCCGACATGGGGCGCCTCGCTCACCTCGTTCAGGAGAATTGAGAAGCCCATGTATGAGAATGGGTTCAGCATGCCCATAGGATGGACCAGGGGGAAGCTGTACAACGGGTACCCCAAGCCGAGCGCTCGCCTCATTTCGACGTCCCTTATTTCAACGAAAGAAATTACCCCAGACGAAAGGATTACCCACATGGTAATGCAATGGGGTCAGTTCCTGGACCACGACCTGGATCACGCTATTCCATCAGTGAGCTCTGAAAGCTGGGATGGAATCGATTGTAAGAAGACCTGTGAGTACGCGGCCCCCTGCTACCCCATTGAGGTACCCCCGAACGACCCAAGGATAAGAAACCGACGCTGCATAGACGTGGTTCGATCAAGCGCCATTTGCGGCTCCGGCATGACCTCGGTGTTCTTTGACTCCATTCAGCCTAGGGAGCAGATAAACCAGCTTACTTCCTACATCGACGCGTCCCAGGTGTATGGGTACTCAGAGCAGTTTTCCCAGGAGCTGAGGAACCTAACGACCGATGCAGGACTCCTCAGGACCGGAGTGCATTTCCCTAATCAGAAGGAGATGCTGCCGTTTGCAGCTCCTCAGGATGGAATCGATTGCAGACGAAACGTCGAGGAGAGCAACATTAATTGCTTCCTGGCTGGAGACATTCGTGTAAATGAGCAGACCGGACTCCTTGCGATGCACGTGATCTGGATGAGGGAACATAACCGCATAGCAACAAAACTAAAAGATATGAATCCCCATTGGGACGGTGACACGCTTTATGAGGAGGCGCGGAAAATCGTTGGCGCTCAAATGCAGCACATTACCTTCAAGCACTGGCTACCTGTAATTCTAGGTCCCGAGGGAGTGAATATGATGGGGGAGTATCGCGGATATGATCCCTCGATAAATCCCACAATTGCAAATGAATTTGCTACTGCAGCTCTGCGGTTCGGCCATTCACTAATTAATCCTATTCTGCATCGTCTTAATGAGAGTTACCAACCGATTCCTCAAGGGCATCTTGAACTCCATAAGGCGTTCTTCTCCCCTTGGCGTCTTGTTTACGAGGGTGGCGTTGATCCGCTTATGAGGGGCATGTTTAGCACCCCAGCGAAGTTAAAGCTACCTAACCAGAATCTGAACACTGAGCTTACAGAGAAATTATTCCACACAGCACACGCCGTAGCCTTAGACCTGGCTGCCATCAACGTGCAGAGGGGCAGGGACCACGGGATACCTGGCTACAACGAATATCGGAAATTCTGCAATATGCGAGAAGCTGAAACGTTCGACGACCTCAGAAACGAGATATCAGACCCTGAAATCAGAAGTAAGCTTAAGGAGCTCTACGGGCACCCGTCTAATATAGATATTTGGGTTGGAGGAATACTCGAAGACCAGGTGGAGGGTGGAAAAGTCGGACCATTGTTCCGATGCCTCCTAGTCGAACAATTTAAGAAGCTTCGCGACGGGGACAGATTCTACTATGAAAACCCTTCAGTTTTCAGCACGGAACAGTTGCAGGAAATCAAACAGAGCAATTTAGGCAGAATTATGTGCGACAATGGGGACAATATGACCGAAGCCACCCTGGACGTGTTTATCCTCCCAAAGGAGCAGGGTGGTTACAAGAAATGCTGGGAAATTCCTGGAATTAATCTC
Source organism: Tolmerus cingulatus (assembly GCA_959613345.1). Classification (NCBI taxonomy): domain Eukaryota; kingdom Metazoa; phylum Arthropoda; class Insecta; order Diptera; family Asilidae; genus Tolmerus; species Tolmerus cingulatus. Next base: position 46,933,389 of record OY390707.1, read on the forward strand.
TACTTTTGGCAAGATTGCGGAGCCTGCAATTCAGCTCCTCCTCTACTTAAAACCTACGTACCAGAAACGTACCATCGCCAAAAGCGTTCTGTCGACTTCAATTCCAACGATGAAAGCATTAACGAAGTGAACGAAGATCTTCTCGATATGAACGAAGAGCGAGTCAGCGGACTGGAGGAGCTTATTAGCAGTTTCCAGAAGGAGCTAAAAAAGATGAAGAAGAAATTGCGGAAATTAGAGGAGACCTGTAGCCAGCACGGTAACAAACACCAACACCACCACTGCCAGGACGCATCAGGCAATCGTCGGTTGAACAACGAAATCTGGAACCAGGACGAGTGCACCAAGTGCCAGTGCAAATCCCTTGAAGTAACGTGCATCACAGAGCGCTGTGGCCAGGTAACTTGCCCTAACAACGCTGAGCCGATTAAATTTCCAGGTGATTGCTGTCCTCAGTGCCCCCCAACTACAAGGGCAGCCACAGAAACAGCCCAGGGGGCCTAACTTGGCGCCCCTTTTAAATCAATTTACTTTATTTCAGTAACTTGTACATTTTAGCCAGTACGAAATTTTTTAAAAACAAAACGATTTTAGACTTAGCGCAGGACTGGACAGGAGGAGTTTTAGTGTTCTCAGTAGGGCAATTCAAAGAAAAAAAATATATTCGAGGCGGGCCATTGGGTCCTTTACTAAACCCAGGCTAGCAGCATGTACGGAAAGTTGTTTTAAACGTTAAAAAAAAGTATTACATCTAGGCTAAATCTAGGAATTTCGTCTTCTATCACTTCCTCGGGCGGACCAAAATCCGAACAATTTCGGTAATTGTGTCCATTATAATCCTTATGATTTTTAGGTGTTTTCACAATATGATGTCAAACTCGGACATTTTTCGGTTGACTTGATTTTCTATTCCGTGTCTGAATGTGTATACATCAATTTTATACCTATCTTTTTTAATAACCGTTATTACTTGCAACCACGTTGTCACGAATTAAATAAGAAATAAACTCTTTAAGAAAAGTAAAAACGTCTTTCATTTATACGATATTTTGCTTACTTTTATTATTGCAATTCAGTTGTGGAAAAGTTCAAGGAGAAATAGACGAATTCAATGAATTAGCAATGCTAAGGTCAAATATGTTTGTTTAGTTTGAGATCATTTGTGTTTTGGTTAGTACCGGTGCTTATTGAGTTAAAATATTTATAGTGGTTATGAAAAACAGTATGCACAGGAGCGAAAGCCTTAAAAGGTAACAATAAATTAAATAAACTTTATAAAGTTCTTATCGGAATATTTGTTTTGTTAACTTTTCGGTGCCTAATTGTGCAAGCAGATGCAAAAATAGAAAGGAATATCATTTTTCCGGTAAGTATGTATTGTATTCTAATTGTTTCGCACATAATAAATAATATAAAAATGATGTATAAGCTAATTAACGTCAAATTAAAATTATTAGCATGCACTAGCTTTGTTTACATTCAATTAAAAAGTTACATGTACATTATGAGTTCCCATGACAAAAGACTGCGCTGAAAATGAATTTTCATAGGGGTTTGTGCATTATTAAATTAAATTGAAAAGTTTGATTTTCCAATAGCCAAAGATGCAATTCGATAATTAATTAAGTTTAATTTTAAAATATTAATTTCTCTGTAATTTTTGTTTTGAGTATGTGACTTTTACTCTCCTCAACTGTTTGAAACAAACATTATCTGCACTAACACTAGTTGGATTTTACTACGCTGCGAGAGTCATTTCGCCCTTCCTAAGGTTTTATCTTCACAGCGAAAAATATATCACCACAGATATAATTATAATTAACTAATTAACCGATGAAATGAAGTAAAAGTTGTAAAAATTACTGTGGTCAACACAATTTTTGAAACAGAACAATTGACATATCATTAATATAGGATTTCATCCGCAGGTTATAGATTCGGAAATGAAAATTTTCTATCACATCACGTGTTCGAGAAAAATAGGTTTGAAGAGTATAAAATATCCTATTTGGAATATTTTCAAAAATTTGTTACCAAAAAACGGAATTTTATAGTACACTAAAATATTAAAGTTTTTGAGACATCCCGAAATATTTTGTATTTAGTTACATGCTATTTAAACGCCTTAACAGATTCTAATATAGTTCAACTTTTTTTTCCCGAAATTAATCCTAGTTAGGTCAGGAAGTTCACTCTTATTGTAAAATTTGCTACAAAAACTTTGAAGCTCAAATAGAAAATATGTATATATATGTATGTATGTATATGACTAAGTACTGGTCTGCGCACGCTGCCAACTACCTATTTAGTGCCACCAATTCAAAGTTTCTGCAAACCTTATCAGATGTTCATTATGTAATTGTGCGTCGAAAAGAATTGGTTCAGTGTTGATATCGTTATTTGTTCACGAGATGTACGAAACAAACAAAAAACTCAAGGAACACCTTTCTAAAAACGATGGATTCGGACTCAACGGACGTCAAAACGTGGAGATTATGCCAAAACGTTCAATTCGAAAAACCTGAAACTTTACAATAACTCCCAAATGGTAATATAGTATATCCATCTCTAATTAATTATCAATTTCAAAACTGGCCCAGCAATTTTTAAGATTACCTCCGTCATTAAAACAAAATTATCTTAAATATATATGCTTACAATACACATATATTATAAAGTGTAGATAACTATATTGAAATGACCGTTCTCAACTTAATTCATGTGTGCTTTAAGTTTAATTTTAAAAATTTAGCATTTGATATGAAATTTACAAAGTAATTAACACCCTACATGCTAACTACATATTTATGTGAATATTTTATACGGGTTTCTATAATGAAAATTGTACACGGGTTTATCTTTTCGAAAATTTACATTGTTAAAAAACGTTATCATCAAAAAGAAGCTTCTAATCTCTAACCCATTGCGAAGTAGGTGGTATATCGATTGCAAAATTTGTAGTAGACAACAAAACAAGTCAAATGGATCTTTATTTTGAAGTTGTAAGTTCGTATTTTGAAGGTTTTTTAAATGAAGTCAACCAACGCATTGACTGAATGAAATTTATTTTAAATTTCTTCGCAGAAGTTACAACAGTAGTCACACACCACTTCATCGTTTTTATGGAAGCACGAACTTTCAAAAATCTTGCCGCATAACTCGCGCCCTTCACAGCTCTGATACCGTACCCGCTCAGGCCGGGGCCACACCAAGTTTTTGGCTAAATCCAGATCGATGCTGAGGCGCGTCCTAATTAGCTCCGCAGTCGGCTGACTCAAGCCCCTCGTCAGGCCCGCCAGGAAAATGTCGAGTGGGACCACTTTGTTTTCGCTCAGCGCCAGGCTCAGGAGGCGGATGTAGTTCCTGGCCAAGCGGAGGGTTTCTATCTTTGACAACTTCCCGGCCTCCCGCCGGGTGGGGCTCGTCGGGTGCGGCTGGAAGGGGATGTGCCGCCGCAGGACGTCGAAGGCCTCGTTCAGCTGGTGCATCCGGTTGCGCTCCCTCGCGTTCGCCTTGGTGCGCCGGAGCCCACTTCTCGCGGTTTTAATTCGACACTTAAATCTTTTCAAATTTTCCATTTTGTACCTGGCTGATAGCACTCCTAGCTAATTTACGACTTCTGCTTAGCGCGACACGGCTGAAGTGAATCGATATCCCTTTATATTTGGCCACGCTAATTGTCCTTATCAACTATTCTGCTTATCTAATTTATCTAGCACTTAGAGGTATAATGGGATGAAAAGGTTTTCCAAATACCTCAAAAAATTGCAAATATCGATTTGTTTCATATTCGCCTCTGGGAATTCCTTTACTACTCAGTTTTTTTAATTTTACATCTTTCCGTCGAGAATTGCACTTCTTCCTTTAGATATTTTATTATGCAATATTGTAAAATACTAAAGCACATCCGCACACGTGATATATGCTGTACAATTTCTTGAATCTACTTTTTAAGAAAAATGATTTCCGGAGGGAAGGAAATTAAATTCTTCTTTGAAGAGTAATTGTATTTCCGGGAATGCTTCGCTTATAGCAATAAAATGTGCACTTTTGAAATGCAGAAGTCGGAAAATTGGAGAAAACGGAATAACTCCAGAAGATATAAATTGAATAATAAAAGGCAAATGTATGCTAATATTTATTATATGTATTCTATCCATTTTCTACAATTTAAAATCCAATGAACTTCGTTTGTCCACCTTTAGCTATTAACGATCCATCCTTTTTGTGACGAATTTCACATTCTACAAATGCGAGAGTTTTTCCAGATTTTATTGTATAAGCATCTACCACAACCACGTCTCCTTCTTTCGCTGATTTTAAGTAACTATTTAAAAAAGTAAAATTAACATGGAAAATTTTAGCATACGCATTTCATCAACCGCTTACCTTACGCGAAGATCAACAGACACGCCGGGATGGCAATCGTTAGTCATCAGCGCATAAGTTGTTATGTTGTCCACCAATGTTGCTGTAAAACCTCCGTGCAAGAAACCTCCTCGATTCAAATGCTCCTCAGCTACTGTAAACTCAGCACAACATTTGCCTTCACCACCTTGCGTAAATTTTAACTGTAAGCGAAAGAACAAAATATAAATTAACTTTTATTTTAATACGCTCCCTGCCATGTGTACCGAAAACGGTACACAAATGAAAGGTCTCTCGCAGCAAATGCATTTGTTTACGCGTAATCTCTTACGACAGCTTTCTTGAAAATGCTGGCACAAAACGTGAAATAAGAGACTTTAAAAACGTTTTATCTAATTTTCATTTGAATCTTCCAAATTAGAAATCAAGAAGTTGAATTCACCATCTGCTGCTTTGAACTTTGAAATTAAGGGACTTAAAATGAAAGTCGATAATGGCGTTAAAAAAACATGAGTCGACAAATTTCGAAAACATGCAATTATCAATTCGAAGAATTTTCATTCAAAATATGAAAAGTATCAAAACAAACGTTTAGACGTGATTGAGCCCTCATTTTTGTCAAAGAAGAAAATCACACATTAACGCCCTGGCGAACCAAGAGTGGATTTTTCGATTATTTTGCGATTGTAAACACTGGGCGGCACGAAATTTTTTTCCAAAGAATTGGCAAATAATTTCTATAGGACTTTTTCCGTTTAATATGAATATTCCTACAGACTCAGTTTTCGGAGAAAACTTAAGACACTATCATTAAAAAATAACAAATTGACAAGGAAACATATTACTCAACTGATAGGTTGAATCTTAAACTGTTATGTAAACCAATTTGTTCATATAAAATATAACTAATAAAAAACGTCAAACCCATGCACTCATGAAACACCTGTTCGTCAAAATGCTTAAAAAGCGTATGACCTAAATAATTGTATTTGATATTCTTAGATTAGGAATAAAAACTTAATTTACTTTAAATTATAAACTTCTATGATGAACCCATATTTTTTGATCATTTCTTTTGTTTTCCAAAATACGTTCTTCTCTATTTTTTAACCATTTTTCTCCAGAAGGGGACCTGATGGAACATTTAAAAATTAATGGAAATCCTGTAGAAATAACCGGGATAATACTTCGAGAAAAAAAATGTTTGACAAGTATAATCAACATTTTAGAAATATTATTATTATAGGTATATTTCAAGGATAATGCACAAATCATTTATACAATAAGATTCTTATAATTAGTGCCAGAATCTTAGTTCATTCATCTATAATATTTTAATCGTAGAATTACTTTTGATTTTAAACTTTAGAATTTAGGAGAAAATTAGTCTAGCTTTGGACTACGTTCTTCTATTATTATTTATGCGTAGCTGTTAAATATGTTGCCTTCCTGCATTCATCCATCACCGCAAAATCCTTTAAAAAATTAATTTCTGCTAAGATTATTTGGAAATATAAAAATATTTTCCTTATAATAAATTATTATTAATTGAATTTCATTTACTTTTACCAAATGCCTCTCAGGTTTTATTTCTCCATACTTTTACCAAAGGTTGGGAACTATTAATTTTTCATTTTACCGTTCAAATAATAATTGCACAGGATATTTATTCATTCCATTCCACGAGAAAATTGTGTACTAAAACTGTAGGATTAACTGATTAAATTTTGTTCAAATCAACTGAAAGCTTAAAACCCTGTTAAACAATTAGGTCTCGTTCCATTCCCACCACAATCCATGTTATCTCACTTAAAAAATTAATTCTTAAAAAGCCCTTATATAGAAACTTAAAATTTGAAACCGAACCGCATTAGAAGAAAAAAAGAAATGACTTCCTGTTACGTTTACAATAAGGAGTAAAACTTTAACGTAGCTATTGTGAATTTCGCCGCATGCTCGGGTTGCTGCAGAAATGTCAGTGACAGTAGTTAAGTGTCAATGCCGCTGTTATTTGTTTACTTGATATGCATGATATTGCAATAAAAGTTTGTTTGAACGTGGATATAGCTTTTCGTTCTGATTGACTAGAATTAGTAAAAGATTGAACAAGTTGAACGAATAACAAATTAATCACCTTGTTTATGACACGGTCGTAGCCCTTCGTTTTGTGCATAAATTCAGCCACTTGCTTAATGAAATCGATTCCCTTCTTCCCGTTCATCTTCGTTACCACTGAAAACTGCTGTGTCAATAAATACAACGACTTGTTTCAAACGAACTTCGCTGCCAAAAGGGGAATGATTATGAAATTCCCCCGCACTCTTTTTTAACCAAGAAAATAGTAGAGCTTTTACTTAGCACGACGGCAGACACTCAATGGAATTGAAGGAGCTTTCCGAGGTCAAGCTGAGCTACGCCATCTACAAGCCGTTCTCGCTAAGTTCGTTCGGTCGGAAGCTGGTTGTGATCTCGCCGGAAGGCAATTCGTCCACCTTCCTGCAACCGGTCTACACGCCCCGGGCAACTGATGAGTTTATGTTCAAAATTGAGGAGACGACGGCGCCGACTTTGAAGCCGACCGTCTCGATTATGAAGAAATTTAACACGAAATTCGCTTACGAACATGCCGGGCCGCTGGAGCGGCAAAAATTCGCTCTGGACCCACTCTACGCGGACGCGTTCACCGACATCGTCCACCGTCCAAAAATTAACCATGTTTGCTTCCCCTCCGAGGGGGCGTTTGCGACCCCCCTGCTCGCCGTGGTATCCAATTTTGGGACATGCGAGATCCGTGCGCACCAGACCTCGTCAAGGTCATGGACCAAGACCACCGTGTGCGTGAACAACCTCTGGCCGGACATCTTCGACCATTCAGGGCTCAAGTCGAACTTCAAGGACATCGAGCAGCACGTGAACGACTTCCACGTGACCACCTGCTGCTGGGCGGACGCACCCCTCGGTCCGGACGAGAGCACCCTCTACTGCGCCACCGCCTCAGGGTGGGTGGTCTCCTTGAGAGTCCTGCAGGACGACGCCTCGGTCAGCTACAAGACGAAAACCGAGCTCTACAAGATCAACTGCATGAAGCACTTCTCGCTCAAGGGCAAGGAGGACACAGAGTCCCTTCTGCTCGTTGGCGACATAAATGGGGAAATTCACCTCTTCAAGGACGCGGGCGGGAACCTGGAGCAGCTCTGCGTACTCTGGGGGAAGAAGGACGGCATGCGGAGCTTGCAGATCGACGTCCAGCAGGACTGCAGAAACAAGCGCATAGTTGTTGTTACGAGCAAAGCAGCGCACTTTTTGGCGTTCCTGCTCGACCTAAAGGGGAACCTCATTCGCAAGAGCACGAAATTGCTTGGCGGCGGCATCATCACAGGTAATTTTTCTAAAGGTGCCCTAAGCATTTAGTGTTAATTTTCGATACAAATATTTCAATAAACATCACAGTACAAATTATTCGCATAGTAGTAAAACTTGCTGAGTAACCCAGTTTCACTCAGGGTACTATAAGTAATAATTAGTTAAGGATTTATCTAATACCCAAATTTGGTACATCCCTCAATTTAGGAAATTTGTTGATGCAATATAGAACGTAGCGACGTTGCTAATAATTACCTTGCTAGGCATTTCTATTTAACCAGCTTTTAAAGATATTATGATTTATTTGAGTTTTACAAGTATTTATCTATATTAATGGAAAATTGTAGTTAGTTAATTACACGTTATTACTATTAATGATAAGCAATGTTGCAGTGAGTTGTGAAACACTTAGTTCCCGCTTAGATTACTTTATTCTACGAATATGGTAAGATGCATTCTGAGACGATTAACTCACAACTGCTTAATTGCCCGATTTCTATCTTTTTCCATAATTCCATAAAGATTGTGTTGCAATCAGTGTTAGTAGCCTCCTGCAAATATACTTCAGAACAGTGAGGGTATTAATTTTATTTATTTGTTATTATTTCTTTGTATAACCTTCATTTACCATATTTCTAGATGGTCAATAGTGCTATAGAGTATTAAAGCAATAACCCTGTCCCAATATATTCGTCAACTTTAAATCGTGAACAATTTTGTGACCATATTAGATTTTCCTACGTATTTAATTTTTCAATTTTTTTTCGTTTAGAAATCGTCAAGCTAGTTCGCCAAATTGGTTCTATCATCTTAAATTTCAAAATTTGTATATTATATTCGTAAATGGTTCCCAAAAAGTATCAACAAATTTTTGTTGTGAATTCAAAATTAATGTTATGGATTTACTTACATATATAAATAAATTATTTTGAGTTCCAGAAAAAATTATTACAATTTTGAAAATGTATATATTGCAGTAAATTCGAAATCAATGGGCTTCACCATTTATTAAAAGTTTAAAACTTAAGAATTAAAATTGTTGAATTTCACAAATCGTTTGTTGCCTTATTTGCTCTTCATCTTAAATTTTTAAATATCGAAAGTGGATTCGCAATCAGGATCTCAAAAATTTCCAAAAATACCAATTTTGACATCAACGCAGGTGTTGCGTCTCGTAATTTTAAATTGTATATTTTATGCCCTTGAAAATAGTCTGTGTGTTAAGTTACAAAGCTAAAAAATGAAAATGATTGCATCAAGTGTTTAAAATTAAAAGGAGCACGATATAACTTATAGGTACTAATTCTAATATGAAATTATTAAAGGAATAGTACAATATAAACAACTGGAGTATATCGTCACCAATGCTGAATGTCGCGTGACACACATCATATTATTAACTGCTCGGGGCAAACTGGAAATCCAAAGTTCATCCGTAAGTCACGGTCTAGACTCAGAAAAGTATCAATTGTTAGGACTAAGTATGACGAAGCACAAAGCTGCATGGGTGTTTGCTCTGTACCCGAAAACTATTAGTGACGTCAAGATGAAAAACGTGTGCACCTTATCAATCTGCGCTTTGTCTGCTGACAAAATTCTGACGGAACTTGCAGATGCTGAGGATATAGATATTGAAGAGTATGCGGATTGTGCGGAAGCCCTCCGTCTCTTCGTCTACAAAAATGGCTTAGCGGAAACTGTCTCTAAATACAACCCCGAGCCGGTGCACATAAACGAAGGATTCCTTAATAGGCTCCGAATTCGTTTCATCATAGTACAAGGACTGCTGTTGTTCAGCAAGTAAGACATTTAACCATATTCGAGTATTAAGAGTTAAAAATTTCCCTCGTTTGCAGCCGAAAGCAGAAACAGGCAGATGAGTTATCCTCGGAAGAGTTGCATAGCATTACTGAAACAATAAAAGCTATTAATATCTACCAGCGACTGACTCGGTTAAGTTCTCTAGAAAACCTTACTGAATTTCAGAAGTTATCCGGAATGTGTTTGCGAAGAGCTCTACTCCGATATCTACATCAACATTGCAATCAACAATTTTCCAATATTCGCGAAATGTTCATTCCTGTACTTGAGCCCATAATAGAACGCACAGAAAACCTATTTGTAGGAAAAAAAGAAAAGTGTTTATACTGTGGCGAATTAATTGACTCAGAAACAAACATGTGTCCAGCACAACACAAAATGCAAAGATGCTGCATATCGTATGTACAGGTACAATAAATCACCTTATTTATCGTTTTATTGTCAAAATGAAAAAATATTGATAATTTTTTTAGGTTCCATTATTATCTGGACACCGTTGCTGCAAATATTGCAATGAATTGGCCTTAGAAGACGAAACTTTACTTAAGGAAGTTTTGGCACCTGGAGAGAAGGTGCGATGCGCTATTTTTAATTGTCCATTAATTGAAACCTCGAAATTTCTAGAAGAATAATATAAATTCAATTCTTTGAATTGTTTATACTTTTAAATTAGTTCATTTTCACCATAAAATTCCTGGGCCTAGTTATTTTGCAAAACATGGCGGGGTTTGGGGAAAGGGCGGAGGTTTTTCATCTTACTATATGTTTTAATTTATTTTCAGGTATATCGTATATAAATCGATTTAAGTTGAAGTTGTCTAACATATTCTATTCTCCATGGCAATATGGGATGAATCAGCCAAGAAAGTGCTTCAGTATTACATTCTCGTATGAAAAAACCATTTTTACCGCATTGAAATCTTTGCTGCCACCGAAAAGTCTTTTTTAAGAGCAAATTCTTTGGTTTTGGAACCTTTACGTTTATACATAGAAATATTTCCAGACTATTAATACTTTAGGTTTGGGACTCTACTTTGAAAAGAAAATCTCTCGTCAAAGTAAATCCTTCACCTTTTAGAACTTGTAACTATCGCTTCATTTTTCGCAAGTAAAACGTAATGCTTCTTTTAATAAATATTTCATACATTACCAGATTAGTAGCAGTTCAAACATACCACTGTTCAGTGGAGGAGGATACAGCTAAGCTGTTGCAGCTACAAGGACCCAGATGAAAAAAAGTGGTTTTCTCCTCTTCTGTCCGGTTGAGGGGTTTTTGCCACGGTTAGGCACAAAACGCTAAGCAGTTATTTTATTAAAGACCTCAACGAGATCTCCAAGTCAAGAAAAAGCGATGTATTTAAAGTTTAGTTTACTCTCTCAATTCTGTTGGATGGTTGTAATCTCTTAAACTATAAAACCTAGCCATCAACCAGGTTTTATATGTGATATCAAAACGACAAATATTGGCTACTTGAAATAGGATTTTGTTGGGTCCAAGTCGCCACTTTAACCAACCAATTTAAATTAAATATTATTAACTGAAAACCATGAGAAAACAGGGATATCTGGTGTTAAACTAGTAACCTTGTAAATAATCATCAAAACTATGAATATCTCTTTTAAAAAATATTCCGTTGCATTCATTTTTATTAAAAGTTCATTCAAAATTTTGATTACACAAATTGATTAATTCTAGCGCGTCAGACAACCTGCCGTGTCAACTACGACATTCTTTTTTGGTTTGCTAATATGAGTAGTCTTCTGTGTATCTTCATCGCAAACATATATCAAGGGATTGCTCTCCAGAAGCAAAATGTCCTGCTCAAGTTTCCTGAGCTCAGTCTCCATTATACTCTTCCTCTTTTTCTTCGGCACAGTATCCGTAAGGAATGGAAGGGCCTGAAAGCTCCTTTGCATAGCTGCCCAGTTAGCCTTCAACCCCTGGATAGGAATTTAGAATTATTAAAGAAAAGTATTACTACATATTGCGAAAATTTAAAAAAAAGACATCTCACCGCTAGTAACGCCATTCTTTCCTCCTGGCTGATGAGAGAAAAGCCGGTAGGTTTGTGGTCCTTCTGCATTGCTTCAACGGCCTCCTTTTCAGCCTTTTTGGACGCGATGATATATTTAGGAACCTGTCCGTAGGTTGGTCGGAATATGTAGGCGGGCATGATCCCCGAATTGCACAAGTCTCGCGCCTCTCCAGTGCGAGTGAAGACGTACCGAGGCTTAGGACGCCTAGGAGTCTTGGAGACGACCGATTTAATGTTCTTTATTTTGAAATTTTTCTGCTCCTGTTGAATTTTGACGTGGGACTTAAATTCCGGAAGGGGTGGAAGCTCCTTATGGGTGCAAACGTGATTCGTTTTTCGCTGAAACCTAACACCTTCATTCTTTCTCAGGAAGTCGCAGGGGCCATACAGCGGAGTCTCCGCGTATCCCATAGTCTTGTGGCTGTACTTGTCAGTCGAAGTAAGAATGAAGGTGTTTGGTTCAACGCGTTCTGTGTCTGGTTTACCAACTTTTGTACGTTTACTCGCTTTCGCCTTGTACATTTGAGGCTTCTTAATTTCATATGCTTTTTCTCTGCCATGCTCGTAAATGTTCTCGTCGTGTTGAGTGATGTAAACTAAAGACATTTTAGCACTATTTTAAGTTTCCGAAAATATATTGAAAAATGTTAATACAAAATAAATTCTCCAGCGATGTTTAATGGAATACAACTGAGACTTAATCAACTTTGGTTGCGTTGATTAAATATCGATTTCACAAAGTATTTAGTTGCTATGTTTCTTCGAGTATATTGAGCTTTCTTGCAAAACAAACTAGTTAGCATCGATTTAAATTGTTTGGAGAAACGGTGACTGTTTCCATGGGATTTTCGATGTAATTCGTCATAAAATTGTCCTTCCCTACTTATACGATAAATATTCAAATTCAAAAACAAACAATCTGTGGTTCAAAAGTCAATTGAGTATACATATTTTCAGTACAATTAAATTACTTTCCATATGGAATAAAAATTATCGAAATCTACACGTAGTCCATAGTGGGTTTGTACGTTCGAAATTATTGTAAACGGTACCCGCCTGAAGTCTATACTAGGTTCGCATTATTTTTAATCCCTTGGAAGGGAAAGAAGCTCTTTTAAACCGGTGCGTGCTGTACCTAGTGCGGACTTGTGGCGAAAAATGAATGAGTTTTTGGTCGATTCAAAATCCACAAAAGGATCGTTTATTATTTTGTCTGTTGCCGAAGAAAATTTTGTGGCGGGTTTTTTCCAAAATCTGTCTGGCGCCGATGGTTAAGTATTCCCTCTTCTCTACCGCCAAATTTTGAACTATTTTACTTAGTTTCATTTGAATCTTCATCGAAGTGAGTGTGTTTCATTTTTCTGTGATATTGACAGGTCCAAAGGTGCAAAAAAAATTCATTTAGATCATCAAAAGACTTTTACAATAGTGTGCCCAACATTTTTTTCGTTGTTGTCAATGTGAGTGTCATGCATGAGGATTTAAAAAAGATATTGTCTACTTAATATTAATTTATGTTTGAATAAAAAATATATTTCCCAATATTTAATTCTCGTTTTATTTAATTGATTATTTAGTTAATTAATTAAGTATTTTATTAAACATAATTTTAATCATTGCGTACGTAGTAGACCTATTGGGGATGCGTACGTACAACCCAAATCCTGGAACTGCTATGGACGCATATATACCTGTATGGCAGGCTTAAAAACCTTAATTCTGGGACTGTTGTGAACGCGTGCATCCCAGCGTGGCAGACGTACTTTTCCGCTATGCAACCCCGATGTGGATGCGTGTAAACTTTTAAAAATTTAGGAGTACCAGACCTAGTGTAGATATGTTCAGATTTGTAGATTATTTTTACTCGGGATATTAATACTAATTCGCTTTAAAGCTACAATGGCAAGCATGTTTATTACTTTAAATTATTCTTCTTAGTATAAATACATATTAATTATTTATTTAATCATGTATATACATATATAACATCGAAAGTTCGTTTGTTTGCTGCTCAATCACGCCTATACGTTGGATCTGATTAGTTTCATTTTTTGCGTGAAAGTTCTACATATTGCGGCCCCTTTAAACGTGAATTTGAAAATGGCGGACCCAAAATGACGACCAAAAAATAAAAAAATCAAGGGATTCGCATGAAAGTTGGTATTTTGAGGGATTCCCATGAAAGTTGGTGTTTTGAGGGTTTTTTGGTTTCCTTTTGCGAATTTATGTTCGAAATTTGGAAATCAAGATGGCGGTAGTAGTAGCAGCAGCATCGGCATCCGATATTGGCATCAGATGCGCCATCCAATACGGCATCCGATGTGGCATCCAAAGCCGATGATTTTAAATGCAATTCGCTTAGTAGAAGAAAGCGTTTTATTTTACGTTGATTTAGTCAACACTCGTAAAAGTTAATAATCTAATAAAAATAGAAAGGTAACAAACAAGCTGGACTGTGACTGGGACTGGGATCGGAGCTCTCGAACCCTCGGAACCTGGACTGGAACAACTGAAGCCACAGGGACCTCTCCTCATCTCATTCTGTGTGGGGGGGCTCTCCTCAGCTGGGAGCAGGGCGGCAGTACAGCAGCCGTTTGTCTCTAGCCGTCGGGAGATTTGGATTTGCTCCCCACGGGCAGCAGTTGAGCCGAGCGTAGACCGGAACTCTTCCCTCGCAGTTAGCGGCCAGCTTATAAATAGAGGAGCAGCCAGCGTCTGCCTTCATTCTTTTCAGGGACTCCGTCGGTAACGGTTCGCTTGGCTTGGCTCCCCGCGGGCAGCAGTTGAGCCGAGCCAGGATCAGGGCAGTCGGATGCCCCATCAGCAGTGGTAAACGACAGCGGTAAGCGTCTGCGAGAAGGGTCGGAGGCAAGCGTCAGTGGCAAGCGTCAACGGTAAGCGTCAGTAGCAAGCATCAGCGGCAACCGTAAGCAGCTACCGTAAGCGGCAACGGCAAGCGGCATCGGATGCCGGCATCGGCATTCAAAATTTTTGTACACCGGGTGAAACCAGGTAGCCCATTAATCCTAAATGCTAGGTACGATCATATTAATTTTTTGGATGAGTACACTACATATTCTGGCCCAACATACTTCCTAATTACAAAATGGCGGACCCAAGCGAAAAATTGACCATATCAAGGGATTGCCATAAAAATTGGTGTTTCGCTCTTTTTGGATGCCTTTATTACGAATCCATGTTCGAAATTTACCATTAAAGATGGCGGATTCAATATGGCAATACAATAAAATGATTTCCGAACTTCAACGAATTTAAATGAAAATTAGTACTATGAATATTTTGAGGTAGTTTCGAATTTACTATAAAATGTTGGAACTTCCTAATGACGGACCCAATACGGCGGCCAAAATATTTGTTCACCAGGCGAAATCGGGCAACCCCACTAGTTTCATATATTTTTTTCAAATTCAAGTGCATTTATACCTATGCTTATTTGCATCTGAAAATACATCCAACATTTGTGACGCAAGTGCTAAATTATTTGGGACTTGCTTAAATTTGTGGGAATTTGAGGTTTAAGTTTACAATAAGTAAGAGACTCGAATTTCGATAAAATTTATGGCGAGCGAAAAAAGCAATGTTAAGGAAAAATACATATTCTCCTAATGGTTTGTAATTTAAAATTCGGAGATACAAATGCGGGCTTGACTGGATACGAAAATAATGTTATTTGGAAATAATTTGTTAAAGGCGTAATATAATTACATACATTTAATATACTGTTACAGATTTTTATGAAATGCAAATGGGAAAAAATTTTAAAGTGCGGGAATGACAAAACAGTTTTCCAAAATTAAATATTTTCAAAATTAAACCCGATCACCACGAAATTTCTTAAGATCCATTCCATTTCAGAACAAATCGAAAGCCCTTGCAAAATTTCGTGGAACGCATAGAAATCTTAATCCGATCCATTAATATATTTCAGTGGTTGGCACAAACGAATTCAAACATTGCGCCGTTTGATTTAGCTTAAGAGAATTCGACCATTGTGAATATTATCTTCAAAGTGCCAACTTCAGAAAATGCAAGCATGTCAACATTCCATCCGCCATATTGAAGTGTTGTATTCGGCGATTTTGCTCGTGTTGGGCTTCTTTGACTTAAAATTGCCTGCTTTCTTTGCATAAAAGTTGGATATTTAAAGAAAAATATCAGCAAAAGAAGAAAACGGTTTAAGTGAGAAGCAAAGTGAACAATTTTCTCTAAACCGAAAGTAATGTCGACGCAAGTTGTGAATAAAGCCGGCACAGGATGGCCGCGACGAAGTAGCCAGGGCCCAGTTGACGGTCAGCAAATAAATTCATCACAGCCGCACAAAGTTTCAACAAGCCAGTCGGTTACTATAAACCGGACTATCAAATTGTAAGTAGGAAACAGACATTTCTCATTATACGCGGTGCACCTGGAGCTCAACATGGCTTCGTTTTGTTGTGGCATTTATTTCATATATTTTTCCCCAAGCATTACGCACGTATTGATTGCCAAAAACATATTAAAAAATATTTCTCTTACGTTATTTCGATCATCGGTTCTTTTGGGAAGTAGTGCAATTGAATGGAAGCTCTCCCAGCCTTGCGTAATAATGCCAGTATTGTCCCATGTAGTGCAAGTGAGCAAAGTGTGTACTTGACACGCATAAATATTATAAGTCCTCTTTTGTAAGGCTTTTCAAGCGAAATATACCAATTCTACCACTCATTCGCCTCTAATGAAACATCATTGCCACAAGGATTTGTTAAACAGTTCAGCTTTCACCCATTTTCTTACATTAAATGAACATTTTATGCCCAGTTAGTTAAATTAAATTTGTTCGCTTTTAAACAGTTTCATAATAGTGGATTTACCGTACCATATCAAATCTAAAATTTTTTTTTGTTAAATCGCTTGGCGGTGAATTATTTTCAACTTCAGTCTATTTCTGATAAATAACTAGTTAGTGGACGAAGGAATTTTAATGTTATTTTGAATTCGTTATCATTATTCCCGTTTTTTTGTTCAAATCAAACTCCGTTCACTAAAGTATTAGCTACGTTTTTTTTTCATTTTCCTATCTGTTTCAGGTTAGATAGCACATTTTGCATTGAGTTGATTTTAAAAGGCCCCCGCGTATATCAAGATTTTAAAATTTGTGAAACTTCAAACCTTGAACCAGATAAATTTTTCGAATAAGTTTTTGGCGTAAGGTGGGTATAATAAATCCAGACAAATTCATTTTATTTTTGCGAAAAAAATGTTTGATATTGGTAACTTTTAATAATTTTCAATTCAGCGATGCAAAATTTCCTGCTAAACCAAGAACCGGAATCGCTTCGTTAAAAGCTCAGCTATTAATTTATTACAAAATTTTATGTTCATTAGCAAGAAATTATTCCTGCATAAAAGAACAACTTTTTATAAACAGTTATAGCACCAAGTTTTTCAAAAATGTACCTGTAATTCAGAAGTACATATGTAAATATATAGAATAATATAAATAAACCGATTTTATTTTTGAAGTTATCCAATTTCCGGGAGATACTCAAAACCTTTTGTGTGTCTAGTAAATACTATCAGTATCTGTAGTTTGATAAACAGACGTCAGTAAATGGATTTGCGTTTCGATAAAATATATCAAAAGACATCGGAACGTTTTCAGAGCAGTTTATAACTTGATCGGTGCTTAACAATTAGCATAGGCTGCGATTCTGGATTTCAAAAAGGTTTCCAAAACATTTTGCTATTATAAAAATGGAAAAATTAACAAATTATAATAGATATATTTGACGAAGATTTCACTTGTAGACGTAATTTTATTGAATAGATATATTCTGCAAAATATTTTTTTATATTAAGATTTGCTTTTTCGAATCGAGCTGCTATGAAGCTCGAGCTCGTGTCGTTTTTTGTGTTTTAGAACTCTTGTTTTGAAAAATTATTGCTTATTTATTAATAGACATGATTTTGGTTCTTTAATTCATACTATGTTTTGTAGTACTATCTTTTGTATTTTACACCAGTGGAAATATCAGAATAATAAGAATTGAAAAAATATGAAATGGAAAGACCCAATATTTCTCAAATTTAAAATTTGAACTTTTTAATACTTTGCGGTTGAATTTGTTAAGTAGAAATCATACCAAAATGCTTTATTTTTTTTTATATGGCAGGTATCCATTAACAAACTACACATTCGGCACAAAGGAGCCCCTGTTCGAAAAAGATCCTTCAGTCCCTGCTAGATTTCAAAGAATGCGAGATGAATTTGATCGAATTGGCATGCGAAGATCAGTAGAAGGTGTCTTGCTTGTTCATGAACATGGTCTTCCACACGTCCTGTTGCTTCAGCTCGGAACGACATTTTTCAAACTTCCAGGAGGAGAATTAAATGCCGGCGAGGATGAAGTCGAAGGCCTAAAAAGACTTTTATCGGAGGTAATTTTTGTCGCTTTTATTATATTCTCTTGTGTAAGAAGTTTAGTGTTTAGCGTGTTTGTTATTTTGTGAAACACAAATGTACTAAATCTATATTTAAGTTATTCAAGCAGTGTAAAGAAGCGATTATCAAGCGAACCAGTTTATGTTGTTCGTACGAATTTGTAACATAAATTTGTAACGCTATTACAAATTATGTGAATTTTGTGTAAAAGTAGACATCTAAAAAGTTAGATAATATCGTTCATTCAGACATTAGGCAGACAGGACGGAATCAAGCAGGACTGGATTGTGGAAGACACAATTGGAAACTGGTGGAGACCAAATTTCGAACCACCGCAATACCCGTACATCCCACCACACATCACAAAACCGAAGGAACACAAACGTCTTTTCCTCGTTCAGCTCCATGAAAAGGGTAATGTGCACAAAGAACATTGTAATAATTTTTTATGAAATTTACTTTATAATTTAACGACCCGAAAAGTTATTTTATGATTCTTAGTTTTTCTTTTCTTTTATGTAACTCCTTCCTTTTTGTACGAATCGCTTTCCTGTTATCTCCTTATTATTCACTTTAGAACATAAGGTTGCAAAGTAATCACCCATGGTAATAGAGGCGATTCTGAGGCAGCTTAAAATCACCTGTAATTGTTTGTACTAACTGCATCAATTCTCTTTTTGCGTCAACGCTTTTGAGATTTTTTTAGTGTCAATCTCCGCATTACCTGACGGTTTCACAATACCACGTTAGGTTCTTTGAAACACTAAACATTTTAAAAATCAACCTGTTTTCTTAGCAAGCTATTATTATCTATTAAATCTAGTTTTTAAATACAATATTCAGCTTTTAAAAAAAGAAATGTTTCACACAATGCCTCTCAATCGCCTTCTAAATTAAAAACATTAATGCAGTTGTTCAGCATAGGAGAGATTTGTTGATAAATTCTATATATCCCTTTAAATTTTAGTCGATTTTGTAAAAAGCTCTAAAAAGTTTTCCAACATGTAACCTTTCAGACGATCTCGATTCGAGTGAACCTATTTTTAATATGAACGATGAAACATGTAACCTCTGTCGTATTCGGAAATGCATTTTAACAAATTCTTTTTTGTCCGCAAAGTGAAAATTGAAAAACCATTGTTTTTGTATATAATTTTGTAAAAGAATTTGTTAACGTAGTTATTATTTATTCTCGTTGTTTGAAGTCACTCAATTGTCCCTTAATAAAATGTGAAGAAATGGAATTGTTAACGATCATAAGATTTTGTTTTAAAGTAATGCCTTCTTTTTGTGCCATATTTGTTTGTCACTTTTAAGTTAACAATGCCTTGAGATTAATGATACACATACATATATGCAATTTTTATAATAGGTTTTCGTGTAATTGTAGTGTTTCCTACTGATAAAATAATGTCAAGGTTTTATGTTAAATTTTGTAAAAGTAATATTGAGCTAAATAAGATACGAGCAGATTTCTTAAGCAAACAGTATATGTAAGCCCATTCTAAGTTCTTGTCATGGAACATGAAAACGAATGTTTTTATACGAAAAATGCTTTTTGAAAATACCTCTGAGCTACAAAAATATTTTATTT
Source organism: Tolmerus cingulatus (assembly GCA_959613345.1). Classification (NCBI taxonomy): domain Eukaryota; kingdom Metazoa; phylum Arthropoda; class Insecta; order Diptera; family Asilidae; genus Tolmerus; species Tolmerus cingulatus. The sequence continues at coordinate 46,953,010 of OY390707.1, forward strand.
TTGGGATTCACACTCCAAATCAGATCATGCTGGTAAATTTTGAAATTTGCAATTTGATTCCACATCAGTTTCAAATATTAACCTACTATAATATATTCAATATACCACACAGTATATACGTATTTCCTTGCTTAATATTAAAATATTGTTTCACCATAGCTCAAAAATCGCCTATAATCTTATTATGTTAAATAATGCAGAAGATTTTCCAAATTTAAAATGTATTTAATTATTCTTGCCATTTTCCTTTATTTTCTTAAAACCGTATTAACTTCACCAATTTGCATTTCGAGTTTTACTATTTTTTAGATTTTAGTAGTTTAGCACTTCGTCTAACATAAAAAAAATAATAGGTTTCGATACTCGTAATATAAAATCTTGGTGGACTTTAAATGTTGTGGTTAAATTCACCGTCCCTCATCTTTTACCTATGAAATTCGATAATAATGTTCGATTATATAAACTCGAAATTAATTTATTTTCTATAATTAACAACATAATCAAATTGATTTCTTGTTTTTGCGTTGGTTGCCTAAAATCTAAAGTAATGAAAAGAAATTTGTGGAAATGTTTTTTTTTTAACTTTCACGAGATACATTAAACTTAAAAGACATTTAAAATATCTCAACTTCATCTAAACAAGTGAATGCTTCACACATATGATAGAAATGCCAGGATTTATCCACATCAACCTTTAGAGCTAGCGATAATTGATTATTGACGCAAAATATGTAAAACTTTGCTTTTATTGTAGAAAAATGTTTCTCCACATTTCTCATTTGAGTGACACATGAATTCTTCCAATGTCTCGCTGAGTTGTAACTTAATTTGCACGGATGAATATTTCAACTAAGTTTTATTGACAAGATCTTAGAAATTCGAATTTAAATAAATCTTTTTAAAAAGCATTTACGGCAAAGAGGTGTTGAATAACAATTTTGTTGTGTTGAAAAGTCTCAAAATCGAAAGCTCATATTGTTAACAATTCCATTAGATATTATCGTAATATGTTAAAATTGTTTAAATTTTCTATTTACTTTATATAAAAGCAAGACCCATGTAATACTTTGCTGCTTTTATATAGCAAGAAACAATAATGTGGGAATTATTTATTTTAATGCGTTGTTCTTTCTATTCTGTAAATATTCTACGTTACAATTTTATAATAAACTTTTTACGAATCGATGTAACGATCCATGTACTAAATTTTGTATTAAAGACCGACATCATATGCTATAGAAAAGTTAACAGAAATTTTATTGCTGCAAATATAAATGTTATTACCTACCATTTAATGTATTTTTATGAATTAAAAAAACAAAAAAAAACAAAAAACTATTTTAAATTGATTTAGATGTTGTCACGACATGTTATGCAATTGTTAATACTAATATATATTTATTTTTTGCTAATTTGTTCTTGTTTACTTTAGCTCTGTTTGCCGTACCCAAAAACTACAAGCTAGTGGCAGCTCCTTTGTTTGAATTATACGATAACTCGCAGGGTTATGGACCAATAATCTCATCACTACCTCAGGCACTATGTCGGTATGTACCCTCTTTACATATAAAATAAAAAGTATTTTTCTAACCACAGTTTTTTGCTACTATGTAGGTTTAATTTTATATACATGTGAAAGGAACCAGTGCAGCAGGAACACCGCGCAAAGAATGATAGTTATTACCGCTGGCGTCGATAATTTGCCTAAACTTGCAGACGGTTTTCCTTAACTATGAAATGCAAATTCAAATACTTAAATGTCCGATTCAACCGATTCGAGGAAGAGCAATTATTCCCTTGGAAAACAATTTTAATATATATGATGCGTAGACTAACGTTTTAGAATAAGACTAAATGATAATAATGGAGATTTAAGAGTATTCTAGATTTGCTAATAATTTCTTTTAAACACCTCTTATGCAAAAACTGCAAGATTTCAAATGACAAGAATAATTTAATCTTACTTAGATAAATGGTAGTACCAGTTGGTGTAAACAGCCCCAAATAAAAGGACTTATGGGAGATGCGAAGTTAATATTTGAATTGAACTAGGTGCAGATAATTTGTTAAATGTGACCGCAAAATAAGTCAATTTTATAATTGCTGTTATGTGCAAGTAATATTTAAACCAAGAGTAAACTATGCATAAATAAACATTAAGTGAGTAAAAGTATAGCATGAGTATTATAAATAATAAACTTAAAGTGTTTGTATGATCCACTTCAGCTTTGCAATCCCCGTTTATTATTATACAAAATTGTTTGTCGTGAAAGAATGCAATCGGCATTTCTTTTAATCAGTTATTTTACTTTTAGTGACTATTTGCGAGTGTGAATCGGGAACGTTTTGATCTTGCTTCTGTGTTCACTTTGATATTTTTGGTTTTTATATATTATGATTTAATATGCTAATTAATTGTGTTATGCACAAATGGATGGTCCGATTTGTTTTCAGAGCCGATTAGTTTTAAATTATTCTAGATTTTGCAACAGAATTCTAGGAAATAGAAGTTTACAGTGGGAATTTTGAATTCATGTAAGTATAAATTGAATTAATATACATGACGTAATGATATTAATCTTCTGAATACATAAACTCTAATGTTTTACGCTACTATTGTTTCTATGTGCCATAATTTAAAGAGACATGTTTCGCAAATACTAAAGACGTCTACACTTAAATTCTCCTTCAAGAGCCCCTTAAACCGAAACTTCGATCGATTAGTTTATTTGTGCCAACTGATAAAAGAGAGAAAATAATGCATTTGTTGACATTAAAACGAAAACTATCATAGGAAGTTTATTTTGTACAGCCTCTTCTGTGCATATACAAGTATTTGTTAAGGGCACTGTGGTTAACGTGGCAATTTTTTAAAATGATCGGGTAAGTTTTTGGCCATACTACGTACATGTGTATTTTATTTGAGTTCGCCGCGTTTCACTCCTCTCTCTCCTTGTCATGTGTAAGCTTTCTTCATTTCGAAAATCTCTACTGAATATAGGATTTTTCCTAATATGTCATGTAATAATTTAATACTATTTATGATTTTTTTTTATAGTGTTTTGAAATTGTAGAATGCAATTCAAACAAATATCATCTAGAAATTCTATGAGTATTTGCTTTCAAAGTCCTTATGAAAATGTATTTCGCCCGAAACCCTCTTAATTTGCAAGTTATTGATGCTAAATATCTAAAAAGCAATCCAGAATGCCTTTAATGAGTACTTTCAATAAAAATTATAACGAACATTAGCAAAAATCTACAAAGATATTTAATAAGTCATCGTTGCCGATGTGATTTTTTTTATATGCGATGATTATAGAAAAATATAATAGAATAGAAATATTTTTTAAACGAATTTAACTGTTCAGTGAGTCTAGGCACAATCAAATGTAAGCGCCACCTGCATGTTGAGATGCAAAGGAACTTATCGACATCGATATGATTTGACAATCCCACATAAAATCGACTCTCGTTTCCACTGAGGCGCAGTGTTGTGCAGAGTATTTGCTGTGTCGGTTTTATTTTCTGTCTGTCGAGCCAAGGGATGTTTTCAGGGTGTAGCAAGTGACTCGGAGTGATTAAAAAGCCCGTCCCGTTCGCGATAACCGTAGCAAGAGGGCTCCGCGAAATCGTCCAAGAATGCTGCGAACGATATAACCAGCGACAGCCGATCACCATGAATAAAGAAATCTACCACGAAGGGTGGCTGATCAAATCTCCGCCGACGAAAAGGATTTGGCGAGCCGTGAGTCATTTGATATTTTTTTAAGAGCGAGACGTCTCGTCCACAGTTCCACTCCACTCGATACTCCGCGACAAATCGGAATATCGAGTTTCAGCATTGCTGCCGCAAGTAAGCGATTCGCACCTGGCCGAGCCGCGGAGTGCGCTACGTGAGTGAAATAAAGAAAATGAGCGACGGCAGTCATCATATCTGAGGCTGAGTTCGATGGACTCCTGTTTTCCGCAGTCGCTGCGATAAAAACCATGTTCTGGTGCCGCTCCGCTCGCGTTCCGTCACAAATCTGTGGGACGAATGTTTTTGTTATTGTCGGATGTCGGCAGTGGGACAGGTTTCCTTCTAATTCAGGGGCTCCGATTGAGTTCACTGAGATTCTGAGAAAACCCGGCGATGATTTACTATCTAAAAATGCACTGCTGAAGGTTAACATTGGACAACTTCTCTGACGAGCACTGCAATTACACCAATGCCCAGGCGGGGAGATAATTAGACTTAAAATTCAATAACGCGAAATTGTGCCGCTCGTAATGGGAATTATTAAATTGGTCAATACCCGTGCTTTTGCAGCGCAGCGCTAATGAAAACTGGGTGCGCTAAGGCGGCTCTTCCCGAATGTGAGAGGAGCTCCGTCGGATAGGCGCAGTACCTTCTTTGTGGAACACGATACTTTAGATATCGTCAGCCAGGATAGGACCATTAGTCACGACCATGTCAGTACCCACCTGAGTAATTGGAACTTTGATAGACAACGCCAGTTTATCGTAAACAAGTTCTGGTTGTGGTTGTGTTTTGGCAATTTTGGTCAACAAAGTCTAGTTTAGAAAAGCTTAGTTAGCTCAAAATACAAGGGATCATACTTTTGTAAAAAAACGCTATTTAACAAAATAACAAAAGGATCATAATCAATCATAAGTATTAAATTATGGACTGATTAAGTAAGTACCTATGTAGCGTGACTATTCAGCGCAATTGAGCAAGCAAGGATTCGTTATAACGACCCTACTGAAACTCTAAACTAGTTTTTAATACTAAGTTGATAGCGGGAGTAATAAGCAGCATACTGAATTATCTTTCCTCAGGTGTAGGGACATTTTTTCGCACATCGATTTAAAAAGGTACGCGAACTTTGTAAATGCAATAAGGAGCAAAACTAATTGAATGAGATTAATTTTTAAAATAAAACCAATACTTTAGAAAACAAAGTTTTATATTAATAATTTCACATAAGAAAACTAAGAACAATAAAAATCCTTAGAAAAATTCACTTATGGCGGTTTGACACTGCGATGTTAAGTTCTCTTCCCTCATACTTATTAAATTTATTTTTATGAACTCACCTTCGCTTATAATTCACACTTGGTACTGCAAAAAAGCAGACATGGGAATTGGCTGGGAGTCACTGATTAGATTGGCTTGGATACCTACTCGATCGAAACTCTTCATCTACCACGGATTTTTGTTGCATTTTTGGCCAATTTTTTAGATCTTTGTCCTATTGAAAGATATTTACAATCCTTTTGCGCATTAGATTCAACGCTATTAGTAAATTTTCTTACAGAATTTTGAGATAACATTTTGTATTTATAATATGAAGCTTTAATCCTAACTATAAAATCAGCTCAATTAGAAGTTATACATCACCAGATCATCAAATATCCACCACTGAATTTGATAGTCTTTCTTACTGTCAAATGATGCTTGTTTTATTGATTTCTAGTTATAACTTTTACAGAAAAATAAAAACCGAATTCAAAACGTTGTCTATATGCAAACACTTAAACCAAAATCTAAAAATAATATATTTTACCATTTTCAAGAAAAGATTATTAATACTTAAATATTTATAATTTCTAATCAGTTATTTTTGGAGTTGGTTCCAATCTATAAAAATATTTTGTATACTTTTTGAGTATTTATAATATACCAACAAAGTTTAAGTATGTTGTTCATTATCTTCACCTTTAAAAAAAACTTAAATTCACTAGAGCTAGACTACCGGATTCCCTTACGGGTATTTCTTTGTTATCTTGTTGTCATATCTCCATATCTCAAATAAATTACAAAAACGATACTTTGCCAACATGCGTTTCATTAACAAATTTTCTTTATTTCAGAGATGGCGTCGGCGGTGGTTTACTCTAAAACAGGGCGAAATTCCGGGACAGTTCTGCTTGGAGTATTATACTGATCGTAATTGTCGTAAATTAAAAGGTGTTATAGATCTAGACCAGTGCGAACAAGTAGACTCAGGGCTACGGCTTGAGCATAGAAAACAAAAATTCCAATTTATGTTCGACATAAAAACACCGCGACGAATATACTACTTAGCGGCGGATACTGAAAACGATATGCGCGATTGGGTCAATTGCATATGTCAGGTGTGTAATTTGCACGACTTTACAAAGCAGCAACAACAGCAAGGAGATAGACAATGTGAGTAAATCTAAATAATAGAAAAATATAAATGCTTCATTAATAAATTTGCAGACTATAACTTAGGTGAAAACGGAGCGCCAATACAAAATGAATCTCTTTCGATCTCAGGAAGTGATAGGTTCAATGACACTCAGACAACTTCTTTGAACACCACATCGCTTCCTGAAATCGCAGAAAATCAATTAGTAACTCCTGATGTGATCAGGCGCACAGAACACATGTCGATTAGCAACACATATCAGAACAATGATTCCTCTTATGTAAATACGGAATACTCACAAAGGGAGACTGTTCTTTGTGATAGCAGACTTGACGGATCCTCTCTAGGACAACTACAAAACTCTGGGGCTGCTAAGGTGCCCCTGGCTGAAAGTGCCAATATTGAACGCTCGCAGAGTTTTCGACAGAATTCCACTGATCGTCCTCCAATAATTCCAAATCATGCAAGGGCACAGTCACTAAATGACCAATCATCGTCGAGAACATTAATTAGTTCTTCGGGAGTTGTGAAGAAGATTCCTGAAAATTTAGTTCTGAGCAATACAACAGTCGAGGGTAGTGTCGAACCTTCTCCGGCTCTAAGTACGTCATCTGGGCCGTATATTCCAATTAGCGAATGTTTCTCCGGAAGTCCCAAATTTTTGGTAAATCGTTTTTTCTTCACCGCGATTATGCTAAATTAACTAGTTTTCAATTTTAGAACGAAGAAAATCCCCAGACACCACTAAACAATTTGGATCCAAAATTTTACGACACTCCTAGAAGCCACAATAACATCGGCCTAAATTTAACAAACGACCAGTCTTATTCGCCGAAAATTTATAATTGCCCAGTAAATTATCTATTTTCTTTGAGAAATTTTTGTGACTTAAAAACTTTATATTAACAGCCTCAAATTCGCCCAAGAAGTGGTCGTTCGAGCCCAACTGATTCCGAAAGTGTATTTACTGATGACGAAGAATGGTCACATCCGATGCCCCTGAGGGAAAACGTTGGTAAAAAGCAACATATTCTAACTATTTCAAAAGTTCTTCAAGTTATTTTTTAAAGATCGAAATATGCGACCATCTGATAGTTCTGTGGAAAATGATGCTGTGGTTTTTACCTACACGCAACGATTTTCAAAAGTTCCTGACGATGGAAAAACCGTAAAGAAAACGAACGTTAGCGACACAATTTCTGAAGAAGAAGATAATCTATCTAAACGTGGTAGTACAGAAGAGCCAACCGATAAAAAGTATGTTATTTAATATTTTGTTTATGGCCAAAAATATTTTTACATTTTTCTTAATTTTTCGAAGGTTGCGTGATATTCCGCAATTATCGGACACTGAGAATACTTCTCCCGCAATTGGTCCGAAAGACGCGTCATCGGTGAGTCAAATTCTGAATCTAAACTTTTTTAATTTTTTATTTTGTTTATTTCGTTCTGTTTTTCTTTTATTCACTTTAGTGCGTTGAAGAAAGCTATGACATACCAAGATCACACCGTTTACCATATTTTAACATGAGCCAATTTCGGGACCACCCACTGTCTCCGGAAGGTACAATTGCGGCTTCTTCAACGCCGAATCTCATTAGCGATACTGAGTCTAGGACTAGTACATTGAGTCGCACTTTAAGTCGGCCACATTTTTATACTAATGCGGCCCCAAGTAAAGTTGAGGGGAATGTTTTTCGTTATGATTTTGTTGAACAGGTAATTACAAATAAAGTAGTTAAGAATGGAAGATTACGTTGAGGAATTTATTCCCCGCAAAGAAAGTTTAATAACAAGAATTTATTCGAGGACTTATTCCTTTTTCTCTCGACTCTAACTTCCGTCCGAAAGTACGATTTAACAGTCTGTTTTATTTTAAATATCGATTTACCATATACACAAATAAACTCAAATTGGAATTATTTTTTAAAATTGATTTAACCTAAGCTGAATTTAAATTGACTGAAATTACAAATAGACATCACTCACTGTTTACAAAATCGCATAAAATTCTACTTTAGTGGGGATTAACTCCAGCTCTGTCGGAACTATATCAAAATAACTTATCTCTTTCGGTTTTCACAAGAATATGTCGCTGGGAGGTTAACGTTCGCATTCTACTGCTTTTGGACCTGTTGTTAATATTTCAATCATCAAGATAACGAAAAATGTTGAATGAAAACCAAAACTGGAATAAAATTGTATATAGACATTTTTGCTTATTTATGAAATAATATAACTCTATATAAATATTTGATACAAAAAAAGTGAAGTGCTTCACTTCCGTGGTATAACCGGGCCGACCTACATTAATGTATTTATAATTTTATAGTACTTTAATTTATGTTGTTCGAAAACTATAAAAAACTGTAATACTAATTTTCAAAATGCTTACAACATAGACTGACGTCCCTCCAGTTAATCGGAGCTTGAAACCCAAACTTAGCTTTGAAGAGAAGTCGTCTGCGGAATTAACTCCAAAGGCTCCAGTGCCTCCGCCGGGTGCTGCAGAAAAAACGCCCGCAAAACCACCATCAGTTGATAGGAAGTTGAAGCCTATGTTTAGAGTGAGTCCAGTATTGAAAATCAAGTTTTAATTTTAATGGTATCAATATTTCCAGATACCAGAACCGGCGACATTGGCGAGTACCCTCCGTCGGCCAGGTATACCAACCTCTTTGGTTCTCTCTTCAGATACGGATTTCAGCATAAACCACAAAGAGTTCGAAACGCGCACTTTACCACGCAGTGCGTCGATCCCAACCAATCCAGCTGCCACCCGGAGCACCTCGACCTCAACTTTATCCCAGCCGAAATCGCATTCTACGTTGCAATACTTCGACCTGGATGTGGCCAATCCTCCACCGCAGATCAACCGCGCGATATACTCGAACAACGCAACGAGCAGTCACGGCTTCAAGTTGGGCTCGTCTCTGGATGCAGCCGTTCGACCACCGGTCAAAAGCAGTGTCGTCTACAACTCCGTAGATTTCGTAAAAACAGAGGCTTTCAAGAGAGTTCGGGAGGAATCGGAGAAGAACCGCATGAACAATTAAATGACCTAAATTAATTATTTCCATAGCACCATTATACTTTTTTGTTATCAAAGTGCAATTGCTGTGACTTGTAAAAAAGCGATAATGCCTTAAAGTAGAACAGACTACTTTTCGTTTAGTACAAATTCTATCATACTTGCAAAAAGAGAGTCGTTCAAATTTATCATGGAAATTTTCCAAAATCATTCAAACATATTTCTTACGAATTTTATTGAATTGCATAAGTATTTTACCCGATAAGGTAAGACAAAAATGAATTTTGGTTGCTCAAAGCAATCGAACGTCTATGCCAATTACATTCTTCGCTGTAATCGGTTTCAATCCGGCTCGAATGCGAAATGTTTTATGAGAGTAGTGAACATTTAGCCGAACAAATAGCTTTAACGTTTTACCATTTTTCCACTATTTTGCATTTATGAGAAATTATTTTTTTATCGCATTAACATAGCATGACATCGACTAGACTTTTATCGTAAGAGACCTTTGGTGCATCAAAAGATTAGCAAATTTCTCCTTTATGGCTTTAGCAAATGTTTAGGTGTTGAAAAGTGCTAACCAAATTTATTTTAATACATTATTCAAAGGCCATTTATTATCGCTGCATATATTATTATATATTTTTGTGCTATTTTTATATTTTGTAAACATATTTAATTTTTAATAATAAAATGTTACGCAAGACCATTTCGTCGTTTTTAATTATCCGCAAGTTTGGTACCTTTTGGTGTAAATGCGTTTTGCCTGGTTAAGTATTAGAAAAGGTACTATCTAAATAAATTCGGCATTTATGTATATCGGTATAGTGCCCTTTGACTAGTAGAATGAATTTTTTTGAACAAAATTAACCAATTTTCAAACAAAAAAATGTTCTCTGGACTCAGCAATTGGAAATTGATTAATCATAATTTTGTACTGATATGATTATTAGGCCTCAATTAATTAAATGACCGATTGATTGACAATTAAAATTTCTTGCAATCGAAGTAACTACAGACATTTTTAAAAATCTATGTGGACTTTTGTTGTTCCTGTTTTGTTGGAACGAAGATAGAAATACTGAAATATTTGCAATAAGAGCAAATTCATTAACATTTTGGATTTAATGACTGTTTCACCGGTAAGAACAAAACATTTTAACATATGTCTTGATAGAATATGTCTTAAGTAAAATCTACGACGATTCAAGACATTTTTATTTCGATTTGAAAGATCATTTCTTTTCATATCAGAATTCCAATAATATAAAATCGCACATATTACGTTTGTTGTTAGCTACGAATGAAAGCAATCTATTAAATTCTAAAAGTCTAAACGGCATATCTTGGTCTTTAAATATTTTTCGTAAAATGAACCCTTGAAATTATACATAGATCAAGAAAAGTGAAAAATTAAATTAATAAAATTGTTTTTCCTTTTTATTTCATATTTGGGAAGTCATGCATAAAGATAGTCTATTTCTTCCTTTTAGAAAAACTTGCGGGGAAATGGAAGGGTATCTATAGTTTTTTATCGTACTTTTTTTTATTTCAGGGCAAAGTGCCGTCACAGGCCAACTTACCTCTACTTCTAAAAGTATGCTGTTGATGATGGAGCATATGAAATAACAAACAGCAGGTGCATTATAGTCAGTTTATTAAGACATAAAATTTTATTCGTTACATTGCTTGCTTAAATCAAAATGAGTATAAGATAAATAAATTAGCAGCTAAATATGCGTAACCAATAGAACTAAATGAGTTGCTTAAATTGTCTTTACATTTCCATTCATATAATATTTTTACTTTTACCATTTGCCCTTACACTGCGCTTATGAAATAGCATAACCCAAACCACTTCAGATCATATAGTTCTGAAGATAGTTCAATTCAGTTGATTTTCTGCAAAATAAACAACTTCAGTATAACTTCTGAACAACAAATACGAGGATCAACTCTAAAGATAAACAAATACCGCGATTTGCAGGACCAGTGCAACATTTGTGCTATATTTTTTTAACTAATATTTAGTTAGTTTAAACTCAACAAAATAAGGAAAAATCGACAACAGGAAATGCGGAAACAAAACATAGGAGGAGGTATAATAACCCAAAAACGCTTATATTCGATTAATTTGTAATAAGTTTAATATCGACTAAACGTTGCTTAGTGATACCGAGGGGCTTGTTTGGATTCACGTTATTGCCTAGTTTAATAACTTTATTTTATTGCATTCTAATTTTGTGTTTTCAGCTAGCTTTGTGTGTTTTCACATAATTTATTGTGTAATATGTAATTTAAAGGAGCCCAAGTGCCTATGTACGTTTTATTTACAAAACCTCTAGGAAATTATCTACTTAATGTTCTGAAAAACAAAACAAAAATTATGTTATGCAAGGAATTGAAAATTGATATTGAATAAAAGCGCAAACCTCGTTCAAAGAATCTAATTTTTTAATCAACTCCTCAATTCAGTTTAAAAATAGTAGTCTATCTATACAACTGAATTTTTGAACTCAACCTTATTACTTTAAGGGTCAGCGAGTGTTATTTATATAAAGGACAAGTTTAATAACACTTAAAAAAGAAAGATTAACTAATGTGCTCAACAAAACTAAGGCCTTTCACACAAAAAGCGTTAACTATTTCAGTATAAACTTAAATTTAGTTATATGTCATTTTATTTTAATTTACTCTATAAATTTAACTTTGATTTTTCTTCTGAATTAGAGTTATGCGTTTAACATTTCAATATTTTGGTAGATCATTGGCATTTAATTTTAGCCCCAACAGTCTTTATTTATTTAATTTTTGGTACATACTTCTGAAACTTGCTACACTCGACCTATACCGTTTCTATGACCAGCAACCGATACAAAATGATTCTTTAAAAATTCTTTGCACGCTTGTGTTTAATTAATACAATTCGAAGCAGCTTACACGAGTATAATTCGACGATTATTACTATTATTATGCTGGGTGGCATGGGTAGTTCTTTCTCATTGATTACTACTGTTCGTCTGACGCTAAGGGCCGTCTTATTTGCTTTCATTCGAACTATTCAGCGCTGGAAAATTCAATAAAACCTTCCGGATAAATTACATATTTAAAACAGCAAGAAAGAAGGAGTATATATCGCAAATTGAGTAAATTAAATAACGCTCTGACTTCGCATAACATCGTGCAAAGCAAAAAGCGATTGCAAAAGCGCACACACTCCTGCAGCACACAAGTACCGGAGTTATCTAATTTGTTATCTTATTAATTTAATTTTTATCATATAATTCAGTAGCTGGTATAGGCCATTTGAGAGCATTATAACGTTTTCAGATAAAATTTTTTTTTTCTTTTGTGTCACAAAATTTACCCTCATCTTTGGAAAACTGTCGGTGGGCTGTTGGGATGGTATCTTCATTCAAACAGGTACGTATGCACAGATTACAGTGTTATCTATTGCGGGTTAATGAGAAGAAAAAGGTGAGTGTTGTTAATCATAAGCTAGATATGCGTTATACATCGCTAAATTGATCCCCACATAACCAAATAGAGGCATTACGCAGCTATGCTCTAGCTAGATACGTTTAGAGTAAATTTAATAAATACCTAACTAAATTAATCCTCTCTGGTAATTATAACCACACCATCAAAATCCTTTCACTTCTTCAGACTCGTTACCTTCATTACAGATCCCAATTCCATTCTTTGGAATTTATATTTTTTAATTCTATTACTTTTGCAGTAGCAGTAGAACTAGTAATTCTTTCGAGTAATTTAATTAAGAAAATCAATAAAAAATAAAATGAAATATGTTTTAGTTACTTTCAGATTGATTTGAACTTTGAGTCCTTACGACTTAATTATCGCAAAGTGATCCACCAGGCACCATTAAAAAAGAAATGCTAGTCAAACAATTTCTAAAGAAAAGGGAGATACAGCGATCTGAAAAATTATTGATATCTTTAATTAAGTTGTTTAATGTAGAATTATAATTTCTCATGTATTTCAACGGAACTGGCAATTGAATTGAGTAGTAACTGGAAAAGGATTATTCTATAGTTCGAATTGAATTGGTTTCTTACTAAAATAATTAACATTAATTTTAACAATCGTTTGCCTTTTTTTTATTAATTAATTTTAACAATCGTTTGCTTTTGTAAAGAAAATAAGGATGGCTTTAAATTTGTGAATAATCCTTTTTCAATTCGGTTGTTAAAATCACCGAGTTGTATACTACACTCATTACGATGATATAATAATTGTGACTGTTCTAAATCCTAGCTGAAGAGTAATGAAATTAAAAAAATTCAATTTCAATGAACGATAATTAGATTGGCGTTAATTCCAAAAGTAATGATTACTTTATATCTCTTCTTACACATTGTAAGCTATTTATGTTTGTGCTAAATGAACATATTTCGTCGACTTTAAAGACTTTGAGCATGAAACATGAAAACTTGTGAAGAGAACTTAAAACGAAAATGCACTTTATACGTTTTTTGTGTTTTTATCATTGTTTACAAAATGGTCCACCATGGTGAGCGAACAACAATAATTTACCAAAGTCGGTTGTGGTAAAACTTTAAGTCTAAATATCCTTGATCAGTGTATCCCTCGGAAGACACGTGCGACTCGGCGTCGGTGTTATCAGTGGGAGAAGCCTTACCGATTGGCCGATTTATTTTTACCACGCCAAAACTTTCTGGCTGCTCCTGATCAAACTCCATTTTATTGGTCGGGGTCACCGCCATTCCAACATTATACGACAAATTCTTGAGCCCCGTGTGCTGCTTGTTCATAAACGCGGCCTTTTTGATATGTTCGCCGTCACCAACATTCTCTTCGTCGTGATCTTCTTTCGGAGTTTCGGAGTCGTGGCCGCGCTGCTGCAAGTCTTCGTGCGTCAGCCCGTTTGTCGGCTGATCGGACTGATCAGCTGTGCCCTGATGTTCGGCTCGACTTTCATCAACGTGAAGATTTTCAATTTCAACACTAAGGGAACTCGCCTCTTCGGAGTGCTCGTCGGCTTTTTGCGAAGAAGCTTCACTAAAAATTCATGGCGCATTAAGCATTTTAGCTAATTAACTGCTATTACTTCTAAAGTTTAGCGGGACATATCTGGACATTGAACTTTCTTTGTTTCTTGCTTAAACATGGAGTGCAAATTAAATATTCAGTGTGTGCGCTTGACAACAATACGAATATCGCGGTACGGCTCCGCCATAATTCTGTCGTCGGCCGTTATTGCAAGTCTTCGCTTAAGTCTTAAGATTTCATACTTAAAACAATTAGTTTATAACCCACCCTACAACAAACTACAAGATCGATCGATAGTTAAAGGGTGCTTTGTTTCACAGAAATAACAGATCTTGTTTAATAATCATTAAATTCAAAATTATTAATCTCGAGTTACTATATCCATTTACGGTAAATTTTTATATTCGTTCATGTGCAGATTTTTGCGTAAGACTGCAAATATTTGTTGATTATTTCGGTGATAAAGACAGTTTTACCAAACTTCCACAGAAGAGGGACAGATACATATCTCTCATTAGAAACTTAACGAGATTTCATGATTTCGAAACTGCGTCTTAGTTTTTATTGTAACTTATATTCCAGATGGATAAATTTGATTATTAATTACTCTTTCACTTTTGCTCGTCGATTTGCCAATCGACTAATTTTATGAAGCCCTAAAACGGCAAGAGCCGATTTATCAATTGGAAAACTCTGTTCACCTTTAATAAGATTATTGCCACCATTGTGATGAATTGTTTCATTTATTGATTATTGCTCTTTAAATGGATATTATGACAATTTTGCTCTATGACAATATTTCAGCAGGCTTAAATTATCTTTCCTTCTTTTTTATCCGACAAATTTTCAAGCATTATGCCTATGTTTTAAGCATTGGGATAAACTATTTAATATATTATTTAAAGTGTTCACACCCAATATTGTGCCATTTGTGTAAAATTTTACTAAAATACGTCCAATTCTAGATATGTCCGCTATCAAACACACATCAGTGCTTCATGTGCTCCTCAAACTAAGTGCAGCAGGTTGACAAAGAAATAAATATTTTTCCAATAAAAGATTTGCGCTTTTTTAATTTCTCTTGCCAAACTGTTTTTTTCAATTTCACATCACACAAAATGCATAATCACACGCCAAACGTTCTTAAATAAAGAGAAAATTCAAAAATAAAGACGTCGTAAAAAGAAAAAATCATAATAATAACACAAAATGGTCAAAATAAGTTTTATGTCTTTATTCTTTTAATGTTATTTGTACAAAATGTTTAAAACTAGAAAGCAAAGTAAATAGAAAGAGGGGGAAAGTACAAAATAAATACAATTTAATAAATAGTCCGATGTATAAAAAAAAAATATTTGAGAAAATATAACGAGCACAATCACAACAAAAAGAACCATAAGTTCAAATTAGATTTTAAATAAAAATATATTACGACATTCCTTGAACTAAAAATTAAGTTTCTGTTAACGATTTTTCAATCCATTATAACTCTGAAAAAAGAAAACATGAGAAATCATAAGTGAAGTGGTGGATGGCAAGAAGCTAGCCTTATTGCTAATGCGTCTAATGATAAATGACAATATGATACAATTATACTTAAGCTCGAACTTTAATAGTATCTTCAAAAAATAGCAGTAATAGGGAAATAAATTATTTACCTGTTAGGCTCGCCAGTAGCAGCTGTTGAATTGTTATGAATTATCTGCAAGAGAAAAGATAAAGTTGTAAAAGGTAGCATTTTAGGAAAAGGTGTTATATTAACATCAGTTATTAACAACTCATTACTGTTACAATTATCAGTAACGTAAATTCAATATTTTATTAAGAGCTCTTTGAATCCATTTGTCAAGATTCGAAGATTATGTCTAATAAAAATTTTAATTAAAACTTAGGTAAAACTATAGGATGGATTTGCTGAACAAATTATTTGGAACATCGTCAGAATTTATTTATTCATCTTACTTTGAATAAACTTGTTGGTTAGAAATATTTATGGAGCAAATAGCCTTTTGTAAATGACAAGAACTTAAATAAGGTTGGGTTAAAATTGTATTGGACTGAAAATTATTTTAATTTTAGTAAATTTTACGTTGACATTTTTTCATTGTTTTCTGTCTTTAAGGCCAGTTATTCGAGCCAAGAATTATAAATATTACAAGAAAATAAACTATTTAGAATATGTTATAAAAAGTATGAATATTACTATAAAAAACAATACTATTTTTTATTGTGTAACAGCCGAAACTATGTTAAACCACTTCAACAAATTTTAAGAAGAAAAATACGTTGTAATAGGTATACGTTTAAATAAATAACACTAAACGTTTCTAAAACAGAAGACAAATCCTTGAAAGACAGTTCCAGATGAATTGTTTTTGTGAAGAAAAAAAAAGGAGTATTTTTAGGAATAGATTTGATTGTTTGATGTTGTTGTAAAAATTTGAACTTCATTAGACGAACGTATTTTGAAGGCGAATATAGTGCCATCGTCCAAAAAAGTCATAGTCTAAATTTTTACCGATTCGCAAGGCAGAATCCTTATTTCCTTTCTGTCATGATGATTTATTTGGCGGATTTAACATCGAACTGAAAACAACCACATTTAGCGAAGAAAAATTATTCTTCCATCATATAAAGAATACGCCGGCTCACCTATCCGCAATCGTCTCAGCTGAATTAGTCAAATTGCGCCACTAAATTTAATCATTTCTTATTTCTAACTCAATTTGAAATAGATTTTACATTTTATCTTACATATTTTTATTACATGCGAGCAAAGTAAAAATCCCCAAATATATTTCTGAAAAATTAAAATCATACAATATGGAAATAACAAAATTTAAAGTCAACAAAATACTTTTATAAAATCGTAGACCTTTGTTGGCTTTCTTTCTAAGTGCTTTCAATGACGACATCGAAACATAAGGCTTGAGAGGAAAATAACTCAACTGTGAAACAAATATATACACATGTATATCTCCCAGATCTGCTCTAGGAATATACAAACAAATGATTTCGCCTTCAATAGGAAGTGTTAAAAAGAATGGAAGCAATTACGCACCTCTGTAGTATAAGTAGGAAAAGTGAGTTCATAAATAAATTATTTAAGTATTATGCGTATATGTATTTGCTTTACTTGAGATTTATAAAGGATTTCATCCCCATCTTTTTATATTTCCTCATTTTTTATTTGCATTGCAACATCAACCAGATGTTTACTTGTGCAGAAACAAAATTCATTCCCGTAAAATTGCTTGAAATGTTTTCTACCGAAAGACCCTAATAACACCCCACATAAAAATAATACATTTTTTCCATTTTTGTGAAGTAATCTCTTTGGGGATGTCATCAATCTTAATTTCAGAACATTGAGGCGTTTCTCCGGTTTAAGGAACGCTTTTTGCGCCTACCGCACTTAACTATTGAAGTATCTCTAGACAGTTGCAGGTATGCGCCTCTATACAAAAATCTACCCCTACCGTAAAGCACACCCAAATTATTATCTCTACTCGCCCTATTTCAGTCTATTTTAGCCCGCATATATTGCATGAATTTATTTCGTCAGAAATGAGGCGAAGTATTCCGAGTACTCCTAAGCCTTTTTCAGAAAGAGTCCACAGCCTGAAAAACATTTGACTTGTTAACGAGCTGCGGAAAGGGCCGCGGAACGGTTGACCAAAGGAGCAGATAGTGACACATGCAAGTAGACAGATTAACTACATAAAGGCACGAAAGGTGGAGATTTCACTTGTTTTCACTTTCTATGCATTCTACCGTCGTAAAACAGTGAGAACAAGACTTCATCGTACCCGCCCAACAACTGCTTTTTTGCGGAGTTACACAAAAGCCGAAGAACCCCAACCTGGTCAGTTGGTCAATCGATGGTTTGGGTCGGCGTTAATTATCGATCGGATGTAGAACTTGAAAATGAAGTAATTACCGCGTCGCTCACTTAGTGAAATGCTGTTCTTCTGATTCTTGTTCGCAGTATCCGAGTTCTGTCAGAGTATTAACCTTCCATAGGCACAGAAGCACGCGAAGATATTATAACATCATTGAACAATTTGGGACACACCTCTTGAAACACTCCGAGATTCTTGACCTTAATTCGTTAATGGCCATTAGAAGATCAAATCTGAAAGGAAGCGGGCTTTTTTAAGTAATTCGTAGTACTGTCTTCCTGACATGCTTCCGCGTCGTTCACATGTAATACACTCTTGGAAAGTTATAAAAACACTCAAAGAAGAGAAGTCTTTACTATGTACCAAACATGTAGGAAGACTCGTATTCTGAAGATTACGTAGTGTATATATGGTGTGGAATTAGAATTTAATGATTTTTGGACACCTTCCCCTACTTGTACAAAAAGACGTTCCTCCCTTCCAAATTTTAGGTCAACGAGAAGTATCCTATAGTTCTTTTGGTGTGTCAAGTCAAGTGAGTTCCGTTTGTCTTTTTGCAGGACTACATTTTGTGTTAATTTCAACTCATACTTCTAGTCACTCCTGAGAAAAGGAGCACTGATAAAGCGACAAGAAAGACGGACAATAACGCGGATATTCTGCACTACGAGTGAAATGAAATCAAAAATAGTTTACAAAGCTTCTTTTGGATACATTATTTTAACCTTTAACATATTCCCTACAAAATTAGATTAAGTCATTTATAAAAAACCTTTGCCCTCAATTTATAAATTTGCAACAAAATTACGACAAACTGTTAAAAGAAGTGAGTGTATAATTTCTATATTTAGTATTCATAAAAGAACTTTTACCTCTTCCGTCTTTAGTTGTTTCAACACCCTTTTGGTTCAATAGTAATACTGATGAATTAGGTGAACTCACTAAGCCATTCAAATTTAATAGTTGCTTCATGAATAAATATCGAACATTGCATTCCCTTTTCCTTTAACAAAAACAATGAACTTATTTTGCATGTTGTATAGATTTTCCTAGTGTTCACCAAATTCAGCTCTTGAAGTGTTTCTCCACTTCAATGCTAAGAGTCAATTAATTTACAAACATTTTTTTCGTAAATTTAATTCCTACTGAAAGGAAAAAATGCACCTGAAGTTTGAATATTTCTATTTCTATTCTTTGGCCTATTTCCTGAATTAGATTAAAATTCATGATGGGCTTGATTTTTAAACTTTATTTATCAAAACTGTTGGTACAGCTGAATCAATAAAAGCAAATTTAATTAATTGTCTGCTCGCAGAACACAATATCCGAACTTGCTCTTGAGTTGTCTGGAACTTTTTTTTTTGGTAAGCATCTTAATTTTATGATGTTACACGTTGTATCGAAATATTTATCCCCCTTTTTTGATGCATTTATCCGTCAGCACTATTGCCATACCTAAGGCACTGCATTTACCAACACACATTAGTCAAACTTTAGTATTTTAGTAACATTTCAAAGCATGTAAAAGCAATTAATGAAAAGTTAATGAAATATGAACCTACCTCCGCCATGCTACACGTAGGGCGCTTGGCCGCATACCTTCCGACCGGTGTGCTCTGAATCTGCGGCATGCCCGTTGAAGAAGCCTTTGGCTGTACCTTAAGTCTCCGTTTCTCTTCATTAGTAAATTGCGGCCCGAATAGCGCTGTGTTAGGACTAAATATAAGTTAAGGTTAGATATAGTTGATTAATTGGAAGAAAATTAGCTTTTAATTGCAAGAGGCATGTACTTAAAAAATAACAATTTTCGTGTTAGCACAAATTATTATGTAAACAAACATCCGTTTGGCACATGCTGGAGAAGGACAAAAGGATGAAATTGGGAGCGCTATAATACAATGTTTTAAAACTCTTTACCATAAATGAACATATTTATTTATGAATTCCTTGTCATTCTTAACATATTCACTTCACTATTTAAACAATATTTTATGTTTAAATGCATAACCAGTTTATCGGATTAAATTTTAACTATAATTAGCAGGAGAAAGAAGCCCTGTAGCACTGACTCCATAATAGTGCAAATAAACTTCATTTGCTCTAACATATTCAATTTCAATATCGCTTAGCGATCAATAAAAATTAGAATTCATTATTATTGAAATGATTGATAAATTATGGTGGAAATTCAATATCACTTTTAAATAGAGGTTAGATTAAACATCTGATGTTGATCAAAATTATTACAAAACGAAAAAATTAATTTGCACATAAGCAAGATATTTAGGTCGCCAATTTTTTGCGTGTAGATTTTAGTAAGTCATTTTCTTACTTACGTACCAATCAGCTTTAAAAGTTTACATCTATAGAATCAAATTTTAATTATACAAGAAGGTGAAGGCCTCAAAAAATTTAGATAATAAATATCTTCGTTTTCATCGCCTGTTTACTTCGTAACGATTTCATGTACCTAGATAATTTCAAATTCTCTTACTAATGTTGATGATCATGTTAACTTTATTTAATTTCTATTTATGAAAACAAAAAGTGATGTAAAGGAAATTATTATAAATTATTTGAATATGTTTGGCTTCACTGTTAAGAAGAATCTTTCGAATTTTATTAGTCATGAAAATAGTGTATTGTTCAATGTTTAAAATATTTAGTAAAATAATTATAAAATGGTATATAATTTGAAAAATTGAC
This sequence comes from Tolmerus cingulatus, assembly GCA_959613345.1. Lineage (NCBI taxonomy): Eukaryota > Metazoa > Arthropoda > Insecta > Diptera > Asilidae > Tolmerus > Tolmerus cingulatus. The sequence continues at coordinate 46,973,844 of OY390707.1, forward strand.
GCACAATATTAAAACTTAGTCGAGAAAGGTTGAATGAACTAATTCAAAGGGTTGAAACTCCATAAATTAGCCAAATCTGTTAAGTCCAGCCATAAAAAGTTTGCGTGTAGACGACAGGCTTTTAAGTATACAATTTTGTCCTCACCTTTATAGGCGGCTCCTTCTCGAAACAAACCCAAACACATTTTCCTTTTGAGTAATTTTGAAGTTCTCTTTTGATAACTAAGCCCTATTAACCCATCTTGACATCCAAGTCCATCATCTAAATATAACACGAATATCAAAGTCTAAACTTTTGCAAATTTTCAAAAGCAGCACCAAACGATACCAATTTGCATCAAATTAAAAAAGTTTGGTCGATAATTCGATGGGGAAAGCGTGATGTAAAGAGCTGCTTTTGAATGCCGCGTCACAGGAATAAACGCGAGCTGTTAACGTCTAATCCGATATGTAAGCAGCAACCAATATTGATTTTTTTGAATAATGTGACTGATCACGCATGAACGTATTGGCCTTTCAAGTGCTATTGCTTTGATTTCCAAGTGCGTAATAAGGGCGGGAAAATTTATATTTTTTTCTAACATCAGCACCCGAGAATATTCAATGACTAAAAATTGAGGGAAACCACTCACCTGTCTGTAATATGTACTCCACCCTCGATTTCCTGGTTGTTGTTATTCATCGAAGGTTTGTCGAAGAATCCTTCGAACACTACAAAATTGTTCATTTGCGGAATCGTCTTCTCAAGCCCGTAGTGTTTCTTCAAGAATCCTAGAAGTTTGTCAGAGGGTCTGTCGACAGCCATCTTTTCTGGTATGAATTTCTCCTCTTCCAGCATTGTCTCGAAAAGGTCCTTTCCAAGACCAGCCCTCTGTCGTGATTCATGTATATAAAAGTCCAGGACACATGGTGCGTTTACCATTTTGGTTTCACCATTCTCATCGAACACATACAGCGATTTCTTGCCGACCTTCAGCAGACCGATAACAGAACCACTGCAAAGGTAATAAAAGTTACAGAGCCATTCAAAGTGCCACCTCGACGGGAATAAAGTACGACCCAGGCGATTCTGGGGCAATATTAAATGTTAGCCGTCCACAACACCACAAACTATGCAAACCTCGACCGCAGGCTGAATGAGTGAGTTGCATAATACTCCCATCATATGCCATCTATGCTCCCCCTGATCCCAAGAAATACGGGCGAGACACGAGCAAGGAATTATTCACAGGTAAATTAGCAGCGTGTACTCACGCGACGAATGGGAAACTTTTGCTTACCACTTTTCAATTGTGGCGAACCGAAAACAATTCACCGCGAAGATTAAGATCGACACAAGCAGTTTGTTGATACTCACGAGAAAATCCGCAGCGCTGCCGGAACGTCTTGGGATCTCTGTTGCCGCTATAAGGACGGAATTGCCGGGGATAATTCCTTACAAATATTATATAAGTTTCAGATCTAGAACGATTTTGGGGGGAAACTACCTGTTTTCAAAGTCACATTTTCTGATGGCTCAGGCACAGCACGACGCAGGTAAATGAACTCGGTTAACCCACGATTTGTAGGTAGTCGAGCTTCGTCTGTTTAGCCATGCCAGCCATGCTAGAACTGCACGATGTGATTAATTGGGCGGAATAATAAATATTTTATTTTTGCTAAGCCAACCTAAGCAAAATGTTAAAAATAGAGGAGCATTCTCATGTGCTTGAGTTACATGAAGTTTATAACATGATCCAGGAACGGGAAAAAATTATTGTTGTATATTTTGAATCACATTTGCGATCTATTTGAAATACTTAAAGTAGGAGTAATGTATTAGAACTCATTACTATACTGTTTTAAAACTGCACGGAAGGCAGTTATCATCTTGCGAAGGAGATGACAAATGAAATAAGCTGATACTATTAATGGTACATACGATTTCTTTCTGAGAAATTACAGATTTTATGAATATCTTCCATATACCAATGTTGAACGCGAATCATCCGAAAATCAATACAATATACATCGGTATGACCGCTATAAATGAAATACCGGACTTAAGAAAAATTAGTACTGCCAAAATATATGTATGTTAATAGTCATACTTAAAAATAATATCCAGTAATATGAAGCTACAAATTGTTATGAAATTTTCTTGTTGCATAATTGATATTATATGTGATAATTTTCGTAGAAAACCAGGACGATCATAAAAAGAAACTGAAAGCTATATTTACATTTGCGCTCTGACGCTGTAACCACTGAGCTAACACGAACAGTTAGCGATCTCAGCGAGTTCTGGCAGATTCTACATATATGCACATTATACATATGTATGTGTAAGTAATAAAAATAATTCAGTGATGAAAGGTCTAAATTAAAATATAAAATCGAAATTTATAAAATATTTAAGTTTATACTTGTTAATAAGTGAATACTAATGAAACACCACTATTTTCTTCGTATCCACGACACATAGAGAGTAATATTAAATATTAGAAAAGAAATATAGTTTCATAAGAATAATTTTTTTTCCGAATTTTCTTTAAAAAAAAAACTGCTAGATAATAATATCCTCGTCACCCAAAAATAATGAATTGGTCTATCGGCTTTAAATCTCTTTTTATAAAAAAATATTGCCCAATAATATTAATTTTGAATTACCTTTTTCCTTCAGTTGGATCGCCTAATAAATAGATTATTTGATCAGACATTCTTAGCTTCTGAGCTGTGGTCACAGGCTTAGCTAGTCCTTGCGCCTTGGCTGAGAATTCCCCCATTGTGTTGATAATTTCAGTCATTTTGGTAGTAGTATCTCTGCGGATTAATATGAATCGTTAAAAATTGTTCAAACCATAAGACATTTATTTTTCAATCTTACAGGGCAGCTCGTCGATCTCCCCGGAAATTGTGAGGTAGCAAATTGTTGTTGATCTTAATGATAGGCTGCGGGAACATTGGCTCCAAACTGAACCTGAATTCCATCTTGGCGGAAAATCAATAGCTTTTCGTCGATGTGGAATATATTGCAGCGGTAGATATTCGCACGAAAAATACTCAGAACCTGAAAAAGCAAAATGTACTCACTAAATACGATTTTAATCACGGTTAATTGCAAAAGTTCTAAATTGATTTAACAATAATCGCACGAAAGCTGAGTGATAAAGTCGAACAACGACGTATGTAATAATTTAACCGGAACGGGAAGAACAGACCTGAAAGACTGAGGGCTTGAAAGGTTCGAAACAAAATTCGAAATGCCAACGAAATGAGCAATGTTTATACGATCGTAGTTGCGGCGTCAGTCACGAGTATAAATCAAGGTAGAGGTAGCTCGTTCCGAGGCCGCTGAGGTCTTACGTTGTTTTGCCAAACGAGAAAATTGCCACCACACTTGACACCAACTCGAACGTGCTCAAGAATATGCATTCATTCCGGACGAAGTGAACTGGAGTGGAAACGCATTTAGCGCCGCGAAGGAAGATACGCGAATTCAGCGGGATCGTAAGCGAATCAATTACAGCAATTCACCCAGGGTGCCCGCGGCATCGTTAGCTGCTGGATTTTATCAAGCGGAACCCGGGGGGTACTTTACCTTTGCCGGTGACTGTTGATATTTCCGAGCGCCGCCAGGTGTAACCATCAATCAGGGAGTGCACGAGCCATAAAAGAACTTTTGCTAGATTCGTCCTGATTTATTCATCGCAGCCGAGATTAAGATGTGAAGCTCAAAGTCAGCGGGAAGCCGTCCTCGAACTTACGAGCGCTGAATATGGTGAGGCTGGCTTTGAGATGTTTCACTTACTCGCTGATAAATAAATGGATTCAGAGCAGGGCCTCAATTATCCCGCCAACTAATTGCAGTTCACCTACAAGTGACGTGCTTCGACTACTTTCACGTGGTGCACAAATTTCCAGAACATTTAACAGCATCTTGCTCGAACTAAGAGTCAATGCGGTGGGTGGGTGTACGTTGACCTTCTGCGGCTCCACTTCGCGACGAGGTTGAAACCGCGCTCATGTGCATTCCATAAAAAGTCGCTTTAGAGAGCTGCGAAATTCGACTCTACAGGAATTAACGTTTTTCGGTAAAATTTTATGCTTCCGCAATTCTGCTGAATTCCACTTCAGCCAGTTGTGGCAACAGAACTGAGGATTAATTAAATAAGGTGAGCTGCGTTTCCTCTGCTAATTTTCATGTTTAGCGCTCAACAGAACAGACTCACAAGGCGCCCGCGAAACAAAAGCATAGGAACGCAGTAGTTTACGAGTTTTATGGAGGTGCAGGCAACAGAGCACTAATTGTTAAAGGTTCAAATCTTTCATATCATTGTTAAGAGTTTAAGAAAGTATGCTCAGAATTAATGAGGTGTACCAAAAACTTTGCAACTAACGCGAAGCAACGAATAGCTTCGCGGGTGGGCATCCAATTGTTTAGTTTTATTACAAACAATTTGAAAACGTGACTCACACTGAATATATAAATCAGTAAACCTTGAAGAACATAGAAAATTACCATCTTTGTACATATGGGGAAAGAGTTCTTAAATGAATTAATATTATAAAATACAACATGGAAGACAAGGTGTAAAATTTATATCCATTTCAGTAATTCATTCATATTTTCCAAAAAAATAAATGAAAAAATGAAAAAATAGAAAAATTAAAACAACTTCAAAATATGATTCATGAAAGTGATATCATTAATTGCTTGTATATGGAATTCATTTTAAAAATGACAGTTCGATAATTTGCAAATTTGCAATAGTTAAAATAAATTGAAACAAAACAAAATAATTAGCCCGCAGAAGTTAATTTATAAAAGTAATTCCCCACGATTCCATAACTGATTTTTATAATCTAGTGTAAGATATTTTTAGTGATATTGTTAAAAATGGCTATTAAAGACATATTTATCTATATATGATATGCACATGTACATATATTCGAAACGGCTAGTTTAAATTAATTTTAAAAAAACGGTATTGCGAGAAATTTACAGAAAAACTAACTACACATAAATATAACAATGATTCTAGGTTTTGTTTTCGAGAAACTGAAAATATGTTATTACCAATAAACTAAAGTTTTCGGATTTATGGTACGGAATACCTGCGCGTGTATTACTTGGACATAACAGCTTTCCATAAATTTTGTATTACACCACTGGTATCGTATCATATGAAATCTGCTGTCTTAGATTTGATAGTATATTAGAAATTAAGGAACCCCAAGTTCTCTTTCTACTAATTTTCCAAAAATTTTGGTCGCTATCCTGAAGTTGTAAATTTCGAAAGCGGATTCTTAATCCTTCAAACAAACCCCAAATACCAATTTTGATAGTAATTCTTCGAAGTTTAAAATTGTTGACCACCATCTTGACGTTATTTTTAAACTCTACATTTATTTAATGCTCATAAAAACTAACCTATGCAGTACCACATACAACAAACTTGTTATTTTATATAAACACTATAGGAGTATAGGAATGTAATTAACATTTGTTATGAAAAAGCAAAACAAGTTAATGTCTTTCTGAAAGTAATGTGATTTTCGTCAAACATAAGTTTTTAAACGATCACTACTTTTTTTTAGCAAAATAACAGTTTTACTATACTTCTTTTAGCTAAATGACAGCTTTTGAAAAAAATTGCACTTTCTTCCAATTCCATTTAAAGTGAAAGAGTGTAACAAACCAGAAATTAATTAAGTTAAGTATATAGTTATAAAGATAAGGCATTTATTTACAAAATTCTTATTACGTAGATTTATTTCACGAAGTGAACGGCTAAATCGAAATGAATATACTATATATGGCATGCATAAAGAAATCCATAGGTATTATATTATTAAACCGGTTATTACATTCAAAGAACCAAATCTTCACTTGACGAACTTGAAGTGTCTCCAAAAGATAACATCAAGATCAAAGGAACTCCAAGAAAAGAATCCGAATCAAAGACTTCATTAACAAATTTTTATTTCTTTAAAATTGAATTCTATGCAATCCCATTTTTTCCTAGAAATAAAGTCCTGGAGAAGTATCCACGGGGTAGGATAACGACTTTGGAAGCACATATCTCTGACTGTGAGGTTAAAATCAAACTGTCCTCCAACATTATATTGCATTTTATGAGACCTATTTAAAAACACTTTTTGAGAGATGATTTTCTGATAACTTGTCACTTTAAAAAGCAATATTTAATTTTTCAGGCTTTATGTATTTATTTGTTAATATTTAAATGAAAATGTTGACAAAAAGCGTGAACAATTTTCTTTCCTCACAGGTAAATTGATTTTATATTTAAAGAATAAAATTTATTGAAAAATTAGCCCTAAATAAATGCTTTTAACAAATTGTATAACGTCCTTTTAGGGTTCTGTAGCTTAAAAGGAAAAAAACCGGAACCCTAATACATAGGATCACTTTGTGTTCCGTCCGTCTGTCTATCTGTGAAGGCACTCTATTTCGGGAACGCGTGGAGGTATCGAGTTGAAATTAAAACGATATACTCAGGTCTACAGTCTCTTAAAGCTGTGATAAAATCAAAGTTAACTTAAAAACAAGATACGGTCGTTTATGCTGCAAAAAACGTATATTTCGACACTCGCAAGGGAATCAAAATTTATAGGGCATTTTGCGTTGAAATAACTAACTATGAAATTTGGCAAGTAGGTAATATCGTCTTATACTACAAGTATAGGGAAAAATCTGAAAACTATACATTTGTAATTATTTATAATATGTATCTACAAATTTGTATGGAATCTCGGTGGCCGAGTCCGTCTCGGACTTGTCCGGTTTTTTGAATTATCAAGTCAATCTCTATATACTAAATTTCATCTTAAAAGATACTTATGCATAGGCCGAAATATTAAGGATTCCTACGCTAATTGCCTTTTTTCTTTTATGTAATTATTATTATGATTGTTGTTTTATGTAACACGTTTCAAATAGCAGCTATAAAAGCAAAGAGAGTAAACAAAAATTTCCATATGCATATCTGTAATTTCAAACTACTAAACCCTGAGACGGTTTAACACCTTTTGAACAATGCAATAAAAATGCGAGACATTTTCACCTTGGTAACAGTTCATCAAAAGAAAGTGGGAAACATAAACAAATAAGAAAAGAAAGAACGGATATCTTTCTTCAGTTTGTTCCAAATAAAACCTTTCTAATTCATCATTTGTAAGCTATTTCCAGTGTTCTACAAAGGCAGCATTTAGCATAATTGCTCTTCGATGGTAATTACAACGTTCATCCAATTAGCAGAGCTTTCGCAATCAATCGAATCGCCTTAATCGTTGTAAGAAATGATAATATAAAGGTTTTCAACTGGATACACTCACGCACATTGTTTGGTTTGTTTCATTATTTTTCAAACCGACGACGTAACTAATATTTGCATTATCATAAAACTGTTGAAATATAAACAGCAAATTACGCAACAAATCAAGACAACTGCTCAGGTTTCAGCGATCAAATCAAAATATGATAATTATAATTAAAAAATTCTATGAATGAACAACTAAGCTTTCGTGTGGTACTTCAATTAGGGGCATGATAAACCACTGCCACTGATTCCGTCGCTTATATTAATTACTTTCATGGTAGTTAACAATTAGTCCGCAATTAACTACTGTAAGTATTTAATAGATATCTATGTACACCACTCTTCAATTTTCTCAGAAAGCCTGTCCAATGAAAACAATTACCATTCACGATTCACCTGAAATTACTGTCTGAATCTCAGCGACAACGAGAAGCCACTCACTCTACCAAAAATTTAAATGTTGCAAAAAGTGAAGTAATCTTGCCCAGCCAGGTACGAGGGTATTGTCATGCTGGCTAGTGAGTATTAAAATCATGCTTCAGCGAATTTCTCAATTTCCCATTGAAAAAATTCTGCTAGTTGAATTCAGCGCGACTAATTGCTTAAATTTGTTCCGCGATTTTGCTCCATCTGCTGAGTGCTCTGACTCCATTTGACTTCATTAGGGTTAATCCAATCCGAGCCCGACCGAAGGAAGGCCGTCGCGTCGTATCGCAGTCTCATCACCTCCGTGCTTCGCTGCCGCAAGGTCCGGCGACCTTCTTTTGCAGTATAAAGTCGTAGAAAGGGCAAAACCTACGAATTGATTTAGGTTGATAGTCGTAACAAAGCGTTAACAATAATTTTGATTTTATTGCGAAATGGGTAATCTCTCGGGCCGACACCGTCTGCGCTTTGAACTGAGTAGTTATTTGGTGACTCATGCTTCATATAGTGGGCTTGTCCAAGCGACTTCCAACTTGGAAGTGAGAGGATAATTTAATGATGCTTGTTTCGCGTTGCGACTTATGCGAGTAATGTTTTCTTATTTGGAAAAAAATGTGTGGATATAAAATACCTAACACAAACGAAAGTATGAAGTCAATGAACTGCGAAGTAACAATGGTGCTAAAATAATGGAGTGATCAAGACCTCTGAACTCGACCGTAGTCTAGTTCGATGAGTAGTCGACCACTTCGATATCACGTGTAACCTTCGGCGAACCATGCGAAAATTACACTTACTGGTGACTGTTTAACCTTATGAACCGACATAATTCAAAGATTCGTTCGAAAAGTGAACATTGGTGCGATTCTGTTAGATTAACTAATGATTTCAGTTTAAGGAGATCATACGCTAAAGATTTACATTTGCAAATATAAAGCGCTGCACACTGCATGAAGTCTCGAAACTTGGACAACTTACTAAATAAAAAAAATAAAAAAATATAGCATTTTGCCCGGAAGATGCACCAAGAGATGCTGGCTAGTACCCTTAGCCAGTATATCAAATGAGCATATCTAAATGGGCCGATTGAAAACCATAGTGTAAAGATAAGACCCATTTAACACGGTTTCCTGTCAGACTTTTCAGGAGCTTTCGTGAGAAACTTACACGTAGAAATGCATTTGTTGAGAGATTTCACTTGTGCATCATTTTCGGTACATGTGAAAAGGAAAGTACTAATGGGTTTTGTCCACAAAGTGTCCAATTGAAAAAACATAATTTTGCTTCTTCAAATAATTATGTGCGGAAGCATTTTACATTGTAGTTTTCTTCGCTTTCATAATTTTCACCGAGTCACAGCGAGAACTGTGCAGTATATGTACATTAATGTAAAAGTAAAGTCAGCCTAAATCTTTCTTCCATAAAACGAGGTTTGTATGTAAGTACATATGTATATACTAAATGAGTGGATTAAAGTTGCGTAAATGCATAAACGTAGCTTAATAAATATGGAATTTTGCAACAATTAAAAAAAAAATTAAGAAAAATATATGCGGCACAGCATAATATTTGTATTTGAAGGAGGATTTCGTGGCAGACCTTTGCTATTATACAAAAAATTAATAGCGATGAACAAAAGTTAAAATTTGCACTGAGCAACAAACAATGCCATCAAACGCCATAGAAATAGGAGCAATATTTTTTTCTTCTATACTTTTGGGAAAAGGTGTATGTAAGGAAGCATTTATAATCCTTTCTTCTAGACAAGCACATAATAAAAAACGTCAATTTTAATATTTTATGGATACTGACACCACTTTAATTTTTAAATCAGAGTGAAGGCGATAAAAATACCTATAGATGTCATTTTTGCCAATTACTGCAAATCAATAGATTGCACATTGTTTCACATGTTTTAGAAAGCGCTAAATTCATTTTAGAGATTATTTCCTTCATAGTATTTAAAAGGGTATATATCGTTAATAAGAAGATGTTGAATAGGTTTTCATATGTTTTACACAAACTCATGAACTCACTCGTTTTTGATAATGAGCGAAGTTCGAGGTGATAATTTCTCCAATTATCGAAAATAAATATAATATATTAATTATGTGTTCTCTAAAACAACATGCATAAGTATTCATTATTACGTTCGCAACTTTAGTTCAATTGCATTAATTGTCGCTGAGAAAATTAAGAAATAATCTGAATATAAAACGAGTACATATGTACATACATACTTAGAAAGAACGAAAATATCGTCTTTCTATGGACTCTACAAAATGACCATATCATTAATTTTATAATTACCACTTGAATATACATAATTGTTATAAAGACCTTAAGTAATATGTTTACCTCAGTATAATTACTTCTTTCGACTAAGGTTTTATCGGAATTTTTCAGTTATTGAAGAAAATAACATTGTTATGGTCTGGTTAAGTCCTCCAAAATGATAAAGTTCCTCATGATTAATTATGTATGTATAAGGACACTGTCAAATACTTCATTGTTAAGCCAATGTTACGAGTCAGAGGGCTGCACAAATCAATAACCTTCTATTGAGAACTTCTCCTCACGTTTCTTAACATTCTCGCTTTATCAGCAGCACCTAAATTGAATCGTCCCAGATAAGTTCAGCCGTTCCAAATGTTCAGACAAGCGGAGATTCAGCCCAAAAACATAGATGCTTTTTATGCGCGGCGTCCAAAGACTTCACCATTCCCAGAAAACAAACAAAAATTGTAGGAGTCTAGCTCGAAGTGCCGAAAAACGTTGGCTCCACTCGAAATCTGGCAGTTCACAAGCAGAGGAGGCTTTATCGCACTATTTCTTTACTTGCTCCTACAACCGAGTCTGACGCACGGCATCTGAAATCTCGATTTTATGATATTATGGCATAGATTATGCAACTCCCGATGCGGTTTTAGATAGAACTGACGTGCTTCAACGCTTATCATACTTCATTGCACCGGAGACTTACACTTGATCGTAGAGGCTATGGGAACAACGATCAGCATTAATTAAGTAGAGGCATAGGAATCTATCTGGCAGAACTGTGTAAATGACGACAACGAGACACCAACTCGGGCTACAATCCCATCGGAAACATAATGGACGCGAAAAGGGTAGAGGCTGAAAACGTGCACAGATCTCGAGAAGCAGGCGACTCTAGTACGCCTGTGGGATTATCGAGCGACTCCCAGGAGTGCCTGACGCTTTCCGTCCAGGCGGGTCGCATTGCCTTTTATTAACCAGAGTCAACAAAAGAAGAAAGTTGACGGTTATTTATTAACTAGCTATAATGACGAGAGAAGCGAGAAGATTGCAACGACCGATGAATGGAGTTAAATGGCACTTGCACCGGACGAGGCAGACCACAAATTCTTGGGGGCTTAAATTGCGGATATGATGTTACTTCTAAAAATAGGATATTTTCTAAAGTAATCTCTCCGCAATTGTTTAACATTAGACATAATTAATATAAAAGACAAACATGCTTAAATGCACGATAGCTTTTAATATATATACATGAAATTATTTTGGAATATATACATATATTATAATGCTTTGAATTTATACTCATGCAACAAAAATTATCAGTTTCATGCAACTATTAGTACACTATAATAATAACCTTTTAATCAAATTACGTGTACAAAAAGAAATTAGTTTTAGCTTATTGTTATTATTTAGAGCAGTTTTTAAGTTTTATAATTACTTTTCTCACAAAAGAAGCACGATAAAAAAAATTCAAAGTTGGGAATTTCTACTTAGCACCTTAGATATCACATCAAAAACAGTTGATTAAAATAAAACAACTTCCAACATCAACAATTTCGCAAACTTGCAACTTTGCAAATTTCTCTCGAATAGGTAGGTAGATGCATATTTCTTCAACAATCTTTTTCACTTATCGACCTCAAAACTCTTCAAAGAAAAATCCAATTTAAAAAATTTACTATGTTAAGCTATTAAATAGTCCTTTTTATAAATTGACTTTGATTATACATATGTACCTAAGAAGTTTTCAAATTATAAAATAAAGGAAATAAAATAATAATTACTCTAATTGTCAGTAAGACGGTATTTTTATCGAGGAATCGTACAACCATGTCAAATTTCTATACATAGGGACAAACATAAACTATAAACTAACTTTAATACGAAAAGTATAAAATTATTCGTTCTCTAATAACCAAGCGATTCGCGGGATGGATTAAAGAAGTTTGAATTTGTTTTATCCCTAAACATTAACTTCACGTGTTTCTTAGACGGCTAATCAAATTTTGAAGATCTGCAAAAATGGTGCGTTAACACAGTGGCCCAGGTACCAGGTGAAATTAAAATAAAATAAGCGTGTTTTAGTACCAGATGAAATTAAAATGAAATAAGCGTGTTTTGAAACATGCCATAATTAAAGTATGATACTTTTTAGGAGTTGAGAGAATTATGTCCAGAATGTTTTTGAAAGTTGGCATTAGAAGAAAAGCCATCTTTAACAAAACAACATGAGAAACAACGTTTCAAGTTTGCTGGTGAACTTCTCAAGTAAGAACAGATTGAGGAAAACAAAGTTCTTTTGGCAAACTCCACAAAGGGGAAAGAGAAATAATGATCAGGGCAGAAAAATTGCTACATAGAAAGTATAAACCACTCGAAAGCTTTATTTTGTCAACATTATAAAACTGCAGTTCATACTTCCCGAAGAATAAAAGATTATCTTTACTTTTATTATGTATATATGCTTTAGCTTTAACAATGGCTATTAAAGTCTTCAGATCTTAATATTACCGAAATGTTAAGAGTTGTCTGGCAAGATCCGTTTATCAAGAAAACTGGCAATTTTCAACCGTAATTATTATTATATAAAACTGGTATGCTGTCTACTAAAAAGAATGGAACAATAGAACAATTAAAACTTTTATTTAACCATCGGAATGAATAAGAATTTATTTGCTGCCGCATCATAATTATTGTTTTGTCGAATCATTTTTGTAGAAAAAAGCGCAGATACATTAATCAAAATTGATTTCAAAGAAATAATAATCATAATCATAATAACATACCTACATATTTTCTTGAACACTGAAGGACCACAGTTTTGAACCATTCATTCTGGATTTTCAAAATTGGGTGTCAAAATTAATTTGTATTTCTAAAATTGAGCTTCAAATTCGAACTTATGCTATTCCAAAAATCTTCTCATTTTGTATAAGTTCATTTTATATACATATATTCCAGATTTTTTTTTAGATCTTTCGAAATTGAGTTCAGAGTGATATCTTGGCCGATACAAAGTTAATGAAAAAAGTCGACTTTGAAATCGACAATTTCATAAACGAGGTATAATTATGAAAAACGGTTTAAGAAAAATCAAAATAATTTTAAATTTTCTTTTCACTGATACATCACTCCGTGGGATAAGTAAACATTTCTTTGGTCATCCCCACTTTACATGTAAGGAGGTGCCTTACATTTTTTCAAAAACTTTAATATATAAGATATGTATCTACATACATACATATATGTATGTGTACAGAATTTCAGCCTTATAGCGCTGATAGTCTCTGAGTAAAATGAGTGTAATATACGGATGGATGAACGGAATACGGTACCGGACCCTAAAAAGATACTCGTATATAAATCTGAGTATAGACATATAAAATACATATATACGCGCTGAATATATTTTCAATCTCCTTTTTAAAGGTTGGTTAAAAATTACATCTACGAATTAATTTTTTAGCCTCTGCTTACAAGATTATAATTCTAATTCAAATAGACTTGATTCATTTTTCATATCCAACGTCTGGGTGCCTGCAGATTTCCTCCAATCCAAATTATTTTTCATTCCGCCTTGTGACTTTTCTAGTCGAAGAAACTGTCTGGAATGGAAAACTAGCAAAGGTCTGGAAGCAACTTTTATTCCCGAGATGACGGTTGGGGCACACCCTTTTTAAGCACCCTGCAGAGCTCCTGGCATGCCACCATGTATGCGAGCACAGAGCAAAAATTGGGTTGGCAACAAGTTTTGTGCAACCGAGGGAGGGAAACCGTCACCCAAGCTAAGAAGCAAGTTGGATTGTCGAAACAGGCATATTGCGCTGGAACGATTACACCCATACACATGAAGTGTTTCACTAAAGATACGCCTGAATTTAACAAAAGTATGTTATACGATTGGTAATGGAGCCTTGAAGACAGCAGAGATTTAAGAATTCTCTCAACGGACGAGTTAAATGTCGACAAATAGTTTGCAAAATTGTCTGTATAATTGCAAGCTTTTGTGAATATGTATGTATGTATGCACTTATTACAATAATGACGAAATGGATTGGCCTTGTTTTTACATTTTCGGTAAATGATGGCTCCTATATATTTGTGTAAAATAAAATATTACACAATTACTACTTACTCTATATCTAAAGATAAAGATTAGGATATGTCAATTAGTTGGGATAGTACATTGTACATAGTAATCTATGGGACAAAATGGTAATCACTATGTAAAATATATAACTGTCTATATGTAAAAAGACTACTAAAGTGGACAGCTCCACAATCGATAGCTGAATTACATACAATTAAAGCCAACGATAGCTTATTACCTTACATGGATTCGACCCGGATTTAACATTTGTTCTAAGTGCAAATATGTATATTTTCTTATGCGGACGTAGTTTAGATGCATCTTTAATATTGCTACAATGTTATTGTCTATAGGATATTTTGTTTTTGTAAGACTCAAAAGCCAGATGCATCAGGTTAGTCTGTTAATAGACATAATATTAAGATAAGAACTTTAAGGAAATATTTTATAAATTGAATCGTATAATTTCGAAATTAAAGGGATAAGGTAAGGTCACTTTAAAGATTTATAATAAACAAAAGGAAGTTGTTGAACACATTTTTTGTTAAATAATAGCAACAGTTTCACATAGCAATTTAGTACGGTTCGCCTGGAGTGTTACTCACAAATAAGAACATTAAGCATTTATAAACAAATTGCAGAAAAGGGTCCCTTTTTATCACCTGTACAAATGATGAAAGTTTTAGGCTTTGTAATAAATTTGTAAATTGCTGATAGACTTGTTTTACGACTAAATTTACATTTTTGCAGATTCATCGAAAGGAAAGCAATACTATCCCTCGTCTAACAACCCCGTTAGGATTTTTTTTACTACGAAGGGCAATACACTATATTTAAAATGAATTTTACGCCGAACTGTTATTAAAGTAGATAAACTTTAGGAAATTAAATTAATTCTTACAGTGAAAATATGTTGCGTGCTGACTTTGCCTAAGAACGTTGTAAACATTGCAATCAAAAAGTTATGTGACATCGTAAAGTTCAGAAGGCCTTGAAACCGGCGCTAAAAAGGAATTTTTGAGGGGTTTATGAAATAAAGACTGTGTTTTATTCTTGCCTCCACTGCTGACTAACTCATTATAATTATCTGCACTAGTGTTAGTGCTCGGAATTCACTGCTACTTCCTTAGGATTAATATTCAAAGTTTTGTATATTAGTCATAGATAATTTATTATTTTCACTTCGTTTCATTTGCTTTGCTGATATACCTGCTACTTTATCATTATACCTTTCGAAAAACTTGAGATTTCTATTAACAAGAACTTTATTTGAACGGACCTCAACAGAAAAATCATTCCAATCTTATACTCGCTACATTAAAAAATGTGCACCATTCAATATTTAGTCGCATTTCGCCTTCAATAGGTTTATGCAATAACTGTTTGAATTTAAATAAAAAAAATGAGCTGAATCAAAGGTAAGATTAAGAATCAACTTTAATAATAAACCCAAACAAAGAAATCGCTGGGCATAATTGCAAAAATTATTAAACAGCGCAATACATATACATAACTCAGTGCTATAAATCTTGAAGAGGAGGAGAAATCTGATCGTCCCCGTAAGCACTTACTCCAAAACTAGAACACAAATTTTACGAACAGTGAAGGAAAATTCAGAAATAAGTGCTCCTAACATTACAACAGAAATAAACAATAATAGTGAACTGCCGGTCAGTGCAAAAATGGGTTCCGAGCCTGTATTCCTAGAAGAAAGCTTTAGGTAAGTGAAGCTCATAAATTAAAAAATATGGGCTTTGCTAACTAGTACACTTCCAAACGCCTCGTCAGATTTTTGGAACAGTTATTTTCCTAGAGGAATTTAAATTTACTGTTTTCTATTCTGCTAGACATTTTATAATATGGAGAATAACCGGAAAAGAGCTACATATACTCGTAGCTCGAATTACACATGCGGTAGATAGTAAAGCAATGGCAGAGGTGGAATAATGGTACGCGGTTGTATGTCTGAAAGGTGTAGGAAAGGGGTGGGGAGTAAATAGAATTATGGATGCTAAAATATATTTACAAATTTTGAAGCAAAAATTTCTGCGATATATGTATGTCCGCTTAAAATGTTATCTGCATGTCCGGATGTTAACCAACTCACTTTATCCTACAAGGCTGAAGTTTTGCACATTTTAAAAAACTCATGACAATGCAGTATGTATAGTATAATGATAATCTAATATCGTCACAAAACCAATATGGTACTACTAGATTTACTCTTCCTTGACAGCCCTCTTGATTTATGTACATATGTTATGTAGATATTATAAATGCAAGAGTTTAACGAATACAATCTGAGGAGTTATATGATCCAAACAATTTTTTATAATTATTTTATACATGTTTATATTTAATTTCATTAAATGTTCGTGTTTGTTACGCCTGTATTTGCTTGGTACACGGGCTAGGTTTGGTCGCGTTTATGCCTCATTTGGGCGCGTATGTGTCAACGAAATTTTATTACTAGGGCATGGATTGTAATTTTTACGTTCAATAGCACAGCGATCGTAAGCATTGTGACTACATCGTATTTATGGAGCGTTTTTAAGTGTCCTCATGTTCTTGCCATACCGCACCAATCGTCTGGCTGGTACCCCATAGAACATTTATGGAAAGAATAAAAAAGACGATCCAATGAAGGAAGGAAGAATGACAAAAATAACACCATACATTTGTGCAAAGCTTCGAATTTTTAAAAGTAAGTAGTAGTCTATGACAAAAATATTGATGCATTTTAAACAATAGTACGACTAGCGCGTATAGCATATAATTTTCAACTTTCCGTACCTTTAATGCAATAGTCTTTCAAATTTAATATTACTTTTTGGCAAATGAAAAAGGCTTTTGAGTAAGTCGTAATTATGAAATTTAATAATTTCTGGTATAAATCTTTAATTTTTTAGAGGTCACAAATATAAAATCCGTCGAAGGAAGAAGTTTAGTACCAAATAATTTGGCTGGTCTTACAAGTTCCAGTGTTAATTTAACTACATACATTTTATGACAATTTTTATATGATTCAAATAATGTAAATAAATACTCCCTTATGTTATCATGTATTCGAGTGTAGCTTTTAAATTGTCCATGAGTGTTCTCAAATAGATGATAAGTTTTTCATTGAAACAGTAACTGTACGAAAACTATCAATTAAAATAACTAACAATTGTAAATAATTCTTAACAATTCTGTACCTAATCGTGCAACAATCATATTTCTAGTATAACGTAGATATGTACCTACTTTCATAAAAAGGTAGCTCAACACTTGAAAAAAAAAATCTTTTAAGTATTCTTTCAGAGGTAGTAGAGTATCAGAAAAATCATAAATCATAAAAAATTTAGTAGTGATGATGAAGGTTCTGGTTTGGGTTTGGCAATTTGGAGCAGAATGTTCCATTTTATGCTGAGCATCGAAATTAGCCCATATAGTTGAATTCACACAATAACCTGGGTCGGGTTTGGATAGCAAACTTTATTAATATTTACTGATAATTGAAAAACTTTTTAAGACCAAGTCAGCTCGTCCGCAAAAGCACAGGTGAACATTTTCCTTCATAAAAATTTCATTAGCAATTCCACCAAGGAGAAAATTTAAATTGAACCGTGCTCACAGCAACCGGGGAGTTCTTCTAGACCGGCGCCGGCCATCAATTGCCTGCAAAAGGAGCGCTGCACTTGCAAGGAATAAAAGTGGAACTTTCACCCCGCCGCCGTGTGCCGCATTCTCCCTTACACCCCAGCCGGCCGGGGAAGCAGATGCGGTCGAAACCGGACGAGAACGCCGCTTCCGGATAGTTTATATTTTTTTTTCGCCTTTAAATGTGCGTCGCAAAAGCACTTTAAACATTTTTACTGCTTTCGCGAAATTTAAGCCCCGAAGAACGAAGAGCACCCCCGCCGCAGAGGGACGCACAACTCCGTTGAGATGGGCCCGCATCGATCTTTTCCCTTTCGTTTAGTTTTCGCATCGCATCCACACGGCAACTGGGCACAGCGCCGAAGAACAGATACAGGGCAGAGGGGGCCCCGGGGGGCGGATTCCCCGGGGTTGGATTCGAAGAGGCCCGAATGGACCACCTCCCCCAGCCCATCTCAATCGCTTCCGACACCTACACCTCATTGAGAATGCCAGTCAGTCGGCGGATCGACTGGACTTCCATTTAGGGAACATAAAAAGATGCGACGCGGCCCGAAATAGAACTGGAGCTCCCTTGCAGAGCCGCTCCCGATTGGACGCCCTTGTGCCAGAGGAGGCTCGGATCAGCGCCGCATCCGACCGGCGGCGGCTGATTAGACCCGCAGCGGCGGATTATCGGGGGCACCTGATGCGAGGCGAGATGAGCTCATCGGACACTAGCGAGGAGATAGACGCGGCGCGGTGCGGAACCTCTTCTTGCTCTCTTCGCGGCCGCATAGTGCGAAGCACCGTCTGCTCGGGCCGGCGCTGCGCCCCGCGTGATTCACGGTCGGCCCGCGGAGTTGTTGGTTCGATAGCTCGATAATTCAGCCCGCGGCAGTAGCCCCATTCGGGATTGAGGGAGAAAAAAACAACTATAACTTACAACCCTCGCCTGCCAAATTGAACCCTACCTGGATCTTGGTCCTTTTCGGTTTGCCGATGCGTCACTGCAGAACTCTCCCCAGCAGCATCCAACGTTTCACTCACCCTGGAACACCCTCCCACTACGGAGTGACACACATGCGATTTGGGGGCTGCGATCGATTGTCCTCACTGCCTCGGCACTTTTTCACTTCGGTTGCACGCCGCGAATCGCCTCAAGAAGCCAGGACACGGCGCTGACCTGCTCGAAGGGATGGTGACCGGCAGCCTGCAGATTCTGGGACTCAAATGACCAACGGTGGCGCGGAGCTCGGAAACGGAACACCCACAACGCGGCAGCAACTCAACTCGACAACTGTGGGCCAAGCACGACAAGCTCTCTGCAGAAGCCCCAGCGGCGCGGAGCTTTGGTTGAACGTTTTTTATGTTCAACCGAGTGCCGGCTGATTGCGGTTGAGGAGCTTTTTCGAGCCTCTTCTGCTGCGAAGTTGGTCGTGTTTGAAGAACACACCGCAGGGTTGCATCGGAAAGAGGTGTGTTTTAGGCAGATTTCATAGAAATATCGTTTATTGCAGACTTCTTTATGAAAAGATTTTACGAACAATTCTCCAACTCGAAGCACTCTCTACCAAAATGTGCAAAGACACATCCTATAAACGAATCATATGAACAGGCAAAGGCAATTTATCGACTTTTATTTCGCCATGTAACTGCATTTGTTGCCATGCAAACTCTCTATGAAAAATCAATAAATAATAACGAAATTCGTAAATGTTCCAACTACATATATAGGACTAGTTTTTTGGTGTTAAATATTGTTCTAATTACAACACCAAATTAGAAAAATCGAAAATTCGACAAAAATCGCCTTTCCAAAAAAATACTAAAAATCAGCAGGACATAAAAATTGTTGCTAGTGGCTAGTTTTGTCCGTTTAATGGTGAATTTTAATTACATGAATGGAAAAATCTACGTAAAATCGCCTTAATGTAAAGAGAATTTATTATTTTCTGACTAAGGAGCTATACTACTCCTCATATTTATATATCGACCTAAAATATCATAGCATTTATGACGTACGGCATATTTATTACAAAAACCAGGATGAAGTTTTGTTTTTGGCGCTACTGTCATTGGAGTGGATTGGCTTTGTATGTTATGCGACAGTATGTGTGCCGACGTCTTCAGAAACTTACTTTGGATTGTCGTATGTTCTGAGAGCACCACCCGTTTCTTGTATCAGCCTCATATAATAAATCCACATTGATATGTATTACGAAATTGTTTTTATTATTGATCAAAACACAATGTGTTTTTTGTCGCTAAGAACGATCTAAGTTCAATACATATGAATAGGCTTTGTATTTCCTATGCTATAGCATATAATCTCAACAAATATTGCAAAGGCTTCAAGTTCTCGAAAATAACTATAAGTAATACAACTAAACTAATGGACCTACTTTTACCATAAGAAGAAGTTTTCTATCAATTAATTCGAAAGCGGAGTGACGAAACTGATATCGCCAATCCTTATTGAGAAGAGATACTACCTAAATAGGACTTTACATACATATATTTGCTTAGTAGAGTTTGTTTTTTGGCATTAAATAACATGCTTTAAGTAAAAAAATGGAACAAATTTGGAATATTTTTGTGGTTTAATCCTAGAAGTTTTAAGGATAGCAATATGTAGCTATTTGTTTAGTAAACAAAAAACTTACTTTCTTGCTTCGCACTATTTTAAATAATTTAATACAAAACCAATATTAGTTAAGTTTTTATTTTATTTCTTTTCTAAAGTTCAGGAAAACTAATTTGACTACATTATCTTAGGTTAATATAGTCATTACATTTCAAGTGCTGCCAATAGAAGCATAGATGCAACTCAGTTCAATTTATTGCGCCTTTTGATTACAATATAAATGTTGAACCTATTACAATGTTTTATTTTAATGGGGGATTTAATACAAAAAGAGGCCTACCTATAACGTGTCGTTAGGAGTCTCATAAAAGCGTTCTATACTCAGCCACCCATCCTGTTCCATCAAAATCGACCACTTTGTTGTAAACTAGAGCCAATCTATTGCCTTTGCTAACGTATGTTGCAGGTTTTACCTGAAAGAAATCCATTAGAATTAACTCAAGTAACATTTAGTGTTCTTACATCTCCACAATATCTGCGCACTTCGGTCATCACGCCAGTGGCTGAAACTTCGAAAAGTGTTACGTAATTGCGCGTACATGTTCCCATTGAGCCCATATCGAAAACTAGACAAGAAAGTAAATGAGATTTTATTAATACAGAAATCTAATGTTTTGAAATCATCGAAAATGAATTAAGTTTGAAGGGGGTCCTGATCTGCATTCATGAAAGGACTGAAAAAGTATGATTTTAAAAATCGATTACCATTGATTTCAAGCCAAACGATACTGGAAACCCCAGTAAAAAATAGGAGTAGAATCAAACAATAAGTTATTTAAAACTTTGTCGCTCTGCAAATATACCAGCGAATGAAATTATGAATTGTTATACATATGGTATGTATATATTATTAAAATAAACGCATTATATTCAATCAAAAAAGTGAATAGTTCACCAGAAGGATAAATAAAAACTTGTATTTTCATTGCGCTAATACAAATTTCACCGTAAAACTATAGACAAATACTTAACTAAATTACAAAAAAAAAAACAACATCCGCACCGGGATTGCGACCTTACAAGATCAAAATGTCACGTGAAAGTACTCTAAAAATATTATCTAATATAAATGCTGAATTAACATTTTACTTCAAAGTTATTTGTTTGATAGAGTAAAATGACTTTTCTTTTGCAGTTTGAATTAGAGCATGTTTCATAGAAAATAGGATAAGTTGTCTAATAGGTCAGAGAACGTGTTTTTGCTAAATGATGTGTAATACTTCTCGGATTTTCAAAAGATATTTTTTGGCAGGCCAATAAACAAATAAAAACCTTTGTGACTACATTTTAAGTGTCCGAAATTGTTAAACGAAAGAAAAAAAAACAATTCTCATAAAGTAACGTTTTCTGTCCATCACAGTTTTGAAAAAAATTTAAAAAATTGTAGAGATCCTCTTAAAGTTGCACATTTGAATATCAGTATTCAATACCACATAGTCGCAGAAAACTGAAATATGTAGTTATCACCCAAGATTTTGTTCCGCTTACATTTAGTGTATAAAATAGTAAGAAATATAATTACCCAAAAAGTTGAAGAAAATTTCAATACCGGGCGGCATATTAATGTTCCACTGACAACTGTAGTTTCCATCAGTTTTTGGGTATAGGGGGCTTGGAATTTTGCCTATATATCCATAAAGATTGCCGCCACAACCCAAACTAGAATTTGAAGCAAAATACGTCATTCGCAGCTCAGAGTAATCCAGCAAGTCCTTGGAAAATTTAACTTTTACATTATTTGAATTTATGAACGCCACTTGTGGTGATGCGCATGTTGTTTGCACTTGCTGTTTTGTATTTTCATCGTAAAACTAAAGAAGACGACATTTTAATAAAAAGGATTTTGAAAGAAATTTAAATTCATCTTTACCTCGATCATTCTGGAACAGTTATTATCAAAGAAGACATGTCCTATTGTGAAAGTCAAAGAATATGTTGCAGGCACCTTGAAATAAAGAATACATTCGTCTTCATCTGGTCTTTTTAGTAACTCCCCACTTAAAGCCGTATATGTAACGTTACATGCTAAAAGAATTGTAAAAGGATTAAAATATTATTAATGCTTCACCACCAACCATTCGACGAACGTAATGTTGCTTTAAATCCGTGTCGCTGCACTTCAAAATTACTCCTAAAAGTTAACTCTGCGTCCTCTTTAGTCATGTAGTAGCTGTTAGA
Organism: Tolmerus cingulatus; assembly: GCA_959613345.1. NCBI lineage: Eukaryota > Metazoa > Arthropoda > Insecta > Diptera > Asilidae > Tolmerus > Tolmerus cingulatus. The sequence continues at coordinate 46,996,411 of OY390707.1, forward strand.
TGTGTGGTTTCCACAAAGTATTAGGCGAACCCGTTTGTGGTTAGGATAATCTCCATCTGCAAACTAAAAGTATTTGGGACAACGTAAAAGGTTAGATTTTTCGACTTTTTTGGGAAAACATGAAGAAAGTTTAAGAATTTTAGGTATAACAGAAATCTACAATAGAAAATACAATAAATGGTGAACCTCCTTGTAATAATGCATTAAATTTTAAAATATTGCATCTTGGAAAAATATTAAAAATTATAACGTTATATTTGAGTTGCGGAAAATTCGGTCGGGATATTGGATTTTCTTTCTTTCACTTCTAAATAACTAACTTAAATATTTTAAATCATTGCAATATTGTGCTCAAATAGTGGTTCAGTTGAAATCCGTCTGTTAAATTAGAAATGATACAAGGAAAATTTCATTTTACTCAAATCACCAAGTTATATCAATTCTAAAATAAAAAGTAATGAGAACGACTAAAAGATTTACTTTCTTAGACGTTTTACAAAATGCTACATCAACGAGATATAAACAGTTTTTTAACCTGTTTTCGGAAAAAGTATTTTTAGGTTTCTTTTTTTATTTGAGTTTTGGTGAAACAACAAATATTTTAAATTTTAAAGCAGCGCTATAAAATTGGCACTTCGAAGAGTAGACCGAACTCATATATACTTATGTATGTACATAAGTCAAAATTTCTTAATTTCAGCAGACGACGAGCTATTATGCATTTTGGAAGTCCAACTCTGTCAATATTTTTGTTCATCATTTAGTTCAAAATATTTATGTAATACATAACAAGAAAAAAAGAAAAATAACATTTATCTTACGTTATAAGGAAAGAAAGATATTTCCAGGAAATCTGGACATTGACCAGATTCTTGCGGATCCTCTAATTCAAACTCATCAAAATGAAACTCAATTGCGTGGGGATACTGCAATGTCCAATGGCAAACAGTGTTTGGTGGATAGTAGCCATTCAGATCTGGACTCTTAATTACAACCTCCTACAAAAGAAAATATATTATATACTATAAAATGATTTGGGCAAAAGACAACCTTTGTTCCGTTCAGCATTATTTCACTTGGACCACAGGGTGACGGGATAAAACTAACAGTTGCATTAAAACCCTGCCCAGCGTCAACTTCATTCGAGGCAAAGTGGACAAATAATTTGTTTCGGGATGATATCACAACTGGTGGTAGTTTATCACCGCAGAAAGTATTTAATGGTAAGTTTTGAGCATCCCCGTCGCGAGTTTCTAGGAAATCACAAGTGCAATTCGCTTCCCCGCATTTCGTTAAGTTGAACGAATGAAAATTCATGGTCACATAGTTTCCATCAGGAGCAGAAAATACGAAAAGACAGTTAAGATTAGGTTCATATCCATTTGCAAATCGATCGAACGTATACGTAGAATTTTGGTGGGAGAGTAAAACATTTTCGTCGCAATTTTTCCGAAATCTTATCGCTGCAGAGAACCCTTTTCCATAACTTAAACTCGAATCAGTGACTGTTTGCACAAGAGCTCTATTTTCTGGAATCTTATACAAAAGATTTTGCTGTGCTGGCTCAGCGCAAATATGAGCCTTTTTCATTGCATTAGATAACTCGTGTCCAGCATAAATATCAACATAATCGTTATCGCAATCAAATGCGTGAAAATTAAAATATTTGAACTCAATAAATACTGAAAAACCTGGTGGACCTGTAATATTCCAAATACAGTTTATATTACTAGCGTAATGGTCTTCAATGCTTTCATGAGATAAACTTTGAATCGTCGTGTCTTCTGTGACAACACCGCCACAAGATTCTAATTGGTAGGTGAATGAAAAATGTGGCACTGCATCGTGATTTCCTTGAACGAATAAGTGTACAGAATGTGTTGCATAGATATCCTTTACATTTTCTGCTGAACAGTACTTTCTTACGTGGGTACTTCCTTTATATACGTCCAAGAAAGATTCCTCACACCCTTTGGAACCGCCCACTTCCAGGGAATCGACATGAACTTTGATCCTGTTCTCAGTGTCGGTCCGAAAGGTGTAATTGCATTGTAGTTGATAGCTGTATATGTCCCAAACATCAAAGGTTATCTTTTGAGGTTGTGCTGTCGCATAAAAAACTCCTCCACACATCATTCTAAATGTAATCCGAAAACCATCTCCGACAGTATTGTTGTCAGTTCGAAAGATCACCATAAGTTTGGTGTGTGTTACATTGAACGATTTAGGAACTTCTCGCCCACAGAACCGAGGGTATATTTTCCATTCATTATCAAGAAATCCACGTATTTCAACATAATCCTTGGTGCAATTCACACTATCCTCGATGAAAAACCGACCAGCAAAACCTACTTGTGTAGTAAACCCGAGTTTATATTCTAAATTCCAAATACATTCTAAGTTATTCTTGTAATCTGTTTTATCAATTGCTACGTCGGACGGATAACCATAGTTATGCTGTATGATACCTCCGCAGTTAACAATTTTCGTGAGGAGTATTTCAAATTTTGAAGCAACTATAGTTGCATCTTTATGATAATGTACGTAGATGCTGGAAGATATTACGCGAGACAATGTTGAATTTCTACAAATTTTTGCGAGCTGAGGAGAAGAGGGTCCACTACCGCTATAAATCAAAATGTATTCCTTTTCACAGTCAGGATTCAACGAAAAATTCGCGTTAAGATTAAATGTTTGTTGGTAGGCTATGCGCAGACTCCAGGCACAGTCCATTGTTTCGTTATGCCCTCTAAATTCTGGTTTTGTTATAATTGTATCTGTATTGGCGAAATATTCACCGCCACAATCATATTTTTTATAATGGATTGAAAGTCTACTTATTTTTCTCATTTGTTGCTGTACCATGGATATTCTTCCTTCTCGGAAAGCAACTGCAACTAAAGCATCCGAAATATTTTTTGAAGTTTCGAATATTACAAAATGCTTTCCTTTAATTACCAAAGCATTAGATTGTCGTAGGATATTCACCAATAGTGTATTGTTGGATGCAACTATAAGCTCTGATATTTTGAATGCTATTGTTTGACCTTGATCGAGCCGATATTCCGAGGTGCAGTAGTAACTTTCGGACACGTCTGGTGCTATAATTGTTCCATTATCTTCAGTTATATCTGGTGGACAGTAGGTAAGCTCGTATGAAGTGAAGTTTAGTTTTGCATAAAGACGTCGTTTGCTTGAATTGAACAGTTTGATCACCATTTTGTTCTCAGTCGAATTAACACTCTTTATATCAGCTATATTAGTCGTTGATAGGATCTTATGTGTCCTTGTTACATCGTTGAAAAATGTTAAAGAGTAACTGTAAAAAGTAAAAATATGTTGTTTTAAAGTAAAAAGCGTGCTGTAAATCGCAAAATATTTTATGATCAATTGATAGCACTAAAGAGTAAGATCGTCGTGTGTTAGAAACATTTTTTACAAAAGTAATAATCGCATTATGACGATGTATGTTGCTAAAAATATAATCTCAACCATGGGCAGATCTTAATCACAAATCAAATCGAAATGTAAGTCTTTTGTTCTAATCTCTAATATATTTTTCATGGCAATATCTTGACTATGATCGCAAATAGGCTGAATCGATCAAGGTGGTGGACGAATTAGAAGCGGACTGTTTCGCCGAAATGATAATAAATAGCAAAAAGTTAGCTTGAAGAGATAGAAAACTAATGATGCGAAGTCAAAACATGACTGGTGGTACAATCTATGTATAGAATGTATTTCATTTTCCAAAAGAGGTGCAAACGTCTACACTGATGTGCAACAGTGCTCGCACACAAAGGCTACTAAATATTAACTGTACGTATGCTACACCAACATTTTGAAATCAACTGTATACCTAAAACCTTATGATTTGACTGAAAGTCGACGCGAAAACTAATATACATAAAATTCATATACAAAATTTTAAAGCGGGTTTATACTATAAAAGAAATCGTTCTTAGACAGTAGTATTCCATTTTAAATTGTAACTGAGATAGAAACAAATATTTTAAACTTAAAAACGACCCTAACGAAGGTTTCCAGTCTTCAATTTACAATCCTCTATCGAGACGACTAACATACTTTTAATTCTTTGTTAAAGGTAATACTTACTCAGATAGACCGCCTTCACCAACATCGAATTCATCAACAACTACATTAATGCGACGGCCTCTTGGAACCGTGATAGTCCAGGTACAAAATATAATAACTATATTTTGACTAGCAGGTCTCCTTGGAAAAACAATTTGCCCAGATTCCGCATTAATTGCTCTGTTGCATTGATTCCTAATTTTTTTCAATGTAAAACTGTACCCGCGAAATTGCGTATTTGGCTGGTAAGTGAAAAATTTAAAATACACCTCATTGCTAGCAAATTCAAGGAAAGGTGGAGCGTTGTCTCCGTAGATTCTTGCGACTTCTGCCATTGTACCATTCTCCACCCCGTCTTCAAGGTAAAAAACGAGATGATCGGATTCATTGCGGTTAGGTCGGACGGGTAAATGGACGTCATTAAATGTAATATTAATGCCATATAGACGCCAGACCCTTATTTTATACTCGCAAATAGAATTGCTAGGGTATCCACCCAGTGAAGGGTAGTTTGTAGAAATAATATCTTGAGTTCCTTGTCCATTAAAAGTGCCTCCGCATTTCCCAAGAGTGATATGAGCTTTAAACCCGTTTCTGGGTTCTGACGAGTTCGTGAAATATTTTATATATAACGCGTTTCCAGTGGATGGAATCAATTGCGGTTTTTGACAGAATTTCTTAATCAACTTTGAAATACTGGTGGATCCATCTCGAACTTCAACAAAATCCGTTAAACAATCCCACGAATAATGAAGGTCAAAGTTTTCGGAGAAAGATAAATGGAGAATTTCACCCGGTGGGCCTAAAACAATCCAAACACATTCTGAATATGGATTTGGAACATTCGGATAGTTTGGAGTAGTTATATTCGTTGAATTTTTGTCCCTCGTAATACGAATTGACCCACCACAACTATCGCTGACTGAAGTGTATTGAAGCTCCCAATCCATGTCTTGAAAGTGTGCAATAAAAGCCCGAACAAACGCTCTATTTGTTGTAGTTTCGGGAATTGTTAGATTGCTTCCTTTGCAAAACATCCCATTTCCTAATAAAGCGGCACCTTCATCAAATCCATCTTTTATAGAAACATATTCGTTGCATGACTTGTGATCCGTTGGAGCTGGAATTTCCATTTTTTTAAAGACGAATTTTATTCTTCTTCCAGGTGTCACGTGTATTGTCCATGTGCAGTTTCTAGGCAAATGCATATTAAATAAACCTGTAACACCTTTAATAACACCTTCTGGTTCTGTAATATCACCTCCACAAAATGTGGTAGCCTTAGAGAGGAAGCCCGTACCATTTCTACTGACATCCGTATGAAAGGCCAACTTTAAGTATGGTGTGCCGTGGAATATTTTAATTGGTCTCATACGTATTGGCTCATTGCAATAGGTTTGTGCTAAAGTCCAGTCGAACATGTTTTCGCTTGAATAAATTTTGATATAATCGTAGACACAATCCGGACTTTGTTCAAGGTCTACGTAAAAAAGCGTAAGTACGACGTGAATAGATGAGTCGTTAGGTTTTAAGATCCATTCATAGTCTAAATCATTAGCGTAACCTTTCGGGTACCCAGGAGATGTAATGTTCACGACTTCATTCATCGGAACCACAATTATTTTCTTCTCCAAAGAGGAATCTTCTCCAATTTCCTCAGTTGTATTTATTGGTACTGCTTGCCATCGAATCAAGAACGGTCTCAAAATACTGTTCTCACTCGTGATGTAAACTATGTTGGTGGAAGACGTTATGGTAGTCTTATATTCGAATTCAACGGGCAGTGCCGTTTCATCATATCCATCGAACAACTGCAATTTATTATATAAATATAATTCCAATTTATAATAGAAAAAGTCAAATTACCCGTAAACCATCAACGTATTCATTAAAATTAATCTCTATGAGGTTTCCTCGTGGAACAATAATGCGCCACTTATAATTTTCAAGATCAATGTTAACATTTTCAATTGGAGGAGACTTAAGTATACCAAAAGTTCCATTTATTTCTGATTCATGAGCTAGATCAAACAAGTTAAAAGTATATAAGAAAAAGCGTTTTAAAATTATACCAACCGTAACTCCATGTTGCTAAAAAGCCATCATCAACAAAATCGTCATCACTACGGAATTTAATCCATGCCTTTTGGTAAGCCCTCAACGGTTGCGGAGGTTCGTTACCACAAAAAGCTCCTAACAATTTTCCTCCTTCACTCCTTTCTCTTATTTCAACGTAGTCTTCGTTACATTGTTCTGATGTTTTGTGAATTTTAAATTTACTAAACGATAATTCTACTGTGTTGCCTTCTTCTGCGACGATTTGCCAAACGCATTCCACATTTGGCGGATAGGAATTTGGATATTGTGGTGTAGCAAATTCTCCCCGTACTGAGGTCAGTTTTCCGCCACAAGCGTTCTCGAACAAATTAAAATAAGCCTGGAAATAACCTCCGACAGCTCGAATAGTTAAAGCTGGACCATTGCTGTAGATAGTGATAGGGTGCTTAGTGCAGAAACTTGTTTTACGCGGAGCTTCAATAGAATCGCCATCATAAACCTAAAGATGAGACAATTGACATCAGCTTATAGTTTTTCGTTATTCTATTTTCTTAATTCTATTATTAAATAATTAGCAATAAACATGTACAATACAATTTTTGATCAATTCACGTACTTGAACTCCCATATTCTGCTCACAATAGTCGAGAACTTCTGTTGAACATTTACATTCAACGTGTGAAAAATGTAGGGTCACATGCGCACCTATGAAAGGAAGTTTTTAGTATAGTATAAAGGAATTAATACTTGAGTTTTACTCGAATTTGTTGATGAAATTGTCCACAAGCAATTGTTGTCATTGAATCCTTTTGTAATGACTCCGATGACCAAATCGACAAGTTTAGATCCACAATTCTAAAAAGCATGTTTTTTTAGAAAAAAAATTAAGCGCATAAAATATGACTACCTACGCGTTTATAGAAAATTTTAAAACCAAAACCAGGTTCAGTAATATTGCTTGCTTTAAAGACTATAAGCATCTTTTCTTGTGTGGACTGTAGTAAATTTTTAAGTGGTAGTAGAGTCCCACAGTGCCGCAGTAGACGATGTTCAGCTTTCATTTCACTTCCGTCGTATACTTCTAGAAAGCTATCTTCACAATTTGTATTATTTGGTATATTAAAGTGCTCAAAAGTCAAATCCACAGTGTGGTGGGACCCACTGTTGATTATCCAGACACAGGAAGCACCCTTTCGATACTTTGAAGGGAAATTTGGCGAGATGATATATCCACTTGGAGCATTGTACAATCCGCCACATTCTATGTTAATAAAGGAGTAGATTATGACGAAATGTCAAAAAATAATTTAATAGTTCGACGATTACAAACACACACCTCATAGCAAAGGTAAAATTGTAAGTCCCCTAATAAAATTAATTTTGCAGTTTTGTTTTATTATTACAATATCCTCATTATGTTGTTTTTCTTTAGATAACTAAATTAATATGTATAATTAATTCTATACATACTATTCCAAGGATGACTGGAAATTACCTTACAATTTATGATTCAGAAGGCATGATAAAGGACGGCGTACACTTTATTAAGTGGTATCCTGAGAAGTCTTAAGGTACTTTTACTTAACCGAAAGAAAGATCTAATATGACTCCAACTCCGACTAAAATTTCAAGTCGATCGGCTGCGGTCTCCAAACCCCCTTGCAGAGTACGTTAATGAAAGCCCGAAACAAGTGAACATTTTGTCATTTTTTAGCTTGAATTTGTCGTTCGAATTTTTCTATTAAAGTAATGAAATTTTTATCAAATAAAGCCTACAAATATTTTTCGATTAACAAAATTATATGTAAATAATAAATACCACATTTAATCAATTAATTAGTAGAAATTGTAAAGATAATAGCTTAACTTCGTAAAAGGATTCAACGTTTTAAGTTTACTATGAAATGTACTGTTCACAATAGAGAGTCGTTTTGTTTTATTAATGCCAAAAAATTAGTTGTCTAGCAAGTGTTTAATATAGTACATACATAAAAACAACTTTTGTCTCAATCTTCGAAAGTTAAATCTGATATCGTTATTATCTTCTTTTTGCCATATATGCATATGTACACTAAAACACGCGTTTTGTGCATATCCCTTCATAATTATAATTTTTAAAATGTGAACACAATTGGCCAATGGTGGCAACAATCTGTTGCTGCTTTCTAGGATATGTTTATATAATTTTTATATAACATTACTGAGCCATAGAGTAAATACACACTATCCTATTCACTGTATCGCTTAGTCTAGCTACTTATATTGGTGATATGTATGTAAAACTTACGTCCAGCTTTTAAACTGTAAGACGCTACGAAACTCTTTTTAGCTCTTACTTCATCTGTGACGAATGTGAGGAAAATCTTAAGTCCCACAGACGTTACAGTAACTTGATCAGTATGTGTCGTACATAATTTTGCAAGTACATTGGAATGACCTTCATCAGAGTATACCTTAAAAATTCATTACAATTCATTTAATCGTTAGCACAATACTTAGATTACTTACTATTAAACCATTTTTCGAGCAATCGTCGTCTGTACTGCCTTCAAGATAGACCGGGCCTATTCTTAGCTGCACTACTTTTCCATACGGGGCTTCAATAATCCACTCGCAATGAACATTGATGGCATAAGGATAATTTGGGGACTCAAAACGGCTTACTCCAAATGGGGAAGATAAGTGCACCGAACATCCCTGTATTTCGTACTCTAAACGAAATCCCGAGCCAGAAGTGTGATAGTCACTAAGAAAATGAACTCTTAATGTATCTCCTAAAGCAGTGATTACTTGGCCAAGATTCTTTTCGGAACATAGTGCATATTCATGAAGAACTTCACCAGCTTTAACATCGGAAACGTATAATTTATCATAGTAACAACTTTCATCTTCTAAATCGAGGTGAGAAACTGCGAGGACTACTTTATTTCCCTTCGTGCTAATAATGTCCCACTTGCAATCTAAGTCTGGTGGGTACTTATGAGGGAAGCTTGGAGATTCTACAACTCCTCTAAGGTCCCGTAGTTCTCCGCCACATTTAGCATTATAATTCACGATAAATGAACTTTCGTCGTTCGCCTCTGTTTCATATCGGATGAACATATGATTTTTTGTGGAGGTGTAGTGTAAAGCTTCCTCAGAACAATTTGGTTTTACCCTATCCGCTGAAGGATTATCTCCATTAAACACAGTTATATGTTTTGTTTCGCATCCACCAAGCTCTTGGAAGTTTTGAGATGTAACATTCGCAGTAATGCTTGAACCTGGATTTACAATAATGTGCCAATCGCACTGAGCTCCGGGACTTATAAGTTCGGGGTAATGTGGTGGTATAATGAAACCCTCATAAGAGTTCAAAGTTCCACCACAACCCGAAGTCGTTGTTTGCCATTCAAAATGAAATCCTTCTTTGTTTACACTATCATCGGTTTTAAATGTAATGTAAAGGGAATTTGTGAAAGACATGATCCTTGATGGAATCTTTATACCATAGAAAGGTCCAATAGTTGGAGCATCCAAATGCCCATCTCTATGCAAAAGAAATAATTTAGAAACTACTAAATGAGTTTAAATGGTTTACCGGATGTCTACGTAGTCATAATCAGCGCCTAATGATTCCAGCGAAAAATTTTTTACGTCCAAAACAATTCGATGTCCCATCGGAGCGCGAATGACCCATGAACAGTTCAAGTTTGGAAAATATTTGCCTGGCCAGCCTGGAGAATACAAATTTCCTGAGGGAGCGATAAACTCTATTGTATGCGGCCCACAAGATGCTATAAATTTAAAATAAATTAAAAATTAAATTAAATTAGATAATTTTTAAGCTTGCTTGAGCCAAGAAACTGATAAGTGGCCGAAAATTCGTCAGTAGGGCTTGCAGTTTCAGCAACAAAAACGATCGAAAGTTTATTAGTTGCAAATGTTCCAGAACGGGCTTGGTTTTGTCCACAGAAACTGAAAAATTAATCGAATGTTTAAAAAATTAACAAATTCTTAGATCCATTTAGTCGTGAAAGTTATTATAATGTTAATGACTACCATATTTTCCATAAATGGGCTTCTTTAAAACTCTCTCAAGCCAACTTACATTCCCATATGCTTGTCGTGTGTATTATCAGCCAAATCTTTAATTTGCAGAAAATTTGTTTTACAAGATTCGTTGTCCAAGATATGGAATTTCTCGAAATTGATAAAAATATGATGATTATCTGGGGCATTTAAAACCCATTCGCACTGTTCTAGTTGCTTGCCATTTACAAAACTGATAGTGCCATTTGGTTCCGACAAAACTCCACCGCACCCAATTTCCTCGGATTCGTAAAGAGCCTTAAATCCCGAAAATTCCATTACATTATCCGTGACAAAATGAACAATCATTCGATTGTATTTACTGATGACAACATCAGGAAAATCTCTGCAAAACATGCCTATCATCGAAGTGTTGCTAACGACTGGCGCATATACCTGAAATAATACGCTAAAATAAGTAAGTTAAGGTAAAATTTTCAATTTATTACAGTAATATGATCAACAGCATTGCATATGTTTGGAATCCAGAAATATCTATGTGTCAGTTGGAAATATTCCATCCTGAGGGTTATTGCAAAACCTTGAGGGACTTCAATTGTGTAGAAACAGTTCATGTTGGGAGGGTACTGTTGAGGTGAATTCGGTGATACAAAAGATCCGGATAGTCCCCTGTAAACTCCTCCGCAGTCTAAAGCAGTCACTTATTCTCCCAATCGATCAAAGAAAATAATTTTAAATTTTCTTACCAATTGTATAGTGAGCCCGAAAGTCAAACCTAAGCCTGTTCTGGTCAGATGAAAATTTGTACCTAATTAACATTGCGTTTGATGTTGAGGTATAATTCATAGGAGTACCCGATCTGCACCTTATGTCGAGTATGGTATCTTTGTCGGTCTTACCATCGAATATCTAATAAAATACCACTTAACGAATATATTTAAGTTATTATTGAATTACACTTACCATTAAAGTGTTTGATTCACAATCCAGTACGTTTCCAAAATTCAGAGAAGGAAAATCAAGATGTATAATCGTATCGCGAGTTGTTTGAATAAGATAATTGCAGATGATAGGCCTACCCGTAAAATCTCCAAATTTTGGACTTTCGAATCCGCCCTCAGGTTGAGTAAATACACCTCCACAAAAGTGTAATGCTTCGGCTGTTGAATAGTGTAACTGAAAGGAGCTATCGAAACTCGAATTGTCTGTGTGGAAGTTGATAATCACTCCGTTAGAGCCCGATTTTATTGGTGCTGATAATGTTTTATTGCAAAATTTCTTAAGTGAGCTCTTTTCAATTTCATCATCTAGAATCTAAAGTTCCTAAATATGTGAAAAGTGATTTAAAAAAGAAATTTTTCACTCACCTCTAGAAAATCACCATCACAATTGCCGTTTTGAGGAAGATCGACTTCATAGAAAACAATATCCAAAACTTTTCCTGGAGGTGCTTCTAAAATCCACTCACAGTCTCTATTTGGAGGACTTTTCGCCGGATATCCCGGCGATTGAATAACTCCATGTGAGCTGACCTCGATTCTTCCACCGCATATTGGATCAACTGTATTCCAAGACAAAGCAAATCCACTTTTCTGAACAATTGCATCCGATCTAAACCAGAAGTAAACCATATTATGTGTCGAATTAAAATTGCCACCTTTGGGCAAACTATTTCCACAGAATTGTCCAATTAGTTGGTGTGCAGCAGATCGTCCATCGTGGATTTGAAGGAAATCTCTCAAGCACGATGGATGTTCTTGTAGATCGAATTTAGTGAAAGTCACATTCAAGATTTTATTTTCATGAGTTTTTATTACCCAAGCGCATCTTTCATTGGGTTTATAGTTACCAGATCGAGGATACGTTATGGAACCGGACTCAAGTCTTAGAACGGTTCCACATACTACGCGATCATCTTCACAATTTGCTCCTTGAAATTCGCTCGTGCACAAGCACTTGTAGTTCCTGTTTACACGAGGCAAGCACGTTGCGCCATTTTTGCATGGGTTACTTTTACATGGATTTGGAATTTCGCAATGCTCATCTTCAAAACCAGGAGGACAAATGCATATATAAGAAGCACCGTGTGGTCGGCACGTACCGCCGTTCTAAATTAAAGAAAGGGAAACGTTATTTACTAACAGAGAAAAGAATATAGTCCTGAATCACCTTGCATTGATTTGGGTTGCAAGCATTGACGCCTATAAGAGCGCAACCAGTTAGTCCATACCCGTTCCCAGTCATTCCCGGAGGACATGTGCATATTACCGAATTAGACACATATCTACAAGTGGCTTGAGGATGGCAAATACCATAGTTTTGGCAACTATTCTCGTCCCTGTTGCATGTTTTACCATCGCCAGAGTATCCCATTGGACAGTTTCCACAGCGAAAAGATCCCTAAACAAACAGGTACATACATATGAACGTAGTTTCTACGTATAACTCTTAGGCACTAATCGCTATTTTTAAAAGCAGTCTTATTCAATTTTTTTGTTGGATATTTTTTAGGTAGTTATCATAGAAAATGTACCTACTGCAGGCTAATTTGTAACGCAATTTTCAAAAATGATGATGCCAAAATTCATTTAGAGCTCGTAGATTTAAAAATAAATACGCTTATATTTATATTAGGTTTTCTTATTTTGTTTTTTTCGGTTCCATAGGCCAATACTTTATTTTTAGAACTAACACAAATTTTCTCTAAATTTTAGACTCCTACCTAGATCAAACTTATATATAAACGGCACAAGCATAGTTTAATTTCCAAATACATAATTACGCAATATGGGAAAAATTATTCTTTTATGTATGTATGTACAATACCAAACTTAGTGAGTATATTCACAGAGTGTATTTCTAAACGTTGTATCAAAATGGTGGTGATTGACCGAGTAATTGGGAAGTTACACCCTTTCCTAAATTTACTACGTTATCACAACAGCAACTTGTTTTCTTGATGGGTTTTGGACTTTATCAATCTTTTCGTATGTATTTATTAATATCTAAATCATATCCAAAAACTGCAGAAAAGGGGGGTAATATCATCTCGCTATATATTTTAATTTGTTGCCATGTTGTTTATATATTTCGTAATCGATTTTTATCAAATTTGAATGTGACATTTATTTTTATATGGGATTTAAATTAGATATGACACGCGAACTATGATACCTTATTTGCCAAAATACGATAAGCACTTTTGGAGGTATGATAAACAGATGAAAATATCCACATGTAATTCATAGACTGCTAAAATCATAGCCCTCCATTGACTTAGTTCTACTTTGTACTGACCTCTGTGTTTATACAGCGCACATGTGGAGCTAAGCTGCAGCCACCATTATTAATTTCACATTCGTCGATATCTGTGCAAGTTATTCCATCGCCTGTATATCCTGCAGGACATGGGCCACACATGAAGTCGCCCGGAAGATTTATGCATTTGGACACGCAGCGATGCTTCAATTCCGCACACTCATCAATGTCCTCCGTACAAGCGGGCGTATCATTATTCGATTTCCAGCCTGTGTTGCAAATACAACTATATCCTAAGTCGTTGCTCTGCGACACGCACACTCCGTTTCCACAAAGTTCTTTGGGTGAGGTGTAGCAGTCGACCTCGCGATTAGTGCAGTGAAGACCTTTCCAACCTTGCGTGCACTCACACCTGGAGTTCAAAAACTACTAAAGTTTATTTTACGAACGTTCATTTCAATTTAAAATGTTACACAGGTGCATACAGAGATTCAGTTCGTTGTTCTCAAACAACATTTAGAAAAATTGGCTGCGCTTGAAAAGTTATTCATTATTCAAAGTCTCAGAGGATTGGCGTTAGAGAAATCGAGAAAATCGATCATTGTTAATTTTATAAATTCAAACTTGTATTGCTTTTTTTTTATTATTGTGATTCCCATATATTTCTCGATTTAAGAAACTATGGGACAATTGAATCCTGGCATTGCATTCACGAATAATCTCAAAATTATTGAACACGATTTTAATATATCTCGTGTGAAACACAAGGTAAAACAACTACAACATTTGAAATTTGTCTTGTCTACTATTTATAAAATTCACATCTACATACACAAAACAAACGTAATTGTTCTATTGCCAACAATTTTGCTATGAAAAAAACAATCGCACTTCTTCATTTTTATAAGGATTTATTTTGTATGTTGTTCGTAAATTAAATGAAGTTTCAATTTTTGTTTTATGATCTTTTAAAAACTCACAATATTTCTCAAGAAATTAGGTTTTTCAAAAAATAAATTTTTGTTTCACTTTAAGTCATAGTCATGGTATTTATTAAGTTATATCTAATGACAACGTGACCGAAGAAAGTCGCCTAAACATACAGTGAGAGAAAAACATATTTGTCATTGGAATAGTGGTGATAAACCAATGTAATAACTACGGGAACGGAATCGCGAATATTTGCTAGTGTTAAAATAATTGAACACTAAAATTTCCAAGACGGATCAAATTGACCCGTACTCAGTTTATTCCTAAAGTGATTTATAATTTTTGAAATTACATGGGTTAAGATTTATGCCAACATTCATTGAGATTCATGATTTCGACATACATATTCAGATATTGTTTTCAATTTATGATTTATTAATCCAAATTTGAAGGTATAGATTACATTAAAGGGGCGCAAAGTAAGTGAAATTACACGTTTGAGTGCTGGTAGTTCTAGTGTCAAAAACCATTATTATTACCCTTTTCTTTTATGATTTCAAAATTCTAATAAGAAATAGTAAAAATTTCCATACAACAGTGTACTCACAAGCTTAAAGATGTAAGCAATTCAAATACAATAAAATACATCACCTGTAACTTCCAATAGTGTTGACGCAAACTGCATTATTTTGGCAGCCCAAGTCTGTCCCCGCAAACCTGTAGCATTCATCCACATCCATGCTACACGTTTTTCCCTAAAACACGTAAAAATATGAATCGAATGAATCAAAAGTATTTTACATTAGTTGCAACTATGAAGACGCAGAAGAGTGACGCCTTGATTTTTTGTTTTGTAACATAAATTCGAAAATTACATCGAACTAGCGAATTTAATAACCATCAATGCAGTGAAAACTGGATTTTCCAATAAAACTATGCGGCGATTCAAGTATCAACCACGTTAGTGTTACGCCAAAAATTATTATTTTAACTCCGTGCAAATTTGTAGACTTTACAAAAATGCACATATAATAGATCTTTAAGATAGAAAGTATGTCTTACATTTAAGTTCTTTGTTCAAATTTACAATAAGATATAAGGAAAAGTATATAGACGTAAAAGTAGTTTTAATCAATTACTTTGCGAAGTAAACATTTTTTCTATTTATCCTTTTATTCTGTTGCGGATATAATTTCACAAATAAACTGATTTAAAAACTTAGTTATGGCGTAACCATAGCCGGTGAGCCGACCGGTGTTTTAGTATTCAATTTGACGCAAAGATTAATCAGATAAATTTTAAATTTTGTTTGATAGTGGCAAATTCTAGCCAAATATCACGGCTTCATAATAAAATTATTTATGAAAATAATACATATAGCAATTAAATGGTCTGCAAGACGAATTTAAAATATCTAAATAACCAATAAATAAATTGAGAGTTCTGTTTATTTGCAATAATAACGAACCTGCCAATTTTCGGGGCATTTGCACAGGAAATCATCGTACAAATTCACGCAAGCTCCTCCATTCTGACAAGGGTTTTCTGAACAGTTGTCTGTTTTAAGTTTCGCTTCAATTTGCGCTACTAATGTTGCTAATACATACACGCGTCGTCTGAGACGGTATATGGGCAACAAATTCTGAAATATTGTACTAAAACACATAAAACCATTACAGCAATTATTCCTCGTTTACTTAACAATTTTTTCGAACCTGTTTGTCAATCGGTCAACTCGTCTGAAAAGACCGTTGGAACCCGATAACATATTTCTCACGTCATGGATTTGATCAGCTAAAGACTTATCATTTTGGAAAATATCAACTTCGGTTGGGGTTTGCCATGGCTTTAAGTAGCTCATCACATCCGTTTCATTTGCAACGAAACGCCCCTCTCCAGGTAGATTAAATGAAATATTGCGATCCTTAGCAGATTCAATTATTAGGTGGCCGTCATCATTGTAAATCTTCGGTCTGAAAATTGTTTTCATATTACCCATCTTAAGATATCCAAAAGATTTAAAATCTCACTGTATGTTGTTAAATGCAGACACAATTAGCACACACAAGGTAAAATTTATAAAAACTGTGGCTAAATGGCTTTCAGCCCACATCTCACAGTATTTCAGTTGAGTTTAGGAAGAATAAAATTCGCCAGCACTATCCACCATATTTTAAGGAAACGCCCAATAATTATTAAAATATTCTAATGCTCCAGTTCCGACTTGTTACTTCAGTATGTAATTTAGAACTGATCACACTGAAGTGCAAACCTGCAATTGCTATTTTAGGGGCGTGATTCTTTCCATTTCTGAGATAACATAAACTCTATCTGGCTGGTTCAAAATTATGGTACAATGTGTCAAGAGAAAGCAATGATTGGTTTAAATAAAATACATTTAGCGAAATTAGCGTCTGCATTTCAGTGATTTCAAAATAAGAGTGAAAAGGCGCAGCTCTTCTTCAGTGCTGCAATATTTAACTTAAATTAGTGTTGGTTCTTTCCACGCTTTTTAAATATTTGGTATACCCATGCTCTTAGACTTCTGCTTGCAACCTCACACATATTCATTGTTAAAAATTTTGGGCTTAATTTGGCCCTGTTACCGGGCATTAAAAAGAGGTCGTTGCTTTGCAAAAGGTGGGGTAGTAATTATTTTAAAATTTGCTATTTGAGTAGGAATCCTGATGAAAAATGCAAGTTTTCAATCTAGAAAAGATTGAGCACGAGTCATCATGTTGAATTAAACGTACACATACCCGATTTCAAAAGAGTTTGCTTTTCAGTTTTTGTAAGCTTTTAAATGTCTAATACGTATTGGTGTAAATATAAAAATTCTTCAAGAATTCTTAACGGGGTGCTACAATAGTGATTTTTTGCAAAAGATCTTTATTTGCTGAAATTACACATTACAAGAAATTTAGATGTGTGATGAGTACAACTTAATTTAAAGTTTAGTTAAATTGGTTTGTTTTTTGTTTATACCAGGTTTTCGAATTCTACATAGAAAATGCTATAAAAATCGATTCCTTGGAGTGTGCTGAGCAAACTTTCGTCTTTGATCTTTTTATTACATTTATTGAATACAATTTTATGATTTAAATTTTTATTATAGTATCTATAGGGATCCGATAGAAAGCGAAATGTTCACGAAAAACCAGCGCCGTTTCTGGTATCTTTTGATGAATCATATCAACAAAACGACTCTTTCAATTCTTACGAAATTGGCATTTTGGCAATACGCAGTCGACTATAGACACAGAATATCTTTATTTTGCATTAAACATAATTTTAGCATAAAATATTATTAAAGAAACGAAATAAATGTAATTTGATATGCACTATGAGCTTACTTACATTTTGTGTAAAGAACTTCACCTTTACAATAGCTCCCGAATACCTCATAAAGTCCGCATGCTACAAAGGTCTGTTCAAAAATACAAAACAGAGCTTTTGTGCAAATTTTCAGTTTAAAACGATGGATGAAACTAAAACTTTTTTTAATCCTGTTAAAATGCTCTTATGTAGTTTTAAAGCGTCAATAGGCATCTCTGATAAACCATCCATGTTTTCATTTACTTTGTATTTGTAGTAACAGTCTCTTTTTTCACTTGTATTAATTTCAAACAAGATGTAGCAAAAATGCTAAGACAAATTGATGTGTTTTTGCGTACTCCTCAGCACCATCTTAAAAAGTTTTGCCAGATAAATTTCGAAGGGCTTATTTTTTATTAGCATACCATTTTTAATAACTGTCGGAGTAGAGATCCGTGTAAACAATGAGTAGAAACTAAAGCAAGCCTTAACTAATTCTATAAATCACTAGTAAAAAAGCTACAGGATGGTACATAAAAGCAAACCTTTTAATGTATAATTAAAATTACCTAGTAGTTTTTTTGAAACAGACATTAGGATTTTTGTTATATTATTTGAACAGTTCGTTCCTTCAGGAAAATAAACCAGGAAGCCCGGGTCCAGCTAGTTAAACTAACCAAGTATTAAATCAGCGCAAATCGTTTAATTATAGAGCTTACAAATTAGTTTAAAAGTAAGAACACATTGAAGTCTTATCTCGTGCTCACGACCGCCTCCTTCCTGGCGGCATCCTGCAGGAGCTGTGTGTCAACCTCTTCGCTGGGCAGCTGGACGTACCGGACGACGGAGCCGCGGATGAAGCAATTCTTCACAGAAAGCATGTGAGGATACTTCTCGGGGTCTGTGACACTGATATCAGTTAATTTAATGTTTAAGTACTGATCCACCGAATGCAGTGTTCCACAAATACTGAAATTACACCAAACATTCATGAAATTTATTCTGGCGGTAGATTTAGAGGTTACTCCAACCTTAAGTCGTTTTTCAGCTCAACTACGACGTCCTTACCCACCAACGACTTGAAGAAGGAATAGAAAAGCTGAAATGTATATGTTTCAGTGATTAGCACGGCATTTGCCTTGGGAAAGGACCAAATTTTTACCATTTTGTAAGTTCATCCAGCACAGAACTAAACTTGAACTTGAAATGTCAAAAATAACGTGAAGTTGGGAATGTTTGCACATTTCTTTTTACTTATATCCATATTCCTTGTAGCTCAGTGGCGGTTTATTTAAATGTTTTACAGACGCTTGGACGTTAAAAAAATTAGTGTTGGAGAAAAGCTTTTTGAGTAAATTGAACGCGGCCGAATAATAATTTTTTAGACAAAAAGGTATGCGTTTTCTTAAATTGGTAACATTCTTTTGACAGCCAAATTATTATGAATCTTTTCTTGCACACTCAAAAATTTGATATTCCAAAATTTCGAAAGAAATTTAAAAGAAAACTTGCGTTGCTCTTCCTTTAAACAGGTTTTGTTTGATGGAGACGTTAATAGAAGTAGGGGTTTTCGCTCGTGACTAGCTTTTTTTTAGATGTTACAAAATTTTTAATAAGGCTGTTTCCGCTGGTCTCCAAAATAAAAGAAATATCGCAAGTTCATACGCGAAACGCCTTTCGTGCCCATGGGGTTTTCTGAGTCCTCTTCAAATTAATTACTTTCCATTATTTTTATCATTATCTTACGACCATAAGTGATATTATGGCCGTTGGTTTTACAATTGGCTTTGCTTTTAAGCTACTGCCGCAAAAAATGCCGACAGGTAACACCAATACAAAATCTTGTGCATTTGAAATAAATGTGTAGTTAAAACTAATTTTAATACTGTATTCTAGATCTGACGGGGTTTTTTCTCCTTACTTAAGCGTTTTTATTGTTAACTGTTAAATAAATAAATTAAAGATATTTAGGTTTGTGCCTATATTTGCTATTGTATCGATGCCTATCTCTCGCTTCTTTTCGAATGATAACTTTTATACCACGAATGCCGGAAAAGGAAATCAATAATTATTTTTGTCGAAATAATGACTGATTTTTTTCTATTTGCACCATGAACCAACATCTGATCCGTCCCCTATCCTTGATTTTTCAACTATCCATCTCCCAAGGTGTCTTTCCTGCCAGGTGGAAAGACTCCTTTATCATTCCCATCCATAAAAAAGGCTGTAGGAGTGAGATTTCTAATTACCGCCCTATAGCCAAACTCTCCGCCATACCTAAACTTTTCGAAAGCATCGTTTACGATTGTCTTTTCTTCCACTGCAAATCCATTTTCTCTCCGTCCCAACATGGCTTCCTTAGAGGTAGGTCAACTGTCACCAACCTTACCAACTTCATATCTAGCACCCTATGTGCCCTTGAAAAAGGTGATGAGGTTGACGTCATTGCTACCGATTTCAGTAAGGCATTTGACAAAATCTCGCACGACCTAATCCTCTTCAAACTCCATTCCCTTGGCTTCAACCAGCTTTTTTCCTCCTGGATGAAGTCCTATCTGGAACATCGCCAGTATAGGGTCATTTTTTGCTCTTCTACCTCCTACCCTTTTGTAGCCAACTCAGGTGTCCCCCAGGGTAGCCACTTAGGTCCGTTGCTTTTCATTCTGGCCATCAACGATGTCGAGTGCGTCATCAAGCACTCTGACCTCTCTATTTACGCCGACGATATGAAAATCTCCAAACGGATTTCCTCTTCCTCCGACCCCTGTCTTCTCCAAAGTGATCTTGACCAATTCTGCATTTGGTGCACTAAGAACTCCCTTGAACTTAATGTCTCCAAATGCCAGTCGATCACTTACTCCCGCAGACGGCCCTCCTCTCCCCCCAGAGTCTATCATCTGTATGGCAAACCCATCCCCTCTGTATCCTCTCTCCGCGATCTTGGAGTCATCTGTGATAGCGAACTCAACTTTCGTGAACACATTGACTACGTGATTGCCAGAGCCAACTCGGCGCTTGGTTTCGTGAAGCGCTGGTCTAAGGAGTTCCTCGACCCGTACGTAGCCAAATCCCTCTATGTCACCTTCGTTAGGCCTCTCCTGGAGTACGCTTGCCAAGTCTGGTCCCCCTTCCAATCCAACAGCATTAACAGGATCGAAGCTGTCCAACGTAGGTTCCTTCGTTTCGCTCTTCGCGAGCTCCCCTGGTCTGCCCCTCATGACCTTCCGCCCTATGAAAACCGCCTCTTACTTTTAAACCTGCAGCCCTTGTGGATGCGGCGCGATCTTGCCGATATCGTCTTCATCCATCAACTGCTTACCGGCGAGATCGACTGCCCTTCTCTCCTTCAGCGGGTCCCTATTTATACCAACCCCCGTAGCATCCGTTCGGCCCCTCTCTTTCGCCCTGCTTACCACCGCACCAACTATGGCCTCTCTGAACCCCTAACGCGAATGCTTCGCAAAGCCAACTCCCTCCCTTCCTTCGACTTCCACCTGAGCAAAGCGTCGCTTAGGAACAGTCTTGCACACCCTCCTAGACGCTCTGCCCGCCCCTCTTCCCTGAATTAGCTCTTTTTGTCCCTGTATAGTTCTAGTTCTTAGGTTTAATTACTAGTTTTTAAGTCCCCCTTGTATTTCCGTAGCTTGTATTAAGCGCTAAATAAATAAATAAATAACTTCGCATTATTATCACATTAAGTAAAGAATTCATAATATATGCTATTTATAGTATTATACGGATGTAGCAGTAAAAATAACCTTTACTCTTGTCTACTCTACTCTGTTAATAAATATAGTTAACTGCTAAGAACCATTCGAACTTTTTCGATTATGGGCGTAAAATTATTCGAATTTGTTGAACTTTGCGACAATAACCCCTCGATGGAAATTTTTATTCTGAATTGGAATTTATTAAGTTACCCATATATACCAATTTTTATTTTACGACCGCCGAAAACAAAATAAAATTGTTTGGATATGTGCACACTTTGCACTTTGTGATGCGCTTTTCTCAAATTTAAACAAATGATATACCTGACGAGTTTAAAAATTCTACTTAATGCAAAATTTATTATCAGAACCAGGCAAATGAGTTTATGCAACCCAGAACAATGCACATTTGCTTCTTTTTGTTTCCCGAATAACGAAAATATCGAATAAAATAAATATTTCATATTTGACAATTATTACACTCTTTTGGTTAATCATTGCCAATTGCAATAAAAAAGTGTTTGATGGTAGTTTTGCAAGATCGCAATATAGTATAAGTGGGTCTTAAAACGTTGTTTTCAAATGGGCACAATAAACCTGCTTAAAATAAAACCTCAGACTGATTCGATTAATCCTTACTATTTTTGTACAGGACGATTTTTTTTCTGAAATGAAGCTCTTTTAAATTAAGGCTTTTAATATCTATATCCTGGAAATGTTATTAAAATTATATGAGCCATTTTTATGAGAAAGAGAGAGCTTTGTTTTTTTCTAACAAAGATGTGTCCTCTCAAACCTTTCCACCGCGCTTTTATCATTCTGAAGTGACTTCAAATGCGACTATTTTTCATAGTAGTTAATTAAATCGAAGTATAGAGGACATGGTAAATAAGGGAATTCAGAATTTATATATACTTTCTTAATTTCTTCAAAACCTAATATTGGACACCTAAAGTTTCATTTTGTTGCTATGGATATTCCGCTATTGTGGGAACAGCTATTGTAATAAAAATTTCTTCTTTTATTTTCAAATTCTCACCAAAATAAAAGTCACAATTTTAAAATATGTGTAATACATTTAATAATACTGAGAAATAAATAAATGCTATTTACAATAAAATTGCTTTTAAGTATTTTCCTTTTGGAGCCAGCCAGGTCCACTGGAGCTAACTAACTCCATTCCACTCTATGTACACGAACAATTTAATTTAGCTGCTAATTACTTACAACTAATTGTATTCGATTGGGCGCTAAATCGCCTGCTCGGTAAGACTAATGTAATCGTACACTTACGAGACTAGGGTCATCACAATTACAAATACATACGCATATGTATTCAACTTTCTCCCTGCGCGGGTCGAACGGAACTTCGACTTTAATTAAATGAACAATATTAAACTGCAGGTTTTGTTTAGAGTCTGGGGGTCGATTAACCAGAAACATAGGTCCTAGAGTATAAACCTAGTATTATAAATTCGGGTTTTGGTGCAACGGTGTTCGTACTGCTTGTACGTTCATTTTTCGGCTTTGAACTTCGTGCTTTGTTGTGTAAAAATCAGTTACTCTAAATGTCACCAGGAATGCATCATGGCTTTATGTAAATATGTACTGCTTTTCATTTGCGGAGTTTCAAAACATTGTGCTATAAGTATGTATTCCTGCAAGCTTTGTAATGTAGAATGTGGATCCTGTTAGTAAGAGGATAAAACGGAACTTAAATCAGCGGCATGCCGCACTGTCTTGCGAAGTTAATTTCATTGCTCCGAGTTGTTGAAATACGAGTTTTGCATCAGGTAGAGTTTGTCAATGGGGTTGATAACACCTGAGTTAAGATTTAAAGCATCGTGTGAATTGTTCGGGCCGTGCGTCGACTGAAGGTCTAAATTCTGCAAGGACATTGTGTCGGAGGTAGCTTCGTCAAGGTGGTCAAAGTTGCTGCCATCTAAGGATATGTCTGAGCTGCAGAAGCTGTCGTTCGAATTGGCTGGGTAATCTGAAAGGGCGGGGTGATTACATTTGGGCGGCTCTACTAAATCACTCATCTTACCGTCAGGTGAGTAGGGCAGGTTCGGATTAAGCGGCTGGCTGGAGTGAAACGAATTGTCCAGGCCCAGGTAACCGTGTTCGCTGCTGGGCGACTCCTGCTTGATACTCTTCTCATCCTTGTCCTTATCCGAGTTTTTGTCCCCGTCCTGTTTCGCCTTTCGCTGCATCTTTTTCATTTTCGCTCGCTGGTTCTGAAACCACACCTGGACAACTCGCACAGACAGGCCAGTGTCCTTGGCTAGGGCTTCTCGGACTTTTCGGCACGGCTTTGGTGAAAGTTCGAAGGATGCTTTAAATTGCTTTCGCTGTGCTGATGTTAAAATTGTTCGCGGCCTCTTAGGACCTCGTCTTCCATCTCTCGGCCGAACTGTGTCGTCCAGCAAGAGATCGTCGTCACAGTGCTGGGATAAATAGAGTTCTTTTTCAAAGTCATGACGACAGAACAATTGACCACCGCGCATCAAGAATTGCTCGCCTTTTTGTAGCGGTTGGCAGCACACACAGCACACAAAACACGACAGGTGAAATATGTAATGTTGCGGTCGCATAACCATATCATGCGGTTGAATCCTATTGCAGCACCTCGTGCATTTCACACCGAAAATTCTGAAAATAAAAAAGTATTTACACTTTAGTAATAATTAAAGTTATTTCAAAAATTCGAATCACCCTGTCTTCATAATGGTTATGACAAAATATCAAGTCTGGGCAACATAAAATCACTTATATAATTTTATACAAGTATAGTTTTTAGTTAATACCAATATAAAGAAGACTTCACAGCGAACTTGTAAGTAGAAATACATGATTAATATAAATTCAATTTATGAAAGGCCTTTAAACAAGAATTGAGAAAACCAAATCATTAAATTTTATGGGAAATTTTTGTTTATATCCAAAACATTTCTTTTAGTTTTATTTTTTTTAACCAATCGCGATAGATCTATTTTGACTTTGCCATAATTGGAGGTAAAACCATATTTTCGGATTTTTTCTTAAAAAAGCTTTTACGAATAATAAGAATTTGTTTCGTACGATGGTCTTGTTTTAAAACTTTATACAAATTACTTTGGTATGTAATTCTGTATTTCAAAAATATCAGTTAATACAAAATTTTACTTTAGTTTTGTGTGTATATACTAAAAATGTAAAAGTTTGAAAAAATTCATACCACTCACGATAGATAATTAATAGTTCAAAAAAGAACCACACATAATTTGAAGGGAATTGGCTCAGTACTCCTAGAGACATTTTTGGAAGAACTTCTAAATATTTAATTTTAAGAATACTGGGTTTGAAAAAATTAGTTTTTTTTAAACTTATAATTGATTTTTGATTCATTAAAAATAATTATTGTAAGGAGAAGGAGGCGCTCAAAATGTTTTATTTGGTTACTGAAAACAGCAAAATAATAACAAAACCTGTATATACCGTCACTTAGGTGAGATTCAAGCTAAGCAACAAATAATGAAGGGAGTTTCAAAATAAGTACATAGTTTATAAATGAGAATTAGAATTAGTGGTTAATTCTCTCAAAGGTTTTGTTTAAGTCGGTAAAAATTCAGTCAATTAGTTTATAAGGTTTATTTGTCAGAAAGCATAAATCAGGTAAACTAACATGTTACATTTTTTTCGCAGTTAATACAGAAGTCTTGTCACTCAGGAACACAAGAAAGCCATTGGAGGGAGACCTTCGGTAATCTCTTCAGAAGCATGAATTTGTCAATTATGAGATCTTCAGAAACATGAAAATTCATAAGAAAGATTTATGTATTATTATAAACTTAACTGAAAATATTCTTCACATACTACGCTTTGTTTTTGAAAAACATTTACCATAAATATTTTTATTGCATTGAGCATAGCATCTCTATTGCATGTTGCTTGATCTTGGCAATTCTTTCGAACGTTGTAGTAACGAATTTTTAATATTTGGTTCTATATAAGTTGCGTCTTATTCTTTATCTGATTGCCTTTCCCTTATTTCGATTAAGTTTTTTAACAAACGACAGTTTTTTTGGTTTACCCCTATGTCATTAGATGCATTCGATGTAAAATAAATACCTATTGAAATATCTTTTACAAATTGATATAGAAAGTAGTTTAGTGGATTACATTTTTGTTACAAAAATTTAAATTTATTGTTTCACTAAAAATGCTCTGTTCGTATATGATGTACAAGGTTTCGTAAAGGTTTGAACAAGGATATGTCAATCGATTCTAATACATGATCTTGTGATCAACGTTCAGAACTCCGAATGTTAAGAAAGCAAACAGAATATCCCGGTTAAAATTATGTAGAAGTTACTATGTTTTAGATAATAAAAGTTTCGTTGCTTTTTTTTGGTTTGTATACGATTTTCTGAAGGAAGGAAGAATTTTACTCAAAAGAGATATGTCAGACTTTATGAGCTTCAGCTTTAAATCTTTATCCGGAGCAAAGGAAAAACATTCATTGTTTTTTTTGTTTTTTTGTACAAAAACTCCTATCAGTTGGGAAAAATCTCCCGGGCATCAACACTCTCTAGCGAAATATTAAAACCCCCCGAGGATCTGCGTCGGTATCTCTAATTTTTATTTCTTTTTTCCTTATCAAAATAAAAAGGAACCTCCAGAAAAATCGTGTGTATTAAGGACACACAAAGCCGTCCCCCGAGCGGCGTGCTCGCATATATTCGGTGGCATAGGATATCATAGCATAGCTATGTACGGCAGGATATCGGCATATGCTAAGCTTGCTCATCCGTACGTATATCCCCGGCATTATATGGTTTGATGCCTGCTCTGAATTGACTTTATCCTCCTGGGGAGCATTTTTTTCGGCGCTTTCTTCTCATCAACTTTTGTGTTCGTACATTTCTTGGAATTTTCATCTTTCAGTAGTCCTTGACGATGTATCATTTCGGCATCTTCATTGCCATCCCTTCAGGCAGGATAACACGAAAAAAAGACGACGAAAGATCTCGTAGTCAGAGGACGGTCGGCTTTTTGGATTCCTTGCGAATGCACGCGCACAATAGTCGAAAGAATTTCGTAGGCAACTCAGGCTTCAATATGCGCCTTTTTGGAGGTGGAATTATTAAATCAAGGAGAGTTCCCGTGTACGGATTTAAACGTAGAGAAAGGCATGCCCCATTTTAATTTCGTTTCCAACGAGTATCCTCCAGACGTGGAATTTTTCTGATAGGAACTTCTGCCTTTGATACTACGACTTTTACTTTATTAGAAAATAAATGTACTGTACTCCACTAAAAAGCTTGCGCGACATTTAGGATAACACATATTAAATAATTAGTCAGCAAAAAGCAAAATTAAAATAAGAATTAAACAAACGCTAAGTATTTTCAAATATTTTTATATATGAAACAGTTTATTTGATAAATGAACAAACAAACGCAGCCCTTACTCTTAACCATTGAAATATTCGTCAATTTTTTATATATTATTTATTGTATTGTTAAAAATCCTATACCATATAATATTAAACCATAAAATTGTAACCACTATAAAAATCAAGATTTTTTAACGACGATAACATATTTAAAGTATAAAATGAAATGGGTTTTGAAAAAACTTTTTAATATTAATGCAGTACCCATCTATTCTTTAAACTTAAGATTTCGTCCACCCGCCATAACTTTCTAAATTCTCATAACTTTCTTTAAGTATTTTTAATAATTTTGTATTTTTTTAGAAGGATTGTCCCTCAAAATTGTTCGGTTTTAGGATAATTTAAACATTCTCATTTAGTTCAAAATTCATATGGAATTAGATGGCCAAATATATTTTTTGCACACATAAAGTTTTCCTCGCGCACGTTATTTTCCGTAAAAAATGTATGTATTTATATTTTCCCTTACTCGAAAACGAATGTTATGGGAAGACCAACTTTACAATTTTTCAATATTTACGTCCGTTCATGCGATACTTTTTATTTACCTCTGTAATTAAGTAGAGCTATTTGCGTTTTTGGTGGATCTAGATGTTTACACTTTAATTTTTAGCATATTTACATAAAATATACTCATAAAATCCACATGAAACAATTTGGGTTTTTGTGAAATTTAAAATTTTTAAAGTTTTTAGTATAATGTGCTATCACTGTAAACAAGTATATGACCATCGAAAAGTGGGTGATATATTGATTACAAAATTTGCAGTGGACAAAAAGTTGGCCAAAGATCAAAGATCTACATATGTATCATAAAAGGAAAAGTTTGTGCATATCTTTTCTTCAAGAAAGCGCTCAACTTAATATTGGAATTTTTTTAAATCTGAATAACGTAATTTCTGCAACGAAAGGAGCATTCGAAAGCCTTCAATTATTTTTTCGTTAAAGTGTTTAGAAAAATCCAATCGAATTATTTTGATGTGCGAACGACTTATTAATCTCTTCGAACAAAAAATTAGTGAAATCAAAGGTTATTGAAATGAATTTATGAGAACTTTTAAACAAAAAAGGCTTTCGTAAGCTGGTTGTGGTACGTTGCGATTCTTATAAAATTGCAATATTCGCAATAATGATGATGATTTTTTACAATAAATTTAATTGTATATCTTGATATACTACATATAAACTTTTAAACTCCAGATATACTTTTAATTTGTAATCAAGTTTTTTTATTTGAAAATTAGATTTAGTAACTTTTGAGCTACTTTAGTTTAATTTAAATTCATTCTAATCTTACAAACTACATATGTATGTCGTTGATGTGTATTGATTTTGAGGCCCATTAGATGAATAAAAGGCCATAATATCAATTTTTTGAAAATATCTTGTCATTTTTCTTGTGGGAGCAACAACCTGGAGTCATGCACTTAAATATTGGCGATATTTTACTAATAAATGATAAAACATCTGTCATAAAAATGGATATGTTTAACAAACAAAAACTGCGGGGCAGAATACTATTAAAGTTTAAACTTGCATATCTACTTAATTGTTTTAGCACTTGAAATATATATTTCATAATTGGAATTAATCCCAATATATATGCATGTATGTAACGTAGAAACCGTGTTTGTGAGGAAATACATATGATTTTTAGATTTCCGCACTATCCGTACCACAATGAAATATTTCCTGTACCTAAAGATTAAAAGTGGCCGATAGGGACATAGTTTAAAATGGGTCATTTTGAACATTTCAAATAATTGTTGATTTATTTTATTGTGTCTCCGTTGAAGAAATATCATCAAAAACGCACGATAATGGTATAGTTTCACCTTCAATTTTTTATATACAAAATATCATGATGGACAATGAAAATATATTAATCATCACGCATTTTTCCAAATGACCACGCCAGACACGCATAATATGCATTATAAAAATGGGCTTTTTCACGAATCTGTACATTTAAATATTTCTACTACTAGAGTAGGTACTTTAAAATGTAGGGATCAAGACTATACTCATATATGCATAAAAGCCTAAAATACGAAATGAGCTCATTATGTGAATTATTTCAAATGTTTAGTCTGAATTATGGCATGCCTACATAGCAAATTATGTGGTTTTTTATATACCAAGTAAAATTACGATTTGAAAAGGGAAACATTAAAAAAAGTTAAACCGAAATCAATGTTTGTGAAAATCCTCATGCATAATTTTCTGATGTTAACCGAAAAATACCCTTGTCACGTGGGTATTTTTAAGGGATAAAAAGAAAGTAAACTGTTTTTGTGATTGTCTTAAAAACTGTCAACTTTTCAAATTTGTCCTACTACATAAGATTTAAATTTATTTAAAAATAGATTCTAAGGGACTGACAATGCAAAAGTATACAAAATGTAGCAGACGGCAGGGAACTGACAAATTTAGTGAAAAAACGAAATATCTTCGCAACATTTGGGAATGTCACAGTGTTTTAGAGTCATTAAATTTGTAGGAAAATAACAAATAAAGACAAAAGCATACAAAAGAGAAAACTCATAATTATGCAATTAAGAATTACTTTTCAAGAGTGTGATCTTTTGACTGGCATGCGACCAGGCGAATTGATTAAATATTGGGTCCTATTTGTTGGCTTGAAATGGTCGGTTTTTTGTCCGATACACTTTTGGACAATTGTGCACTTCATAAATTGGAATAAATTTAGCTGGATTTTTAAATCTTTATGTCGCACAACGAAAAGATGGGGCGAAGGGATTTAATAATTTAAATTATTTAAAATTGAAAATATATAATATTTTGCTTGATTGCTAGGCAAAATCGGTTTGAAGTGAAACATGACTTCACTTATCTTTCGTTTTTGCTAGAGTGGAGTCAATTCCGCTTTTGTTTAAAAACTTCGACTCTGATATACCAACAAAACGCTTGCAAAAATTGAATATACATTTTTCAATTCCAACTAATAGAATTTGAATGCTAAATGGGTAATGACAATAATTTAGGAGTCTGCTTTATTTGGAGTTAGGTTAAAAAGTCCCCTACGTTTCATCATACAGGATCATTTTTGTTGAAAATGTTTGTCCCTATCTCACCTTTAGTTTTACGCATTTCTTACAAGAGGCTGGCTCCCTGTATTAGAGGAGTTGGTACAAAAAAAAATCGATCGATGTGACCAATCAAGGATTTAAAGTATGTAGACTGATAGAAGGGCATGTATGTGTCAAAGTTCTGCTTAATTAAGAGATTTACACTAGGACACGTTGGTGTCGAAGTGTAGAAAAACTCACCTATCGTAATCCATTTTACAGTAAAGCTTTGTGTTCCTAACGTAGCAAGTGTGACTAAGTTGGACGCCGCAGTAGCAGCAGGAGAGACACTGCTCGTGCCAGCTAGCGTCGGCAACTTTCATTAGATATCGATCCTGGATTTTCTGTCCGCATCCCTCGCAAATTTCGTAGTTCTTCTCGCACTTGATGGTTCCAACCTCTGTAAGTGAAATAAGAAAAAATTGCAATTCAGTCGAATTCAACTAAAAACCACCACCCAAGCAGGAGGTCCAAGAGACCGGCCACCCAATAACTGTGCAAGAAATGTGACTGACATTATATAGTATACTTATTTATACTATATATTGCGTATATACCGCCGCCACCCGGCGTGCAAGCCGAGGTCAAAGCTTTTGCCCACAGATGGTCCAGTATTGTCGACAGCGGAAATGTAGCGACCCATAAAACGCGGCGAGTGTAATTTATGGCGTTTTGCGGATGAGATAGCGCTTTTTTGTCGAGTCCATCTTCAGATAAGAGAAGACACTTTTGGGGCTGGGGGTTTTATCGTATCCGAACAATGTGCGATCCTAGATAAACCAAGAGCGGCGGCAATATATCCCCCTGATTGTCGACGAGTGATAAAATAATTGATTTATAAGTTATTTACCCTCCCTGCGTTGCTTCTACATCGCGACTCGTTGCGAATTAATGAGCTCTCAACACTGATAAGCGTACAGGTTGAAAAAGTTTTCCTCCTTATCTTCTAAATAGTATGAAAAAGGCTTAACACTGTTCTACACGATTCGCGATATGTACGTATATCGTTATAAATTAACGCTATGTAAAACAGTTAAACTACTATTATCTATTCTTAAATTCCTTATATTTATTATTTAGTTAGATCACCTGTTTGACAAGGCAGGTGCTTCGAAATCAAAATTTTATTTATCATCATCGATACAAAATATGTATATTTCTATATTATTTCGTTTTAGCACAATTCAATAGTTATGATTATAGAAAATGATGCATTCGGGTAAAACAAATTTTTGTTTGCTTTCTTCAGCAAATAGGGTTGGTGTTCTAAACTGGTTTGTGCTAATAGTTACGTACATATCTATTAATATCTGCATAAAAATATCTAGAGGTTGAATATGTAATTTTCTTGCCTTTTCTTCGTCGAATTTATTTTATTATCACTAAAAAAAGCCAATTTTAGTTTTTCAAGCTCTGCTTTTCCTACGTACAGGTTTAATACATCCGATAGCCATTATTTAGAAAAACTTCTCTCAACTGTTACGTTTGTAGCAGGATATACTGTGGTAATTGATAACTTCTGAGAGATTGAAGTGGAAAATTATTATAATTAATAACAGAATCTTTAGACGAAGACACTACATACATATCTATGAACAGCACTTTTAGGGATATCCGAATGCAAAAGGTACAAAAGAGTAATATCATCGAAATACATAAATGTCAATCGCATCAAATGAAAATTATAATTAATACAGGTTTCTAACGTTAAAAACACTGAGATCCTTTAAAGAGTTAGAGGCATCCAGCTTTTTGAAAAAGGCGTTTTATTTTATTTTCAAGTACTTAAACTATGTATTTCATTTTAAAAATAGTTGATTAACAATCACTTGAAGATACCCAAATGAAATTTATAAAGCATATTTTAGGTTTTAAATATTAAAGCGTAACTGAGTTTCTATAATATTTTAAAGTTTATAAATACGTACACTTTCAGAATTCCGCATATTGAACAAAGGCAATGAGAAGAAAAAAAGGGAGGTTAAGCACTACACAACGTATTGCTTCAAACAGTTTGTTTTATGTAATGAGCATAGATAAATACCTAACAAGCTCGGAGAGACACAGGAATTCAATATTTGTATAATAGTATAATAGTACTTGATTAATAATTAGTTTCCAAATTGTTCTGAAGTTGACTTTAAATGTAGTGTAAATATTAGTTGGAGCATAAATATTTTCACACACCTCTCTGGTCTGCTCCTAAACTTATGTAGTGTTTTTTAATTCCACGAAGAAGAGGCTCGTTGCAGTTGTTGTAGTCATAAAAGAATTGTTATTTCATCTATGAATATCTAAAAGTATGTATTAGAAATATTCTATTCAACTGTGCTCCAATATTTTTTCACAATTATGAATTTACAGAAAATTACCTTATTATGCTCTTATTTTTGAAAGGCAATGAAAGTCTATTTTTGATACTTTTAATGTATTTTTTTAATGGTTTTTTGTTGCAAATTTTTAATCTTTTTCTTCAAATTTAAAATATCTTAGCATAGGTATCTTTTACCCTTTTTCCATATAATAAGAATAGCCCTTTTATTTCATTTAATTTTTTAATTTTTGCCGGCTTATATCAAAACAACATTAAAACTTAAGACGATAAATTACATATCGAAATATCGATAAAGCATTCAACAGCGGCTTTTTACTGTTAAATGAACACTGTATTCATTGAACAATGACGTAATTAGGGGCAAGGATCGTGCGATGTTAGAGTTTGAACTTTGATGCCCTAACCAGTATAGCTATAGTAGGCCATCGGATACCTTCGAGATTCAACATGGGTAAACACATAAGGAATAACTTTAAAACTTAAAAAATATAATACGTAGGGTTTTAGAAAAGATATATGTACATATTAATACAGAACTATGAAACCGTTTAGAAACTATATAAAACAATTATACTGATATTGAAATATCACTTTTGCGGGACAAAAGAAGTTTGAACATTAACGCAGTAGTTTGCAATATTTCCTTGTCCATCAATCAGAACAAAAGCTTTGAATTGTACTATATAGAAAATTTCCGAGAGCCTTATTCCTTCGGGAAGTCTATCTTAAACCCAACAGTCTCCTTGAATCACGCAGAGGGCTGGTATTGGGGCTGCCGGGCGGCTGTGCATACCTATACGCCCCCGCCAGGTTTATGTGGGTGTCATTCATATCAATACTCAGAAGCAACACATTTCAGAGATAACAAGGACCCCATCGCAGATCTTTTCATTCTTCCGCATCCAGCTGAATGGCTAAGTTCGTGCCCGGCTCGGTGGTGGCAACAAAAGAGGACCGAAGTTTAGCACCAAATCAAAAGGGGAAGCACAAAAGTTGGGCGATTTTTTCATGGATCCGGTGGGGGAAATTTTATCGATTTTTCCGGATAATAAAAAATCCACCACAGCGCTGAACGATTAATATACATATAAATACGTCCTGGGATGGATGCCCTTTTATCTTTTCAGTTTTTCGATTTTTTTGTTCTTCTTTTCGGTATTATCATATCGAAACACTGCCAGTCTCTGTACAGAATGATTAAGTTCGACATTTTTTATTATATAATTTTTAGCCGGTTTTCTTTTTCCACCAGCCGCTGTTCCATTCCACCGTTTATTGCTTTTTAAAACTTTATAGTAAAAATGCAACTCGATATTTTGTTTTGGAAAACATGGGCGAATTTCTGTTAAGTAACGCTCTAAAATGGAAAAGTGAAGCTGTGTCGTCTTTAAAAAATTCATTTAAATTTGAACTTTAAATGACGTAAAATTTAAAGGGAGGATATTGGGGAACTTTTCTGCGAATTAAGCAGAATTTTAATATTAGCTATTTTTCATGTTTATCATATCATCTACTTTGTCAGAAAAACAAGATTTAACTAATTACCAATAATAATTACACATTATACATATGTTGTATACTTGTTACTATACTATAGAATAATTTGGATATAAGTAACCTGTCGAACTTCAATTTCTTTCGACCGGTAATGTTTGTATGATTTTGAAGAATAGAATATGAAGGTAAGATTAGAATAACGTTAATTTTTATATTCCATTCTTTCGCCCGTTTGGAAAAAGTAAAAACGATTTTCTTTAAAACATTGGTTTGCTCAGAACTTCGTTCGATTTGTTTCATAGATATTTCGAAAACTGAAAATATTTTGTTTTATAAGAGCTCATACAATTTGTTGTATTACTAAAATTGTAATTCTGTATAACAACTTTTAAGTTATTTTATTCTAATGATTGGAAGTAGATAATACTAAGAGACTAACGAACAAGCTTCCGATAATAATTTCATTTCAGACAACTAGAATATTAATAAATATTATTATTGTCATGAATTAACTATTCTTTAACCGGTCTGTTTGTTCTAATTAGTGCAGTAATTATTGAAGAAATAATTATAAAGTTTAAATAAATTTCCTTGCAATTAAAAAAAAACAATTATTATTACACATATGTACATATGTACGAGTACCTATGCATAAAACTTTTCTGAAGTAAGTTTAAGAAAATGACTTAAAGTGTAAATTATTTCAAAATCTTCGAAATGCCAATTTAAGGATACGGGAAAATGTATTCGCTGTACCAGAAGTACATGTTAAATTCTGTACAAATTTAGTACAATTATCTTTAGATTTGAATAAAAGTTAAGTTTTAACATCAAATTTCAAGTTTAGTGGCCTAGACAATGGGAAGAGATAAACATATGTATGTACATAAGTATATGCACATTTGTATTTAAATCTTTTCGCGGGTTTGGGTTCTATATATAAAATTAAATTAAATATGTACATATAATAGTCCATAAGAAGTACGTCTATATGTGTACATATTTACATATATGTATAGATGTATAAAATATAAGGCATTTAAAGTATTATTTAACTTTTAGACGAGTGGCTACCAGCCACTGAAATGTTTATTGTACGCAAGCTACTTATTATTATCATTTTAAAAAATATCTTCTTTTCTGAAATATAATGCTGAATAAGACTAAAACTTAAAAACTCTCTGAAAATCGAAAAATTATTATATTTATTAAAAGATCCGTACATTTTGTAATTTTTAATTTGAAAATATAAAATTTGCCTTTACAATTGAAACAAAACACTTTAAACAAAAGGATTGTTTGGTTGTGTTTATTTTGACTGTGGGCCATAGAATCAGGTTTACTCATTAAAAACTAAATAAATTTCATTAAAAAAATGAAGAAATAATACATACAAATTAAAATATCAGATTTAAAAATTAAACATTGGTGAAATTAATAAATTAATATTTTTTTTTCATATTAAATTGTGAAAGACCATAAGAGATATGTATGCTTGGCCCTATATTTTTTTTCTAATCAAAATATTTCAAAATGATTGGAGACGCCGGATAGGGCATTAGAAAATCTAAAAAATAGAATAGTTTGGGAGATAAAGTAGATTGAAAATACTGTAGAATCAGCTTGACCTCGGGTGCGATGTAAGTTCTACATGGCGATCTTACTCGCAGTATTAAATGAAACTTTATTTTTTTTATGCATACGAACAATATTGCCAGGGGTATTTGAAGTATCGTTATTTAAATCTTTGAAATAAATAACGTTATTATGGGAATGAAAAAGTTTTACTTTACATGTATTTTCGGTATATACATATATACATATAAAATTATTAACAGGAGTTTTGCTTCGATAACTTTGTTATGATAGAGATTTTATAATTCTTTCTTATAGAATTAAAAACTTATTAAAGAATGTAAGGAAATAAGGACCATGAAATCATTGTTTTGATGAAATTATTCAGCAAAAGTTCAAAATGATTTTAAAAGTTACCATAAGTTTTCCGATATAATACTGCCAATTTGAATTTCTCGCATTTCTAGCGACTCAAGTAAACATGGAAAAATCTAAAAACGTTATCTTTTCGGATAATTAAATTTAATAAATAACATTGATTAATAAAATAATCCAATAAGAATCACTTTTGTGTTGTCGGTAATGTAATATTTTAGAATCAAAATAACATAATAATCCAGTGTATAGGTATAATATGTAGATGGTTCAATGTAAAATAGTCTTTTGATGAATGATAAATAGTTGGTATTATCTACTTAATAACCAATATTAAATTTGGTCAGAAAATATTTAATTCAACCGTAACAAGTAGATATTAAAAGTTTTTAGAGAAATAAAAATCAGCAACATTTGATTTGCCGAAGTCAATAACCTTTTCTCAAAACTAAGAAAATGATTAGTTCCTCTTGCACGGGTGATCTTCTAAATTAACGACAGCAAAGCGGTCCAGAAATAAAAGCCCGAAACTTGCTGTTCCAAAGGACATTCCTCGGGGCATTTATGGAATAGTTTTAGCTGTGCCAAATCAGTACATAGATTCTTCACGGGATGCGTAGTACTAGCCGATAATTCACACACTGAACAACCCCACCTCTGGCACCACCCACGTATAGGGCAGTTCAAACTGAAGGCGGCCAGCGCGGCAACTCACGAGAAGCTGGACTTATGAAGACGCTAACCTCGTTTTCATTGCAGTTCAGGTGAGTGCGGGGGTCACGGGGGCCATGGAGCAGGCGATAAGGCGCCCGTGCCAGACCAGGTAAAGAAGGCGAGTTCTCCTTTAACTCGGATATCGATCGGGCCTGGAATCTATTTACACCTCTACAGGAGTACAGTAAAGGTGTATATAAACCGGAAGGATTTGGTCTATTTGCGGAAGGACACATCAACCATCCGAATTGGGCCCCAAGCATTTAGAGATTTTTGTTTTTTTTTTCAAAAGCCGTACCCGTTCGTCCGTTGCAATCCATCGACTTCGACAGAGGTCCTTCAAGCTGGGTGGCCTGCATTAGTCCGTTGCTCATATTCGTGGGTACGGGGTAGAATTCCAACATGATGGGGCCTAATCGCGGCGTAACCGCTATGTCCGGAAATCGACAAACTGTGCACGTGCTTCACCACCAGCCAAAATTCTTGTTTGTGTCACTCACTTGGCGAAACGTGCCACCAAATTCAATCACTCACGCGGGTCCACGTTGCTGGCGACATCGCTCGCTGTGCGGACGCACTTCTATTTTTGGGAGGGTAAACAAAATTCGAGACTATCAACGCCGAGAACGCGAAATTTAGCAGAAACCGATGCCGTCGGCCGTCCGACTGCCGCTAACGTCAGATCGCATGTGTCCGGCTGATTGAAAATAAACGGCGACTGTAACCTTTCGTCAGATTCGCGAGCGGCGGATAAGCGCCGAGCCCTGTGCCCTTATCCAACCGAATTGTCGATAAAGGTGCTTAAGTCGCACTGGTGTGCGTGCGAGGAGCCATCGGTGCGTAAAGAGGTGGGCAACTCGCCGAATGGCAGGCAGTCTCTGTTGTGTTTACGGTCGTCGGCCGCACGGCGCATGAACATATCGATTACACCCCTCGAAGTCACTGAAGCGAGACAAACGCATCCGGCGGAGCCACGCCCACCGCCGCTGATTCGCGGAACTTCCCCTTGCCAGGTCTCCATTTTTGAAGAGAGCGGACCTCGTTGAGGGCAGGTTTCCTCCCCCGTCGGGCAAAACCCTGCGCGAACGGTATTCGTTTCACGGGATAACTGTGCGCGAACCCTCAAGAAGGGATCCGCTCCATTTTTATCTCCGCGGTAAATGCTCGATTTAACGGAGCTTGCGTGCACCTCCAAGTAACGGGAGACCGTTATTGCCTAACTGGTGGTAGTGAGATGAGATTATTTCCTGAGGCGCCGCATCGTTTGAAGTCGCGTTTTTATCCGCCTTGCAAGGAGCAAACTGAAGTCTTCATTTTTGTCAACTTTCTTGCCACTCTTTGGGGCATGTTGGCCATTTTACCCCCTCGTTCCAAATGATTCGAACACTTCGAGCATTTCCCATATTTTGTACAATTTTTCCTGTTTGCTCTAATTTAGAAAATTGGTTATTCGTAATTCGAATTTGAGCTTCTGATCAAATTCGTCTATTAAACCTTCAAACCTCTAAAACTGTCGATTCATCCAATTTTAAAGTTCGCTAAAGTAATATTGTTGTATCTCAGGCACGGCCAGACCACGGTTATTGTAAATTCATGCGACCCCTCTATTTGGAGTCCTTTCATTTCATTCCGGGCATGTTCATAAATCATTGTAGTACACCTTTATCTGCATGTGTGAAGAATTAGCTAAAAGTATAATGTACATAAATATATACATACAAACATACCCCGACCCTTTGATTTATACCGCTTTGAAAGTTAAACCAAACGTAAAAATTTGTTTTGATTATTTTACACACAATGTACTTATATACACATGTATATATATGCTGAACGCACTCATTTAAAAAAAACAGAATTTGCCTGTTTTCGAAAAGAAGAATCGTAGGTTTCAAAAGCCGTGACGACGACAAAAGCATGTTTTAAACACGTGAGGGAGTATCTAATAACCACGTTCAATTACATATGTAGTAAATAATACATCGTTTAATGTCACTTAACATTTAACAAACTAGGGTGTTTTTATAAATATACGAAAGCCGTTTTTCAAGATTACATTTAAATATGTATATATTTCGAAGAGTTATGAGTTATTTAATTAGAAAACTCATTTTCGATCTCAACAAACATATAAAAAACGTCATATCAGTTACATTTTTTAGAGCATCCCCATTTGTATTCCCTTAGATAATTGAAAAAAACACCTTTTCTAAAAGAGTTTCAAAAGTTAATCGATCAAATATTGAATTTTTTATGTTGCGCACAAGTCTGAGAATATCAGTTTTTATGTGTACATGTTTAATAAATTCTTAACCCTGATTATGGTTTAGTAAATGAAAAACTAACTAATTATCCACCATTTACTTAATTCATGCACCATAAATTCCACTCAAAATGACGAAATAAATAATGAAATTGAACGCCGTCGTAATTACTCTATCCTATTTTGTTTAGATAACGTGGTTTTGTATATCATTTGCTTTGTTTTTTTCACATGGAAATTCTGCGATGGATTGATATTTATGAGCAGTTATCAAATATTTATTAATTTCATAAATCAAATTTGATTGCCACAATTTAGTTCAAAAATTTGTTCGCTTAAAAATTTGAAGTCTGAGTGAATAAAAATTACGCAATTGATTACCTACACTTATTGCAAGTTACAATTCAATGAAAAATGTCTTAACTAATCTGATTCGGATCCGATTGTGAAAAAGAAACAACAATTATAATGAAAAATATTAAAAAATAATGTTTGAAAATAACACGGTTTCTTAAATATGTATTTGAAAATTACACAAACATATAGCATAAATTTTAATATGCATACCTATACATACTGTAACTTGGCTCAACTAAAAAAAATGATAGTTCAACCATTTTCATAAAATATGAAATAGTTTGAAATTTTAAGAAGTGCCTCACATTTCTACTGTAAAATATGAAATATCTCAAACTTAAATATGCACTTTAGATCCTAAATGCTATTCAAGAACCTCCGATAAAAAACCATCTCCATCATGCGGATTATTTCCATTTATGTTATGTTACACATAGTATTCCGTTAGAAGATTTGTTAACTGATCCTTGTATATCATTGTGTCTTTTTATTTTGTGTAGACTTTAATTTGATAATACAACTTGTGACGTGCTACTATGGTTACTATTGAATTACGAAAAATACCTAGTACGTACGTAATGTATTTTTCTAAATCTACAGTGACTTTCCTCTCAATATACTGATTTACGTCCTGAAATCCATTTTTGCAAATCATATATACAAACTATTTTCACATTCATCCGACAAATTTTCAGGTTTATTCAGATTAACAGATTTTGAAAATGTTCAATTTACAATTATTCTATAGAAAACTATGGTTCTTACTAAAATTAAAAACATTATAAGCTTACCTTGGAGAAAACAATTGAAATCCCCTGACGCTACCGTACATTGCTGGTTATTTAGGGCTTTAAAACTAGGTGCCCTTTTCCCCAAAAAAACAAAATATTTGTATTAAAATGAAACTTACCTAGTTAATTTAATTCTCTGATTCAAAGGAATGACATAATGTTTGGACTTTCTAAAGTAAGTGCAAAAGTAGAATCGCTTCATAAATTCTGAAGCACTAAATAGTTGAAAATAAGTTTGAAAATATCGTATCATTTAACCACATATTTAAGTTCATACCAAAATTCAGCTATATGTAATGCATGCGAATTATGATTAAAAATTAAACTTTGGCGACTTCAAACTATATTTTATTAAATTTGTTATTATTATTAACTAAATTAGAGTTAGAATAACGCAACCATCTTAATCTGGGAAGATGTTTCGAACAGTCCAATTTAATCATTGAAAAGTTGAGAAGCCAGGTTTTCAAGTATGTAATTAGCTATAGTGTCTAAATTTTAGCTACAGCACAAACTACGTAGGTCCCTAATTGGAATTTTTTCCAAGATTAATCAATTGTTTCACTGGAGTTTGAGAAGGACTTCAATTTTGGAATTTAAATCTAGATCAGGTTACCCTACGCAGAGCAGCCTTAACTTTTTATGGATTCATGGAAAGGCTCGAAAGTATTCTAAATAAATTTGGTCCGCATTTGTAAAAATTAATCATATCACGGGAGAAGGCAGTTAAACAAATCGAGACCGGGGACCGAAATGAAAAACAGAAGGAAGCGTTCGCAAAGTCATTTATCAATAGGAGAAAAACTCAATTGGGACTGGGCACGGGCACCCAAAGAAAATTTCAAATGGAGGAAAAATAAGCTCCAGACGTGAGAAATGTAACACTGGAGGAGTATTTTATTTTTTTATTTTCCGCTGAAAAAGTTTTAATTAAATATCGTAGAGCTGGTGTAGCATCGTCACAGTTCTTGGATGGCTTTAACCTTCGAAACACCCATGGACCCATCAATATGCGCAGAAAAATTGCGGAGGAAATTTTCATGGATCAACTTTCTTAGTAGGGATTAGTCCCTTTTCCTCTGTGAATGATAAGAAGGAGTTTGAACACAGCAAATCCCTCGTTTCGTCGGAATCCTTTAGGTAAGCAGGAATTAATCCTTCTTTGGCATTCGTTCACTCGGGAAAGCTCTCGGGAGCAGACGACGGGGGATGATTAAGCCCCATCCGGCTCACTGACTTTTGTGCTTGTCGTGGGCATCCGAACATGTCCCCTTATAGAGCCGTTTATAAAACTCTGATGGATGCTGAATAGCAGGACCACCTGCTGTGATTGCACGGGCATTCCCGCCCTGTCCGTTTTGCGCACGACTCAGCCATTAGGTAAGCATCGTGTCGGGGTTAATTATTTCGCAGCAATGCGTGGGCGGCCGAATAAGGAACCTAAATTACCTAATAAAAGATATTCCGAGAACTTAGCCGCTTATAGATGTCATCTGAGTTGTCTTCGAGGAGCAGAAGTTGGCGCTATTTTTGGGCGCGCCCGGGCTCTTCTCAAGTCGTCCTCACGTGCAGCTCGTCAAATAGTGAAGAGACATCGAGTACACCACCAGGAGGATATGGAAACCTTCAGGACTCCAAATCTGCAGCACCCGCTGCGAGCATTTTTCTAGGACTCTTATAGCACAGCTGGACGAGCAGCGAGCCTATCCAAGGAGCATCGGCTGACCCGCGCCGGAACCCATTCCCTGCACCTTTAATATTTCATCCCTTGTTGGGCGATGTCTTTTTGACTCTCGAGTGGATAAACAAGAACGCACTGAAAGGGCTAATTTTAGGTTACCCCTGTGCGGTGATAAAGGATTTACGCTGCCGTAAACTAATTTTGCAGATGTTTAAAAAAAGCCCCTTCCCAGCGCGGGGCTTCCCTATTTATTTATTTTTAGTGGATGGGTCATTAGTCGTTTTACATGCACATTTGTCGAGATCGCATAGCTTTGAGGTTTCACCGGTGACACTTCTAGACATTTTGTCCGCGTGTGTTATTTTAAGTTAATTAATTTATATGAAATTTATTAAAATGTGGTTAGGGAAAAACAATTTTTGAAACATGCACAAGGTACATGTATATTTAGGTATAATGTTTCAGTCTTTAAAATATAATCAATAGTTAATATATATATATATATATATATATATATAATCTAGTTAACTTTACTACTTAATTGACAACGCCGTGAATGTATTTATATGATCCACAAAAAACCAAAACCAATAAGGACGATAATATTACTTGTTTGATTATACTTAATAAAACGTCCTTTACCGATTCTTAAACAATTAGTTACCTACATATAACTGTGAAAGAAATTCATATAGATTGAAAATTTTTTGATTTGTCCACATTAGTGATCTCTCGTAAACCAATAACTAAGCTAAAAACGTTTTCAAATTCAAGTCAACTAAGTAATTTATTTCTGTATTTAGATTGAAAAAACATTTAAAAAATAAATTTAAAGCAATATATGTACATACATAAAAAATAAAATTATTAATGTTAACCGTTGCGCTCAGTGGTCTATCGATAATACAGTATAAATGTTAATATAAAAGGGATCCTAAAATACGGAGAAAATTGTTTACGTTATAATTAATTAATG
This sequence comes from Tolmerus cingulatus, assembly GCA_959613345.1. Lineage (NCBI taxonomy): Eukaryota > Metazoa > Arthropoda > Insecta > Diptera > Asilidae > Tolmerus > Tolmerus cingulatus. The sequence continues at coordinate 47,038,899 of OY390707.1, forward strand.
ATCATAAGATCAATTTTCTGCATTAGCAAAAACAAAGTCTTAATGTTAACCCCACCGAAAATGGAATTTATTTGCATGAATGATAAGCTAACAATAGTTTGTATAGTGAAATGAATTTCGGGTTCTAGCACTAAATTATGTGATTTATGTTATGTATGTATACTTATAAGGCTGAATAGGAATACATAAATAAATTGAATTCGTAAAAAGAAAGTAATCGAACTATACCGCACCTGGTGGAATTAATGAATTGAGTTGTCCAAGGATTTAAGAGAAATGGAATAGTATTCCACAAAAAATAATTAAAGCAATTTATATGATAGTCAAAGATAATACAGATGCGTCCTAAGAAAGTGAGTGCAAATCAATCCAGTACATCATTTTTCTCGTCAAATGTATGTATGTATATAGGGAATTGTGGTACTATATCTACTTATACTCTACTCTAGTTTATTTTCGCATTGCCTTATTTTTCTGTGTTCGTTACATATTTTAATAGTTTACAAATCCAATCCTTTACAGGCACAAGTTTGCAGCATTCGGACTGAGTATAGTTGAATGTTCCTTACTCTTCCAGAATCTTCTCGTAATTAGGCAACAAAGTAATCGAAATTCATTGCGATTTTAAGCATTTCCTGAATCACTCTGTAACTGTCTTATTATTGTCGCCATCAGGCATTCAAAAGAAAAAAATTATCTATTTTCAGAAACTCCTTTAAAAATTACAACAAACTGGAAGAAAGATATATTAAGAATCTAATCAATCAATTAGTACATAGTTTGATTACTTTTTTGTTTTGTTCCAGTCTTTTAAAGAAAAATTAATTATTTTTTTTACAACAAAATTTTAAAGTAATTCATGTTCACTACAAAACAACTAATTTTATTTCTCTTTGCTTCGATGATGACCTTTCGTTTTTAATTTCATCAATTGCCGCATCCATTTTGATCTTTGATGAAAAATTGTAAGAATAATTTAGGTCATATGTATTTATAAGCAGACGTAAATGTGTAGGTAGCTAATCACTAAGTTAAACTTTCAATATTGTTTTATTTTTAAGAGGTTTTTTCTATTGAGTTTTAAACACCCTTAATTTTAATTTTTTATTTTGAAATTTTTCGTATTACTCATTAAATCAACTGGCTTAAAAACAAATCATTGTATTTTATCTTCAAGGATATTATACGTTAATTAACCTAACTTTAGTTTACCTATTAGATGCAATTACGATATATGAAAATAGATTTCAAGTTTAGAACTAAAACTTCGACTACTGCTAAAGTTAAATAAAGTGAAATATGAACAATAAAATATTTATTTTCATAGATTACGTTACTCGTGCTTATAGCGAACGAAATATATTTGCTTCTATAGTATGTATGTGTAATGTGAAGAATATTTTTATTTATTTTATATGAAAATCATTATTTTCTCTTCGTGTTTCATTTAGTTACAAGCTGTTAAATACGATGGGATTATTGTGTTTCATATATTACAAAAAATCTAAAGGAATAGGAGTCCAGGGTATTCAAAAAAGGAACTTCTATAGATCACTTAGTGGAGGCAGGAAGGCGAAGCTGTGTAAATGTTTTTCGAAGTTCCCTGGGGACTCATTAAAGCAAAACACGAGAGACACAAAAAGCTGGGACGACCTCAAAAGGCAGCAGAAACTGGGAGGTTTTCATGGGGGTTTAGCAGGGCAATATACGTAAAACTAGATCGAGGGGGCGGCAGCATGCACCCACGGCTCTAGTTTAATTTATTCGAAGCAAGCCCGTTGTTGGGAACTTCAAAGTGAAAATTATTTGAAGACGGAGACTCTTCGGGCCGATACCTTTGAACGATTTCCTTTACACAAACTGGCTGGAAGCTATTGACTTTCCCTGGTAGCGCAAGGCGGTATCGAAAAGGCGAAAATCTGTGTTTTTCGACTCACTTGTTAGGCAAATCCGGGAATATTGGTTTCTGGCGGAGTATGGAATTTATTTTCGTATCGCATTCAGCCTAAAAAGCCAGACTCAAAGAGTCCACGACAGCCGCCTGGCGCTGCAAAAGAAAGAAATAAAGAGTGCCTCAAACGAAATTTGGAGCATCATCGTCGAGAACGCCTCCTTCTGCACCAGTTGAGAACAAAAGAATGGAAAATATTAAAATTTTCAGATTTAATTAAAGAAAAGACGAAGACGGCGGTGCAAAGGTCGGTCGGGGCAACTCATGTTTTGTATCACTAAATTTTTCCATGTACAGCGATGCCAGGGAAAAGCTCTGCCGGCTTCCTTTTGTTTTAATTAAACTGAACTGAAATCTGTGTGGCATGGAGCTGTGCCGGCAGGATTTCAATTAAGGCATCTAATTGACCATTTGGCATCCCTCATTTGATCCAATTGCAGGCATAAACTCCCGGGGCCTCCTTATTGTAGCGGGGATAACTAACACTTCTGCATTCAAATGAACTCGCCAGAGTTCAATAAGAAAGGACTCTGTTCTGAATGACGGCCCTGATATTCCTCCGACCTTCATTTCTTCTCAAATTTATGGGCCTCCACTGGCTCCCTATTGTCCCGAAACTCACACTAGGCGACCTTTTATTCGGGAATATTGTCACAAGCATCCAAGCGGGGCAAATAAATTTGGGGCCGGGGGATGGGCCGCATCATTCGGGGACTTCCCGTAACTACTCAAGTGGGAGCAAATTGTTTCGACTTTTGTTAACTGAGACAAATGTCCTCAAATTGTAAAAATGGCTGAGGAGCCCCAAAGCAGCATCAGTCCTGGCGGGTATTGCTTTTGCTTGAAGAACGATGGATAATCAATTTCTTTTCGAAAAAAAATAAAGGTCCTCTCATCTTTTCGAGTTAAAGTGCCCTTCAGTTGCATAACATTTCAGAATTTCGGAATTATTTGAAAATTTATGTTTTTACCCTCTACAGCCTTTAAAAAGTAGCTAGATACCATGGAAAACTTACGGTTGACCGCACTAAAAATAATCGCCTGATGTTTTCACCCAGTGATCTTGAAAGACGCACGCTCTGATCTTATTGAAAGAGATTCTTGCCTTCCTTAGAATAATTGCGAAGATTTAAACTCGTAAGAAATTGCTTTGCAGATCAAATAAAATGAAAGGACTTCTCAAGTGCATTTGAGGTGGGGTACCTTTTCTCCGAGAGCACTCAAGTTGGCAGAGGCTCTTTGAGGTTACCGAACATACAATTGCATGTTTATATGCTTCATGATTTAAAGGGTTTTGACGACATTCTAATTTATTAGGTAAACTTTTCTAAGATTGACAATTAAAAACAGTTCACCGCCATTACTCGGCTACGACAGCTGGTAAATATTGACTCGAGCTACGATCCTTGCTACTCTTTGGAAGCATTGCTTAGGGTAAAGGACATTTTTTTGAGAAATTTCTTATACATACATTAGATTAAGTATTTATTCATCGCCCGCATAAAGGCACTAACAGATATTTTATATTGACTGACTTCAGTGAACTGGTTTAAATATATTATGCAAATACATATGGTATCAGTAATTGCTTTGGTTTACACTAACTTTAAAAGTTTGAAGTTTTAGCTATTATATAAAACTATTATGTGCGTATTAAAAGCTGTATAAAATTGTCTTAGTTAAAATACATATCTAGAAAAGAATTTAGGTTTTCATTCATGTAAGTCATGTTATGAGCATTTTCCAAATACTGCTTTTCTTTTCTTTCAATTTTTAAATACATTCGAAATACGATTGAATTATGTTACTGATATGAATTTTTGATTCGCCTGAAAGACAAGACGATTTCGTCTAAATTTGCATAAGACGACTTAATGTTAAGCCGAAGGACCTCCTCGAACTCTTTACGAACGAAATTCAGTTCAGTCAGAGGACGGAATAACAATACATTTTACATTATTATTAGAGGGAAACAGGGTTTTCCAAATGCCTTTAAAAATGCTGGAGATATGCTTATATAAATATACTTTTTGTGGTACTATGTAACTGACGTGTCTTCGTTTGAAAGAATAGTATACCTATTCACAAAACTGTTTGTTTTATATTTACTTTCTATCAGTTAATAAAACTAGATATCACCAAAATTTTAATATTTTGTAAATCGGGTAACAGAAGATCCATAAAATAAGGTTATTTCAAATGTCCCATTATGTGACATGCATAATTTTACAAAAGTTGCTAAGACTGTGATTTTAAGGCCAAAGAAACGAATTTTCTTGTTTTTACGGACTTGATAATAATAAATAACGTCAATTTTACTAAAGTTATCATAATTTCTAGCTACATACAATTTAAAGTAAATAAACTTTTATCAGCTTTATATTACAGAACCATTGAACCTTAGTATTTTGCTAAATTCGGTGTTTTTAAAGTCGATTGAATTGAATTAATTCTTTAAAATTCTTCCAATCATCACCCATTCGAGCTATGTCCAGCCAGAGAGGCTGCCAAGGATAAATCAGTCGTTGGGAGCTATTACGTTACGTTTAGTCGGAGGTTCGCCCTTTGGCGCGAATATAGTTCAATTGCTGACGAATTGATGGGTCAGAATTTGTCCCATGGGAAAGTGATTAAGCACCCTCCAGGCGTCCCCTGTTAGATGCTATCTTGTTCCTTTGTTCGTCCTGTTCCCGGAGCGAAAAGGCAACTAACTTGCTGATAGCAATTATCCGATTTCAGAATTGTTTGGAACTGTTTGACTGTTCTCATGTAAATAGAGGGAGCGCCCCAAACCCACCCTTGCCTCGCCGACGTAGGTGAGTTCAGAGGTACGCTTTGTCCTTGGTTTGGATCCTCAAATGGACGGAGGTCATGTTTAAGCTCAAACGGCATTCAAAGATTATCCCCTTCGATTGTCTGGTCCAGGGCATTCTCCTCTGTTTGTTTTACTTCCTCTTGCTATGGTTATGGCCACTTTAGCAAATATTTGCTCGATTTGTTCTGCGTCTGCTGTGATGTGTGCAGGGCCTTCAATTTTTTTCAGCAGTTAAATTAAATTTTTATGAAAAATTTTTTGAAGCCAGACTTAATCCCCTAGTTTTTACGTACCACCTGTGGATTTTCACGATTTATATCGCGGAAAGTTACGCCCTCGTAACGAATTACTTTGACGAAATGACGGTCGCACGTCTCATGGGAAGGACCTAACACAAACCCTCAGAGTTTTTTATTTTTCGAAATTCCCAGTAGGAACAAAACGGTCGTGTGTCAATCAGGAATCGGGTTCTTCCACTTGTTAGCCTGTTCTGGATATTCAATAAAATATGTAGGCGCCGGCCGCGATTTAAATCTGGACGACTCGGTGCGCTAAGTAGATGCACGCGGCTTTTGAAAGTGATCCACCTTAGTTCACGTGCTGGAGGGTGCCACGCGGAGATCCTTAAAGTTTAACTGCATGCAGACTTAAATCGTGGAACACGCTTCTTCCTGGGAGATTTTCAGGACAATGTTACAAAAATGTTCAAAGGGATTCTGATGTCACTGTATTTTAAGCGCTTCGGAGAAATTCAAGAGATTGCCTCAGGCTAAAAAATTGCAAGAGTTTCATAATCTTAAAGGTCCTAACCAATTGAACACTAAATGTATAGTCTGTCCCCCGAATTGCTATGAGAATTCAATTTTTATAGACTAGAATAAAGATTTCATGAACCTTGCCGTAACTACGGGTTAGATCCGCTGGGAATGATAGGACTTTCGATCCCAAATATTTAGAACAAGTGAATTGCATTTTATCCAATAAGGGAAGGCATAATTAAACTTTAAAAATAATATACAAAAAACTAAATTAACTACGACTGACAACCAATTTTTGTCTAAAATTATCATCCCAAATTTGTGCTTTATGGGATACAAAATATTTCCTCCAAAGGATAATTAAGTTTAGCTATAAAATATGTATTAGTGACTGAGTCACTGATGTAAGACTTTAGATATACATAATAATTTAATAAAACCATATCAATTATATGATTGCCCGTGAAAATCATAACGATTTAACAGTTTATATATTAAATATTAATTAAAGAAAGATAATAACAATACGCAAAGGCAATAATAATAATAATTCATTACTTTATCCTATGCTATATACATATTAAATAATAACATTGAAATAAGAGATCAAAAGAAAAACTTAGTCAATAAATTAAGAATTCGAATTTTTTTTTAGAATGTAGAGTTTTCATTTATTTTAGAACATAACATATAGTATTTCATACAATTGAAATTTCTTATACTCAGTGCCGGAAATCTAGGTTCATTCAACTATAATATTGGTATGTTGTCTAGCAGAATGTGCAATTAAAGAAATTATTCCAATATTTGGGAAAAATTATAGTTTGTGATAAAACCCAATGAAAAACTGTCAATAAATTAAAGGTAAACTGATATTGTTAACAATGATATTTCATGGTGATTGTTTTTGTAATTAATAACTTTAAGTATTTTGTGTGCGCGGTATCAACAAAATCCATTAATCAAATTTAAATTTTTCTATTCTAATAAAAGTGAATTATTAGATACTACTAAGAAAACCTCATTACACCTAATAAATATGTTGGGTACGCGGGGATATTAATTTAGTTAACTATTAATTATTGCTATAAGCCTTATCTTCAAAATCACGCCCCTCTTATTGTCTTCATTATTATAGTCTCTTAATTTTACTAAATTAACAGTTTTTACTTTTCTTGTCGCTGTTCTTTTAGGAATCGTCGAAATGATTCAGCCAGCACCAAAAAGTATATTTTTGTGCATCGAGAATTGCTGGGTAGCCAATTTCGATTTGTGGTCTAATTGCTATTAGTCTGAATAATATTAACTAAACTATTATTATACCAGATTTTAAAGCGTCAGTGCTTCCCACCTTACTTGTTGATTCCAATATGTTAATATTCCCCGAGATTTCTGTCCTATAAACAAAACAACTGTATGTTGAATTCATAGAAAAATTGCTTCAAATATAATGGATTATATAAATTTCATTTATAAAACTTTAAAATGAAAAAGATTTTTTTTACATGTACATTTTAATTAATATCAAAAAAATATCTTTGGCTACTTATGGAACTATTTAGGATTTTTAGACTTGCAGGCTAACCTTGAGATGTAGACCATATGGGGGCGGATTTGAAAATTAATTTGCCAATATTTGAGAAAAATTTTCCAATTAAACACTTAAGAAGAGAAAATTTGAAATTTATAATTGAATTATAAAAAATTGGGCACTATGGGTACCACTTATACAGTATTTAAATAAAGAATAATTGCTGAGATTATAAAAATGAAAAAAATTGAAAGTAAATGAGGTATATTCAACACAAATTATAAATATCGTTATGAACAACTAGCTTAAACTAATATTTAAATTATCCCTTCCATTAATAGTTATGAGCAGCTTAAGTTTAAAATATTACAGTTTACAATTTTAAGGTTACGAACCGCAAACAAATACTGTTTCAAATAATTTCCTTTATGGAATAATGTTTTGTGAAGAGGAGTTCTGTGTAAACGTAATATTTTGTTTTATTGATATTACTGTATGCATATTGTAATAGTTTAAACTGATCATCGTTATATAGAGTGAACATATTCTAAGGGTTTTAAAAATTATTTAACTAAATATGTCAAAAAAATTATAATTAATATTATTTCCAAAAGCAGACAAAGTTTATACTCATGTCTATATGCAAGAATTAGTATTGTGCATATATTTAAATTTCAAAATAATATATTGTAATTATTAGTAAATATATTAGGTAAATGCAAGATAAAACAAATTATTATAATAAAATAGTACTACTTTCAAATATCAGTAGACTTACATATGTATATAAAATGGTTAATCTTAATGGCGAATTGGTTTGTGCCTCCAAAATAACTAATATAAATCTAAGCCCGCACCACAGAATTAAAACAAGGATTTCTTATTTTGCTTTAGTCTATTAAAAATTAAAATTTTTAGATAGTTTTGTAGTGTGGCGAGTAAGAGTAGGTATATGGTCCTTCAGCAATTTTAAGAACTAGAAAAAGTAAATATTGCTTTCTATATCATAAATTAAGCTGATATCATTCAAGAAATATAATGTAATCTATCTTCTTTTAAAGACTAAATTAATTAAGTTTAAAGATTAGTTAAGTGTAACAAGATTAAAGACATAAAGTTGCTTGATAGTCGCATGGAGGAGAAATAATCACGGGTGCGACAGGAAGACAAGCTAGAACGCATCGGTCCTTTTTCCAAGCGTTTCCATGATTTTGGTCGACATTTTAATTTTTGTCTTATATCAGAGGAAAAAGTGAGTTCCGTCGAGAATTTAGGGAAGACTACGTGCGCATACATCAATCTGGACGATGGCAGAAGGAAAACGTGAGGATAAGAAAACAACAAAAGAAACATTTCACCAGAAGCTTTTTATTAAAAGCCCTGTCTGTCTGCGCTGATAGATGAGCAGAAAAAGAATTTTTTTCTTCGTTCTGTCGGATGAGGACTCACAAATGCCATCCTTTTGTTCGTAATGTGTACACTTGGAGCGGCAAGCATTTGTTTTTTCCCTTTTTCGCCAGCTCCTTTTTACTTTTGGCCCGCAGCAAGGATAAATGAGCTTTCTCTTTGTTGAATTATACGCTCTAGCCAGACTATGTATGTAGGTACAGGGCACTGTGAACAAATTCATTTTTTATCTGGACCTTTGTACCTGCACAGGTTTCCTAATGGCGCTATTTTCATTTCACCTCTGAGTGTGCTGCGTTCAGTCACTGTGGAAATAAATTACATTTCGAGAACGTTTTTTTCGACTGCTTAAGGAGTCCGTATGAACAAAAAAGGCGCAGCAGCCAACATAACATTAAATAATCCAGCTCTATAACTTGGAAAATGTCTATATTGAGAGAATAGTCAATCTACGAATACAGCTATAATATTTATTTACCTAACCCATAATTTTGTTAAACTGTAGAGTTAGGTCCTCAGTTTTAGATATAATTTTACTAATGATTAACACCTTTCCATTTCAGCCTTGTATTAGAGTGTATTCTAAATTACTTCTAAACTACTTTCCATATTCTTCATTGAAAAATAAGAAAATTTAAAGTTTTGGTCAAATTTTATTATATTGTATAATATGATTCAGTCTATGCATCATTATTTTTTATTTACCTGAATTTTATTAATATGGGGATAATTAATCCCACGATTGTTTTACTTACACACCATGGATGAATTGGACACCGGGGTATACAAAATTATTACAATACTTTTACTTTCATACATATATTTCTCTTATTTATTATTCGAATTTCATTTTTGCTAATTCTAGGGCGATAAACTGACTTAGCAGGAAAATCCCTAATTTTATAGAAAATAGTGTCTTCGCACTTTTATGTCTATATTCCCTTAGGATGTAAGCTTCTACCATTTCTCCTTTTTATAGCATATTTATGTAAACACTTTTGCAAACAATAACTCAACCATAAGAGGTTCTCATGTTTTCCTTTTTCTTTGAGAAGTAGATGTTTGTAAATAGGGTTTTGAAAGTAAAATAAGAATTTTAAATGTTTGTCCTAGAAGTTTGAGAAACCATTGGAATAAAGTTTATTAATATGTAACTGATATTTTAAAGCAATATTTCAAGACTTAAAGTATTATGCAAGTTATATATATTTCAAACTGAAGTTATTGTGCGATTATTAAGAAACAACTAAAGCAAATACACAATGCTCTCGTTGTCCTTTTATATCTTCATTTCTCGAAAGCAACATAATAAGATGTTAAAAAACGTTGAAATTTAGTGTATCAATTGTTTGGAGACAAATGTTTGTATTTGACGCACTAATGCCATTCTTTTTAACCAAGATAGGAAAGAGATTATAGTTTATCGAATTTAAGCTAGTCTGCAATTTAAGATTAGTCCCAAGTTTTCGAAATTATTTAGAATTTAGTATGCAATTGTGGAAAAAGTGATAGGTAAGTAGGCATGCTTAAGTTAGGTAATAATACAATATTTCTTTAAAATTTCATCTCGTATTCCTTCAATGGACGAGTTAAAATATAAACATCGTTGTACATATAGTGTAGTATATACTAACAAAAATGATAACATGTTATGATTTACATATACTTTTACCCATACAGTAAGTACTTATTCTTTTTTTGTATTCGTTCATAATTTTGTAATTGAATCAATCACTTATTTGATTATTAGTTTTATGAACATCTTCAGTTCTTCGACGAATTGAATGATAAGAATGGAATCCAAAATTTAGACTTATTTTGATTTTTTTAGGCCTTTTTTGTTTTGCAAAGGGTTCTGATATTTTATTCCATTAATAAAAAAATATATTGTGTGTGTCTTTCTTATTTCTATTCTGTACAAATACTACGAATATTATGAACAAACTCAACCCTTTCTTTTCGTTCTTGCGAGAACTTTACACCTCGATTGTCCATGTTCGTGCGGAAACAATTTCAAGAAAGTTGACTCTTCGACTCGCTTGGATGATAAATTGTCGCTGGGATTGAATGTACATTTTATGTTCACTTCATAATAAAGATACCAAAATTCTCCCAGGATGTGGGATGAATTAATTATTAAAAGGGAAAACCACAGTTGAGCCATTTAATCCCACATGATGTCAAAGCGGCGCTGATGCGTGCGTTCCTGCCTCCTTCCTAAGGTCCTATGATTAATAAATTCATGAGTCTGCGAACCCGGAAGTGGTAGCTTATTACCATTTAAAAGCATCTTAATGAGGGGTACCTACGCCCATAGTTGCGAACGACGTGGCAGGCGAGTGCACATAAAAATTCATGGAAGACACGCGTCTTTGATTCTGACACCCGGTTTAATGCATGTGTACTTTCAACACAGAAAATTCTCCTTCAACTCCGGTTCTCAGTTCTGTTGTATTTAATTAATGGAGTCGAATTTGGCTCTTACTTTCACTTTATGACTTGGCTACTGATAGCAAAATCCATTTTCGCAGATTTTTAATTTAATACAATACACAGTGTAACCCAAGATGTGGCACACATTTTCAATGTTAAATTGGATCAACTTTTCTTTTACGCCGTGGTCCCTTTGTGAATTACCGGAAAACAAAGAGCACCCTCAGTTTAACGTTTCACAGAAGTTAAAATTAAAAACCAGAAACAAATGCAATAGAATGGAGCACGCTGCTATATTCAAATTACGACTAAAGTCGCGCTCAAGAAAATTTATTTCCTTTTTTGTGACGCAGGGACAATTTTAATTAAAAGAAAAATTTGAAGTCTGCCACTCAACGCTTTGTAAGGGTCAATTTCCTTAGCTTAGAATGGGAATGTCAGAGGACCCAGGAGCTAAGGAAAGCGTCGCTTTATTGGGCAAACAAATGCTCCTTTGCGAAGAAGATGCTTGCGGCTGCTTTGGAATCGTTTTATCTTCTGAATATTCAAAAGTCTCCGCAATATGTCTCCTCGAAGGGACTTAATGAAAGATATTTTGCCATAATGAAACTGTCTCATCTTCCACCGCAAAGGAAATGATTTTCTTTTATAATAAAATGCAAAAGACACCTCAAGGGTTTGCGGAATAATTACCCTGCAACATGGACCAATATCGCTGGCCCTTCAACAAAATTTTCATTAAGTCTTTTTTTGAAGCAAAACTTAGCAAACGTTCATTAAGCTATTTTTTTTACTTACTCTCCGCGGCTTACATGGCAACGAAATGAATTTTCTTACCTGAATTTTAAGGACCTAGAACGAAGATAAGAATTCGTAATGGATAAGTCTCAGTAAATCATATTCAGCAGTAATCGGGAATGCTGTCTTATAACTTTAACTCTAACTCTAACTATTCACTGATATAACATACAAATGGTCTCATGTGGGGAAAATTATTTGCGCGGCTCAAGAAGCCGATTTTTTGAGCCGTTTTACAAGTAATATAATTGCACTATTTAGATCTTGAATCGCGTTTTTCTCGAAACCATATTTTTTAAGTTGGCCGTAACCTTAGCGTTTTCAAATTTCAACCGACCGAGTTTAAAAATCAACTGTAACTTCACAATAACCTCCTAGTGAAGGACCTAATTGAGTTTAATTGATTTTGTAACCGATTTTTGATCGATTTTTATTTTTAAATAAAAATTGTTTACCTGCTATTAAACATTATTTTATATATAAATTTTGTCTAACTCTGCAAAGTTTCTTTTTAAGAAATCAAAGAAGTCACAATCTTATGAAATTCATGCCTTACGTTCCTCATTTCCATTTGTTAATCATATATACGAGTCCGGGCCGTCTACATCCATAAATTCAACCTATTTTAAAATACACAAAAACTATTTGAGTTAAATTTTATTGAGTTAAATCAAATCACCCCACTATACTCAGCTCTAATTATTACAGAATTTCAGGTTTTCATTGTAAAAAATTCTTCAAAAATAGTTGACATTGTTGAATTAAAGGTATATAAATATCTTGTTCGATTTATTGACGGTGTGAAATTTTTCGTTATTGTCAGCAATCATATGGAATGTTTCACTAAAATCCACTCCATGATTAAATTAAACTGAATTTAAATAAGAGCGTCCTTTATTCCACAAAAGAAGACATTATTTAACCATGATCGAATTTGATTAGGTTCTTTTGAGAGTAGCAAAAGTAAAACCATCAAGATATTTTTAAGGAGCCTTGACCTAATTATCAATACGTGCAAATATTGGCCTATTTAGAGATGTTTGGTATTGACATTCGGAACTCGTAGAATAAAATCAGACTATACCTATACTTTTTAAAATTTCATAATAGATAAATAGAAATATTAAATAAGGGAAGGTGGTGTTGAATAATGTTTACCTGTTTTGTGATCCATACAATGTTTTAACGCTTTCTTCTAGTTGCTAACCTCTGTTACGCAAAGACAAAGCAAAATTTTGCCTTTCGTCGTCGATGGCTTTGCGAGGCGCTCTTCCAATTAAAGCGAAAAAATGCCGCTCCCATTCGCTAAAAAGATTTTCTTGTCATTAATTTTGTCTTGTTAAGTCGAAAGAAAGAAAAGGGGCTGAAGCCGGGGACGGTAGAAGTAAAAAATTGCCTCGTTCGAAGGAATAATAAGAACCTGAAGAATGCCAGGAATGCGGAGGCTCTGCTCGGGGGTGATTTCCTTACTTTTATGCCCGCCCCGCCCGGCAGCGTATAGGCAAATATCGCAACTAAAGTCTGCTGCTCGATGTCGCTGTGTATGTGCGCGCCAGCCCGGCAGAGCATCCCCGATCCAAAATAAATTTTCCATGCACATAGTTGAACGACTGCTAAGGGTGAAATTGAATAAAGGACGAGGCAGCTTCAAAGTTCAGAGAGTCCGGAATCAAAGCCGATTTAATCAAATTTATACCGATTCGCTGAATTTTTTGTTTTGCTACGGAGCCCGCGAACAAACCCGAAACTCCCGGCTTTTTCCCTTTTCAAATTTTTATGTATGTTTCTCTCGTTACGGTGCTGGCAAACTTAAAACTATAAACAATTTCTGATCAAAGAAACTTTTTCAACTCTTTGCGGGCCAATATCTATTGAGGTTTTAACAAAGCAAGGGTTTTTCATTAATGCTGGCCATGGATGAAGCGGATACGTTTGATGGCTCCAAAAGGCGCACTCACAGATTTAAAAACACTGTAAATCTTCAACAGTCTATGGCTAGGTAATATTTATATTGGAACTTTATGTTTCCTTCATATAATATCAACTAAAACCTTATGGATTGACATATTATAAAAACCAAATCAGCCATATTTAATTCCTTATTTATAAGTTTTTGAAAAAGCATTGCAAATATGAACTCAAGAACTCAGAAAGCTTAAAATTAATTTGGTTCTTTATTCTATTCTAAAATCCGAATGTATACCTTTTTTGTTTAAATGATCAAAAGTTTATATTTTTCGTATCATTTCAATCTACTATGTATGTACATTACATATGTGTAATAGTTAAGTAGTAAGCTAGTACTTCATATTCAAAAACTTAAAATGGATATAAGCCTAAAACCGTGACCTTATGAAAATTGGCTCATTGTCAGTACAGGGTACATTTTGATAGTATATGTTAACCAAATCAATTCTGGTATATAATTTGTCTAGTTTTCTATGGAAACACAAAATCCAAAATTCCAGTAATTTTATGTTTTTCGAAGAAAAGAAGCAAATTTAAAAATTTCTATTATTGTTCTTTAAAAGACATTTTACCTTCACACGCAAATTAACTGAAAAATGCTTAAACAACGACCTGATTCTTTTAAGTGATTTGCATGCAATCAGGCATAAGAAGAAAATAAGATTTACCATTATTGATCCAAAGATCAGAAATTTTCCATCTGTATTTCTAGGGATTTTCAATTTAATATAGATTTTTCACTGGAAAAGCTAGGAGCATAACTAGTTCCGTTTTAGTGTTTTCAGTTGTTATAAAAATCAATTTCGAGTATACAAATGCATGTTCTTACAAAATTTTGGGAAGGCAACGAAATTTAAATATCAGTCAACAAATTCAAAACTTTTGTTTTTAAAGGTTTAATGGTGATTAATTTAAGAAGATCTATAGTATAGAGACGTAAATTTTACACAAATGCTTAAAAGAATTTCAAATTTTTCTCCGAAACGTAACAGGTCCGGACATATGCTTATCGATAAATTGATTTTTCATTTTCCTTTTCCAAATGAGAAGTCGAATTTCGAGGGAGGGGGACTCTATCAAAAAGTTAAATTTCTCACACTTTAATCGTCAACAAAGCTCTGGCAGGGGCTCTATCATTTCTGGCTAATCCCCGTCCACCACTAAATGATCTCCTGGTTACCAGAGGCTAATCCCTGTGTATCCCATTCTGCACGTGTCAATTGTCTGCATAAATATTAAAAGGTTCCCCTGAAAGGAGGAAGGAAGGGATCGAGGGCTCATGCGGTGAAATAGTTCATAAAATTGAAATTGCACCCCTCGTTCGTATAGTAACAAGCGTCAGGACGAAGGGAAGATACCGGAGATTTTATCGGCGGATGCATGTTCAGCCTTTGGCATATTGTTCGTGCCCTTTGGGAAATATCTCAATCGCTTGTTGACAGTTTCACGTCACGTGGCTTCACTTACATAGAATTAGCTCCTCAAAGGCTTTCACCGAGAATTTCAATGTGCATCCTTTTGTCTATAGTAATTTTTACCTCAAAAATCTTGAAAAGCTGCAAAAGCATTTTTATTGCTTTTAAAGCGAGAATTAAAATTCATTTAGTTCGATTTCACAAATTTAAACAATATTGATAGCCTCGCGGCTATTTTCTGGTAAATTAAACATTAAACGACACCATGCCGCGTGCTGTAAACGGTCGGCACGTGTCGCTGAAAGAGGTGATGCCAATGACTACTGCAACACTTTTGATGTCTGTTTACCGAGGTATTTGGCACACGTGACAAGAGTATCAACAAATTGCCAACTTGATTTTCTGATATTCTAAAAATCTTTCCTATTCGGAACTGGTATCTGCCAGCATAATCAATCCATCAGCTTAGAACGTCTAGCACGCATGGTATCCAATCAAGTGTTACCGAGTGTTCAAACATCCCCAACAAATTTTCTTAACGAAGTTTTCTCAACTTGCAGGAGCCACAAAAGCCCCAAAAACACAAAACTTTAAGGAACCCTCTTCGTTTTTTGCATACAAAGGAAACGGAAACCACGAGAGGCGGGGATTGGGGCGTTAGAATGAACCGGGAATAAGAAACATCATCATTCCCGGGAACAAAAGATCATAAACAACAAAGGTTGTACGGCAGAAACAACGTCAACAGCGCAGCAATAAAATTTCCTAATTTCCTGCTCTCGGGAACCCGCCCTGGAGCTGGAGGTGCGGGTGTAAACACAGAAAACCAACAGGCACATATTGTCTTGAGAGCTTCTCGAACTGTGGGCTCGGTTGGTGCAGGGCTTTCCCTTACTAAGAACCACATGTACCAAGTACCACAAAAGAAAAATTTCTTTGGAGTAACCACTTTCTCGACTCCGGAAGTTTTGAACCAACATGAAATGTACAAGTTTAAAATTGTGTTGGAATCTGATCCGTCAGGACTAGGCAGACCAAACACTTCACAAGGGAAAAAGCATGTTTGAAGGGATGCTGTACTCTGCAACAATGTCACCCTTTCCGCGTATAATTCAAAAGAGTAACCTTAATATTCCACAAAGCCTAATCTATGGCAGTACTGACTCGGTTTCATGGTGCAAAAGAAGAGTTCGTAAACCTTGCATCCTTATTATTATAATATGCAAAAAAATTGAATTATAATAAAATAATCTATAATTTCAAATTGCTATTACATTATCATTAGTGATACGTAAAAAGCACACATTGCATTAACTGCGTGTTTTAATCAGGATTTAAGGATGGCAGATTGTTTCCTTCAGATGTATCTACGTTATTTTAACTTTTGCAATAGCAACTGATTTTTTGGAGAAAGCAAAAAGTTTCTGAATTCTTTATACATGTTATAACATTGAGTACAACTATAAGTAATTCAACTGCTACATCTTGAATATTATATTTATTTCTATCTTTACGCTAAATGTTGCGTCGAAACTCTGAGAGGGGTGGCAAAAAGTTCCAACTAAATTTAAAACTGTTTTCAGGAACTGTGCTGAAATGTAAGAAAATTGTGTACAATTGTAAGGATTAGGAAGTGGAAAGGGAAACTAGGTTATGAAATGATAAAACGGTAATTTTTGGGTCGAAGAAAACAATAAATTTCGATTTATTGGACCCGGAGGGAAAAAAGACCAAAACTGTGAAGCAGCAATGGCAAAAAAAAAACCCTCGGAAGCAGTTGAAAAAAAAACTATAAATTAAAATTGTATGTGTGTGTGTGCGTGTGTGTGAGTGTGGGTATGAATATGTGGGGTGCGTGTGTGTGAGTGTGTGTATGGGCGTCTCCCCAGGAAGCCGGTGGTCCGATTTCGACGGCCACCGACCTTGGGTCGACTCGATCGCTGGGTCGACTCGGCGACCGCGATAGAGAAGCCTTGACCGCTGATTGCGGTGGCAGCTCAAAATAACACACACTACTCACTTGTATGGCAAACAAGAAATAAATGCACTAAGGAGACTGAATTGAATTGAATTGACTTGAATTTAATTTGACTGTTCGCTTTCACGATTAGATTCAAACTGACTGCTGGTCTCGGAAGCAAGTCTGTCATTCCAGCTCGAGAAGCGTGGGGACGGGCGTTGCCAGCTCAACATATTTTTGAGCTGCGTTTACAATCCAACATCCTCCCCCGTTGCGAGTAGAAGCGAGCAATATGTTTTGTGTAGTGTATGAAATGTGTTTTACAATATTTATGCTACATTCGGTAATGGACATAATGATGTGATATTGCGTTTGTATTGGCCATTGGCTGTCCTGATCGTCACGACTCGGGTAATGCCATCTCCTCCTGGATGCGTCTCGACGACCACGCCCAGCTGCCAGCTCGTGCAAGGTTGTTTCTTATCTATGATGATGACGACGGACTTGACCTTGATCTCGCTGTTGTTACCAAACCATTTTTGACGTTTCTGGAGTTCGCTTAAATACTCCAGATGCCAACGCTTCCAAAAGTCCTGACGGGCCTTAGAAATGAATCTCCAGACGGAAAGCCGGTTATCTGGAACAGAGGCATAATTTTGTTCAGGTAGCATGGTGAGAGGTCTACCTGCTATTAAATGGGCAGGAGTTAATGCAATAGGATCGTTTGGGTCCGAAGATAAAGAACATAGCGGACGAGAATTAAGAATCATTTCTATTTCAACTACGAAAGTATTTAATTGTTCAAAAGTGAGCAATTGCTGCCCTATTACTCGTTTGAAATGGTGTTTAAAAGATTTTACTGCGGCTTCCCAAATACCGCCAAAGTGGGGTGATAGAGGAGGATTGAAAGACCAGGTGATATTTTTCGCACCAGCATAATGTTGAACTCCTTCTTGGAATTGCCCAGAATTGAACAGAGAGTACAGCTCGCGTAATTTATTATTTGCCCCGATGAAATTCGTCCCGTTGTCCGAATAAACATGAGACGGAATGCCTCGACGACCAATAAAACGCCGAAACGCCCCGAGAAAACCTTCCGTAGTCATGTCGCTTACAATTTCAATGTGAACTGCTTTCGTCGCCATACAAACAAACACGCAACCGTAAGCCTGTACCTTAGTCCGA
This sequence comes from Tolmerus cingulatus, assembly GCA_959613345.1. Classification (NCBI taxonomy): domain Eukaryota; kingdom Metazoa; phylum Arthropoda; class Insecta; order Diptera; family Asilidae; genus Tolmerus; species Tolmerus cingulatus. The sequence goes on from OY390707.1 coordinate 47,057,120, forward strand.
TTTCTAAACTTTTTTTCTTTAATAAAAATGGGACCGAAATAATCGACGCCTGTATGATCAAATGCCGGTGACTGTGTGACACGAGATCTAGGTAAGTCTGCCATCTTAGCATGTAATGGAGTAGTACTATGGCGAAAACATGGAATGCAGTGGCGTATAACGCTTCTAACTTGGTTCTTCCCGTCAAATAACCAAAAACGATGGCGAATTGTATTGAGAGTGCCCTGAATACCGGCGTGATACATGTTTTTATGAATCTCGCGAATAATTAAAATTGTGACATGATGGCGAGAAGGTAAAAGAATGGGATGTATTTGGTCTCCCGGAATTGTTGAATGTATTAATCGACCGCCGACGCGGAGTAATCCATGTATATCGATAAAAGGATCAAACGCAGCAAGTCTACTGTCTCTTACCGATTGTGCTTTGGACAACCGGTCGATCTCTTCGGAGAACTGATCCTTTTGAATAACTGACAGAACCCTGCGTTCCGTTTCCAATCTTTCTTGTGCACTGACAACCTTACCTGCACCTCGGTACGGATTATCCTTTACCAGAATACGATAACAATACGACATGGAATTGAGAAGTGTAGAATAAGATGAGAAGCGTTTAAAATCATTGCCGTTGATTTTATTAAGGACTGTACTGGAGACAAGAGCGGCATTTCCGCCCACCTCCGGTAGCTCCGAAGGAGTCGCCGGAAAACTCTTTGGCCAAGCGGATTCAGGATTCTTGAGCCAAGAGGGTCCTTCAAACCAGAGTTTATTTTTAAGAAACTCCGTGGGAGTTTGACCACGAGATAACGCGTCAGCGGGATTACATTCCGAGCGAACATGTCGCCATTCGATTGAGGGACCTAAAGCCTTTATTTCAGTAACTCGATTATTTTCGAAAACTGGTAGTTTTTCGAGAGGTTTTTTGAGCCACTGGAGTACAATGGTGGAATCACACCAGAATACGATACGTTGAATTGGGAAAATGAAAGCGGGTTCAGCCTCCTTGAAAAGACGAGCGAGAACTTGGGCCCCACTTAATTCGAGTCGGGGTATGGTAGTCTTCTTTATCGGCGCAACCCGACATTTCGAACAAGAAAGACATACTGATGTGTTTCCGAAAGAATCGGTGGATCGTACGTAAATGCAAGCTCCGTACCCGATCTCACTCGCGTCACTAAACCCATGAATTTCTATACGAACTGGATTATTTAATAAAAGTCGGCGTTTAATAGATATATCGCGTACGAGAGGTAACTGCTCAGCAAACGCAAGCCATTTCGAATACAAATCTTGGGGCACTGACTCATCCCAACCAAGCCCGCACTTCCAACAGTCTTGCATAATTGCCTTCGCAGCGAGAATGATAGGTCCGAGTAATCCTGTTGGATCAAAAATTTTTGCGATTTTTGACAAAATACTACGTTTGGTAATTTTCCCTGAAACATCAACGGGCTCGACTGTATATAAAAACTCATCGCGTTGAGAATTCCAGATTACTCCGAGAGTCCTGAAAATAGGACTGTCTTGAACTGCGCAATCTAAATCAAAGATCTTTTCATGAATGTTATCTAATGCGTGATGATGGTTGGAGGCCCACTGTCGAATATCAAAACCGCCGCGCTTCAAGAGTTCAATCACTTCATCTCGAATTTTCAGAATCTCCTCTAAAGTATCTGCGCCGGTTAAGAGATCGTCAACGTAAAGATCACGTTTTAATAGCTTGGAAGCTAATGGAAAATTCGCACCTTCGTCATCGGCGAGTTTATGAATCGTACGAATGGCCAAAAACGGAGCCGAAGAGACTCCAAACGTGACAGTGCAAAGCTGATATACCCGCTCAGTGTTTCCATGGAACCAGAAAATCCGTTGGAATTGCCGATCTTCTGGATGTATTAGAATCTGCCGATACATCTTAGCGATATCTGCTGAAAGAACATAAACGTGTCCTCGAAATCGCAAAAGATGACCGAATATTTTGTCTTGGATAGTGGACCCGACCATTAAAGTGTCATTGAGGGAAATTCCACGAGTCGTTTTGGCCGAAGCATCGAAAACCACACGTAATTTTGTAGTGCTGCTAGACGCCTTCATAACAGCATGATGAGGTATATAATATCCTCCGGGAGATTCATTATGGACAGGAGTCATGTGACCCAGATCCATATACTCTTGCATAACCTTACTATACTCTCGATTGAGATCAGGATTCGAACTTAATTTGCGTTGTAATGATTGAAAACGTTTTAAAGCAAGACATCGAGAATCACCGAGTTCGCGTTCTTCATGACGAAATGGTAAACGAACAGTGTAACGGCCCGTGGAGTCGCGAGTAGTGTTTTTTACAAAATGTGATTCGCACAAACGTCCCTCGGTAGTCCTAGATGAGTGTGAATTAGCATCCTCAATTATCCAAAATTGTTCGAGTAAACGGCTTAACTCTAAGGAATCACGAGACACCGAAGAACCCTTCTCGATTAAATTACAAGAAACCGTGGAACCTTTATCAACTGTATTAAGACCGCCGACAATAACCCAACCGAGTTGGGTTTTTTGCAAAATTAAATCACGTCCGTTACTTGATAAATTAATTTGACCTATTGAAAGGAAAGACATTGTGGCTCCAGAGCCAATCAAAATATCTACTGGTCGAGGTAAATGAAAATTAGGGTCGGCTAAATTTTTACAAATATTTGAAGGAATTTGAATGGAATCGCGAGGAAACACTGAATCAGGAACAAGACCCGTAATTTTTGGAACGGTTAAACATGTAAGAGATCTTTGATAATCACTATTTAATGCGCGAAAATTAATCTCAATTGTACCCCGCGAAACTGTTTGTAATTCATTAATAGCACATACTGGAATTGAACAAGCGCGAACAGGCAATTTTAAACGTGAAGCGAAGGTTTCTGTTATAAAATGAACAGTGGCACACGTATCTAACAAGGCTCGAGCATTAATATATTTACCGTGAGCGTCACGAATTCGTACAATGGCACTCATCATTAAATCAGGCCGTAATATCCGAGATGAGGTGTTAAGAGTATGTACGCCTAGTCAAATTGAAGTCCCGACCGTGTCTTTCGCGCTGTGCGCGGTTTTAGGGAACGAATGCAAAAGGCTGTTATGTTTTTTGTTACAGTGTTTGCAATGAGAATAACGACAATCACCCGAATGATCCTTAAGACAATTTCTGCACAAACCCTTGGATTTAACTACATTCCAACGTTGATCAACGGTTAATTTAGCAAAATCAGGACACTGGTAGAGCGGGTGTGATTTTTGACAATTGGGGCACGAGCGAATTGTAGATGTTACTAATGCTCGCGCACCGGAATCAGTTTTTCTGGATTTATGAGCATGTCTGTCCGAGTCACCTGTTCTCTTTCTACCGGAATGAGCTGAGTCTTGACGAGCAATTTCTTGCTCCATGGTAAGAAGACGATCGGAATATTTAGTTATAAACGAGACAAATCTTTTGTATGAGGGAAACGAATTAACACTCAACGACTTTTCCCACTCTCCTCTGACGTCGATGGGGAGCGCTCTTTCGAGCCATCGTACAATCAGAACATCGAACTCTTTGTTACGTTTAATCTTGAGGGACCCTAACATATCTAGATGTTGACGAACCTCATCTATCAGTCTCGACAACTCAGACGCAGTAGGTCTTGTTACTGGTCTTATATCGAAAATCGCGTCAAGGTGTCTTGCAATGAGAATTCGATTCTTGTCATAAGCATCACAAAGTACCTTCCATGCCTTGTCATAATTTTCGGGATCAATCTGAATGAGTGAGATTTTAGCCTTGGCAGGACCAGACAAACATCTTTGCAAATACAGTAATTTAGTCGATTTGGTAAGATCTGGATGATCATTTATTGTAGAAAGGAAAGAATTTTTCCACGAAATCCACTCATTAGGATCGCCATTAAACTGAGGCAACGGGATTGCCGGAAGTTTTACTAAACGTTGTCGCTCTAAGAAAGTCGAGCTGGCCAAAGGGCCAAACGTCTGGTTGTTATTCTGCTGCGCCGGAGGGGTCATATCCGCCACTCGACTGGCAACGCTATAATAATTATCTTGAATTTCCTTCATCCGATTCAAGCCCGGATCATCCGGGAAACTCACGCCGAGTTCATCATGAAGTTCTTCATATCGTTCAAACAATTCCCCGACTCGAGTGAAGCGTAATTTTACGTTACTTTCATTTACGGGTTCTGCATCCAATGCAGCTTTCAATTCAGTAATACGCTCCTCTAATGTTTTTCGCCTTTGTGCATAATAAGCTGCAGTCCTTCTGGTCGACATATTTGTTGAATCAAACAAAATAAAAAGCAGAAAAAATACTGAAAGGGAAATCGTCCACAAAACTTATCTGGTTTTTCCACGAAGACCGCTGCAGGCTGCAACCGGGAGGAAAAAATCCAGGAAAGGCGATGTCCCGAATTCGTCGGCCTCGGAAAGCCGGCAGGCGATCTCGAGAACTCCTTGGCTTCCCCGTGCTATGTTTAAAGAGAAATTCAATCCTCACAGGAGGCACCAAAAAATGTTGCGTCGAAACTCTGAGAGGGGTGGCAAAAAGTTCCAACTAAATTTAAAACTGTTTTTAGGAACTGTGCTGAAATGTAAGAAAATTGTGTACAATTGTAAGGATTAGGAAGTGGAAAGGGAAACTAGGTTATGAAATGATAAAACGGTAATTTTTGGGTCGAAGAAAACAATAAATTTCGATTTATTGGACCCGGAGGGAAAAAAGACCAAAACTGTGAAGCAGCAATGGCAAAAAAAAAACCCTCGGAAGCAGTTGAAAAAAAAACTATAAATTAAAATTGTATGTGTGTGTGTGCGTGTGTGTGAGTGTGGGTATGAATATGTGGGGTGCGTGTGTGTGAGTGTGTGTATGGGCGTCTCCCCAGGAAGCCGGTGGTCCGATTTCGACGGCCACCGACCTTGGGTCGACTCGATCGCTGGGTCGACTCGGCGACCGCGATAGAGAAGCCTTGACCGCTGATTGCGGTGGCAGCTCAAAATAACACACACTACTCACTTGTATGGCAAACAAGAAATAAATGCACTAAGGAGACTGAATTGAATTGAATTGACTTGAATTTAATTTGACTGTTCGCTTTCACGATTAGATTCAAACTGACTGCTGGTCTCGGAAGCAAGTCTGTCATTCCAGCTCGAGAAGCGTGGGGACGGGCGTTGCCAGCTCAACATATTTTTGAGCTGCGTTTACAATCCAACACTAAATATTTAGCATTAAACTGAAAATACGTAACGAATATAACATTGGAATATGGGATTGAAAAAACAAAAGTAGCTGAATTCAACAGTATTAAATACTTTGAAAGAAACTACACTACATAAATAAATTATTAAATATTCTTATTAATTTTATTCATTTAAATGGTTAAACAATGTTGAATGGCAAAAAAGGATATGAAGATCGGGAATTTGGAATGTGAAATAAAATAAAACCAAGGCAAGTCAAGAATTCGTAATGTCAACTACATATAACTTCGAAGGTGATTATAAAACCATAATGTTTATAATTTTGTAAAATTATTGTTAAATTAACGGATATGTATTCATACGAGGAATTAAAATTACTAAACTGAAAATTTTAAATCCGTGAAAATGAGGAAAATGGATAAAATCAATAGATGTGGGAAACCCCCAGGAACATTATGCAAAGATTATTCAAAATAGCGGATAGTCTTTTGTTGTAGTACACTTGGGTATCAGATTCAATTTAATGTGACGATATTTATTTCTCAGTTCGGATTTGCCACAGAAAATGATAATTGGTGTCTTTATATGTAGTTAAATTTACTACATCGTCTCGCAATCAAAAAATAGATTTTTCTTTTATTCATGTTAATTTTCAATCGCAAACATTAAGCAGAATTACATGGCGATAATTTAAGGATATATTCATTCAAAATGTCTCTTGTCTGTGTGCTTCTCTGAATTTAGCTCAGAACATTTTACAGAAGTAGAAAAAAAATTGACATAAGAGATGAAAAAAGGACAATAGTCCAAGTGGGTGGGGAGAAATTTGTGGGCCACCTCGAATTTCACGCAAATTATAATATTTATCGTTCCAGCATATACCAATTCCATAGCTATTCCATTGAAGGGGTCAAACAAATTGATGATTTTGAAAATTTAATCAATCTTCGAATAAGAACTAGATCCTAGCTAAACCTTTATAATTACAGAAACTGTAGTTCAACACTTGTAAAATATAATTTTTTATACAATATGGCTAAAGCCTTGACTCGTATAACACATTTCTGAAACTCAGCAATAAAAATTATTCGAACAACAGGAGCTGCGGTGGCTTGAAGCCTTTTTTGGGACGTCCAGAGTCCTGCCGGGGGCAAAGCAGGGCGGAGGTATTCCGGCTTGTTTGGCCATCAAAAGCGCATCAAGTGGACCTGCACAGGAGCAGGATCCTGTGGGGCCGCAGCGCCCGTTCGGCCGGTGCAATTGCATTGTCCGACAAACCACATCACTGATCGATTTGCAGGTTGGTTCGATGCACATTTTCTGGTCTGGCAATCATGCGGATTCACGTGCCCATATCCGGTATGCCGACAAGGATTCGGGCGCATTGACATATGATTGTAGCGGGCGGTGGCCCCAATCTGCATATCAAACGAATATTTGCACGGGTGGACGTGTGTGCGCCCGCACTCGCTTGGGTGTGTGCTTCCACTGAATGACTGGAGTTAACTGGAGGCGAGGGCACTGCATCTCTTTGAAATTATGCGTTTGCAGTGGCCCTCGTTGCGGACTGCGGAGCACCGGGGCTGTCCTGGCCTGTGCTGCGGCCCCGGGTTTCCTGCTGGACCCTTCCGATTTGTCTTTTTTTGCGCAATTTATGTGTTGCTGCGGTGGGTCGCAACGCAATGTCAGACAGGACTCTACCCGGGCTAGAAAGTTTTATGGAGCTGAAAATTGCATGATTGATTGAAAGTAGCGCGACAAATTAATTCGTGATTGCGTATAGTGGACGATCCAGCGTCCTGCTTGTATCATGTAGTATTTACAGGACTGCAGGTGCATCCTTTTGGGGTGGAATTCTTTGCTTTGCAACCCTCTTGGTTTGTCGGGCAGAAACCGTGTTAAATTATTTCGTGTTCAGTTCACTGCCAGCAATTATTGTGTTCTGCAGTATAGAAAAAACCAATACATGCAAAACAGTGTGAAATCTTCCCGGGTTTTCCCCCTGTTCAGAATCGAGTTTAGCAAATAATACGGTAATAAAAAAAAAAAGTATTCATGTCTAGAGCAGTGTCTCCTGTTTTATTTAATACGCAGTGGAAAGTTCTGCGATGAAAACCTTTTGGTATATTCGATTTTAAATAAAATGAATAAGTTAATAACACAAAATTTCATTTCACTAATAGGTATAATGAATCAGAAGGTATGTTGGATGTTTATTAGGCAGTAAATTATAAATACATAATTAGGAAATTCCGTTAATTTTGATATTTTTCATTTTTCATATAGCAACTAATAATTTTCAAATTATACGAGTTTTAACATTGATTTATCTACTATAGACTTCAGAAAATGTTGTATGAAAGCTATTATAGAAAACTCGATATTGTTTGATCGGCCATATCGTGCATATCATGAAGCATTAAGTTATTAGGAATTAATGTGTTAATAAAAATTTGAGGCCGGGAAAATTATGACATCAACATGCCTTAAAGAATCCCTCGTCACAATTATTTTCAAAAATATAGGTAAATTAAAAAATGTGTCTTAACATGCATACATACATGATACTAACATACTGTAAGAATAAATTATTTTAATTATGAGTAATAACAAGCCTTAAAAATTCAGTTCACAGTTATAAAACTTAGCATACTTAAAAATAATCTATAAATGCTACAAACATCCCTAAGTCCAAATTCTTTTATGAAAAAACAATATAAGGCTGTGGAAGGCAAAAATGTTTATAAATTCAAAATACCCATATTTTGTTTTCTCCGTCCATGACATTTGCTATTTGCTTTTATAACAGACAACATTTCTAGGAAAAATAATGTCCCTCTTCGGAATACATGCGTTCATGACTGTTTGGTACATATATAATACTATAAGTCAAGGATTCACATAGATTTACTGCTACAGTTTTACTTCATTCTACATATTTCCGGGCTTTATCTATAGCAAAATATAAATATTTACAGGCTTTAAAAACGTACTCCCGGGATGTGGTCCAAAACTTTTTCAAAGGATTACCTCATTGTACATCCAAGATAAGGATTAAAATTCTTTCCGCATTATAAAGACTTCAACTCTTTTTCTTCTGATTTTGTGGACTTACATCGGCCTTTGTACGATTTAAATATATGTATGTCAAAATATTTTAAATTTTCTTTGTGGTAAATACATTATTTTGTTATTTTATTAATGATGTTTGTTCAAATGTTTTTATTTGTCGAAAATCTGCTAAAAGCTCACTTGATTTGACCTTTATGACTGAATTACAAGTCTTTACATTTTTAGCTTTGATTATCTCATTTTCAAATAAATATCATTCTGTTCTTTTCCTGAATCATTCATGGGTGCGGTAGAATTTGTTCTGCATAACATAAAAGAATTTTATTAATTATATTATCCTATATTTTACAGAATGATTGAATGGGAAATTAAACATATTTTTGGTCAGTTCTCGGCCATCGGAAAAATGTAAGCCTTATTTTGGTTGAAAAGGACACGGCATGGCACACATTATAAAAATGTTTGGAGCTCTTGCGACTATTCTTTGAGTATTTTCAATATCTTATTGACTGTTTATTTTTATTATAATAAATGCCAACTGATATTTACGTAGGTTTAACTTCTCGGGTACTTTTACGAAAAAAACAAAATAAATTCGATTGCTTTAAAACATAATGGATAACAGATCTCTGTTTTCTATGCTCTTTTCTTCGTCATTATTATTTCATAAATCAACTTATCTTGGCTCTCAAAATAAAGCGTTTGGAAATATTCCGTACAAAGAACTTTTTCAACCACCTAACAAGAAAAAAAATGGCGACTTTTCCAAGTTCGCGTTTTAATGGAACCTGTTTGGATTCATTCATCTTTATTCGTACTGGGCTGTGCTAAATGTTTACTATAGTACACATATTATAGTAAGTAAGATAGTATTATATATTAAGTAAAAATAAAAATATATTTACATTATGCACGCTGCAACTGTAATTTCAGAAGGCTTAAGATTCTATTTCCCCAATAGTTGTTAGCTTCGCCCGTTCGTACTAAACCTAGAAAGTAATTGTCGCATCTCAGAAATCTGCACCAAGTTGCCACTAAAGTCGGCAAATGTTTAGCGCGAACACAGCTGAAACTTCGAGCCGGATCATCCCTGTTGCGACTTCATGCACATCACCGGGGATGTTTTTATTTCCCTCACGTTTTTATGTTGTGACCACGTGACGCCTGTGCCATGCCTGATTTAGCGATGAAAAAAATTGAGAACATAAAACAGGCCCAATATGTTTCCATTCAAGACGGTGGAGAGTCTCGCCACCTCGGGCAGACTCCTCCACACACAAGCGCCCCATTCATATGGGAAGCCCGAGCCACCCTCGCATGATGCCTGTGTGCACAGAGCGACTGTTGGGTAGTCGTGCCCCGGGGGTGGGCTGAGGCGACGGCTTCCTCCCAAAATCCATTGTAAAGTTTGATGGGCTATGGAAGCGGTGTTGTGTTTTCCTCCTTATTTCCTTTTCGAAATCCGCCACAGAGGAGCCGGGGTTGATAGAAATACTTCGTCATTACACTTTGCATGAATTCGTCCTGCAGCCGCCGCCGCGCGCACCCTCAGCGCGCCGAATGCGTCCCCGAGTCCTTGAAGGAGCGCATAAACATGGCGCGCGGCATACACGGGACCGGAGCAAGTAAGTTCTAAAAGAGCGTGACGAATTTTATTGGGGGCGAAAATGTTTAGCAAAGGATGAATACTGGCCCACGTGTTGGTGTAGGGTGTTCCTGGGGCTGCTCTGGCCGGGAATGTTTCATGCCCTCAATTGGGGAGGGATTCAAGGATGGCGGCATTCTTATTCAAAGGGCATTACGGGGGCGAATCAAGAAAATACACGGGGACAGGGACCTTTATGGCGTGTGAAGTAAAAGACGACGCCAATTCGAAGGCGAAGCGCCGTAAGTGATTAGTTATTTGATGGATTTGAATTTAACAATTCACGGCGCCAGGAAGGGATCTCTTGCATAAATTGCGAGATTAAAGCTCCCAGCATTCAAGGATATTGCAAGTATTCGATAAAATTTACCGAGTCACGCTCACTCCAAAGCCATACTACGGCACTATCTTAAACTGTCAACTTTGTGCGATGTAAGAAGACCGAGTTACTCATTTGCACAAATGTACATATGAAGATACACTACTCGTATCTAGGAGTTAAGTTATAATAAATTCATGGCTACCTCGCTGGAAGTTGATAGACATCACCATACCATGTGTTAGACATTTGATTAAAATGATCATTAATTTTGCTGTATGTAAAGACGAATGAAGTTCAGTTTGTCATCACTTTTATGTTCATTTTATTTCTCTTCAATTACGGACTACATTCCGAGAGTCAATTCCGAGACGATTTGAAAGTCATGATACATTTTTCAGACCGAATTGCATGACACTTTACTGCTAGTAGTTGTGTGGCAGACATTTTTAGACGAATTTGCTTTGGAGCAGACGGTGTTCTTATGGCTATGTAATAACTAAACTATAGAAATGTTACCTGCTTTTCCACCATGCTTTCTAAATCAATCAACCTATTTCACAGAAATGTTGAATTCATCGTTCAGAAAATTTCCCATTACTATACAAACACAACAAATTAAAGGTTGCATGTGACGATGATGCAAATTAGTGATGTGGCGGTAAAAGAACAGGGTATTTTCAAAATGTAAAATTTTTGTATGCATATGTCCAGCGGTTCTGCTCTAAATAAATGAATATTATAATGTTCTAGGTAAATTTAACCTTTCCAATCGAGGAAAAGCCTAATGTATTATCTAAAACGCAAATTTTAAGTGTTTTCGGGATATTTTGCGCCAGAGCAAGAAATATTATATAATATTTGGTTTTTTTAAACTTGTGACTATTTTATTTCAACAATGCTCAGAAAATATCAATGACAACGTGGGATCAAGGCGATGTGCTAATTAATCAACCGAAAAAAATAACTCTAAAGAAATGGGTCTCATGAAAGGATGAATTAACTTACTCATAGTGACATATGTATACATATCAGGCTTCTTTCAATCACTCAAGAAAATCTCTGATCTCACATCGATTTTTCTTAAATTGTTATTATTATTATGTGAACTAAATATGATTTATTTTTGTGAATGAAGAATGAATTTTCTTATCATAAAAAGTAAACCTTGCAATACGCATTACGAGATATATGTACGTATACAACAAATGACGCGATCTTTAAAAGATTTATTGAAAAAAGTAATTATATTACTTGCTTCCCATATTATAAATTAACAATTCAAAAGGTGCTAGTTTAGCTCATTAACTTCTGCAATTGAACAACGATTAATATTTTTAAAAATTTAAAAAAGGAGCACCGTTTTCTACGTTCGTTCGGTAAACATTTCTATAGACTTTAAATAATTGATAATTAAATTGAGTAATTGTTTTGAACATATACTTTATTCTAACATGCCATGGAGGAAAAAAAGTTTAAATTAAAGGAGGTTGACGTGATCGACGCAACTGACGTACACAAATATACTGATCAAAAGGGCTTATTTTTACTTCATTCCCATACAAAGGTGCTATTTTAGAATTTCATGAACAAAAGTTTTACTTCCATTTTTGTTCGTTTAGTACTTTAAAAAAACATATTTGTATAAAAAAAAAATAAAAAAAAAAATCTAATAGTAGTCACTACTACGTTTTTCTCAAATTCATAAAATTTGCTTAGTGTCGAAATAGCCCGTTTTAATCGCACAGTCCTCAAATATGTAGGTATACCTTATAATATCATACGCATACTTTTGAATTCGGGAATTTCCGCTTTTGGCAAAAAAGTTTCACTTGCGCTTTGGTTTCGCAAAACTGCACCATTTATTTTATTTTGAAACTATATGGAATGGAAACTGAGGTGGTGGTCACTTTACGTGATTTGTCATTAATTCTCGCATTATTATTAACTCTCTATTATCCAAAAAGGAAGACTTAGATGCAACAACAAACTATCCTACTTTTATTTGGTTTATTAATGTTTTTTTTTAAGTTTCAGAAAACGCAAAAAAACCTTGAAAAATTTAGATTGATCTTAAATACATTTATTTATGGTATATATCCACCAACTTACAGTCAATAAAAGTTGATCGGGTGATTTTCGCATGTGACATGAAAGGGAAATGTGTAGGCAAAAGCGAGATACCAGAAAGTGGGATACTGGCAAAAGGGAAAATTGCATTACATATCTCGAAGATTAAATGTTAATGTTAATAAATGCAGAGATTTGAACCGATTCGGACGGGCACTTTGTACGCAGCCATGTGTGCACTTAATAACCCACCGGGCGTATGCTAATTGAGGGCAGTCCACCCGCACTGCGAAATTTAATTACTCCGCGAAATTATCGGAGCGCGAATTAAGCGCATTCGATACCGGCGACAATGTCAATGGAGACGATAGTTGGCCACACCAGGGCCGCGGCTCGGTGGGCAAATACTCGAGGACGGGCCAATAAAGCAGCAGGCGAGTAAACACAAACAGTTGACACTGGTCGGCTAATTGAAGCATTTCGCTTGTTTATTGATTGTGGATCACTTCACAAAATCCTTGTGTATTCCACTTTAATTATTTTGATAAGCGGAGCTTCCCAGCACTCCAGGGATTATGTAGACAGATAATCGGGTCTGCGGTAGGGAACGCTTGTTGTGATTTTCCCCGATTGTTTGTACGGGAATCGCAACATCGGAGCGCCCCGAACGTGAGAATCTGGCCAGCTGCGGCCGCGGCGACGTCTGCAGGAGCGGCCGCGAAAATATGCCGTCCATAAATTGGCTCGAACCTCGCCGGATCGCGGCAAAGTTTCTAATTTAATTATTATATTAAAGGTGAACGAAAGTATTCGCCTGGCATTACACCGCCGCCCAGATTAGGGCAAAGCCCTCCGCAGGGGGTAATCTTAGCAAGTGGCAGAGAAATACCTTACGGAGCTGAGACGTCTACCGACCGCACCGGGGACTGCTCCGAATATCAAGGCGCAGCGGGGATCTTTCAACCCCCGTAATCCCCAACTTTGGTAGAAGTTGTATTTTTACAGAAAACGAGAAAAAATACTTGTGCCGGCTCGGCATGTGAGCAAACACATAAACAAAAAGGATTACCGGGAAGATGAGACCGCCCCTCGGGCCAGCGGAGGAACCTAACAAAGATTATTCCTACTGATCCCGGCGAAATATCCCGCAGCTAGGGCAGACCCCATTTGTCCATCGGGCAGGGACTATCGCATAAAATTTTCATAATCGTGTGGGGGTGGCCCATCCCCTTCCTCCCCTTGGTGCTGGAAGAGTAAGTCGAACTGGGCGACGGCGGCGGTGGACATCCGAGAAATATTTCACGATCCCCCGGATGTGTAAAAATAAGAAATACACCGTGGCAACAAATGGAAATTTTATTACGGCCGGAAATCTGAAAGTGCGACTCCGCTGAATTTGTAAGCCATTTGAGGCCCCACACATAAGTGGGCGGCGGCGGGCCCAGCGGAAATTGTAATGTGAAAATCGCCCCTTACTCGCAAGTAAGTTGTCAACAGGTGCGTTATACGGTCCCGCATTTTTATGGGAATGCGTTCTATGAAAAATTGGCGGCCGAGGGAACTTAATAAAAATTCCATTTTAACAAAAGGGTTGAAACTTCACTTCTTAGGCGTTGAACAGGTTGTTCTTAGGGGGCGAATAATTGCCGGAATTGTGACTATCAGTCTATAAGTCAAACTTTCCAAATTTTTTATATTTTATAGTATACCTAGATATAGCAAGTTTCGATAGGTAAAAACATATTTTAGGTGCAAAATATGAAAAATCCTCAATGTTTTTGGAAAAAAATAATATTTTCTTAAAATATCAGATTAAGTGTAGTGATGGTTTTATTTTATTAAAATTGCTGCATGGAGCACGAAATGCGGAAGAAGAGAAAGTAAAGATATACCTTACATATATACAGATTATGGATTCTCCATGGAAAAATTACAGATCTAATAGGAAAACCAAATACCCTTATTAATATTATCCAAATTATATAATTCTATAAATGTGGACAGTAATTATTCAAAACTTCCGATTATGGCAAAATAAAACATTGCTGAGAGAACCGAGAAATTCAAATTAGGAAATTCGGGTTCGAATTATTCAATAAAAACAAGCTTTACCTGCCAACAAATAATATTTTATTATGATCTGCAACTAGTTTCGTATGTTATTTTAATTGGTTAAAGCAAAGTTTATAGAATTCTGTAATCTTTGGTTGAAAGCTTAAAGACTATGGACTACCCATCAATTTATGTCTTCACCACCAAACGAAATTTGTACGAAATTGGCTTTAAGATTCTGAGAGTATGTAAGCATGTATGTATCGTTTGGTGAAAATTCATAGGCTCATTACTTGTGCTATGATTTAAATTTATATATGGTATGCCATTTGCGCTGTTGTATTACGGAAGGGTGTAGAATTTCTTAATCTAATAAAAGAAATCAATATGTTGAAGGTTTAAACGCAATTATAGATATAAGTACTTGAATGAAAGACATTATTTAACACTCCACAATTTGTAGAACAAAGAGAATTTGTGTTGAAACCGGACAGTCTTGTATGATCGCAAAAGTGAAAACACATATTTCTCGAAATTATGTTTTTATATATGTAATTGGGATTCATAATACCTTTCAAAATCGACCGCAACGATTTAACTTTTAGAATGCTGATTTATTTGGTTTTTAAGGCTTTTATTAAACGAATTGAACTATTTTTCATATATTAGAATAAAAAATATCAACAATTTGTTAATAACCACAATTTGATTTGATTTTTTCTGATGTAGTTGCACTGTACGTATAAACAGAAAATATTCTTTTATAAAAAAATACGTGTATAGACTAACATTTTATTCAATAGAAAAAAAACTTTCAAAAGAATGAATTTCCTTTAGCTTTTAAATGGAAATACCTCCTAAGTTTTAAAGACAAGGACACTTTAAAATTGGTAAATTTTATGGAGTAGGTAATTTGTAAAAAAAACGTTGTAATATAATATGTTAATATATGTAGTTTGATCCTAATATTTAATAGCCCCATTGTATACATACATACATATAATAAATGTAATTTTTTATTAAGTGGTAAGAACATATTTAAAATTTTAATAAAATTGCTGCAAAAGCTTTAGGTTCGGGGTTTGTAGTTTGTTTTTAAACAAAATTTTAACTCGTTTGAATAAGAAAAAATTAATCAAACCTGAACTGAAATAAAATTAAAAATATTCACCTGTCAGATAAATCGAATTCAAACGACCCTTTTAAGCTGGATCGTTCGTATTTTAGTCACAATTTTCGATGTACCAGGTTGACCGTACCACGAACACCGACATGTATGGCAAACCGAGTGGGGAATAACCTCGTAAGCGAAATCAACTTCAGTTTGAGTTATCCTCGTACATCGAGCAACCTGACTAAAACACGAGCGTGTGTATCTAGCTTTATATATGCAACGTCTTTTAATTCCCTTCAAAGTGCTGCTTCATAATATTACATACATATTTGGTATCTTCATGGAAATGGGGTTGAGTGACAGGCTTTAAAAAAGAAACGCGTATAAACTTTGCTTTGAAATAGTTTGAAATTACTTTCAACTCGACTACGCACCTAGCAACCTCTGTCCCAGCAATAAACTCGAAAAGGGCAATTATGTCTCATAAACAAAAGCTGAAACGTCTCATTCCGCAGTGAATTTCGGGTCCACTGATGAAACACTACCGGCTCAGGGTCGCAGTTGGGCAGATATTTAACAAGGCCAAATATTTTTCCGCCCACGACACACTTTGGCTATAAGTAGGGTCTAATGCCCACCCCCTCTGGTGTCCCTGAACGCCAGTGGAAGCCACAAAAGCTACAAAAACATTCTGTTTGAGTGTTTCATTTGGCACTAGTTGTGTTTGTGGTCACAAAAGCTTCCCGCAGCGGGTCTGAGCACCGGACTGAGAAGCACTTTTTGGGTTCTTTTGGGGACTGCTTTTGTAAATTTTGGTTAAATTTGGTACCCCGTCTGAATATCTCAATACATGCGACGCAAGTACTTTGAGGAGTTAATTTCCACCAATTAAAATAAATACCAGTGATAAGAATCCGGGCTGCGGATGGTAGCTCGCTGAAATTTAAATATCGAGTACTCGGACAGACTAGCCTCTTGACCACACCCCCTTTGCGTTTAAGTTGGCCCCTAGTGCAGTTGCAGGATGCACTGGATGCAAAGGATGCAATAATTAATGGCTCAAAGCAGGACGAGACTTCAAAGTCTAGCGCATCCTGATCCCTAACGAGCTAAGGCCGCGACAGATGCAATAACATTCCAGGCGCGAGCGGGGGCCCAATTTGGCCGGGCCACCAATCAATCCTTCGGCGGCCGCACACTTTCATTTAAATTCATTACAGAGGGAAATTGGTGCAAGTAATTTCCCGGCTATTTGCAACAAAACTGATCATTTCGCTGGGGCCCTGTGCTCTCCGAGTTGTGGTCCTAAAAAACCCTTAACCAGACCCGAATATCCTGCCCGCAATTATTTCCAGCGGTGCTGCGGAGCTGCAATCGAGGAGCAAATATTTGGCCCAGCTCCGATGCAATTTAAAATTCGCGGTTTATTGGTTAATGTTATGTGCATCTCGTGAATAACTTTGGTCGAATTATCGCCGGGATCGGGGATGCGCATCCGCCATTATTCGCGTTTAAGTTGCAATTGACATGCAGTGGCGAGTGGTAAATGCATTCGGTGGTCCATCGAGGTATTTGGCTGCGGTCTATTTGTCCGAATATTTTAAATGTTCGCTTATTTACGGCCGGCACATGGGCCCGCGAATCGGTCGAACTGCAGTGAATTATTCGCACTGCAGTATTTTTCATTCAATTTTGCCGGAGCAAATTATTGATTTAAATAGTCTCAAATATTTTGTATCAAACATGAAAATTTATTCAGACATATGCTGTTTGCCAGATTCACAGAAAATTATGCCCAATTTACAAATTTTGTGCGAGTTTTAAGTAAATTAATATTTATGTTCACGAAATATTCGTAATTATTCGATGAATAACAGGTGTTACTGAAAGATTTGTAAAATTCAGTTAATGTTTTTCACCTAATTTTCCAAATATTTAGAAATTTGATAATCTACATATAGATAAAGCGTTTCACACCAGATTTTTAAAATTCATCATACACATGCATGCATGTAGTTATGTACGTAATTTGTAATAAATATTTGAGGAAAAATCCTGTGATTTTAACATTACGAATAATATGTATACCTAAAAATGCTCACTTAAACTTTTGTTACACGGTGGTAAGTGAACCCACTCCTTACATTTCTTTTATTCAATTTTTGTTATTTTTTTTGATTTTATTTTATGGATTTTGATTGTACTTTTTATTTTATACGACAAGGCATGAAAACACATAAAAATAAAGTCACAGCATATATTTATCTATTCGAAAATTTATTTAAAAAAACTGAGAGAAATTAATATGTCTTTAAAAAAAATCCTTATATATATGGTATACTCGTACCTAGTGATGCTAGAATATATATTAGATTTTACGTAAAATTTAATATTGAACGGTTTTTGAAGTTGTTGAAGACTTGAAATCATTTGTTCAGAACCACAAGTCACCATTTTGATTAAAAGAATATAAAATCTTATTTCAGCGACACAAAAACCCCTGTATATGTATATCAATTTGTAAGAAAATTTTGCGACATTATCATTTCGAAATGAAATTTGATTGCAGATTCGTAATCAGGGTCCTAAAAGCCTTGGACTACCAATTTGGACAAAATTTCGATAAATAAATGGGAATATGTCCGTTGTCACAAGAGGTTACTAATTATCAATTAGTAAAAAAACCGATACATGGAGCCATTTAAACGTGTCGTCAACTATCGTCATGCCTTCGCCTCTCTGCTACTTCGTAGAATAATTCAAATTGAAACATTTTGGAATATTGTCTAAGTATTCGCATAATTTCAGGTTATAGATAGTGTTGATAAATCAAATATCCGAATCCTGATATGAGTATCTATTTAGTCAATCTACGAACTTAGCTTAGAAATAGCAAGAAATACTTTCGCTTCTGCTTGTATTTTATGTATGTAATATGTTAGTATTAAATTATACATATAAATATATTATCGAAGTGAAATGATAAAGGAGTTTAAAATTTCACGGGGTGGTAAATTCAAGATTGAACTCGGTCGCTAAGATGGTTAACTAAATAAAATACTATAGTAATAAAAATAAATATGTACTAACGTATTAAATAAGACATTATGAATTAAAGATATAATTGAATGGTGATGAGTCTAGTCGTTAAAATATTTGAAAAACAACATAACTAAGTTTCTAAAACCATGTTTTATTTCCTTTGAGCATACATACTCACATACATAAGTATCGACGGTCTGAACAAATTTATTTTGGTTACGTATTTGTTTATTACCGATGATAAAAGAAAATAATGTAGATTTACAGAATATTAAAAATGAACGATTTTATTCACCATCACGTCAAATTTTCGAAAAAAAAACAGTATTTTAGGCAATAATATGGTAGTATACTCCAACGATATTTTAGCTGCCGAAGTGAAATTTTAATACCCAATATTTTCTGTAGGTCATGATAATAATTTACAAGATGAACATTATTTCAATATTAAGGCAATACCTATACCTAGTTATATTGCACACATTAATATATGTTAAAATTAAGTTAAACTATAAGATGATTGTGTTTAACATTTGCTTCAAGATCGAATTTGCTATTAAAGTAATCTCTATGTGCCCGCCATAGATAACATATGTTAGACCCACACTTCAAACAAAATGTTAAGCATTATCTAAGTAGTCACTTCGATTCCAGCCTAGTAAATACCTACTCATTTAATTTTAATCATCCCACACAAGCTTCGAAGATTAAGGTTTAGTCACTTCAAAAAGCGCTCAATAACTTTGTAAGCAGGTCATAAAATCGAGCTTATTGTCCTTGCATCCCTGCCCGCATTGTGCTAATATAAAGCGAATGACGGAAATAATTTTCACTCAAGACCTAATCTGACGAGCTCTGGTTGGAACGTATAAACAGCTTTAAAGTTTATGTTAGAGCCCTTAACGAGTTGATTATGAATTAAATTTTATAGATGGATGGGCACATGGAGCTTGATGGCTTCAAGATTAATCTGACGGCAGACAGCCGTAAATCATTGGCAATTAAATTTAAAGCAAACAGAACTAAGACCTTACCGCGATTCGTCGATTGTGTAAACAGCCATAAAAAGTCATTTAGCACCGCATAAAGGCCAACTTTGGAAATAAAATGGTCCGGTCCGAGCTTGGCAACCACGAATTGCCCCCAACGGAATAGGTATTTATTGTACGTACAGCCCCGCAATAGCAATAAAAATGCGTTATAGTGTGGCAATATTGCTCTACTGCCATTATCCGAAATATCATAAAAGTGAGCAATGAAATGCCATAAACATCACCATTTCTTAGCCATGTCCTGGCCAGCTCCAGCCGAGCTTAGTGGGTCCAGGTCACACCCTTGGCGCTTCGACCAGGTTCTATATTAATAACATAAAAGCTTGATCCGCTTGTATTTCAGCGCAATTAGAAGGAATCACAACTCTAATTTTATCGCGGTCCAGAGTGCGGGCTGCGGTTCTAAGTTTGAGCGTAATGAGATTCATATCACACAGTGGCTGCTCGCAGTCCATTAGCATTGCTTAGCAAAAGTTAATCGGATTCCGTGTTTAGCTTATGCGAGTAATCCGCGAAATTAACCCCTTAAGCAAATAAATTTGTTTGTACGCAATTTTTTGGGGTATTTTGACTTTCCGCTTTTGCATTCAAATGAATTATGCTAAGCGTTCACCGTATACAAATTGCTAAGTTGTTTAAATAGGCGCACACCAAATGCCGGGGGTTGTGCATTGTCAGACACACCTGTTCGGTCCCAAGGATATCCCTAGGGAACTGAACAAGTGTACAACAATGCCCTGGCTTTTGCTTGCCTGAGGTGTATGCGCACCTGTTTTTTTCAATATTTGTAAATGTATGCCTGCACAGACATTTTATATAGGTAGAACTTGAAGAAGTGCAAAAAACGAAATTTTTGAAATACCTACTTATAACAATATGAATGCTTCGAATTCTTGCAATATACTCTTCGCATATTTTTTACGAGTGTTTGATATTTGGGGCATAGTCCTCATATATTTTTTATAAAAAATTAAAAACTAGATTATCTTCACAAATACTTCTATGTCTATATTACGAAAGTTTTTAATAAGGTACCTTAAGTATCTCACACAATTAAAAACACATTACGTAATTTAGCGATACAATTAAATTTGAGTCACATATATGTTTTTTTTATATACGCGTTTTCACGCGTTTTGACGCGTTTTCCCGCGTTTTGACGCGTTTTCTCGCGTTTTGACGGGCTTTCACGCGTTTTGAGGTTATTTCCCGCTTTTTGGCGCATTTTGGCGCGTTTTCACTCGAAAGTTGGTATTTTGAGGCTTTTTCGATTTCCTTATTGTGATCTGTGCTCATCGCCTTGTCCGGCCTCGACCTTCTGAATGGTTCTCCTACTGCCTATGCTGTAGTGCTAAATATTTTCCTGTAAGTACTTTCATTAATATCTATGGGTTTTCGAATAGAGAAATTTAATTCGGTTTTTCTGTGCAGGAACTGTGAGGACTGCAACAATACTCCCTCCTTAGTGAAAAAGTTGTTCTCAGCTTGGACTATTTCAGCTCTTCCAGCGGTATGTGGATCGGGGAGCGGGTAAGTAGTCTTATTATTATTATTTTTTCAATCAACTGGGCTGTTGACGTTTTTCCCGCGCGCGGCAGTTTAAAGGATAACTAAATTTTTTTTTAATCCCTTCTGGTAAATTCTAGCTAATTTACTTGTTATTAATTTTTTAACTTAAGCTAATTTAATTTTTATTCGTTCTAATTTAGTGATTTAAAATTTGGTTTTTTTAACTGATACAGCTAAGATTGACAACCTTCCTCTTTTTTATTTTTATTGTTCTCGCGTTTTGACGAGTTTTGTCGCGTTTTGATGCGTTTAGACGCGTTTTAATTCGTTTCAACGCGTTTTCTCGCGTTTTGACGCATTTTGTATCCTTTTGACGCCTTTCGACACGTTTTGACGCGTTTTGTCGCGTTGCGTTGCGTTTTGAAGCGTGTTACCGTTTTGCGTTTTGTCGTGTTGCGTTTTATCGTGTTTGCGTTGCGTCGTGTTAAGTTGCGTTGCGTTAGTATTGCGTCGCGTCGCGTTTGTGTTGCGTTGCGTTACGTTGCGTTTGCGTTGCGTCGCGATGCGGCGCGTTGCGTTTGCGTACAAGTTCATTTAAAACTTTGTTAAACAACATTTGTAGATTGATTCATACGAGTTACATTTGTAGTTTAGTAAGATTTGGGGTTTGATTCATGTGAGTTACATATTGTGGTTTAGTGAGATATGTGTGTTTTGTGACAGTCAAAGGTTAGTACAATATAAAAATAACAAAAACATTATCGGCATACCGGCGTCGTTTCGTTAATTACAGTTTTTTCGTTATACAGTTTTACGTTGTTAATAACAGTTTTTCTACATTTGTGATTTCATTTTTGATTTATATGCGTGTGTGTTTTCATCAGAAAATACAACAATTTTGTTTATTTGTGTGTTTGTTAAAGTGAACGCTACCAGCAAGAAGCAAAGGGGCCCATTTGCAACAAACGTGCGAAATAGTAGAGCAGAAAGAACATACGATGGTGTTCGTTTGCGGCTTGGATTTGGGCACACCATGTTTTGCACACGGACAATTATACGTGGCATGTTCTCGCGTGGGCAAATCAACGAGCTTATTTGTGTTGGCTAAAGACGGACTGAAAAAAATATCGTACATTCGTTTGCTCTTCAAAATTACTATTAATTTTCTTTAATTCAATTAACTACTTAACGGTAATGAAATATGTACATTGAATTGAGAAAATGAATGGTGGGTGTTTTTTTATTTTTATCGTTTACAGCGTTCCATTCCACTTTTTGTCATAGATCCCATCCCCACATATCGGAAATCGGGGACCCTGCATTAATAAAATAATTGGTATACCGGGCAACGCCAGGATGGGCAAGGTACATATATATATATACATATGTATATATAAGTAAGATTTTGAATAGTAATAAAATTCATTGTAATCTTCAAAATATGTATTATAATATAAAGTGTACACCGTTTCAAAACAGTCGCTCTTTCCATTCTCCTTCAATAAACTTCCAAAAATGCCCTTTTAGACCGAATAAGCACTTAACATAGCCAGCTGTATATAATTGTACGTAAAGAATAGATTTTACTTACTTTGATAAAATGCAACACTTTTTGGTGATCTACCACACAATTTTTCTGGAAATATAATACATACATAGGTATATAAAAAATACTATTTTACACTGGAATAAAATTGAAAATTCAGATGAAATCGCTAATACATAGGTATATTTAATGCTAAAAAACGAACAATGTTTAGCAAAAAAGGAAATATTTGTGGTATGTTTTTATAGCTCATTCATAAAAAAGTTGATACTTCTTTAGTTTTGAAATTGATGCAAACATATTAGATATTTATTCATAGAAGTTTGTGAAGGACACGATTTCTCACCAAAGAGAGCCCTACAATTACTCTACCAAATTCTAAAATAGTATGCCAGCAGTACTTTTACCTGCTCCCAGCGAACATCCATTAAATTCAGATTTTCTCAAGACAATTTGTAACCAGAGCAGTTCACTGAATTTTCAACAAGATGTCATTATCGCCCGCCTGCACAAAGTTTTCCCAGTTGAGACCGGGCTCGATGCAAACGACAGACGAAGTGATAGAGTTTGGTGTGAATGAAATCGAAAGGGTTAGGCGGCCTAGGGAGTGGCGAGACCGCGGCACCATTCATAAGTCATTATCACGAGCATTAGAAAATCCGATAATAGAAATATTTTCGAATTTCAGCCCTACTACCGAAATCGATACCGCGGGGACGGGGAGTCGCAGCATCCAACATATGCTGTGTCGACGGCGACGGCGGCCCTCCTCCCCGCCCGCGTGAGTCAACTCGACCGGCGAGCGGCCAATTGCACCCACACATCCCGCAGCCGTGGAGAAGTACCGCCGGGGCACTGGGGAAAAATCCGAGAGAAATTTTTGGAAAGAAAGTGGAAAAAGGGGCGGTTTCGATCTTTCTCATCACTGCCGAGGGAACTGCGCACTTCAACCCCCAGTGCTAAAATTTATGGAAGCGAAAATATGGCGCAAAGGGAACACCCCCCGCCCGGGCCAGGCACACGCCACAGGGGTGAGTTCTCTCGCTGGGGAAGCTCGCGGACTCGACGTGCGTTTGGGGCCACACTGCCGCTCCGTCAGGCTCACATCCTGCTTATCTAAATCTCCTGACCGCGCGATTATTTTTGTTTATGTCCCATCGACATGTCGCCCGGCAGATAGGCCGACGGTGATGTGAGTTCCGCGAGTAATAATCGACTTAGTGCCGGAAGTGCCGTCATTTTCGAGCAGAGTGCTTACCTGACCCAGTCGGCGATTGTCGCATGTGAACAAATTAAAAGTGCTTCCTGTTTTGCTTCATCGTTTTTTTTGTTGCCGTGCAAATTGGACTCCGTGAAATATGATAGGCGAACAACAGGTTCCGATTTCAATGTGTGAGTGATTTTCTACTATGTCAAACTCCCGTCGGGGATTTGAATCAGGCCAAGAAGACAGCCCCCGTCAAGTCGCTCCCTCTGTACCTAAGCTCGTGGGTATAAAATAATTTTTCATGCGTAATCGGATTATCTGAAAGCGGCCTTTTGTCCCGACTTCACTTGATGGGAGGGCTGTCGGACGTGGGCCTTGTACGCGTGAAAGTGCGTAGCCCGTTCTGCACCTGTTCCGCCCCCTGCAGCCCGTGGTAAGGCGGCAAATGTCAAAATATTAACATCCGCTTGAGCGATAATCGCCTGGAACGGGAGGGCTAGCGGAGCTATCTTAGACCTTGATAAGGTCCCTATCTCGGGCGACCATCCCCTGATCCAGATATCACTCTTAAATTGGCAACATATTGGACAACGTGATTAGACCTTTTATTTCGTTATTAACTAAAGGAATCACCTCCAGCCGAATAAGTTGCTAATCTCCTTAGGCAGTTGGGTGCCAGGATCGGGCATATGTTGATTTTTGTACACATTGTGCGTGTTCTCTGTGCGTGAATATTTTAATTGAATTTCAATCATAATGAAAACTAAGCAGAACACTTGACCACAGCAGGATATATATTTTATTTTGCAAATCTATTTATAAATATAAAGTTTTAGAAATGTAAAGAGTAATATAATACATTTTAAATTAAGCTGAGAGTCTCAATACCCAATTTAGTGAATAATATGTAGTAAATCACCTTTCTTGATGATTTAAAATTTCTGAGTGAACGTTTTATGTGATAACAGCTTATATTGAGATAGAACATACCTATATACAAAAGTTTGTAATTTACTCTTTCTTCTGATGCTTTTAAGAAAAAAAATAAATTGTTTATATCCCTTCTGAGTTTCATCATGTTATTAATCCAACTTCAAAATTACAACCAAACTTTTCTTAGAATCCAGGGAACCCTAGCGCGAATTTTTTAGTTAGAATAAGAACCTGTTTGCTATATCTATTAGAATGACGTGTGCTTTATTGAAAATAGTCAATTTTTTAAACAGATTTTGTTTTAGCTTAACCCATTAACCCCGGAACTATATTATAATAAGATACTTTAAGAAAAGTATGGTTTTTTGCAACCTACAGTAAAAATAACTGCACCCTAGAAGTAAAAGGGTCTGTTCTCTCGGATTCTGGCATTATTTTTGGGAAAAAAAGGTGTAGTTGAAAATTAGCGTAAAATTAAAATATTGTTAAACAAATCTGCGAAAAAATGCCTTTAATTGCTTAAAAACGGTTTAGTCTAACATCTGTTAATGTAAACTTCAAAGTATATTTGGTATATGCAACACTTTACAAAATTTTTGTTGAATATTACTTCAATTAATGAAGGCAACTAATTGCCTACAATTATTGTAGTAAATTTCAACTGGAAACTAAATTTAACCACCTGTATTTAAATTCAAACTTTCTTAAATGTTTAATATTCAATATGAATAAAATTTGCAATGTTTAGTATGAAGATGTGCCTGTATGAATTCCAATAGAATTAATTTTGAACAGATTTGAATCAAAAATTCGGCACAATTGATTTTAAATTTCATCTGGAGTGTAGATTTAAACACTTTATTATGAAGATTAAACAATTTTAGAATTTTCAATATTATATAGTTTAAATGTTAATAAGTCGTTCATATTTTATTTAAAACAGCCATTTAATACAATAATTGAATTAAAACTAACCAGATCAAATTTAAGCGATATCAAATTTACTTCATAGATTGAGTGAAGGCACGACAGAATGACAAACTTCTCCAAGGGCCGAAAAGATGGTAGTTTTCTAAAAAACTGGAAAGAAACTCATTTTTTATATATTTTGATGAATCATTATATCTCCACATGTCGAAATAAGAGTAAACAAATTCAAAATACGTTGAGGGTAAACCTCTGATTCCACTTCCCACCTTCCCTTAAATCAAAATATAATTAGAATCCCTTCTTCTTTTCTTTTTTTGCAAACCCTTTATGCTCCAATTTTCCATTTTCGCAGATTGTGAACTTTACTCAAAGCTGTAAGGAACTGTTTTTAAGTTTTTGAGGCGTTCTCATATAAAACTGGCGTGCATGAATATCAATATACATACACCAAGGATACACATTTCTTTCCCAAATTTTTACTTTGTCTAAGCATTTATAACAGTAGCCCCCGGGAAAGAAACTGAGATTAATCGATGAAATACTCGTCATATTGGACTCCTCACAAAATTCGTATTCCTGAGTTATAGCCGGCAAAACTTGTAATATGCATTCTTGATATAATAAATAAATTGAAATGGTAGGAATGAAACGAAAAACGAAATTACTTATTTTCGCTACTGCTTGGTTTTCCTTTTGTTGAAATGAATGTTTACACAAAAGCTTTTCACTACAATTGAGGTTAACAAAATAAATAATGTAGTGAGAATTGAATAGAACTAAATCAATTGTTGATCTTTTTTGTTTAATGTTATAATTAGCAGTTTAGCTGAAAATTTGTTGATTACAACATCTTATAATTTGTTATTTCAAATATAATATAAACAATATTTATCCTAAGAAGAATTTATATTTCGCAAAAATGGAACGTAGAAAGAACAGGTGAATGAATGGTCCAGGATCAATACTGATGAACTCTGAGCTTGGTACGCAAGGCAAGTGTGGTCTATTATTGGATAAAAATCGGGATGCCTTGGCCCCACCGCTCCTACTTGCCTTTGGGCTGGCAAGGACATATCTTATAAAAAACTCGTAGCGCACTTCGATCTGTGCACACATCATGCAAAACCTGATGGAATTATCGAAATACGACTATTTTAATTGTTTATAATAATTCAATGATGATTTTAAACTGACGATACGACCACAGTCCTTCTAGTATGTATAATTTGTTCATTTCCATTTCTATTTGTACAAAAAAATTATAGGTATAATTGTGATGCCAGCAAATTATTGTAATATTAGTTTCCCACAATGTAAAATTAAAGTTAATAATTAGGACAGTCAATTAAACAGTTGTATCAATAAAGACATTTGAAAAGAATCATAATAAATGTTAAAATCCACTGGGTTCCGAATATATGAATGTTTTTACCGAAGTTAGTATTTGCCCGAAGTTATCCGTAAACCGGGATATAACAAAATACAATATAGCACTTTTCGCACAAAAAATAGGACCCAATAGTAAACTAATATTAGTAGAACTCTAATAGGCCGTAAAAACGTCAGTTTCCTAGCAAGTAATTTCGCAATAAGTTATAAATTTTTTATATTATCTGTATGTCCTTGTCCTTATTTGTCGTGGAAGCTTGTTGTACCTACATAAATTGAAAAATCAAATCTTGGAACTGGAGCATTGGTTCAGTCTACGTAATAGAAAATGCGCTTAAAGGTTTCACCAAATTTCGCCCAAAATTAATAAACTGAGCTATGGCTTTTAAGCTTTATACTATAGTTAATTCTTGGGTCAAGAATTCACCAAGCCTAACCTCTTTATCAAATCTGAAAAAACCTTCATGGATTTATTTCATTCGTTATAAAATTCTTTTATATTACAATTTTAAAATTAGTCTGTTTGAAAAATGTTGTCCTTCCGAGTGCTGTGTGTATAAGGTTTTCCTGATTGAAAATTAGATCCGAATCTGTACCAAAATAGGATATCAGACCATCAAAATTACTAAGGAGTATCAGGCTTTCCTGATTAGAACCACGTCAGAACTTTTAAATAGTACATCCAGACTGTTAAAAATACTAATGTAGTAGGTATCAAGTTTTTCTGATTACAGCCAGTTCAACAGCGTAAGAGAATTACCCAAAACTACCAAATATGTATTGTAAGTTTGTGATAATTAAATATGTAACTTTATTAATTCCATATAAAGAAAGGTACTTGATTCTCACAGTCTTCAGCTGCGTTAATTTTCTTCAGGTAAATTTTCCCAGTTGGGAAGGCTTTTTTGCTTCTCGATTTGGGTTAAAACACCACATACTTGCATACGTTTATGTGTAATTTTTCAGGAAAAAGATGAAAACTTCAAATGGACATTTGTTCTATTGAATGTTTTGCGTTAATTAATTTCAACATTTAGTATGTATGCAATATCGCCAGAAATGAAAACCAACCATTTGCAAGTAATTGTGATATCCAGCCAATATTTATTAACCGCAATATTAAGGATTTTGGAAATTACAATAAAATAAAGGACCCATTACTAACAGCTTGACAGCAACACATGTAGATACATACATTAAGTAATATTGTCGTGTAGCCCAAAAAATGAAATCCGCGGCTACGGGCGAGACGTCCGGGCAGCTAATCCTATCCTTAATTAAGCGCAATAAACTACATTCTGGGTTTTCATTGCTTTCCAATTCAACAGTTCCGCTGGATATAAAATGCCATCCCGCAGGAAGCGGAAGGATGTTAACAGGGTCGGTCCTGCAGCCGGCAATAACAGAGGCCCTAACAGAAGTCGGTGGTCTCATCGGCAGCGCCGGGAGAAGTGCCTGCGGGATCGGCTGCGGACGGGACGACAATCAACCGCTGTCAGCAGTACTTGCGGCTAGGTGCGGTTATTGTTGCCAGCCCATTTGTGATCGCTACATAATGAGAGTGGTCGACACGTCCTACCACGAGAGGTGCCTCAAGTGCACGACCTGCTCGATGCACTTGGTGCACTCGTGCTTCATGCGCGAGGGGAAGCTCTACTGCCGGGTGGACTACGAGAGGTGAGCGAGGGCGTGGCGGGCGGATTTCCGCGAATTTATTAACTTCTTAAAATTTCGCTTTAGCAGGCTCTTCATTCGCAACCGTTGTCTTGGATGCGGCGACAAGATTGGCTCCGACGAACTCGTCATGAGGACCCTCGAGAACGTTTTTCACTTAAAGTGTTTTGCTTGCGTCGTGTGCGGGGTGCAGCTGAAGAAGGGGGAGCAGTACGTGGTTAAGCAGGGGCAGCTCTTCTGTCGAATGGACTACGAGAAAGAGGTCGAAATGCTCCAGGGCTACGGTGATGCTCCTGGAAATTCATATCAAAACCCAATTTAATATAATTTCTTAATTCTTCTAGAAGATTTCTATGGCGATGATTTATTTCCACCCAAATTGGACGGTAGAAGAGGCCCCAAGAGGCCGCGAACGATATTAAACACTCAACAGCGGCGAGCCTTCAAGGCCTCCTTCGAGATATCTCCCAAGCCATGCCGGAAAGTCAGGGAGAACTTAGCGAAGGAGACTGGGTTGAGCTTGAGGATTGTTCAGGTCCTTGATTCTTCCGTTTACTTGACTTTCAGGGAACAGTGATTGTATTTTCCAGGTTTGGTTTCAAAACCAGAGGGCCAAAGTTAAAAAAATTCAAAAGAAGGCTAAACAAGAGACCAAGGGTACAAGCGAAACTGATTCACAGGAGTCGGATAGCAGCTTAGCGAAAGTTAAAGAGGAAAATCAAAGTGACAGCGAATCCTTAGAATCACCTTTTCCTTGCAATGACAAAGTCCCTCTCATTAAAGACGAAAATATCGAAAACACACAATTCAATTGTAATGATGTTAATAAAGGTAAGAACTTTTCTTTACCTACTATCAGTGAATTAAATAGAACTACCGAACATGATATAACTCTAGTATAGGTCCAATATTTGTCTTGACTAATAGCAAATTTTTAACAATACCTCTATTATAATATCTAGATCTATCAAGATCTATTATCGTCAATACTCGTAGGTACTTCTTATTCCTATTTTTTTAATGATAATTTAGACGTATAATATATTAAACTAAAACGTATCTATACGCTAGAAGATGGTTTCTTTAAAATATTCTTCAGAAGGGATTTTTTATCATGTGAAATAATTTTAATAAAACAATAACCAATAAATTACTTGAAAACCAGAAATCGAAAGAGTAGAAATCAGTAAGTCAAATGCTGATTTGCTTTTTATGTCTGAATATTTTTATATTTTTACCACTAGTGCTTCCTCGCAAATTATTTTATTTTGTCTCACCCAAAGTAACCTTTTATATAAGTAGCCCATTTTCTGCCCCAGTACCCTTCCCAGCCATATATTTGTGTATTTGGAGCGAATCCTATCGGAAAATTGCATTATTGTGAGTCGAGTTATGAAAATCAGAAAATTTTTCTGTCTAGCATGAAATCAAGTGATTTAGAAAATTTAAAAAGAGAACTCGACCCAAATGCAATATGACATAAAGAACATACAGACTTAGAAACTATTCAGCTCATGATTACATCATCCCTCATCTCCTTCATTTCTTCCACAAGTTGTGATGTCGCAGTAATGAAATTGACTCGTTCCCAAGAGTGGAAACGCGGTCAGTGAACAAGTAGTAAAAGACAGAAAAAAGCTATATGCTATGCTATGCAACTACGATTGACACATTTTTGCGAACGAATCATATTATGTAAGCAACTAGAAAAGCCGAAATACTTGAGCTAATTGTCTAGCAATTCATGAAGGAGATTATAATTAAATTGGTATATGGTTGTTATCGCTACTTCTTTTGATAATAAAAACCTCAAAATGCAATTAAGGAACTTCCCATTTGTTTTACGATGTTCGAATTAATCATTTAAATTATAACATAAATTTAGAACTATATATATGTAGTCTAAATTTTGAATTCTCGTTTTATTTGAATTTTGAAAAATGTCCGTTCTTACATTACAGAAAACTTCAACAAAAATAACGAGCCCTTGCTGAACACAATTCTAGGGCTAAGCTACGCCACATTTCAGCAACTCATGGCGCCGTTTGGCCAGCAGCAAATGTTAAACCCGATAGACCGTCTCTACAGCATGCAGAACTCCTACTTCCGGCCAGAAGAATTGGCCTTTCCTGTCGGCAAGGAGGGAAGCGAAAACTAAGCCCGAATCGTTGTCTAAGAAAATTTTATTGTTTATTTATAAGAAAATCTACGTGCTCCGCGAGAATGAAAAGGTTTGATAAATATGAGAACGTGAACTACTTGTCTTTCATTTCAAACCCCGCTCTAGATATATTTTGCAGGTGTATCGTGGACACTTGGCGCGTCGAGGCTGCAGGGGTCAATTCGTCACATCCGTTTGACAAAAATTCCACAATTAGTCGCAGGCGTTAATCCTAAATAGGCGGAAAATTCACTTTCGACACGCATAGTCACTGTGCGTTCCTCGTTGCGAAGCAGCAGCATCTGTGTTTGGGGAGGTTTTTAGCTAGGGGGTACAAGAAAATCTCGAAAAGAAAGCACCCCATTTTATGCAATTTGTCACAATATGTGTCACATTACCAATTGTTTAGGGATCTCGCAGCCAAGGGTGAATTTTTATAAGTTTGCTGACTTAAGGGCGACCATAGTGATTAAGGATAAAACGTCGAGGCTGGCAGAGTGATTTGATTAATCAGGCCAGCGTAAAAAGACCAACTACCCCACGTGGGATGACGTATCAAGTTATACCGAAAACCCCTTTCTTTGATGGTAATTACCTCTTTATCGCTTTATTGAAATGCACAGCACACATCGCCTGGCTATGCTAACTTGGTGCACGTGGTTGCCTGTGCCATTAATACATATATCGCACGACTGAATGCACGAACAAGTGAATTTTTGTAGAGAAATTATAAAGAAGACCAATACTTGCTCTATTCAATACTGCTTGATATTTCTTAACAATATATCTACATACGTCGATAATTAATCTATTTTTTCGTGCCATTGCTTGCAACATTTACTATTTCTTACCCTTGCTTACATCTCGACAAAAACAACGTCATAACAAAGCCATGTCTATTTTTAATAAAATTATGAAATTTTAGAACTATAGGGATTCCAAATGTAAAATTTAATTGCAAACTGAAGAAAAAAAAACCTTAAATTTTTGTTCAGCAAAAGTCTTCAAAAGTCCTTGAAATAAACGACGTGACAAGCTTGTCTTCTAAAATTACAAATCGAAGTAATGAAACATTTTCTTTTAATTTGCTCATTTTAAAGACCTACAGAGGTACGTATAATAATTTGCAGAAATTAGGTGGAAACACTTGTATTTTAAGGAATAATGGAGGAAATCATGATGGAAAATTATTAAGCTTTACATATTTAAACTTAAATGTGATGCAATTTACAAGTGACGACCAAATTATTTTTGCATCTTTCATCACTTACCAAATGTGTGATCAGAGGAAATAAACATCCAACTCAATTAGTGCCAAGATTCATAATGATTTTTAATTTTTCAGGATAAGTCAAAAGGCTGAATCTAACATGATACGAACAATTTTCAAATTGAGAAAATTTTCATTAAAATCTGCCTAATGAAAGTCTTTACAAGACCGAATATAAATTTCGCACAACGAAAACGTTAAAGTGACTCCAATATTTCATTTCCTTGTAAATTGTTAGAGAGCTTATTTAAATGGCGGGATTACAGAAATTTTATAATCTTAAATTGAAGATTTTGGTTGCTATATGTATCAATTTATTAATTACCAGCTTTAAAGAAGCATATGTCTATTTTGTGGCACCAAATAAATGGGTAGACATTCTTAGCATTTATTAAGTTGCCGCTAATTTTCATATGGATACCCCTGAATGTATATGTACATATAAGGAAAACTGTACTTGTACATTTAAGAAAATATGAATACAAATAACCCTTTTGAAAAATAATTGATTGATTATTTATCGAGACCCTTCCATTAGTAAAATTATATTTAATATTATAGGTTTTTTTCATTCTAAGTACATATTATAAATTAAGTATGAAGTCATCATTTTTCATTCAGGGTTTTCAATATATGTGTGGTACATATGAATATTGCTAAACAAGACAATTGAATACAAGTCCTCTTTGTACACATAGCCATTTGTGATTGGCTGGTTGCTTTATTGACATAAAACGTTCAACAAATTTGTTTCTCAACTCGCAAAAGATTGCATTTAAGAATCGAAATTTATTCGTGTTCGTAACTTCTTGTGAAGCTGTTCTCAAATGGAAATAATTCACAAGGAGAGTAATAAAACGATGGCCTCATATTCCGAGCAAAAAAGTACGCCCAACAGACAGTAATTGTCTTCGGGGAGGATAGGAACTTCATAGCCAGGACTTCTGCATGACTTCTTTAAGCGAGCCCCGACATTATTAAAGTTAGTCATACGTGTTAATGTGACTTTATGACTGCGGGTACTTTCTCGCAAAAGTCATACGTTTCGAGGGAAAGGAGCTGGAGAAACGCCGCACGCACACAGAATACGCGATCCGACAGCGCTGGCTCCTCCAAGCGCCCTGGCAAAGAAGTGCAATTTATGCATGGCGGGCCGTTTAATAACGTGCCTCTTAGATCCTTTTTTGCAGAGTCCCTCCGCAGGATTCGCTTGAGTTGGTCGCCTCCAGCAGGCCTTCCGATAAAGAAATAGAGTAATACAGCGCACTTGCAGCCCTCATATGGGAGTCAGAGTATCGCAATAAAATTCTTCGCATATTTCCTTTAAAAAGGAACTTGAAACTGATGCGGTCGCAGTGGCGTGCGGATACGACCCTAGAACTAGGTAGTTTGCCTTTATTTCGCACCACTGCAGTTAGATTTCCATTTAAATGGTCCCAGCAAACCTATCCAAACGCATCATTACATTTCCATATTGTACGACTACAGCAGCATGGCCCTGGGGGGTTTTTACTAGATCCTGCATTGCCGCTTCTAAAAAGGGATGCGAACGTTTTATTTAACTCCGACAACAACAAATTTATATTATATAGTATAAGATTGATCCAGGCTAGCAAATTACTTCAAGAAAAAACCTTGTAAATTGATGACTAACTACTTTATAAGAAATTAATTCCTCAATATTGGATTATGGGTATCACAGGCAATATTATTCAAATTTCTGCTGTTTGGTATTGAGAAGTAAAAGATCCTGCAAAAAAAACTTTACAAGTTTGAGGCCACAGATAAGGCTACAGATAAATCTTTAAGATTTATGTGTGCTGCAAGCCGAAATTAATAAATAAAATAAAGGAAAAATAAAAGGAACATTTTAATGAATTCGACAGTTTCACCACGGAATCCATTACATTCGTTGTTTGTTTACCCATTTTTAATAATCGCAATTGAGTTTGATGGCGTTGGATAGCTTTACAAATAATATTTGGAACCTAATTTTCTTTTTTGCCAGTACAATACATATGTTTTCGCGAGATATTTGGCCGTCCCAGAACTCTTTTTTACACCTGACAAAACTTCCCCGCACTACTTGTAACAAATTGAAGAAAATGGATCAAATAAACGTTTCATACTTTCTTCCCCTTAGAATCTAAATCAGCACACCACCAGCAGTCAATTTTTGTATCATTGGATATAGCTTTTGTGAAAGTTTAGACTGCCACGCCCCTTGATAACTGGATAATATTGTTATGGCGCTTTGTGGTTTTAATTATTTTTGGAAATAAAGCAAAAAACTAAACAAAAAACCCAAAATTTGATAACTTAGCTTTTTCAGCGTAACTACAAATAAATCCTGATAGTATATTAGCAATACCATCGCATTTGAAGTACATATTTGGTTTGGTTAATTTGTAACTTTGTTCGGTGAGTATGAGCAGATTGATGCCATTACAATAACACCAGTTTGTTTCCCAAGTCTAAAGTCGACTCGGGATTAATAAGCGGATTTGTGAACTGCTGTGGAGATATGGTATATTTCCCAACCCAAAAGTTAATGTTTTCTTGAATAACTCCATATGTAAGTAGGTAGGTAGGTACTCAAAATTTTCCTTCTACGAGATTTTGCTCTGAATTTAAAAGAAATGAAATGATAAGACTATCTCGATTTTACATTCAATAAAATTGACCAAACACTGTAATAACTTCATTTACCAGCATTTCCAGCAACCACCTGTTTTCTACCATCAATTGGAGCCTTCATTAAACTAATTAAGGTCTATTCGCTGGCAAAGAAATGCTCCAGAGTTGTAGAACGAAATCGAAGTCTAGCTCATCATCCGGCCCGCGCTCCATTCCATGCAGCTTCCGGCCCCGCGAATCCTCATATGGCGGCACTTGGCGTTTTTCATTTCAAAGTTGTGATATTTAAGTGGCTTTAAAAAATACCAAGCCATCATTTGAGTGGAAAATGTAAAATTTGCACACACGACTGGGCCGAGGCTGGCGCCGCCCAGAGGTCGAGGTAAGGGCTGGCGGCTGGGGCGCTTAGAAGCTTTGTGCCGCAAAAGTTGAATGTTTCAAAAAAGGCACTTGAGATGAATAACGAACCAACCGAGCTGAATATGAGCAATCTACATGGACCAAGAGGGCGCGGATTACTAGATTCATATGAAATGGTCAAATAGCCATCAAAATGTTACCCACTCGTCGCAAGTGCAGTTTCAGTTTTCATCTCTGCAAAATTTCACAAGGGCGCCATGGAGCTGGCAAATAAAATGTTTTTGTGCGGAAAAAGTGGAATATTTCCTGTAATCAGGGCGCTCGTCGGCATCCAATGGTATTGCCGGCGCGCCACTGGCAACGTCCTCATATGGACTAAATTTGTGCAGAATTCTCATAATAGCTGCCGAAGTTGGGACCAGAAGGATGTGCCTGGCAAACATTTTTCCTCTTTTTTAAAAGAAATGTTTACTTGGCAGTCGGGTGAAAATCATGTCGCCCATGCCATGCTTCCCTCAGCAGCAAACAGAAGGGCGGGACTCGGTAGAATATAGCCATATAGAATATATTGGGTCAGGAATGAATTCCTTATTAAGTCAATGTGGTATATTTCTGCTTTCAAAATGAACTTAATATCGCTCATCGGCATAAAGAATTCTATACCCGCATAACTGCCGTTGTGAAGAACACTAACCAATGGTCAAAAAAATGTCGCAAATGGCAATATACATTATATGTATATGAACAATTCTAATTGAGGTTTATATTGCGTCTGCGAGTACTTTTTTCAACTCTGGTGACCTATGTCGGCATGTAACGTAGGGAGAAGGAATTTTTAAATATAAATTATAAATATATTGTAAGTAATATAAAGAAGAACAGGACTCTTTGAAAATTTTATAAACCTGTTTTAGTCTTAACACCTTTTTTTGTTACTTAAAATCAAGAACAGATCCTCGAACTTAAGACATCGACACTTCAGCGTGGTTTAAGGTTAAACTAGAGCATAATTTCAGTATCCCAGTTATTTTTCGTAGTAACTTAGCTAAACTAATTTAGTTAGTTTTGGAAAAAGAAAACTTTTTGTTATTCTGCATAAAAGTAATGCTTAATATTGTGTAAGTTACATGTAAACCTGTGCTGTAGCTCCTTATAATATAAATATGTGCACATACGTAGAGCTGGCAGCCACCTCGAAAAACGTGTGAGGTGCAAGGCTAAAATTTTGTGAGTACTTGATTCAATGCTAGTAAAATAAGAATGTTATTATACTCTGGCAGATTTGGCGTGGCTACAATAGTAAACCCTTTTTTTTTTAAACAAAATAATTATAAAAATTAATGTACTCGTAAAAGTCTAGCGTTCGAATATGTCTTAATTTATATACATTTTTAAATATAGAAAAGGGAATTGAATCTTGGTTACAAATCCCTGTCAGGTGAGCCTAAAGTAGTTAGGAAGAGTAGTGCCTATTCTATAAGGTACTTTTACAAAGCCGACATTGGGAACCCATTTTCTTATAAAAGTAAGCAGAAGATTCCGGTAGTTGAAAAATACTCGCCAGATTAGTGCATTATTCATCATATTCAGTGGGAGTACCGGTGGGATAGACGAATATGGATCCACCCGCGAGAAAAAAAGAATCAATAGAAATTATGTCTAAGTAAGAAAAAATTACTTTGTTATAGAAAGTAAAACAATTAATAGCATATGTAGCATTTTTGAATTAAATGAAACCATTTTCGAATTTCATGAAACAATTTTCGAATTTATTGAAACCATTTTCAAACTAAAGAAAATTATTCTGAAATGAAATAAAACGTTAGATATGATAAATTACTTTATATTATTATTTTTATTTTTTAAATAATTTTAAAATGGACCAAAATATACATGTTAACACATTACTGCTGCTAAACTACTGGACGATCTCTGGCTTGTTGGATTTACATATCGTTAATCGTTGCTATAAACAACAGAGTTCTTTTCATGTGTAAATAAGTAATCACTAATACAACCATAAATTCCCATCGCTTTAAAATATTCTCCCGCGAGTTTTTGATAAAAATAGATAATATTTTACAGAATTCGTTTTGAATTATGGACACCCATATTCATAAAACGTGAAAAACAAGAGTTAAAAGCAGTGGATGTAGTTTGAAATGTTTACCGACTCATTCACCAACGCTAAATCCCGTTAATAAAGCTTTTACTAAAATAAAATTGCACACCACACAAAACACACTAGGTATCTTCAGTATATGTAGTAGCACAAAGTGATCAACAATGAAACCAAAAGCAAAAGGAACGCTATAGTATACTAATAATACATATTAATATATTCAATATTTTTTAGGTTTAGTTTGTTGAGTTCCATAATATCCATTTTCATTTAAAGAAAATATCCGCTCTTAGACTTATCCCTTTACGACACTGCCATCTAAACTTTGACCTCCTATTACTCTCGAATTAAGCAGGAAACAATTTAAAAAAACTTCAATTTGATGTTTAATCCTGTTTTAAAATTATCACGTTTAGCTAAAAAGCTATCTTTTTATTTTTTCCCATCTGTTACTGCCTATTCATTGTACCAAAATGGTTTACATGAAAATATGCCTAATGAGTCTTTAATTCTCGAATAATTTGAAGAAGCAAAATGTACCACCAAGCTAAAGAGCCTCTCTCCGAAAGGAAAGAGTCTGTGTTAAGACTTGAAATTTTCTCGTATTAAACTTAACTTAAGCTTGATCTTCCTTCTCCCTTTTATACGGGTTTTATTCGAAATCAATTCCGGGAACAGTCTGTAAATCTAATTTAAAGTATCGACCAGAGGAGGGCACACTCCTGAATTTTAAGATTTCTTGAGGAGACCGCACAAGCAGCAGCACGTCTTAAAATATAGTCGTGTTTATTGGAAGGGAACACGACCGGGTTCATCTCCTTGTTCTCGTTTAGCGTTTTCTTCTAATTGTGAAATCAAACAGGGCAGAATCAAATTCAGGAAGAAATTTCATCCCACTGCCAAAGCGGGATGCCCTTCCATTTCCTTCAACAAGGCAATATCCCACCATAACGCAGCAGATGCTATACGGATGTATGATGGGATTTGCCTTGGAACATTTCATTTCACTCGACGCACCACAGCAGTGCATGCTCTCGAATTTATATTCATGCTCGAATCGGATCCATCGACGTTTATTAAATAGTCGGGAAATTTGCATTTGAAAAGGAAAATGTAACATTCTAGCCCGGCTGTGGGTTAAATCAAACATCTCTGCTCGGAGCCCAGACTCTGGCAAAGACTCCGCAACGCTGTGGAAGTGCTCCTCTATAGATGGTACCCAACTCAATCTTAGGAGAGCTTGTTTGTTCGTAAATATTAACTAGAACAGATGACGATATCTCCGTCATCCTTTCGAATAGTTTCCTGTGTAGCGTACGCGTAAACTCTTCGTGAAATCCTACCTAGCCAGGATTTCGTTGGAAAAAGAAAGTGGGGCGAATCCAGTAAAAGGAAGAAGGTATACTTGAACAAACTCTGCTTACGATTGGAAAATACTTTGAAAGCTGCTACTTATATTTGACTTCCGGTTTTAGAAGCGAATTATTACCTTCCTTCTGGAGTTGTCTGCTAAGGATGTTTCAATTTTAAGGATCAGCGACCTGATGGTTTGTTTTCATGCAAATCCAAAACTCGTTCTATCTTTACAGGAAGCAGTGTACCCATGATATTTGTATGTATCAATTAATTAATTATCCCTAAGATTTTCCCTCTCCTATCAAATTTAGTATCAAAAAGCTATTATTTTATGTTCGCCGTGTTTAATTTTCATAATTTTGTATTGAATTGCCTTAAAAGCTCCCATTATATCTGCTTTAACCCTTTGAGCGCTGAATTGTGCAACGTTAAGCACGGTTTTGGGACAGCCCACGGTTTAAGAAACTACATGGGGCCTGGGATGAGCGACTTTATAATTTCATTGCAAAATGTCTTGACGGTAATTGAGACAATTTAGCATTGATTAAGAAACCCTTAACAAAACTATATAAATATTACATTGAACATTCATCCTTAAAAAGAGATGAACTCATATACATATGTGTTCATAGGCCAAATTGAATAATTTTCAAAGAACCCATACATCCGTTCGTAACCTCATCTATTTTTAAATCAGCGACTCTAATTTTCAAATCGCATCACTTTTTAAATCAGCGACTCCATTTTGAAATCAGCGCATCAATTTTGAAATCAGCGACTCTAAAAACTCTCACATACTAAACATTTTAAGATGATAAAGTAAGCTTAAGAGTTTTTCCGTTTTATTATATGCAAGAGAATTTATGTAAATTTTCTAATTAATATATTACATATTACATATACATACATATATACATATATCTATATATATTATATATAAAAAAACTGGACCAAAATAAAGCCCTTCTGGTCGCCTTTATGATAAGTATTTTAATAGTATTGTACGAAAATTAAAAATTTGTCCAACTTTGCATACTACCAAACCTTCGTAACTTCTTCTAGTATAATAAATATATAATGGAACTACCTATAAAAAAGTTTTTTTTCTGTTATTAAAATGCTGCTACTATGAACTGTTGAACTAATTTTACCGAAAAGAACACAATCTTTATATTATTGTTCAAAAGCATAAGCTTCTAAAATTTTCTGTTTTGGTCAATTGTATAGCTTATAAACAAATAGTTCAAACGTAATTTATGAAAGCTTACAATGAAAGTACGATTTATTTTTCCTATTCTGAATATCAGACTTTGTTAATAATACGAATTATTTCAGATTTTTTTCTTAAATCCAAAACTAATACGACTTAAAAAAAATCAGTTACTAAAAAAACAGCCGTGAAATGTCAGGCAAATGCAGACTGTCGGGGTCCCATCAACAAGTTTCCATTTTTTTTCTACTTTTAGGTACAGAACCCCTTAAAGACGACAAACAACATGCTCAATTCAGTTTTCTAGTCTCGTGAAAGAACTGCCTCTATTATACTTACAGTTCCGAAATATAATTTAGTTTTATATCCAATTAACGTCACTTTTGTGTTATAATAAACTGTGCAAGTCAGTTTCCTTCCGATATTCAGGATTGCATTTGTTATAAAAGTTATGTTTTGGATAGTTTACAAAAAAAAGACCATTTGAAGAGACAACGCTCGAAAGATCTAAAATTTCACAATTCCTTTTTTTCACGACGTAGTAACTAGCCAAAGTTGATGAAAAAACGGTCGCGATATATCATGCAAGACAAGACAGCCAGACACACGCCGAATTCCCGGTTTCCTTTTTTTTGCTTAAAAACGACGAACAAATCTTGAAAGGTCAGGCTTTCTTGTCATAAAAGTTATGTTTTGTTTACAATTTAAGGAACGTCCAAAGCACAGCTCTAAACTTTCACAATTATTTTAAAAATTATTTTACAAAAAGACTGTTAAAATTTGTCACACCAAAATATCAAAATAGACATACAAGATGTTGCAGAAACAAATTTCAATTCATAATGTTTCAGAACCCTCAATTAAACATGATGATGGAAAATGTGTATATGGCAGCTCAGAACTCTTCTCAATAAAAGACGTCAGTGGGGCTGTCAGTTGTGACAGGATTTTATTTGTGTCACGGGATTGGTGTTTTGCGATTTTCACTCGTTTACAAACCAGTTCCGCGATTAATTGATGAAATGGGAGCTCTAACGAGTCGCCAGAATGAAACCGTGGAAGAGGCGGATGTCGGATCCAACCATGCCTACAAATATCCGCCGAAGTCAGGTGCGCAATTAACCGATCGCCCATCTCTGTGTTATGTTTATCGCTTTGTTTTTCTTTGGAATACTAAGCAGGGAACTACTTTGGGAGCCACTTTATAATGGGCGGGGAGCGGTTCGACACCCCACAGCCTGAAGCATACCTTTTTGGTGAGAACGCAGACCTGAACTTCCTCGGGAGCCGACCAGCAGCTGTAGGAAAAGTAATTTTGCTATCTGACTTTTACTCCAATTAATTGGTAATTGCAGTTCCCATATCCACCACCACAAGCTAACGAGCCGACTAAAACGCTTAAAAGTTTGGTTAACATTAGGAAGGAATCAGTTCGGTTCGTGAAGGCTCCTGACAGCGGAACAAAGCCCCACGGCGACGCTCCAGTCAGCAAAGGAAACTCTTTCAACATCGAGTTCATCTTTGACTCTGACGCCAAATGTGCAATAACTATTTACTATTTCTGCACGGAAGAGATTTCGTCGAGTGGAGTCTCGTACGTGCCAAGGGACACTTCGCTTACTTCCGAGACGTACCATTACAAAAAAGGAGTGAACCAGTACTTCTCACAGAACCTCCACATTTTCAATCCGCACTTGTTCTCGGAGGATGACTTGTCCTACAATCCTGAGAAGGATGTGTTTCCGGTTGCCATTCACTGCGTTATTGAAGAAGGTGCTGAAGGTACGCCCTTTATGGGAAGAGGTCTAAGTTGCTTACTAACTTCGTTATTTTTGCAGATTGCAGGCAATCACACACCACAATTTGCGTGGTGGACCACCACACCGATGGAACATACGTTCTTCGGGCACTAAAACAGAAAATATTTGTGGATGGATTGTGCTATCTTCTCCAGGAAATTTACGGGATCGAGAATAAAGCCATTAACAAGCCAGTAATTGATGATGAAACCGAGGACAACAGCAGCGAATGCGTTATCTGCATGAGCGACACCAGGGACACTCTAATTTTGCCCTGCAGGCATCTGTGTTTGTGTAACTCCTGTGCGGATTCTCTGAGATATCAAGCTAACAATTGCCCAATTTGTCGAGCTCCATTCCGAGCTCTACTGCAGATAAGAGCAGTACAAAAAGGCGTAAGCACTGGAACAAATCTTTCACAGCAAAATCCACCAGACGTAAGTTTTTATCTCGAAATTTTATATTTGTATTAATGATGCTCCTACTGTAGTTTTTGGGTTTCGATCCAATTTATCCTATTCCAGAGATTTTCGGTAAATTCCCGCTATCTATAAAACTGCTGACTTAGGAGAACCCGATATACATATATAATGTGGGAAAATCTGAATTTATTTGAGCTTACATTTTTGCGCCATTCACTTGTTTTTGTAGCGCACTACAATTTTATTAAAACAAAACACATCCTGTCGAAATATTAGCCTTCAATATATCTTTAATTAATAATTTATTGGGATCGCCTGGGTTAGATGGTCTTAAACAAAACAATAGTCTCGAAATTTATTATAGAAAAATGGAAAGAGCTATTGCTTTCAAACTATAAGTTTTGTATGATACTTTTGCAATGCAGTGAACTTTATATTGCATTTCAAAATTAAATGTATATATGTAATATTCCATGCCAACTGGACCAGTTATTGACTCAACAATTTTTAATTTGGTAGGTTTTTTGTATGTATTTGTGTAGTACATATGTATACATATATTATTAAACGGAACGTCCCAAAATGTAGCCCAAGCCGAAGACGATGGACTCATTTTTACTCTTTTCTAAACGATTGAAAATTGTATTTTAAACAAAACTTTGTGTGAAATGTATAATTTTTATGAAATTTTCAGATATTTTTTTAAGGTACTGGCACTCAACTTTGTTTCAATGTTTTTAGTTCAACGATAAAATACATTAGATCTATAGAATGAATTTTGATCCAAATCAATCGGACCAATAAAACTCGATTATCATTTGCACTCTACGCCATCTTCGAAAATTGTTGTTTTGAGAAAAACAAGGTATAAAAAGGACGTCCTTCTCAATAGTACATTTTATCTTATTAGTATCGATAGAGCAAGAAAAAAATATTTTTATCGTCTAACCCAGACTCCTTAAAAATGACTTTACAACAATTAGAACAATTTTTATAGAGAATAACTTGTTTCATTAAAAAAGTTACAACAAGTTCACAATATTTTCGTAGCATTTCGAAAAAAGACTTGCACACATTTTCCATGCTTATCAAGAAAATTTTTAGAGCTTCATAGTTTGTGATACATACGAATCCTATCTCTATAATGCCCGTCCGTCTATCTGTTGTGCTAGAGGGCTATAGATCCTAAATAAACTATTAATTTTATACTAAAGAATAATTTTTCAAATTTTCCTACTC
This sequence comes from Tolmerus cingulatus, assembly GCA_959613345.1. Classification (NCBI taxonomy): domain Eukaryota; kingdom Metazoa; phylum Arthropoda; class Insecta; order Diptera; family Asilidae; genus Tolmerus; species Tolmerus cingulatus. The sequence goes on from OY390707.1 coordinate 47,100,487, forward strand.
TAATTTCGGTTTTTTGTGACATAATAAATGTTCATTATTTCTAAACAAACATTTTAAAATTAAGTGCATTCATGGCGAAGATATCCTGCAGTTAAGTAAGATAAAATAATATAAAAATTTAGTTTGAGAGTTTTGATATATTTAATATAGGAAAATGAAAGTATAAAAATCAATGGATTTTCGTAGCAATGAGAAGTAATCATCGTTATGTTCGCTTAGTCTAAATCTATTTATTGAAATTTTTTAAATTTTAGATGACGAATCCAACACATTCGCGGTCATTAATTTCGAAATTTGTTTACAAAATTAAAATAACATAAAAACAAAGTTCATCACATAAAAAGGGATCATAGTTTAGTTATCATAACGAAATTACCAACAAAAATTTAGTTTTTGGATGTGAAATGCTCGTAACAAAAGAAATATGCATATTTCTTCTTTCTTTTATCATGATCAGAGCACCAAAACTGAGAGGACATATCATCTCTTAATATAAATATCATTAGTGTAATTCTATTAATTTCTTATACGCTTTTATCCATTAGACTCGGAAACATACAAGCCTCATATCAGAATGTTTAACACATTGCGGATGGCGCCGAACAGAGGTAACTATTGCTTGGGGACAATTTGTCACAAGTCACCAATTGGTGTGGGTTACCTAATTTTTTGAAATAATGCTATTTAACACGTTCGCGCCGGTTGTCTTTCCCTGGCTTGGGGCTTTGTTTTTTGGAGATACTCGTAGATGTGTTTTGCTATTACGATAATTCTGTCATATGTTTTGTTTGTTACTTTGTCATTTGTTTGCTTTTTTCTGTTTTATCGACACTCGGCGCGAGCATGTCAAATCTTGATGACCAATTGCAATAAATTCAGTGACAACAATATTTTATAGTAATCATTATTACGATCAGTATTATGGTCGACTACGTCTGCAACGTGTTAATTTCTAAGAAGGGGATCTCATCAAAGTAGTAGACATCTTTTAGGAATCTCAGTCATTTCAGTTCAAAAACACTTTTTCTCAAATCTCAATTTTCATAATTCAAAGAAGTGTGATTTATAAATCAAAATTTTTTTTCAAATTGTGGTTTTTAATACGACCCGCTTGTTTTTATCTTATAACAAGAAAGCTCTATTTGCTTTTATTGAAAATTTAAACAGTTAAAAACAACTTTTATTTTATTTTTCATTAAAACAGTTAAAACTACCCCTCATCGATTAAATTTTCTAAAATGTCGAGCATAATTAAATTGTAAGTCTCATTTGGTATAGGGTGACAAAAGCTTCGTAAAATTATTCAAAAATTCTATAACTTTGTTGACTTTTTACTGAATTTCAATGGAATCAGTGCGTGGTGTGCAGTCTATGGCAACTTATTTTTTTGAAGTAACTTACTCTGAACATAAAAATCAATCTAAGAGTGCAAACACGGTAGAAGCAGGGTCCCTGCTTTCGGATAGACATTACCATTGTACACCTATAAGCTTCCAAAAGTGGTCCATTGTTTTAATAAAGACCGACGTTTTAATTGTATTTAAAAGGACCCCTACATGGGACCAAAAAAGCATAAATCAATAATAATAATAAGCTCTCATTAAAAATGCTTTCGGTAGTTTTCAAGTACAAAAAAAAATCTGATGATATTTTTATAATTTCTTAAATAAATTGTGTTATTCTCCGTAATTCGTTCTTTCTTGATTTACCGAAAACCATTTTTTTGTTTAAATTATTCAAGTTACGCAATTAAATCATCATCAAATATGAAAGTTTTGTTGTGTTTTGGAATCGATTACGCTGTTTCATTGAGATTTAAATATATGCTTTTTGCAGGTGCTTCTCGACAAAATAAGTTATTATCAATAATACATTGATTTTCAAAATATTATCCTACATTTTATGTAGTGGAACTTCAAATGACTTTCTCTGCTTTTTAATCCGTCACAAATTACTAAGGCGTTGCAGTATACATAATTTGGAAATACACATTAATTGTTGAAAATTATGTTCGGTAATTTGTCCATGTGCATACATATACAGGGTATTGCGTTAGAGTTTGTCAGGGAATATGTTAATCGATTCTACATGGTCTTATGATCAATGTTGGTTCACAATTAAGGACACAATTGTTAGGACTGAAGCTAAAATAGTTATCCTTTCATTTTGGCAATTACCTCTATATTTTACACGAAACACACAAGCAGCTCAAAAGCATTTATTATGTTGGTTGCATTATTTAGATAAACTGTGTTACAGACGTATTCGGATTATTAATTCTTTAAGTACAGTTTTGCACATATTAATTATCAAATTTATATTTTCTAACCACTCAAAAATTAATTTTGACTTCTGCCAACATGCTCTAAGGTCAAAGGAAATACCAAAATCGATTACCAGGAGCTTATATGTATGTATTTATGTATTTTTAAATTTCGTGGGTGCATACACTTGTACGCTAAAGGTCTATCTAGTGGGATAGAATCCAGATCACCCTAAGTTATCCTAATCACCTGCTGTTTCAATGTCGCTTTGTTTTGCACTAATGCGTGTATTTCTTTCCAGCCAAATTGCGAACACATTCCAACAGGGTATATCCCTGTGTCCCTTATTGAAGCGCTCAATGGGCCTCCGCAAACGATAGGAAGGACTTTTTCAGGTGATAGTGGCGACGTTACAGAAACAGATGCAGTTCAAGTAAGTTTGTTTCACTTTCCTTTTATTTATGGAAGACTAAACATTTTCTAAGGCCGTGGAGGTGTTGAATAAAAATACTGATAAAAACGGAAAGCAGAGCCCTAAGGACTCAAACGAAAAACGGAAAGGAGACAATTCAAATCAAGCTGAGGTAAGGGGTGTAAACAGCTTTAACAACTTATATACTTAAAACAATTAAAGCAGTTTCGCATGTCGGTGCTCTTGTCTAAGGAAAATGGAGTTGCTGTGCCAGTAGATAATGGGAAACAGTCCCCTCTGTTTAAACCGGACAAACCTCACAAGGAGAAGAGCCACAACCGCAATCACAGTCGTGATAGTCTACAAATAATAAATGAGCGGCACAGCTCTAAGCTGCAGCCAAAGGATCAAGATGAAGATAGCGACACAGAGAATCTGTCTCCTCTCCTCTGCCCTAAAAATAAGCAAAGTATCTCCTCAGCACTTCATATCGAGGGGGTAGAGGAATCAATCGATGATACAGACACTGATGCCGACGATGTTCAATCAAGCATTCAGAGGGTAAATAAAACGTCAAATTATTGTTAAGGGTTTTTCCATTATTTTAATTAAGCATTTTGTACCTAGACTAGTATTATTTTTATTTTTTTTTGATCTTTTAACTATGAATAAATCAATTCTGTACATACTGTGTATATAGAAGTTGCGAAAAAACGATTAATCTTTCTAGAAAAGGAATCGCCCCGCGCTTTCAGCTGAAGGTGATGGGATAACACTGGCTGGCGCTGAGGATTCCGACTATTACACCCCCGACGACCCGCATACTACCATACTCAGTCCTCTCTGTACAGATAATGTATGGGTTTCTATTAATAATTTTTTTAATGTTTCCTTTCTTTTCGTTCGGAATTTTGTCTTTAGAGCCTCTCATGTAAATAGCTAGGTATAGTATAGATGATCGTTACCATTTCCGCTCATCACGAGTACATGTTCCTTTCGTGAATCACGACGCCGTACTGGGTGTGATTTGCGAACGCGAATGACTCGTGAGTTTCGATTTCTATTCCTGAGGGTGCTCTCACTCATACTAATGCTTTGACCGCGCACAAGCGATTTTCGCATTTAGAAAGAAAAAATAAACGTTTAATATTTTAAATCCTCTTGCCTACCCAAGTCGAATAACGAGCCTACTGAAACGGGTCCCCAAAATGAGATACCGGCTAAGAGTCCAACAACTATTCACCCGGTAACTGCTCTGAAGGAAGTCACCAATTCGTTGCCAGGTGAGATGCCATCAAATACAAAATTTGAGAAAATTATGCTTTATCTTCCCCTACTAGATAGTCCAATAAGCGGAAACTCGCCATCTACGAGAAGTTCTGGGGATAGCTATTCGTCTAGTTCTTCTACAAAACAATTGCTCGGATCCAATCAGGTCAGTGACAATGTTAAGATGTTGGACGAAAAAAAGCCTCTGCAAAATGTTGTTAATGCTTGAATACTCTGTTGTGATTTATGCAGACAAGACTATTTATTATTCAGATGAATACTCCTTGCAGTTAAATTATTTTAATGGAACAAATGTCGCCTCTAAGCTCATAATCTCTATATACATACATAAATATAATGGAAATTTACTTTTCGTCTTTTATTGTTATACCTAACGCCAATTTTAAAATTTATTTTTTAACAGACGACTTGCAAAACTCGAACTTAGTATTGTTATAATTTCGCAACATGTGTTCATAAATTAAGGTTTGGAAACAATTCATTAAACTAGCATTTAGCAAAATAAAAGCAGTTCAATAGAGCAAGCCAGCAAGTTTGCAATCAATTTTGTTTCATATTTTTTATTCTAAAGCTGCACTAGACAAGTAAGCATTATAGAATCTCAGTTTTGAGCAAGAAACGAATATGAAATTTCTGGAATGTGCTAAGTGTATTAGTGTATATAAACGCGTTTTTCAAATTTTTTCGCTAACTGACCCAGTATCACGCAAAAACAAAGTGCATATATATGTAAATGCCTTTAAAGCAGTTATTAGGCAGCTATTTCATTTAATGTATTAAAATATTCTATTTGAGGGTAATGAATATATTTTTAAAATATAATAATAATAACAATAATTCTTTTACCCTCTGCGACATGCAGTTTTCTATTAATTGAATGAGAATTGGGAAACGTTTTTTAGGATCATTGATTACGAATCACTGAAAAATGAATTTTTTCTGAACGAATGTAATTGTTTTCATTTTGTTGATTTTTACATTTTTAAAATACAATCGATACAGACATTTAACTTTTATTAATAAAATTGAAAAGAAATGTGGGGAAAATCACTACGGCAGAAACCAATCCGTAGTGCACCAAAGGGTTAATTTCCTTCTGAAATTCCTAGGGGACTTTCTCATACTAAACAACTTAAGGTAAATTATGTAGAAATTTAAGACAAATAAGGCTGCTGTTTATGTAAATATATAAAACGTATATTTAGTTCGATCGCATAAGTTCTCTTTTAGAGAAGTTAACACAAGAAATTTTATATTTAGGAATCGCTAATTGTTAAAAGATTAAAAGTTCTACATATATATACATATATATAATCCAAGCTTCCATACTAACTTACGATTTAGGTGCCCACTGAGCAAATTGCTTAACTTCACGATAAAGAGCGTCTCCAGGATTTTTCGTGGAAATCAAATCTCGTTGTCCGTATATCCTATACTTCTTATCAATCTTTCCATCTCTAATACCATGTCGGATAAGCCGGATCATGTTTCTCATCGCCAGCGTCGAGGGACGTTTTTTACTATATTTCCCGATGAAGGCAATTGCAAGAGTATCTTTGTTGTTATTTTCTGTGTGTCTGCCGACTTTGTTCCATCCACAACCTTCATAAATTGATCCATCCCCACCTATTATAAAGTTGTATCCTATATCCGGATATTTTAAAATGTTCAAATGGAGCTTCTGAATAGTGCGTATCCTGCTCATACAGTCTTTCTAATAAAAGAAATTCTAAATGTATTTAGCTGTTAAAAATATACTTCGTGAATTACCTTAACAAGACATCCAAATGAAGCTGTGTCTACTATCACTATATTCTTAATAGGATGCGATAACGTCCCAGCATCTTCCACCGAAGGACGTGCGTTCCATTGTTCTCTCGAAATTACTTTAATATTTTGTGCTAAAAATTAAAATTATTTTTAAATATAATTCTAAAATAAATCGTGGAAACCCACCTCCACTAAGTTGAGTCAGAGCTACAATAACACTTAGTAATCCCAGCAAAATACTCGCCATCTAAAAACCAAACAGGGTTAAAATTCCTTATTAAGAAACATATTTTCTTTTTACATTACGAACTCATAAGTAAAATACCGAGGAGAAATTTACCTTAGCAACAGCCAGAACAGGATTTTTAAAACTATGAACAGTACTTTAGTGAGCCGCCAATTTATATCCCAAAAATCTTCACAGTCATTGGCATTTAATCAAATTAATAGGTATTGACTTTCCAGCAATTGTGCACATATTAATTATTTGCGACATGTTTTCATAGCTCGAGAAACGACTTCAACAAACACTTAATCACGTGGAAATTAGTTTGCCTAGTACTCTTCAGTGAAATTTAAGACAATCGAAAACAGAAACGTTTGACTATCGCAAAATGAAATTCTAATACATTTATTTATATAATTTAAGATGCCTAACAAGCCAAATTTCTGATATGTTAGTAACATTGGAATTATTATAACAGATGTTCAAGAATATGGCATATACCATTTTTCTTTATATTAAACTCTGCATCTGAAGAACTTACTTTCTATTTATTATAATACAGTTCGATTAGGATTAGCGACACATTAGTTAATTTACACTTGCACATATTTCAATGTACTAAATATTTTTATAAATTTGGATCCTATAGAATTTCTCCTCAAAATCAAAAGATACCTTTCGTTAACGCGTCAAGTAGGCATACTTTATTAACTTCCCATTTGGAAGTTATTGTAATGGGTCATATTTTTCAAATTGAAAATGTTGACATAACTCCATGTTTTTAAATCCCTATAGCGATTTAAAAATTCCATTCCGTCACTCCTACGGTAAACCTTTCAATATGGAATTTCATTATCTTAACAATTTTACATAAAAGTATTTTAATTTTATCAATGTGTATTGTATCACACATAATATTTCGCCCCAAAGTCCACTACAGAATAAAGCTTTGTTAAGACGTCTATTGTCTTTTTAGGAAAAGGCAAAGTGGGAAGCCAATAAGCGTTTATTTGTTGTATAACTTTGTAAGAGTTTGTAAATTTGTTGCCATCGTAACAACAATAAAAACGTTAAATTTTACGCTTAATGTAACTTCATGAATTATGGAAATTATTCATTCAATCTTCACGCTTATACAATTTTTTATAATCTGCGACCTTGAAAATTCCCAATACCTGTGGGCAAATTCCCAGATTCTAATGTCAAGCCTTACATAACCTAAGCATAGTCTAAATTAAATTTGAGGATTACTCACGGATTTTGAAGTAACGTTACAGGAATGTTTATTTAAAATCAAAAGTTTTTGAAAAGCGATATTTTTGTGCTGGAATTTTACCTCTGTATTGCCACGTAAATATGGTGAAAATTGAGAAATATCTTCATACCAAAGGTATTACAATCATCTTTTCAAAAAATAACATTAAGATTCCTTAAAACAAACATGCTAAAAACAAAACATTCGAATTCTTCCTTCAAATTAGTGCCTTATCGTTATCGATATAATCAAATAAGATATTTCCTTCTAATACGTTTATTTTGATGATTTTTGCAGAAATTTTTTTAAGAATAGTGGAGACATGTGGTTTCGACACAATTTCCAAACAAAAAACATGTTTTTAAAAATATGCTGAAAATTTTGAGAAAGTGGGTCTTCGAAACTTTAAAATTAAATATCTGGAATTAAACGTATTTTCATAAATTAACTCCTCATATTTAAGATGTGAACTAGATTCGGTACGGCGTTTTATTGTAATATTTAAGAAAAGAGCAAAACATTGGAAGTGATTTTATATTTTAATACTATGATAATACATTCCAGCAAATAATTTAATGCCGAAAAATAAACGACCCGTTGACGTAAAACATCGGTCTAGAAATTGTTTTAGAATTAATATCTACTCGAATACGAAAAGAACGATTATCGTTTTTTGGTTTCGAAAATATCATCATATTTAGTTGTAGTATTGGTAGGTAATATACATACTCGAATTTCTTCGAAGACCACATCACTATGACCGGAATTGGTTAAATGACACAAGCATTACCAATAAGAAAGCTTCGCTGCGTTGCTATCATACCATTGTGACCTTCAAGCACCAAAACAATATTTAAAAAAAACTTATTTATAAACTAAATGAATAGCTTTGCAGCAACGTTTTGCGCATATATATGTAGAACGTCATATGACATGACTTACTATTTTCTAAGATAGTACCTAAGCAGTATCTTACGTACTGCCTTTAAAAATAGCAGCATACTTAAAAATCTAACAAAACTGAATGAAAAACAAACCCCTACAGTTTTTCTAGGCCAAATTTTAACCAAATCTCCTCATAAAAGCTTCTGTTGAAAATCTAATAAACATTACCGTTTTACCGTACATCCTCTAGGATACCCCTTTTAATCCAATTCAGAGATCCCTAAGTTTTCCTGTCGCTGCCATCGACATTCGTTTGGAGCAGAAACACCAGGAGCACTCATAAAACCAAGACATGAATCCTTAATGACGACAATTATGTTTTCTCCTTAAGCATTACTGCGCCTTCTGCGAATATCGCGACTTTCCCCATTCGACGACCCAACTTCATTATGCAGGGTGCCACCTTGAACTTCCTTCCGAGGTCTGGATTCCGGTGGAAAGAGTTACTCTCTTTCGAGATGTGATCTATTGCTATATAAAACGTTTACTCTGTTAATGAAATGCAGAGCGACAGTCGACAGACAATAAAGTTGAACGTGCGAGTTTCATCTCCCGTCCCGTTGCGAAGGAAACGTGTCGCCAAAAACTAATGTCGTCACGTTTTGGGGAAGCTTTCCCGCGTGCCAAATGAAAAATTGTGGGAAAGGGTTGCTCCGACCAGCCAACTGAAAACTTAATGAAGTGGCAACTAATAAATTAGCCGCGTGAGCGATTCCGACAGGGTGCTCTCATGCATATTTCAAGACAAATTGGGATATATAGTTATTTTGGGAAATTCCGATCATCGATCTTTCAAGTCCCAACATCAACCTGCAGAAGGGTTAATGTGCCCTGATCCTGAACTCAGCGTATTTTAAGGATGGCTGCAGCATACATTGTCACTAACAGCAAATATAACACCAGCCAGAGTTTTAGTAATTGTTTTCGTTTCAATCGCTATTCTAAATTATTTTATATAGCCTGGGCCCTGGGGCCGCATTTGGTATCTCAACTCGATGTCGATATCGACAAATTTTAGTCGATTGTCATCGAAAAATCATTCTAACGTGTGCACTCTCGTGAAGGTGGAGTTCTCTAGACAAAATGTTACAAAACCCGCATGTTCCAATTTATATTTACTAGGTTTATTTAATAATATTGCAGGATTGAAATAAGGTTTCAAATATAAATATTCCTTTTCTGAAGAGTCCAGTAAATCGTTTTACGGAATTACCAATTTCTAAAAATCGAGAAGCTCGTTTTTTCGATTCGATGGATCGAATCAAGTTACCAAATACAACCTTAAGTTAAGTGGTGTGGTGTCTTAAAATTTGGAATATCATAGAATTTTTATAAAGTACATAAAATCGCACATAACATTTTTAAAAATTGTCCAAACACTGACACAAAAAAAAAATTTCAGTCAACATATTTTACACTATTTCGTAATAACACAATCCATGAAAAAGACCAAATACTCCTTTGAGACATGAATTATTTACTCTAATCGAAGTTCCAACATAATTTTAGGGAATGAATTAAGAGATTTTGTAAGCATTCGGGTAATTACATAGAAGAGTTTATAACTCATATGAGTAGAAATTACAGTTAGTAATATAAAATAATTTAATTAAAATTCTACAGCGATAGAACAAAATTTACTCCAGTGGTTGATATTAATTTGTCAAGTACAATTATTTGGAGTGGTAAAGTGATTAATTACTAGTTGGTTAATTATCGCCGGATGGCATCCTAAAGCACGCATGCATTTTTGTTGTCAATCAATTTTTATATTAATTTAAAACTCAGAATAATTTTATATTAAAACCTCAATCAAGATTCCATAAAAACCATTATGTTTAACGGATTTTCAAAAATTTCGAACATGCAGTGTTTTCGAAATTGTAAAGCATTTTTTTGTTACAGTAAATGCTATAATGCACAATGACAATGTGCTGTATGTATGTATTATATGCATGTAGAAATATAATACATCTTACTCAATTTCAAGTGATCACGAGAAAGGAACTTCATGTATTTAAAACACTGTTGCTAAAAGTACACTATTTCACGTGTAGCCGTTATCACGTGAAATTGGAAGCGCTAATATGCAGTAGCAAACTGCCCACGAATGTGTTAACATGATATAAATAAAAATCAAAATACGTAAACATAACTAACTTTAAAGAATTCAAATTCATATGTGATCACAATAGTAGTCTTTCAGTTTAATTCAATTCATTCTAGTTCATAATTCTCTTTGATTGACTGACTCACGGGAAAAATATGTTTCCACTTTCCCACATAAAATTTTGCTCAAAATAAAACCATTTAGATTTATTTGCACCCGTCTTCTGTTTGTTTAGGTCTTCAGGTCAATGGCAAAGACAGAAAATGCATTCAGTGGCGTGTTTTCGGCTAGTCAAAGTGGGATAATCTCAGATTTATTATTTTTGGAAAATGTTTTGTTTACGTTTTGCCACGTGTCTGAAGCATTGTTTTTCTTCTTCTGTGTGCCGGCACTGTTGTAATATTTTGATTTAATGATTTTACTAAGCAAGCAATGAAATGCTTTTTGATATCGTATTTTATGATTTATTATTAAACTGAATCATATTGTATTATGAATTATCATATGTGGGGTGAATGCACCAATAGTTGATCATTTTTTAATAAAGTTAAATTATAAATTACTGGACCAACCAAGCACTGCGGTAAAGCAATCTAATACCGAGTTTGTCGTTAATGAATGAGCATTTCAGCCTGTTTTTGAATTTTGAACGTAAGAACTCATTACTGTTACGAAACTTTTGAAGTGCTGTTGGTTTGATTTATGTAATATGTGATTTTAAGCTTTTTGAGTCCAAGAAACTGCTGAACTAACAATCTGAATCCTACGGTTTCAAATAACTGGTGAAAAGGGCATTTTCATAAAAGAAGAATATATGCAAAAAAATTGTATAGCTTTTAAATCTTTTTGAATAATAAATTGAATTATTCAATTCCGAATTTACATTATATGTGCATATATTTATTTGCAATTCAAAATTTGTAATATTTTCGATTTTGTTATATGGTGAACTACTGGGCCATTCATTACCTATTACAATTCGAAAAAAATATGTTTTCAGCAATTTACAGAGGGCTAAAGTTAAAAAGTTTAGTATTTCTTAATTTACGCATTTTACTTTCTTTCTTTAACCATTTTAAAAATTACGTTTTGGTTTAAGTTAGTGGCAATATTTGGTTTATTGATCACAAAGGAAAAGAGCTGTATGAAAAAGGGTGGGTTTATTTTCGTCAACTCAATTTTTTATGTAAAAAACATGTTGAATAAGTCAAAAATAATTTCCTCAATTTCATATATTCGTGAGATAAATAAGTGCTTAAAAATCACACACAACTTTAAAAAAATTTAGTTTTCTAGCATGTGTGCATGTTACTCATTTTTTCAGCAGTCACCGAACCGATTTCGATGAAATTTCTGTAAAAGAGTTTTCATGAACAGAAGAAGGCTTTAGTGAAAATTTCGAATGACCTTGACAGTTTGTCGACATGAAAGATGCACTAATGCAAAAATCATGTAGTCATTCCATAATTTAATATCATTTATTTAAATAAGTTTGAAAAGATTTTTTACTATACACTTCCTCTTATTGCCATTGGACTAGTCGATGACTTAAATTTCGATTTTGATCAGGCTCGCAAATACAAATTGCAAACAACAAAAGCACATGCGAATACTTCCAGGCAAGTACAAATGGTACGAGCTAGTCCGAAGGTTCGAAAACCGTAAAAGTTTTTTATCAGATATTGCAAACTATCCAAATATAATTTTTTCAAGGAAAATTTAGGATTAAGGATAATGATAAACAACTTTCTTCACAATAAATATATCTTTGATTTATTTGCTCTCATGATCTAAGTAACATTTATTAAGAAACAGTAGCTGGAACTATTAACATCTTGATACTGAAATGGATTGAGTCAACTGTTGAGCGAAAGGCGCATAGGATTAGAGTTCGAACTAGATAGAGTATAGCGAGAGCTGCAACGACATGGTGTAATTACTTCTTGTGCAAGAATAATATCCACAATTCACATCAACATCATCCGATTCTTGTAAAAACCTTATAAAAAATAGAACCACAATAAACAAACACCTCCCGAGGGAGTCTGCATACCAAGTGCGCGTGTCTTTAAATTCGTCTTGAAGCCGACCGACATAACTACAACCGTATCAAAGTTAAAAGCCTTTGGAATACATGACTAGAGAAATGTAAAAAAGATTTACAAGGTAAAAAACTATAGCTAAGCTAACTCTATTGGATCGCACAAACTGCGGACGAGCCTGAGTAAGAATTATTCAGACGGCGCCGCATGCCTTCCAGGTACACTTCCCGGTTAAATAGACCTGCAGCAAGGGGAATGCTGAAAGAGATGTTAAATATTGGTTAAATCTACTACACAAAAATGCGGTTCTGCTACTTACGAATCTATTCCTGGTCGGATATTCAAACGAAATAAAGCCCAGACTGGTTTATGGTCTGATGAGGTGATCGTAGGAACTGAATCATAAGCAAGGCATTCCATGGGCGGATTTTGTTGCGAATTTAAAAAGGACGCACTGGCGCGTCGTAAAGCAAGGTATGGAGTCCGATACTTGTAGAGTATTCGATCTGTATAGGCTGGCGCACGTTGTTTGCTCGAAGTATCAAACCGTTGGGTTCCTGGATCGTACTGTAAAGGAAAGTTTAATGGTTTTATCTTACAAGAATAAAATTAACATTCAAAGTTAAGGTTTATGAAATAGGATATAGTGCATAGTGCCGAAATTAGAAAGGGGATTGCAAAAATACTAAAAGGTTTTTTTTCGAAGTCAAAGCTTTATTTCTGTTGTTCTTATTCTGTTGAGTGTTTGTAAGCATTAGTAAATCATTATTTGGTTTTTCGAATTACAGTAAAATAAAAAGAATTTTTGATAACTTCTATAACATCTTTTGTTGCTTTCAACCGTCAGAACAATCTGTTTGCTAATTTCGGCGATATTTATTAAAAATTCTTATTTCTTTTATTTCCATTTATTCTTTTTATTTTCCTTAACAATTAAAACAAATATTAATATTCATTAAAATCAATATGCAATATAACCAACCATTTGGTTTCAACAAGTGGCATGTGGCAGCTTTTTTTAAAAATTGGAATGTGAAATCAAACTAAAGCTATAAGATATCGTTAACCTTTGTAAATAGCTACCACGTTTTATTGTTACACCGTTTTCTTCATTATATATGGTATTAAAAATATTAAAAATACCTGCACATAGAATTCGACTCATAATAAGAGTAATTTTGCCGCCAGTAATGCTTTTTTTACATATGCATTTCAGTGATTTCTAATCCAACGCATAACAAAAATCACAAAAAGCAGAAATTATTTAATTTCCGGTATTTAAATGTAAAGTAATTTTTTAAATTTTTAATTTACCTTTTTCATAGACGCGGAGCATATTCAATTCAGTTTTAAATAGCATTTGTTTGTATTATTAAAGTTAATTTTATTTAAAACCGCTTGGCCGTCTTCTAAGCCAAAATTTTGAAATCTGCGACAGAATTATTCTTAGAAAAGGATAAAAGGACATTGACTATGCAATGTTAACGGAAAGCCAAACGGAGTTCACATTACTTTCAGGTTTCTCTGTTTCTGGTGTGGAGCGGTTTAAAGGTATTGAAATCACGTTATGGATTCAACAAGGTTATTTTAACCTGGACATTGGATTCCGAAGAAAGAGATGACAACGAAAAGCGCGAACAAGCTTGGAGAAGAAATGAAAGCCCTGTTCATTGGATTGGAATACTTTTGGGACTTGATCAAGAACTACACAGATTCCGCCCTGAGGTTTTAAGAGGAAAAATAAATGCCGTTGCTTTCGATGAGCTTAAATAATCATAAATATTTGTCAATTCTTCTTGATAGATGATAGATTAGGTGGGACTATAAAACATCGCGGACCTATTTACGGTCAGGGACCACTTCCAGCTAAAATGCCATTTCAAAAAGTTAGGACTCTCGGTTGAAAATGTGGTACCTATCGTTTCTGCCAGCAAGAGCGGAACAACAAAACTCTGTCATCAAAATTTAATACACGCTTGGGGGACTTTTGTAAGCTAGAACGAAATATAAAAGGAAAACACAATAGCCTCTCAATCTGTGTAAGAAATAAGCAAAGCAGGGTCTGCAAAAAAATATTTCTGGGGCTTCTGAGGCAATTCCACGATTAAACAACCGACAGCAATAAAATATGCCTTGAATATGAAGCCATAAAAGAGAAAAAGAATTATTAACTCAAATAATATATATAACTTTATTCAATTCCCAACTATCGTGCTAACTTTGCTTTAGTGTATAGCAAATTAAAAGTTCTTTAATAATGGAAAATTTTGGCATTGAAAACTTCGATTAACAGGTGTAGTAATAAAAAATAATTTAAACTGTGCTTGTCTTAAATTAAAATACTCTGTTTTACCTTATAAGTTGGAGGAAACGTGATGTTGGCCTCCATGAAGCCTTTGAAAGCCGCACCGTCGGACAGGACTGAAGATAGCTGATCTGTGTGCATGTAACCATGAGGGAGGTGCGAAGGAAGAGGGAACTTTGTGTTCTCTATCCATTCAAGGAGCTTCTCCCTAGGTTCGCTCAAACGAAAATTTAGATCTCCACACCAAAATACGCAGTCGAAATTTTGAGTAACATCCTTATTTTTGTATCGAAGTGGTAGGTTCTTGGGAAGGTCCAGCGCGTGTGTAATACGTTTAACGTCCTGAACACGTTCTTTCACCTTCTGCTGATGCGCCGTAAGATGTGAAGTTACAAATAGAATCGTAGTCCCAAAGAGACAGAATGATATTGCGACAGCACCTTTTGTCCGAAATGCTGTGCCAGGCCTCACAGACATGCTAGCGTCCTCGGGAACTGAGCAGAACCAGACCAAATCGCGCCGAAGAAATACTGCTAAGTGTAAAGTGCCTAGATATGTTGAATGAAAGAGAATATGCGAGGGTCCTAGGGTTTCTTGTACTGTGACCTCCCACTCAAAGCGCTCCGGACATGACTCCTGGGTGCCGATAGCGACCAGATCAGGTACGTGCTCCATTCCGGTAGGTAGAACAAAATCGTTCAACTGCTTGTAACTGGAAATGAGAAATAAAACATTTTTTTTTTTTAGAATTATCCGAAAATTATACCGTGGCGGGCTCTGGCCATTCATGTTCCACGTGCCAACAAATATTGTGACTTGCTTATTTGGAAGAACCCTTGTGAGTTCATTTACTCCTAATAGAGGATTTACAGCCAGACGTCCTGCCATGTAGTTTCTGAAGAATGAATGAGATATTTTGAATGAATTATATAATGCAATAAAGTAGCCTTACCTTTCCCGGGCCTTTTCAGTTGGGATGAGACTGAGGACATGGGCTGCAACCAGGGCTTGCTTAGCCAAGGAGTCGGCACTGATATCGGGAGCGGTTCGGTGGATAGACTGGATACCCTCATGAGATGCAGCCCTCGCGTTTTCGGGGACTGGTATAGGTACGGGTTGGGAGGAGATATTTGGAGACGATTGGTGTTGATTTTCCAGGATAGCCTGAGTCTCGTCAGAGCCGGGCAGGGACTTACCCGGGGGCAGCAGCTTCAGTCGAAGTCGCGACCGACAGGCTGTAATTGCAATTGACTTTGGTTGCCCATCGCTCTGAGTACTCTGCACTGAATTCGTAGACGGTGAACTATTTGAATTAAACGAGTTCTTCCCATTCATAGGGGTTTCGGGGGCACTATTCGTTTCGGTTTCCGCTAGCGGTGCGGGACTAGAATTAAGGCTTAGTAGCAGCTTGTCGCGAATATTTACATTCTCCGGAAGAGAATTGTACCGCACACTTACAGGGGGGCTCTGGGGCTTGCGGTCGACGTTACAACATAAGCTGAACTGATGACTAAATCGATTATTATTGCTAGAACTTGACTTAAAGCTAGACGGACGGGTCTTATCACTACACATATGACTATGACTAGAATTGCTATGCTGCCGCTTAGCGCGCTTCAGCGGGGAACATTTTGCGAACGATAAATCGGCTGCGTTCTTGCCAACGTTGGCCAACGACCCTGTGATTGGATGCGGTTCGACCTTCGTCGATCGCTTTGGCCACAGGCCAAATAAAAATCCCCTCGGTCTAGAGCCGTGGTCCTGACGTTCGTCACCATCATTTCCCGGGTTTGGCATTATTTACAACTTTTATTTTATTTTTACTTAAGAAAATATCACTATTTTGTCGAGAATTTGCTAATACTTTGATAAGAGAGATAGAGATTCTGTGAATTGCACTGACTAGAAGTTCGAATTATCCCAAGTCGTATAAGCCTTTCTTAGGCAATGCACCATTATAATTTAACTGGTGTTTCTTCCGCGCCACCGTAGGCATCTTATTTGCTTCCACTCTTCACGGAAAAACTCGAGAAATTCGTACGATTTGCCGCGATTTGTGGCCTCGGCGACAGCAAGTTAATGGCTTACTTTTTCGGTGCCAAACGTGGGTAATTTGCTCATGGCCTCGGACATTGGGCAGGTAATCTAAGTTGAGAGCGAAACTACTTTTTTTAGGTTATCACATTTGGAATTTTTATGTAATAAAAGGGAACAAAAATAATTTTCTAATAAGACACAAAACCATCACAAACTGCCCGACAGCTGTCATTGCAGCTATCACCGACGAGAGCCCTTCCCACCAACACAGCTAGCTCCAGTCAGCTGATAGCGTAATTTTACACAGCTGCGCTGAAAACGGCCTTGCTGCCAACACAAAAAGAACAAAGTTTCAAATCGAGTAATCTGAATCTCACCACGCGTTTCCAGTGGATTTTGAATTGCTACAATTCTTAAGGAATTTGCTTCATCTTTCATTGCTTAATCTTGAACAATATTTTTTAACGATTGATTATATTTGAACGCACTTTAATTTAAGTAAAATAATTCCAATTTTAAGCCTTTCAACTTTGAAATGCATATCGCTTCAAATTGACAATTTTCAATTATATAAATTGATGCTTAAGAGGGTTAAGAAGATAATTTTAACGATAAATACCACATCAGTAACAAAACTGTCATTCGATATTTTATAAAAAGAAATTATTCATTCAATACACATTTAGTATAAGAAAACAATTCAATGAACGAACATTTTTAAAGTGTAAAACCTGTAAAGTATCCATTTTAAAGAGTTAATAATTAAAATTGAAATTATCGTCAAAGTGCAACTGCAAGTCCACTTTAGGATATTATTTAAAAAATAGACTGACCAAATATGTAAAACAGAAAACCAAAAGTAATATTTCTTTAGACAAAGTAAAACCGTGTTGGACAAATAAATCTGTTTTAGCTGTAGTGATATTAGTAAATATAAGAGAGGAAACATTTTGTTTATAAAGCAGGGCATTTTTGTAAAACTTTACATGCTTTCAAAAACGTAATTTTTCTGTTGCTGTCTAACTAAATTTAAACCATGAATTTATCATCATTTTGGTTTAATTCGCCCCTAACTAAACACCAATGAAATTGGATCTAAATTTCATATCAAGGATTTTCAAAATTTTAAAGGTTGTGAATCGAATTTACGAACAGCGGGCTCAAATTTGTGAGACTTCAATTAAATTTTGGTGAGCGTCCCGGATCAAAGTTTGTTTTAGAATTACGGAGGGGAGCATCTATGTATATAAAGCAAGATTAAATTACATAATCAAAATGTTATAATCATAAATTTCATTTTTTTTACTGAGCTGTTTTTGCCTTCTGGCTCAGGGGGTCGGATTAAAATATCTTTAGTTTGAATTAAATATCTCTCACATACATAACTATTTCACAAGCAATCTGAACATTTTCATTTAATTTTATCCTAAACTGTGGCGATAATTTTGTATACCATTGCAAATCGAGAACTCGCATAAATAAATATAATAAATACCTTCGAATTTATGGAAAAACATTCAATCGACGTTTTAAATGTTCATTTTCCACGTTCCACAGTTTTTAGAATCTTGTTAGTATCGAATTGGCAACAATCGATATAATAAAGTCGAAGCGTCGCTTATTTCATTATAACCTCAAAAAACTTCAGTTCGGTAGCTTTCTTGAATCTCAGTGGAGGGCGTACAAAGTTGATTTTGCCGGTGATCAGTTTTACGGAAAGAACGTTATTCGATTGCACTTCTTTAATAACAACAGTATTGAATAAATTTAACTGTGTGCAAAAATGTCTGTGAATACCGTTCTAATCGATTTCGTTGTGAACCCGAAGAAAATCACGGATGACTCGCAGCGCGGCGACATGACCAAAACTATCCAAGGGGAGCTTGAGAACATTTTCCCACAGCTGAAGCTGGTCCACGAGATGCTCACGGAGGACGGGCATATGTTCCTGCTGGCCGAGAACAACCTCATTTTGGTGACGCTGAGGTTCTTCAACCAGGGGCACATCACCATCAACGTGGAGTACTTCAAGGAGGAAGGGAAGCCTGCGAAGCTCGACTTTGATGTACGCTTTCTAACTTTAGCTATTTATCGTTCACTTAAATTAATTATGATCCCGGCGCCGGGACTGGCTTTGCGGCCGAAGATCTATCGATTTTTCATTCTTGTCTAGCCGGAGGCGCCTTGCATGCGGCAGAGGCGTGATACAGGCCGCCACTCGCTCATCACTCCTCATCTCATCTCAACCATCTTAGCGGGGACGTCTGCGCGAGGGGGTAGTTGCCTTAGTTCCGGGCGGAAAAAGAACCTCAGTCGAAAGCCTTGCACGCGCGGCCCCAGGAACACTCTTGATGAGCCGTGATAAGTAGCACCCTTTTTTGTGCAAAATTGCCAACGATTGCTCCGGATTAGAGATATCTTCTCAGATAAGGAAACAGACTCAATTTTTTTCCCGGATTATATTACCGGTCTTTATCTCAAGATTGTGTGAATAATGAATTTTCCTTCTGCTCATATTATAATAGACAATTCAGTCTAAAATATAAAGAGTAAGTACCTAAGCAGGTATTTCTGAATATCACTCTGAGCAACTATTTTTCTAAACTTTTTGCATACTTGTTGCTACACCAGACCCACAACTGCTGAGGTCTAGTTAAAATCTAATTTAGTTTAATCTCGACACAGACAGGAGATAACTCTCGTCTTTGATTTCTTCGAGGTTTGAAATTCTTTGCAGGCGGTCTTACCAACCAAAAGTAGCGCAAACCTAAATTGTTGGCCCTGTAATTTATTGTGACAAAATTCAGAAAGTCGCAGAAATTAATATAATTCTTATATAGAAAAAAATAATACATTTCGACCATAATATCCCTAACTTTGATAACCAAAACAAATAGCGTGAGTTTATTTTTTATTGATTTAAATGACCCATTATTAAATATGTGTCTATATATATGTATATATATCCTATTGTTGAGAATTGTCCTCTTATACAAGTTTGTTGATTCAATGTCAACAAAGCATAAATCAAATATGTAATGAAGAATCAAAAAACCGCGACCTTGTACAATGGCGATATGAGTCGATGAGGATATCTCTATTAGGCATTAAATTCGTCTGGATTTTTTTTCCGAAGATTCCAAGATTCATGTCTTTAGTTAAAGCTTTGGTGTTTTACTCAAAATTACGTTTTTCACCGGTTTGTCGCGGATAAGACCAGCTGTGTTCGTTTAATCGCGTACAAAATTGGAGAAATACATATTCTGTATAATTTTCTGCAGCACATGAATGAAAAGTTTTTTAATTAGTTTTTTTGCAACAATTTGTTTTTGCAAACCAAAGTCACGTTTTTTGTTGTTTTTTGCAATCTGTTGTAAATCGACTATTATTTTTCCATTCATTTTGAGGGTGTTGATTTTAAATTTCCGATAAGAAATTGTCTTTCAATATAAAAAACTTTTGATAAAAATGCTTTAAAAGTTGAAAATTATTGGTCCACTCTTTATGAAATTACTTCTCGAATATTTTAAATTTTTGTTGTCGGCAGAGAGTAATGCGACCCTAATTTCGGCCGTACTTCGTTGGTGCATGGAAAATATTATAGCATATTGCTAATAGATTTTTGTATTAATTTAAAACACGAATTCGTGCTGATCTTCACAGTACTAATATATAATAGATACACAGAGGAGAAAGTGAGAATTGTGCACTTTTCATGATTTCGCAAAACATTTTAAGGAATACTAGGTCTGCGTTCGGTAGGTAATGACTCATTTAAAGTAGGGGTCGGTAAATAGTTTCTAATTGTAAATTAGTGATGTTAAATGAAAAATTGGAAATGCACCATAGAATCACTTTTCTTTCTATAAAAAAGAACTTGATTTATAAGCAGTGATAGTAGTTTTTTTTTTCATATAAAATTAAAATCAGATCAATATTTGGTATTTGGAGCAAAACACGTTTACCGAATTAATAGACCATGTTTCATAATTTCTACGGTACTTATACAAGATTTCTTCACCAAATGGAGTTTTGCGCATTTTTAAGAAATAATCTTACAATTGGCTATGCTGTTTTTTTTTCTCCCTCCATTTATCTTGTCCTCGAAAATACAATTATTCGAGGTCCGCAAATGGTAATTTCAAAGTATATTCAAAAACCTGAAAAATATAAGTAGCAATATTTGTGCTAAATATACACAGATTGAATTATTACTTCTAGTAAATTTAAATTATTTTAAACAAACGATCCAACTGTTCTGAATGTATTCATTTAATCAAGTAAATTGAATAATGATAAAAAAGGAATTAGTAAACAATATTGTATCGAATCCTTAATGTACCAAGAAATGACGGAATCATTATTTTACAGGACCATTTCATACTTTTATCATTCACTTTACATCAAATGCTGGCAAAATAAAAATCAGTTAAATTTCATACCTTAATTAATATGTAGTTCAGTCCTCTGGAAGGAACGTTTCTTTTCTAAAAGAATAATCTTAATAATTTCCAGAATATCAGAACATTGGAAAATGTTTTGCAAAAAAAGCTCGACTCAAAGCGTTCTAAGCATTTGCCGCCAATCAAACGGGGTGGACAAATAGACGTGTACTTAACTAGTTCAGGTCAGAATATGAATAGTAAAAATTTACAGCAGTTTTTGTTTCATAACGAATAGGACATGTATGAGATCCATATTCTTTTGAAGCATGCTTATATAAATTTGAAAAGTTGTTCAATATCGCTATGCGAATCCCTTTCAACCATTAATCATCCTTCGAAATGTTTGTGTGCAAACACAATCGGTTACTACTTCTTCCTATTTTGGGGCTGCCACTGTGTGCTTGAAGGAAATTATCTGTAATATATTAAAATGTAATTCAGAGATTTTGTTACAAGTTGCCTCCGGTGTTAGGTTATTTATTGAATTAAGAGCAATATTTTAAGCTGAACTGAATAATTCTAATATGGGAAAAATAACGCTCATAAACGCCCATTTATTTAAAAACTAAGTTCCTGTTTTGTTCAAGTGAAAAATCATTTCATTTTGTTTAAGGAGATTTGAATTTTAATAGAGTAATGTGCCCGTTTTCCGGCATTTTCCATCATATTTGCCAATGTTTCGGCAAATATGGCGCCTATTTCCGGGCAGATGTTGGCATTAAGTTCGTCTAGCGTCTTTGGCTTGTTGTTATAACCCTTTGATTTCCAGTAGCCTTAGAGGAAAAAGTCTGGCGTTGAAAAAATCACCAACTGAACAATTTCAATGCGTTCGACTGGTGTTTACTGCTCCATAGTAAAAATCTCTTAAGAATGACTCTTCAAACACGACTATCATTAGTCATTCCGACTTTCCTTGTCAAGATATGCTATTTTCAGATAGGTCCACCTAATATGGTCAACCCTTTATTTGGATATTCCTCACAATGTCACGTTGTTTTGTGCTAATTCATTCGAAATAGTTTGAAAATTGTTTGTTTTATAAAGGGCAATGCAATTATTATTATTTCTTAGATATTTCGGGTTTTGCAATGATTGCTTAGCTAATTCTGTCTCCCTTTAAATATTGAAAAAATTTGTTCCCCGTTGGAGGTATTATTTATATTGAATTTATAAACCGTTACCCAGATTCAAGCCAAGCTTCATTTTATCTGATCGATAGTTATTTTTCGAGGAAGTAGCGATCATAAGTATAGACCCAAATTAAAAATTAAAAGAAAACCTGCAGCGTCTACTAATGAATAAGGCAAAGTGAACATTAAAAATTATTACTGGGTAGTTTATAAAAATACGGATAAGTGCGAGTAGGACTTGCGCCCTGAGGGTTCCTAGGACGATGAGACTGCAGACTTCAGTGTTTCTATTTGGTATTAATTTCAATTCGATAATTCTAGGAGTTCTCTCGAAAGAGAGTCCTGAAGGACAAGGGTTGGAGATTCATTAAAAATATGAAGAGAATTCACGGGCCCAAATAAAAATCCTGCCGTTAAGAATTGCTTTATTTTTTTTGCATAAAATAATGCTTAGCTGAAGCTTACAAAATACTAAAGAAATCTCTGAATTACTACGAGAATCTCACTCAGGGTCAATGCCTATGGCTTTCCATAAAATTATTTTTATTCATAAGTTTTGGCTAACTATAAAAAAAAAATTAATATTTTGATGAAGGCCAATGGCAGTCTCAAAAACAGCTTATTTTTAATTTATCTATTCATTTTAATTCATTTTTATTATCTTCAATTTTATTAGTCATCGAAACGACTTGAAAATACCTTGGCAAGAAAATTAAATATTTTGAGTGGACATGTTTTACCGCCAATAATACGAGGCAAGCTCGCTAGGTATTTTCCTTCATCAGGTAAATTTTATTTTATACTTTTTCTAGCATTGTAGTATTTTTGCTTATTTCTATCTTGCCCTCTCTTTTCGTAATTTCTATAATTAAAGTATTTGTTTTCCTTTTTGCAACTGTTAATTTTCGTACAGCTTTCAATATTTTTTAGTCACAATTATCGAATTTTGCGTTAATTCAATTTCACTTGCAGACGAACGCATTATCGAGTATGATATTGACAAAATTCTGTTTGATGAGCGCTCGGAGTTCCAGAAAATCCAGATCGTTCATTCTAAGTCTCTTGGAAATATGCTAGTCCTAGACGAGCTTCAGAGTGAGGACCCCTTTTTTCAAACGATTTCCTTTTGCGCTTATTTCTCATTTTGTTTTAGATCTCGCCGAATCCGATTTGATTTACACAGAGACTTTAATGCAGCGCGGAATCGAAAACTACGAGGGTAAGGAAATTTGCATTTTGGGCGGAGGGGATGGAGCCCTGCTTTACGAACTGCTAAAAGAGAATCCAAAGAATGTTGTCATGTTAGAAATCGATGAAATTGTCATGCAGGCGTGTAATAAATACATGAACACGATTTGCGGCGATGTCCTCGAGAAACGGAAGGGCGACAACTACGAAATTATAGTCGCCGACTGTTTGGAATACATGAAGAATTACATCAAGCAAGGAAAAAAGTTTGACTACATATTTGGAGATCTCACTGATATTCCTATTTCGGACACACCAACTGGAGAGGTATGGAATTTTATTCGAACGATTCTTGAACACTCCTTCAAGATATTAAAACCTGATGGGAAATACTTAACTCATGGCAATGGGACTGGCTGTCCGGAGGCTTTAAAAATGTACGAGCAGCAGTTAAGCCTACTGCAGCCACCAGTTAAGTTTACGACGGCAAAAGCATTTGTGCCTTCATTTATGGAAGAATGGCTCTTCTATCAAGTGAGCTTCGCTTGACCATGTCAGCGTAACGGGCAAATAGTCACTCCCATCCTTTCAAACGTATCTTCTGCACAGCATTGGAACTCACACCATTCTATGGTTTCTTAGTATTCTGACAACTTGGTTTGAAGTATTTTATAAAGTCCTGTTCCTTTTAGGTTTTAAGCCGCTAGTGACTCCTATAATTTTGATTTAATTACAATTAATGTACCAAAGCGAAATGTATGTTTTTTTCATTTGGGAAGGGCTATGGATGTATGTTTCTTTCACATTAGACGAGAGAGGCGCCTAATCTAAAAATTGAATGAATTAATGATTGTAGGTAGTTCAACCAAATGTAATTTATAATTTAAGAAAAATTTACGACATGAGATGAAGGAATCAATCTCTGTCATTAAATCACAAAACGTTAGTCAGAAAGTTACGAAACTGTAATTTTCAACTTTATGTACTATCTATTATTGTTATTTTACTCGAATATCAACAGAAGGCTTTCTTGTTTGGTAAGTTAAAATATGTACCTCTATCTAGATAACTATTTAAGTACGCAGTAAGCGGTTTTGTTTTACAATTAGGCCAACGATTAAAATCGTATCGTAAATGCACTAAATTTTGATTTAAATGGGTTTTAAGAAAAAATAAATCTACACGGAGATTAATAGAATTAATTTCCGAAACGTTGCCTTGAAATGCTTGTTCCATTTGTATTTACCGAATCGCTCAAGTTAATTCATCTGAAATCTAAAATGCATTTAACCTTTTAACTTCAGACCGGGTTTTAAGTCTGAAGTGCTTTATGGTGACGATGACTTAAAAGAAGTACCTCTCTAGTTTTAAAAGGATACCAATGGTTGTGTAATAATCCCAGCTCTTAGAAAAAGTACCTACATACTTCTGGCACGGTAGTTAAGCAAAGATTTTCAAAGCCTTAGCTCGTTTGAGCTTAAAACGGAAAAGCTTTTATTATTTGGAGGACTTCTATAATCCCTCTACTTTTAGAGTTTTACGTTAATATTTTCTGTTCTTATTAAGAGGTAACATTCAGTTGTAGAGTTGAAGAAAGTATATTTATTAAAAACCGATTTACGACTAAAGTAAATAACAAAAATAGATTGTTATTATATCCATTTGAGGAGAAAAGGGAAACTACAGGTCGTGGAAGATCTCGTGAAATGCCTGCACTGTGTAATTCCTAGGAATTGTTTATAGCATCTCGACCCTTAAAAAGTATCGTGGATGAATTTTCAACCTAAGTTAATTTCGTTTAGCCACTTTGTTGTTGTTACTACTGTTATGTTACTTTGAAATCTTTAAAAACAATTATAGTCGTATTTTTAAAGCAGCATCGAATAGAAATAAATTCTTAATAATATATTTATATACTTAATGGTTTGTAAAATGAAATAATATTTATCGGTGCTCAAATGCGTTAATCCGAATACCTATTAAAAGTTAAAAACAAAAATTTTCTTCCAAAAAAGGAGTTTCAAGAAATTTGTTTAAAATTGTTGCTCCTGGTGGGCTCAGATATTATTCTTATCTAGTCAAAAATGTATAGTTCATGTGCTTTTATTACAAAGCATAAGAAATTGTTTCCAAAATGTATGTAAATACAACAAGTTTCGATCGATAGTATGAAGAAGTTATACAAAATTTTATAAATGTTTGGGAAGTTAAAAGATACCTCGTAGAGAAATTAAAATGCAAAAGAACGGAATGATTAGGTGAAATATCGTCAAATATTGCTACCCTATTTTCATTATTCCGTACTAAATATAGGATTGTAATAGGTTGTTTTAAATAACAAGTCAAAATTGTAAGTTTGCGCCTACATATTTAATATGAATAACAGTTTCCATTAGCTTGTACAATTAATTAAAAATAGCACGAAACGAATACGCTATAAAAAATAATCCTAATATGTCGGGAAAAACGTGACAATAAATGGTGTAAGTACGAGACGAAAATACAAAAGCCGCTTATGTACTTCTAAAAGCCTAAGACTACTCTTGGTCTTCTAGAGGGAAGCATGCTGGAGGCGCTAGTACACGTTCTTCCCGTGAATCTTGCTATGCTCAAGAATTTCCGGATTTTGCATAGGCTCTATTTCTGTTTCGGAGATAATTTCGGCCAACCATTGCTCGATCTGAATGGGCCGGGTTTCATTCTCGTTATTCTCGAGGACAATTTTCAGATTTTCGAAATTTTTTAGTAGGAATTTGCGACTGTAGCTGTCGCTGCTGCTGGAATCGGAGGATCCCTTGGAATAGTGCTCGTTAAGGGACTGGTTACCTCCAGGAATGTTATCGTTCGGCCTGCACCCCTGCTTCAGACTGTTTTTAATTTCAGAAATAAGTCTATTATAAAACTCACAGTTCACGGAATTGTTCTCGTTGTCTTTGGTAGAGTTCGTGTCCGAAGGAGTTCCGCTTCCTTCATATTGGTTTTCGGGTTCTTCAAACCTCTTATCAGATTCTTTGTTCTCGACATTCAAGGAGTCTT
The DNA here is from genome assembly GCA_959613345.1 of Tolmerus cingulatus. Lineage (NCBI taxonomy): Eukaryota > Metazoa > Arthropoda > Insecta > Diptera > Asilidae > Tolmerus > Tolmerus cingulatus. The sequence goes on from OY390707.1 coordinate 47,126,942, forward strand.
CCTTGGCGCAGTTTATAGTTAGGTTCGAAATGTTTTTTAGATTAATAGTACCGTTGCAGTTATTAATTGTGATGTTCGCTTTAATACCCTTGTTATTCTTCTCCGTCTGTGACGACTGCGAGATGAGCTCCTTCTCCAGCTTGAATGTGCCCAACGGCTTCGCCTTCCTTATCAATTCTTTGGCTTCATTCAGAGTTATATTGATAATGGATTCGTTAATGTTGTTCACATTCTCCTTTATGAGCTTCTTATTGCTCGAAAAGTCTACAACTATTTTCTCCTCGTTCCCATTCCCCAGATCCCTGTCTCCAATGTTCTGTAAACATTTGTACATGGTCTCATGGTCCACCGAGGGTGAAATGTAGTCTTCATTTGCATAAATATCCGTAGCAAAGTTCAGGTTGTCTAAATTAAATTTTCCGAAGGCACGCACAGCGTTCAATAGATCCTCCTTGCCTTCGGGGATAAAATTAACTTCCTGTAGGGCGCTGACATTGTTCTGTGATTGGCTTGATATAACATCGATTTGTCGGAGCAGTAGCTTCTCTCGCACGTTGATCGATTCACGAATCTGGTCAAAATGGTCCTGTACTTCTTTCTTCAGCTGAAAAATTCATTGTTTAATAGTTTTTCTTCGATAAAAATGATTTTTTCTTACATCGACAGCAAATCCCCCCATTGCCATTATTCCAACCCCTAATTTGACATTTTTTCAGTTGTCACAGGTCAGGGGAATTGAGTTGCTCAGTTTGAGTTTCAGAAAGGAATAAACGAAGAAGAATTGTAGTAGCAGTAACATTGGGAGGAATTTAGTGTTGAAATTTAGTACTTTTAAAAACATTTTTACTGGCTGGATTTTTGATAAGTTTTATTAATTCTTCAACGTTATAGCAAAGTAAACTGCTCGTAAATATACCGATTAAGAAAGGTGCACTTTTATAAACTTTAGGTAAATACAAAAAGCACGTGAAAAAACTTTTTTGTTGATCTTCAACTTAATTCACAATAAATTCTAAGAACGAGCGCCAAAACTTAAAATTCAGAAGTCAGGACGTCGAACTTTTATATGTATTACAGCAAAAACATATCGAAAATAAAAAATCTTCTATTTGGAACTAGTTAACGGCTTTTTGTAACTATATAACGCGAACTGGAAATAATATTACGAACTTCGTAAATGCTTACATTTGTACCGGAAAAGAAAACAGTCGATGTATGATATATTCATTTCAGCCAGTAAAATTTATAAGCTTCTAAATTTGTTTCTTTTTGTTAGAAATTTGTTTTGTTGTTTTCAACAGTTTTGATATACCAGTTTTTGAAAAAGCTGCTTTTACATTTATATGTATTTCCATATATATAAATTTTTTAGTTTGAGCAATTATTGGTTTCAAGAAAACAATTAGGAATCAGGTCTGGAAAAACGAATTTTCTGTATTTATCACGGGTAAAGAGAGCATTTTTGTTTTTATGAAAAAATTCATCACTGGTAAAGTCCTTAATGTACATACTTATAGCTTATATAAAATGTTAATGTTCAGAGGTTAAGAAGGTTGTTTTTTTCAATTTAAAATTAAAGTTTAGCTTTCGTTTCGGGGATTTTTCTAAGTTTAGTTCTCAGCCTGAGACTATTTAACAATTTGAATTTAATTGTTTTTTCTGTATTGTAGTCCAAAAGAAACGCAAAAAAATGAATCCTAAATAAGTGTTTGGGAAATTCAGCTCGTTAAATCTAGTACAAAATCTGAGCAAAACTCAACAACTTGCTTGATTGTATGCGTTTAGCTCAGATTAAACCCCGTCTGACATTTCGCGTGCTGTCCAGTATCGAGTTGGTGTTTTTATTGTGTACCGAGTTTCTGCTGGCAAGTTAATTTGCATGCGAAAATAGTAAATTTTTATGAAATAGTAGTGAAAATAGTTTTTCCACATTGAGTAGTTGCGCATTGTGCCCGGATTTTGTGCGTGAGCGCGCTCAGGATTGTGTAAATAAAATCGGAAAGTGTTGACTCCCTGTGGAATGTCAAGAAGGGTAGGTCAATTAGGACAACGAGTGTTTATTGGGGGCTGGTGGCTGTTTTCCGCTGCTCCCCACTGAGGAAATCCCCCAAAAATATTTCTTTTATTGAAATCGATTGCGGTAGTAATGCGTGCGTGATAACGAGTTGTAGTCCCCTCAGTGCTCCGCCGTTGTTACCTGCCGTTCGGGGCCTCGTAGTGCGGTGCACCGTTGCTCTGTTATCACGGCGACCGCGGGCGGCGGGCAGACGAAATTGATCAAATATTCCCGGAGGTGTGCTATCGAATCTCGTCGAACGATTAAAGCAGATTTCGGAGATACGCCAACGATTTGGTATTGTGCCTGGTCAAGTCACACGTGATTAGAAGAAGGTGACCATCAAATAGCGTTCGCCGGAGTGTCAGGGTTAAGACGGCCGAGTAACGCACTGGCGACCATTGGAGTGGTCAGGAGGAGGTTCGGTCGTTGCGGACTCGCCGCTAGTATTTCAGTATCGGACGTACTCCGCACGCAATTTTAATGAATCGCTGGGAACCGTGAGTCGGCGGAGCCGCTCTGCCGACGAAGCAATTCCCAGAGCGTGCACGACTAATAAATTGCTTCTAATCTTAAGTGGTGCGGACTGCGCTAATATCGGCTTTGGGGCTCGTAGATTAACGGCTGAGTCATATCCTGAGCCCCGCCGATACCGATATCCATTCTTCCTTCCTGGCCATGGACATGCCATCAATATTCCTCAAACGCTTGTCTCTATAGCTTAAACTTTCAATCTTCCACCTCCGCCTTGAAAAATGTGTGCCAGTTGAGGCCATCTCGGTCATCAGACAATTTGGGGCCCCCTCGAAATATGAGCTTTCTTTGACTTCAACGAACAGTCGTGGAGCATGTTATATAATCTGCTCCAAGTGCTGTAGCCAAAAAATAATTATTAAAGGTATACCTGGCGACACCGATGCTTTATCATCTATTCATTCGACGCAATTTAAAAATTGAGAACCTAAATTCAAACAAAAAACACACGCAGAGCATATATTTACCTAAAGAAGACCACATTGCCCGAATTTTGTTTATTTTCTCTGCCAATATTTTTAGCGCGTGCTTTTTTCTTATTGCTATGCGACGGCAAAGGAAATTCTAGTGGCAATTTTCCTCAAATGTTTGCTCCTCCATTCCTACGTATTGCGATATGGACATGATTCACTTTCATACTTTCCTTGCCAGAGTTTATTAATGACTCCGGGCTGAATAATTCATTTCAGCGCACCGTACTTCTTAATGGGAATCCTCTTATTATAGGAGAGCACGGAAGGTGGCGGCGTTTACGCCACTTTCGTTCGAGGTTTAATGCTAGAAAACGCAGAACGCGGCACTGGAATATTAATAAGTACGGTAGGTGTTCTGTTCCGGAGCGCACAGTGTGCCCGAGAACGCTCCTAACCGAACTCCTGAAACCACAGCTTGTTCGGTTCCTGATGGGTGCTAATTAAGGTAGTTTGAAAAAAGAGTTCAAAGGATGGGAAACCTTCACCGGTTCAATTTAGCATGCTACGCAGTTATCACATTGGTTTCTTTGTTTCCCTTTTAGTTTTCCGCCAGAAGTCGACTGTCGAAAAGGGATTAAGTACTATTACAAGAACTGAAACTTCAGCTATTGAACAAAGCTCTACTCACTCTAGAAATATTTTGCCCTTATGGGTCTGTTTTATGGAGCAACAAATTCGGTGGATGTTAAGTGCTTTTCGTTTTTCTAATTGGCTGGATTTCCGTACCATTGCGATGTTAATGTAAAGATGTTAAAGGTTTTGCTCATTATCAATTTGTATTCTGCTATTGTATTTTGGAAAAACACTTCAATTCTTCAAGAATTATAAAATTTTCATTGGGTATAATAGTATTCAAGAAGTTGAAGTAAGTTCTTTATCAATTTTCCTAACATTGTGTAACATGAATCAAACGCTTTTTTAATACAAAACAGCATGCAGCCATCACGCGTAACGTAACGATTCTGGGAGAGGCAATTTTTGATCCAAAGAATTAATATAAATACTTTTTCATCAGAATTACGATGCCAATTGAATTTTTGTAAAGTTCATTTTGCCTATACTTGATCATTTAACAAATATCTGGTCCACACCCGAGTTTTTTACCTCTTAGGAGGTGGGTTTTCATAGTATTTATTTTGTCTTTTATCCCCGCTGTGAACAGCAAAGATTAGTCGAACCGACTAAATATGCTAAAACCCATCAGTTATATAATTTGTTGTTTTATAAGTGAGTTGATAAATATAATCAATTAGTACTTTCTTTACTTTTTACATAATTTGTTGGAATTTATAGTTATGGGATGGACAAAGCATTGCCCTCTAGAGAAAAGGGAAAGACTGCCTTATTTTGCAATTTTAAGAACTTTTGAGTGCTCTAGAAAGATTGTGCAGAACTGTTTACGTCACGTGGAGTAGGTGAAAGCATTAGAAAATGTAAGTCCCATGAAGTTGCCTCGAAAAATTCAGAGTATGCAGATTTTAAAATTCAAAGTAAACCAATCCTCTTTTCACTTCTTTTGAGATTCAAAAGCATATCAATAAAGAATGTTAAGTTTACGAAAAGCAAAACATGCCATGAAAGACAACACGTGTTCGATTTCTTTTAAAAGAATCGTCTGAGAACATTTTGGGTTTGCACACATACACATAAACAATCTAATCGATTTTTGGACAAAAATACTAAGGATTGGGAAATCAAATTTTAATAGGATTAATTTAGACGGGAAAACGTATGTACATCGTCCTCAAATTTAAAGAGTTTAGTCCGTAGATAGGAATTTGCAAAATTATCGATTATATCAAGTTGTTAAGAAATATAGAGTTAAGAGTAAAAGTAAAATTATTTTGAGAAGCTTTTAAAAGTGACATGAAAAGAGCTCGCAATATGACTTAAATGAAAGCCTGGAGGCTTATATAGAAGTACTATATAGAGTTTCACCATTTTATAGGACTTTCTAGAAGTATGAAGAAAAAAGCTTTTCATGAATTTGCGCCAGCTGTGACATTAATTCATTATCAATCGGATGCTGTAGTAATTTAAAGGAGGAATATGAAATTTATATATACTTCCCATCCTTCAAAATGGACAGCCACATTTTAAATTAAAAACTCGGGACTTTTTTGAACTCTATTGAACTTACTCTATTGAATATGAATGCGACATCCTTGATTTGAATATGGTTTTTATTTAAGTTATAAAAGATCACCACTATTTATAATAAGTAAATAGTGTATTTAACTGTCTTCTTAAAACAATGTAAATCGTACTAAATCTAGGTAATTTTTGAGTCAATCGTAATTAAAGAAATTCGAAAATTAAGGCAAAAGAAGGAATCAATTTTTAGTAAATAAAAACCAGTACAATAATGAAAATATTTCTTCTCAATGAAAGTTAACTTCTAGAGTACATTTTTTAAGCTACAAAAGTGTAACAGCATTGTAAATAATGATTTGCCTTGTTTTGACGAGATAACAAGCCAGATTAATTTTTGTTTATTTTTTTTAACACAATTGGTTCTTTTAATCTTGTGTGTTTTAGGGATTGAGATAATTACAAGTCATATCTTCGAAATGTTAAAAAAATTGTGACTTTGTGTAAATAAAAAGCTGTATTTTTATATAGAACACCAAAGTAAGTAAAATATACTTTTTATACAGTATATAAACTGCAACTAAAAGAAAGTGATCTTCTTGAGCCTTAATGAAAAAAAAAGTTTCTTCAATCGAAATCTAAGTTTTTGTAGAAGTTCATTTAAGTAACATTTGATATGTTGAAAAGCTCGTCTTGGAATATTTTGCTTCAATTGCTTATAATTTTCTTATGTTACCAAAGATAGCTTCCAAATCAAATTCTTTATTGCGCCTTGAGGACAAGTTTGTTTTTGTTTACTGAATCTAAAACTCACTATTTTTTCAGGTTAATACTTATTATGAACTTTGTTTTTATTAATCTTTATGGTTGTCATATTTTTCATCTCAGATTATAAATAAATATAATGATTACACACATACCATATTTTCTCGAATTTCTTAATTTTGTTTATTACGTTGTAATCACTGAATACGATTCGATTTCGATTTTTGGAACAATAAAGGAATCAAACAAAAAGAGGTATTAATAAATATGTACATTGTAAGAATACAAGTAAAGTGCAAGTACGCAAAATATAAAACTTACAAAACAAAACATAATAAATGGGAACAATTTTATAAATCTTCAGAATAATATGTGGCGAATAATGGCAATGAAATGAAAGAACCTAAACGACGTATTATGCTCGCCAACAAAACATATTATCCAGAACTCCCAGTCTCTGGAAATTAAGGAAAGTGCACAGGAACAATGAGATACAAATCTAAGACTCTCAAAAAGCACAATGAGGGACAAAATAAGCGGTTTTATGCCAGCGGGGTGACTCTCGGAAACTATGGCGGAATTCGGTCGATGCAGGCAGTAAATGTGTCCTGTGGAGCAGGACTCGCCCGGTTATTGCATTGAGATTTGTACTTAAACGCGAATTTCTAGAATAAAAGAGCTCAATGAGGTCGTCGCATTTAGTTCAATAAAAGGCTTCCGGACAAGAAAGGACGAGAACTTCTAATGTCATTATCGGTTAAATTAATGAAGTGATCGTACTCATTATGATTAAAATAATTATAGATTCCAGAAGTGTAGCTATTTTCTGGAAAATTTCATTTACGGAATTTTGTCAGCCCTAATATTAACATTAATTTCTCATGAAAATCGTCTAGAAAGAAATGATAACGAACCATACGTTCATTATTTTGAAGTTGCCTGTATAGGTGTGTTTTGGGTAACATCTCATTATAAAGCATTAAGCGGGTCGGATCATTTACAACAGAACAAAAAGATTATGTTTTCATATATAAATTTAAGTTGTATATACATACAATGTATCAGTTTATTAAATCTATTAAAAGGACCTTTTATAGCTGGTTTGGCTAAAGTCTAAGGTCAAATGTGTATGTATTACTTTAAACTCATTTGCCCTATAACTACATTTTTACTAGGTGAGCAACAATTAAAATATATGCAATCAATTGATTCCAAATTTTTTGAACTCTTGCACATCCAATGGCAATGTCGATGAAACAAAAAAAAAGTTAACCACGCACCTTTCTTAATTTTATAAATAACAATAACAAACAGGTACAAAACTCATTCAGTTACGAATAAAAAGGAAAATGCCCAGAACTCTGACCAGTTGGCGTTAAGGAAGTCGCTGGTCTTATTTCAACAATGTTATTTCCTTGTATATATTCGTACAATATCGCTTTAGTCTGGAAATGTTTGTTTTACATAAGTTTTTAGGACCATTTTAGTTTTTCGGTTACTTTTTATTTTCCGAAGCATGCCTTGACATGTTGGACAGAGAGGAGGAAATCAATGGAAATGGATACTTTTAGGATTATTTAAGCCCTGCTTCGATTTTCCTCTTCTGTCGAACCTCGAAAAAGAATGCTTCAGAAATTAAAAATTCCCGAAATATTACGGGGGGCCAACCATTTTTCACATTAATGTATTTGAAACACACGTTAATATGTGTTTTAAGAACTTTTTTATTAATATCTTTCCCCAGTTTCTCAAACAAATTCTTAAAATATGTTAACCACCTAAATGATCCGATCCGTTTAAAAGTTTATACTTAGTCGGTTGGGTCAAAATAAATTTCATGCACGGACTTAGTTATGTTGTTTTACAGAAATTAGCATAATCAGATCAAATTTAAAACTTTTAACTCGATTTTCGCAAAATCACTTTTAACTATTGAAACTATTTTTATCGAATTTGGTATTTATCTTGAAATAAATATATATATTTTAATAAAATTTTAATTCCCTAACGTAATTTTCCCGCTTTTTCAGTGAAAGCATTTCTCTTGGTACTGAACAATTTATTTTCCAAAAATCCTTCGTAATACGAAACAAGGAAATATAATTCATGATATCCTTCCTGAGGACAATGTAAATATTCATTTTCTCTAAATAAACATATACATATGTATCCAATATAATAACTTATAGTTTAGTATGACTAACAATTATAAAAATAATTATTTTTTGCTATTTACAATTCGTTTTATACTTATTCCAAAGCGGATGTTTGAATTTGGCAACACAAGTCGCAGGATAGGAGCTGCTTAGCGATATTAACTACCTTGACAGAATCATCTTTCTAAGGGTACACATTTTACCTTCCTGCTTGAAAGGGTACATTTTGGCATTGTACTTTGAAACCTTCTACCCCCAAAGTGCCTGGTGGTGCAGGTCCATGGCCCTTTATTCAAAAATTCGTTTAAGTTTAACAATTGCAGCAAGGCTTCCCTCTTAATATAAAGTTTATAAATCTCACATTTCGCTGACCCAGTTTAGTCATCTTTCTCCTATACTTGCTCTTTTGTTGCATTGCACAGCTGTGAGACCGTGCCCTTTGATGGTTGCATAAACCCTGCGCCTTTTTGCGTCAATATGTGTTTTTAATTTGCCACCCCTTGTCAGGGTGATGAAAATAATACGCGGATTGTGCACTTTACCTATTGAAGCTAATCTCTCAGATTTTGCACTTGTGCAAAGTGCAAGTTCATCACATTGTTCCAACTTCGCATATAAATCAAAATTTCAATTTCCTTGATAAGCACACCGCATAAGGGCAGTGTCAGTGATGCAGATGTGCAACCCCGCCCTTCTATGTCTTATTACATTCGTAGCCTGAGGATATTTCCTCGATTAATGTTGGGGGTGCTAAATGACCCACATTTTCTGCATTCTTCTGCAGCATACATTCCTTCATTAGCAGTGACCTGGATTATGTGCATTCACTTTCGATTAATGTCCTATCCTGTGTGAAATTGTATGGAATGTTGTATGTATTTCGGCACAAATTCAATTACACTACGGGTGCCGCTCAAGTGGTAAAGCTCATTTTTGCATATCGCATTACAGCGAGTTACTTGCATGTCTGTTTCACCTTTAAATTCAATAATCCGTCAACTACGGCCGTGTAGACAGCGCCTTTTGTCCTTTAGGGACTGCAGGATGTTGGCTCATTTCCAAGTGAAAAATGACGGACCCATTTGTTTGCCTCGGCAGTGAGGTTGGCAGTTCCTACCGGATGCATTTGTTAGGAATTTTATTGAATTTCTAGAACCGCAATTTTTTCTTACCATTCTCACTGTACAGCGTTGTCACTATCTTTTTTATTCAATTTCCTATACGCGGCACGAGCGGGTAGATGTCCGCTGCGTTTTGGGTTTTTTCCGCTTCACTCAAAGTTCAACTTAATTGCATTGATTACTCATTTGATACGATGCTCCCTGCATGCTGTTCATAGTTGACCTCCGTTGTTGACCTTTGGTCGTCGCAATCGGGTGGAGCAAAAATTAATTCACAGAGTAGCAGCAACTACACTAGATTGCTCCAATTGACGTTTTTTAGAGATAAGACCTGCTACAAAAATAAATTTGGTTAAATATCTCTTTTAATGGGATATTTCGAGTTTAGAATTTGCATGGGGTGGAAAAATGACCACTGCAACATTCACCCTGGGGCTATTTTTGTGGAGAAACTAGAAACATTAAAGTTTTTATTTGATGCTGTGAATATTTAAGGGAGATTTATTGAAATTCGTTTACCAATAAAAGAACTAAAATTGCACTACTGGCCATGGGATGTTTTGTGTTCACGCGTTATAAATATTTTCGGGATTTATTTATTTGTGCAATTGATGAATAAAAAAGCAAATTTGGCTTAGACCTGCAATCCACATGCTTTTAGAATTGAAACATTGAATTATATATTACATATATTTCGTTTAAAATATAACATCCCCGAATAGTATCTTTTAAAAAAGCGTCATTTAACTTTCTTTTTAAGTTTTCTTATCAATATGAATATTTTTATTTTCTCTATAGACATAATTAACTTTATGTCTTAATAATTTGAAATTGTAGAGTAAATGTTGGACAAAATATAGTTTGACTAATGATTGACAACTAAAACAGCATATGTAATCATGACTAAATGATTAATGATTAATTAGTTTCAATCATGTAATTGATTAATGAGGTCTTGATTAACACTTTATTCTAGTGTGAAGGGAAACAAAGCGTATTATTTCAAGACATCAATCCAAACTCACCGGTATTAATTGCTATAGGTACACAAAACATTAATTAATTTTACATTTAAATCCCATTTTATACGAACAAGGCGCGGGACCGTCACGATTGTATATTTGGCATATAAATACCTTTTCAAAAAGAATAGGAGGTATTGGGTGCCCACGTCTATTAGCAGTAGAAGAATGATGTTGATTGGCTTCTGAATAAAGGATGACACTTGTTGTGGGCAGACGAAAGTAAAATTGTATATTTTGGACCAACAGGTCGCCGGCAATGTGTAAGAAGATTACCATGTATTGATTACAATATAATTTTGCTTTCGTCGGTCTCCACAATACATATTTTTCAATTTCTTTAAAGACCAACCCATATGATTTTTTGCGAACGTCAATAGATTAATTTGATGTCTATAGGTCAATAATGGGAATTTACATGAGTTTCCTGCTAGCAAACTAGCTTTTACTGAACATCTTCTGATGACGTTCGTTCACGGATAAATTCAGATAAATTTTGACAGTTATTATTACCGATATTGACGATATTATTTTCGTTGATTGAACAATTCCCAATTCCTTTTTTTCAAACCTAAAACGCTTTCAACCACGATTTTCAGGTTTACCTTTCATTTTAAAGAATTTGTAATAATGTTACCAAAACATCCTATTAAATTTTGTACCTTTTTTTAATATTTCGCTGAACTTAGGAACAATGCTTGAATATTCAATATCGATCAATTTAGCTGAAATAATTTGAATGTATGAGAATCTCTCATCTGTAAAATGCTAATAAGCATACCAGTATAAACAAAAATAAATGTTTTCAATGGAAAAATATTTTTAATTAATTTTAGTTAACACAAATCATGATCGAGTGATCTTGTTCTTACTTTGTTTCAGCTAAATTTGCTTTAAGGGAGCAGAAGCTGTGCAAGTAAAAAATGAAACAAATGCCTCCGTGTTATTATTTATCATATTTAATTGGATGATTTTTTTATAGATTCCACGAGTTTATCTATCAATTTTTAATTGGCAGACTCAAGACGGATAATAGCAATCACTATTTTAATTTGAGGAAAACAATTTTTATTATTTTACATATTCTACTATGCTCTCTACGTCATATCGTTTTTATCTTATTATTTACTTTTTTACGCAGCTAGGCTATTGTTCTTTTTAATGTATTTATTTTTATTAATTCTAAACTGAAAATAATATTACCCTGCTCGTTAAAACTTATTATAAAAATGAGCATATGTAATTGAAATACTTTATCAATCAAATATTTTAGATAAACTTGATTTATAAAATTGCTGTATAAACTGTGAATGAAGTTTTTTAATTAATTAATCAGATTCTGATAGATCGTAATTAGGTTTTGATGCACTAAAACTTGTGCATTACTGTGTAATTAATTAAAGATTTTTAATCTTATTTTACGTTATTAACTGATTATTTGTTTTTTTCTTTCTATATATATAACCGATCACCATCGTTAATAAATAATAATCAGAATAATTAAAACATATTGTTGTTAAGGAATAAATACGTAAAAAAAATGTAAAATACTTTCGACGAACACTAATTTATACATATTTACTTTAAATTAAACAAAGTTTCTATTTTGAGCATTTCACTAACACAGAACTCACTGTGAAGGCCTTCTTGCCCAAACAAATTTTTTCAACTAGGGCTAATTTTTCGATTGATACATAAATTGAATCGTCGAATAAAATTGTCCAAATAACCTACTAGGCTGTGATTTAAAATAGCTATCATATGAATTTATTCGGTCCTTAATGCAGCAGATAGGACTGTTAATATTGGACAAAGACAGTGAATACAAATTTTTGTTCAGTTGATTTTTTATCTAAGGAATATCAGTTCATTGAAGAATTGGCTAAACGTATCATGCGCACAAAAAGATATTCATAAAAAATGTAAGCGGTCGAATAAACGATGTTAGAGAAGAATTGTTAACGTCGATTTTACGTGAACTCTAAATATATAGTATTATTTGACCATAAGCAGGATGTACTCTGACTTCAACTAATTTCGCTAAATATCTATTTTAATCATGAATGAACTTATTTTTCATGAGTTGAAGAAGCATTTATTATTAATCCATTTAGTTATAACTAAGAGGCATTTTTCAATTATTCAGATATGACTAGTTGGTCATGGTTAAATTAGTATTTACGCTCGATACTGAATGTCCAACATTCGCCTTTAATTTAATATTAAAAGTTAGTTATGTATTTTTGTTGATAAAACATGCATACATACATGTGTATATATATACATACATAAATTTTGTTTGGGCTTATTACAGGAATTTATACAAAATCAGGGTAAGATGCCTCAATTAGAAAGCGTGGAATCATTAAAAAGAGCACGCCTACCCTCTCAGTGGCAGACGGTCGACGATGGTTTAGTTTTAACGAAAAAGATGCATTTGTAGATCTTGTTCCCCCAAACTAAAAGAGAATCAAATGCTTTGAACTCTTTAACCCTTTAATTATTTTATTTTTTTTTACAAACTTTCTTATTTCATTTGGGAATATATGGAAATATGAGAAGAGCTCGGCTCGCTCTGTGATTAAATTCCAAGTGTGTAAAAATGCGAACCGAATTAAGAAAGTAAAATTGCTAAAGATTGTTTTTGTTCATTTTCTGAAAGTGCATAGCCTCCATCGTTTTAATAACATCGTTTAACATTTCCAATCCATTATTCATACTAGCAAAATATAAAAAAAGTGTTAGACGTTTTATGAATTTTATCAAAATCATTAAAGACGTGAAGGAAGAGCCTTCAAACTCTACACTTCCTTCAGATTGTAAACTTGGTTTAAGCTCATACATTATTCAGGCCCTAAATAACTACTAAAAAGCTTTAACTTATAAGACAGATATTAAATAAATACTTAAATATGGGAACTTTTTGCAGGAATATCGTCATTTAAATCGCTACGCAAACGTTTTATAGTGCATATACTATACAAATATTTGGCCTTATCACGTACGTATATATCGTCAAATAAATTATCGAACCATATTTTTTTCCTGCAGTTCCATTTTCCTCATAATTATTTTTGTCATAATTGAAATGCATCATTTTTGTCTACAATTTAATACAGATTATTATTACAGCTTAAAAACTTCTGCTAATAATGAGATGCATTTGATTGTTTTTAAATAAAATTCACATAATAATGGTTTAGTAGACTGATGTCTCCTTTCTTATAATAAGGCCCCAGGCCGTGATTTGATGATAGACATGTACATAGTATAAGAGTATTTGTTTTGTTAACTACCATCACAAAGTTTCGTTATCTACTGTACTTAAATAAATTTGAAGTGTTTTCTGTCTGTCTGTCACGTTTCCCGGCAATAATTTCAGAGTGATTTCAGAGATTTTGAAGCTGTTTTTACTTCACATAAATCTTTCACTAAGCATGTTTTCAGATTTTTATGGCGTTAAATTTTAAGAGCGTGATTTAAGATATTCAAACATGATATCGAAGTTGACAAAAATGACAGGAAATCAAGGTACGCGTCTTTGAAGGTTTGCTTTTAATTAAAGTATAGATTAGATAGGTTTGTACGAAAGACGCCCGGAAAATTATCAAGTTTGCGCTAATTTTGTTATCTATTTTTATTAAACTAACAAAATATATGAGGCTACTCATTGTTTCAATAATGGATTTCTGAGTAAAGATTTTGTTTTTTCGTTTAACTTTCAGAAAACTTTTCCGGACGCTTTTTTCACTAAGTGTAACCTCTAAAACGCCATGTTCAAATAATCTAAAAAAAGATTCTTTGATTTCACCTTATTGAAATCGCAGTTGCATCGTAATAAGTAACTCATATTTAATAATATGATGCTTTGGCTTTTTGTATATGGTAAACACAGAAGGATAAACTTCTAAATATTTGTCAACTCTTCCAAATTATATGCCAAACCAAAACTTACTTTCAATCAATTGAGAAATCTGTGGCTTTGGTTTCCACATCATATTATTTTAGAACATTTACATTTTGTGTGTAGGAACAAATGTTGATCAGAACACTTCATAAAATTGATTAGAAATTGTTGGAACACATCTTTATATGAATCACCCCTATGCTATCTTAAAGTAGATACGTAATTTTAACTAAAAAAGTGAGATATGCGCTCAAAGGGTTAATGTAATTTTGTTAATAGGACGAGACTCGGCTTTGGGAGGCCAATTTGAGAAATATCGTAACTATTTTTCATGCAAGTTTGGAACGTCTAGATGAGACTCATCCCTTAAAGTTCTTAAATTTCATTTGACTTTTGGTGGTTCAAACCTGGGAATATGTATCAACTATTCGACAAAATGATTCTGCTCAATTTCAAAATAAATGAGAATTGTTCATTCCAAAATTTGATTTACTCTGATTAGAAAGTATATTCCTTACAATAATAATAATAATATTTACTTTCAGAGAAAACGAGATAGCCGGTTAAGGAAGACAATGATTACGAGGCAACTGCAGCAGTAACACATCCCTCGTGTTCCCTGTTAAGTAATGTGACGAACTAAACTTCCACCAACTACTTAGATCCTAACTAAGAACTCCAATGTCTATGTATGATTCCTGTAACTACAATATCCTTCAAAGACTATATAAAAACTTGAATGTTCATACGCGAAGAGGCATTCTAAATGAATTTGCTGTGTTGTTGTACTATGGCACCAAATACTCGTGTTACACGGAAGTGGGAGCTATTTGCAGGAAGGAACAGATTCTATTGTGATGGCCTTTTAATGTCAGCACCTCACACGGGTGTATTTTACTTAACTTGCTTCCTCATAACTGGGACTAGTGCTTTATTTTTTGCATTTGAGTGAGTATATCTTCCAATGTTTCTGTGTTAATTACGCGATATTATTTATTTATATTGTCTCGATTAGCTGCCCCTACCTTGCAACTAAGATAACTCCAGCTATACCAATTGTTGGAGCAATTTTGTATTTTTTTACGATGAGTTCACTACTTCGGACAACTTTTACCGATCCCGGAGTTATTCCAAGGGCTTCCCATGACGAAGCCGCTTATATAGAAAAACAAATAGGTAGGCTAGTACTGTGGTGGGAAAATTCCGATTTATTTTAACGAACATTTTTTCCAGAAGTGCCAAACTCCTTGAACAGTCCAACGTATCGACCTCCACCAAGAACGAAAGAGGTCTTAGTGAAGGGGCAGACTGTGAAATTAAAATATTGTTTCACATGCAAAATATTTAGACCTCCTCGGGCGTCTCATTGCAGTTTGTGTGATAATTGCGTGGACAGATTCGACCATCATTGCCCATGGGTAAATGTTCTGGAATTATGGTTTTTGTTTTAAAATCTTAAAATAATTTTTACAGGTTGGCAACTGTGTGGGCAAGAGAAATTATCGGTTTTTTTACATGTTTCTAGTCTCCCTCGCATTCTTAGCTGTATTTATATTTTCGTGTTCAATAACACATTTAGTTTTATGTAGGTTATATTTCGTTAAAATTAAGTTCAGTTCTCTAATGGTGATTATTTTTCCAGTATTAAAAAAGGGTAATGAAGTACTTGAAGTTATAAAAGCCGCACCATCTAGTGTTATTGTGACTTTCATATGTTTTTTTTCGATTTGGTCTGTGATTGGTTTAGCTGGATTTCATACGTACCTCACCACGAGTGATCAAACAACAAATGAAGACGTATGGAAGATTTTATGATAATAATATAAGTGAAGTTAACTCGTTTTTACATATCTTTTATAGTTAAAAGGATCGTTTTCGTCCAAAGGTGGACAGAGGACTGTGAATCCGTATTCCAGAGGCAATATATGCCTTAATTGTTTTCACATATTGTGTGGTCCAATGACTCCGTCTCTGATTGATAGGTAAATAGTAATTTTATTAATCATAGAATGATTAGGATGGTTTTTTGTTTTATATTGATAGAAAAAAAGCTTAGTATATTATAATTGTTTTACATATTTGTCACCACACTAGAACCTACCAATTGGCTGCTAAAAGCAATGCATTAGCTTTTAAATTAATTTCAACGATTGTTAGTACCAGCAATATTTGCATAAATCATATTAATTTTGAAAGTAACGATTGGCTTTTCTCTAGGAGAGGAGTTGTCACAGATGAATATATCCTACAAATGCAACATAGCGGCCATCCGAACAACCAATTAACGGAGGTCATGTCGACAGCACCTTCAACAATGATTGCAAATCAGCCGATGATTGGCCAGGGCGACAATCTAATGAATGCGAAACAACGACTATTTGATGATGTAATTCCAAAATGAAATTATTTATATATACCTAAAATTTGAATATCTTTCAGAGCAACCCATCTTCTGGGATTTATCGACATCGAAGCTATGATAATCTACAAAACGGTAAGTCACTTTCACCAGCATATCGATTGAGAAAAAACATGCAGCTTCCACACTCGCCCTCTTTTGATCGGAATTCACCCTTACCGCTTCTGCACAGAACAATCATAAGTAATAACACAAGTAACGTCCCGGTTCCAAGCGAATTCAAGTACTATTCACCACAGCGACGGAACCGTTCCGATAGTCATTTACCTCGTTATCCTTATCATAAAAATAAAGCAGTGCCTCGTCAGAACTCAGAGCACGAAGTTAAAGCGCATTCTTCGCTACCTCTTCGACCTAAATACAAGAAACAAGACGTTCACTTTGAGCTTAAGAGCCCGACGAACAAGTTAACGATTAGGGAGTGCGACTTCGGTGGAGGTGGAGATTCAAGCGAATTTGATGCCAGTATTAAAGATAGCCAAACATTTAGGGTCAGTAAACGTAACCTTTATGGGCAACATAGGAGTCCTGGTGGACGTAAGAAAGAAAGATATTCTAATGTTTATGAATACTCATTTAATATCGATTTGAATTCGATAATTGAAGACGCCGCGAGCGATTCTTCATAGTACTCTTTATCAGCGTAAGGTGGTTGACACGGTTCAGTCAGTAGAGTATCGAAGTGTTGTTAAATCGTTCTGCCTTATTTGTAAATATAGAAAAAGTATTTCGAAGTTACTCGAAACTGTTTAAGTAAAATAAGAAGCATTGTTTTTGCTCATATATTCAACACTGTGATTTTTATTCAAAAATTAATTTTTATTTTCAAATTTCCTATTATGTGTAGGAATGTTTGGTCCATATTCAGATGATATTGTTCCATTACTTGAAGGAGTGTTTCACGCGATTAACAAATGAATTGAAAAAGCTGGGGATATAAAAGTTTATTAGTTATTGTTATGTTCTTTCCCTGTTTGTTCTTGGGTCTAACTTTTTTTGCGGAAATATGCCAAAGAAATCCATAAATAAAATATTTTGTGCGTTTGTCATTGTTGCAACAGAGTGTATTTTGTATTTATAAATTTAATAAAATTTATGTGATAAAGGGATTCTGTTTGCATTTGCAAATTTTGGGAGCGTTGTAATTTAACCAGAAGTGTGTTAAAATTGGATCACGTATGACCGATCAGGATTGGATTTATTAGATTATATTAGTGCTTGACATAAATTTGTCAAAAATAAAACTTCATTATGCATATCTGTTACAATAAGGACATTTGTATGTTACTGTACGTATAGTACATTCTTGGTTCTTAAATCATAAATAAAACGTGTACAATCGCGCAGTTTGACCAAGGTGAAGTCTGATTGCACATTTCTTGTCGATCTTGTAAAGTAGTACAACGTGATTGAAAAGTTCTTTTTGTTGTATTTTCGAATAAGAATTCTTTTGGATAGACAAAAAAACAGTTGCCATGGTCAGTATCTGGGAAGACATTTCCTGTGCAATATTTCGATAAAAAATATAAAATAAATCCGACTATCTGCTTTCGAGTCAATACGTTGAAATTGAAACTGAAATAGTCCTTAAACTTTTGCTCAGTTTCTCTTTGTTCACTATAAAACATGATTTTGATTGCATAATATCCATTTTGTTTAGACGAACATTTTGAGCAATCATGTGATTAATATTAGATTTACATGATTCTTGGCGTTAATAATAAGTTTATTTTCAACAGCTATTTAACTACGCGTCACATTCCTTCACGTAATGAATTTTAATATTCAGTTGTTAATTTGAACAATTAGCTTTTCTTTAACATAGTAAGTTAAGTTCCTAGGTAACATAACTGTGAATATCAGCGCTGATTTGCAAAACGTATTTGTTCCTTAAAGTATGTTGTTTTAAATAATTTCTCTTTGTTACGTGTAAATTACTCAGAAGAAAACAAAAAATATATTTAACATAAAACAGACAATGGCACACACAACACATTTGTACAATACTCTCATAAGAATTTGTAAATCGTTCCGAAAGTAATTTTGTATTTTTCTAATTCTTTCAATTGAAAACATGCTTCATTCGAGTTTTTTGTTGATGATAAATTATTAGTGGTGATATTGGGTGAGTTTTCATGAGATTTGTGTAAATAGATTAGATCCGCTTTTGCGAAATATCAGATTCATTTTATAAATCTGTAAAAAAATATATAAATATCAGTTCAGAATTTAATCCCGTCATTTCGCTTACGCAGCAATGTTTTTATAATTGTAAGGCTTTGTTCGTTAACTGTAGCGTGAATGGTTGCGCTTTCGAATTTGCATTAGTTTATAGTTCTGATCCAAAATCAAAAGGTTGCCATTTAGTAGATTTTTCGAATGTAACAGTTGTTTTTTGCATTTACTTCGAGGTTTAATCAACTCATTCATTTTATTGTACATAATAATTGAAATGGCACCTAATACCTATCCTTATTGAGTGAAATGCGATGTAAATACATCTAAAAACGTTTTGGGCAATTTTTTATAATAATCAACGTGTAAATAATAACAATTCAGATGCATATTAATTATAGAATAAATATGCTTCAGTTCGTAATGTATTCATATCTAAATCAAGTTTAACTTTATATGCTTTCTGTACATGAATTCTTATTTTTAAAAAGAGAGTAGATCAAAGCAGTACTATTTATTTGTCTACTAAAATTGCAATAATTGACGGTTTATGCTATTTTGAAAAACCATGCATGCGATTTTTGAACGAGAAATATTTAAGCTATCGGCTGGGTGCCTTAAATTAAGAGCTACTTCTAGAGCTGTTAATATATATGGGATAATTTTTCACCGTATAATCAAATAAATTTGTATAAAAGACAATTTTTAACGCATGTTTAAAATATGGTCAAGAGAATGCTTCGATTCAAACATTTTAAAATGAAATTTGATAAAAATTGCTGTATAGTTTCTACATAAATGTGATCCTATGAATTTTCCTCAGGAAAACACAAAATCTTAAGGCAATTGATAATATATATTTTTTTGTAATTATTCTCGTCGGAAGAATGTCTTTTTCTCTTTAAATTCACCAATGAATCTCTAGTTGATATGAGGACTAAGATATTGAAATTTTTAAACTATGGGGTCAAATTTTTAAAAAGTGTTCAGCTGAAAATTTCAGTAATTGGATGTTGCGCTGGGAAATACATTTAATAGCAAGACTAGGAATTTACGAAAGATATTTTGGCTGCTAAAATGTTTATACAATGTTTTCGAAGCTTCCAATTTTATATACATATATCTGATATCAAATTTTATACCGAAATTGTTTGTAAATAATTTGAAATTAAAAAAAAGGATAGATTTTATTTACATGATTCATACTTGTTAAAATCGTATTTTTTCTTATTTAAAATATAAAGATGTCAATTTCTTAATAGTGGCAAATAATGTATGTCAAAGTTGGACTGCGTTCATAATTTAAGTATTTGTTGTCAGCACAGTTCAACAAAATTGAAGCTAAATGAAACGCTCTGCAAGAAAAGTCTTACACAAATTTCTCCAAACATACATAGATTAATTAATCAAAGAAATTTGCCACGAAAAAGCCTACTAGAAAAGTACTAAAAAGGCCTATATGACTTTTATTGTAGAGATTTATACTAGTTTCAGTTCATACTTGTTTTACTTGTTGCAATAATGCTTCAGCGCCTACATTTAATTACGAAAGAGAGTCCAATATGTACAAAAGTAGATGTATAATACAATTTTTTTAATTTGCTTATATATACATAGTGTCTATCAATTATACTGCACACTAAATTTGATGTGTTTTTTACTCAAAACAAAAACAATATTTAGAATTTTTTCGGTAAATGAATGGAGAATGAATCTGTAAAAAAATATTTCAAATGTCACATTTTCCTAGCTAGAAAGAAGAACTGCTTATTTTTCTTACTATATTTTTTGTTCTTCACTATGCATAGTTTTAATTATTTATTTTATTAAAGTGATATGTACTATTTTCTTTTGCAGATTCTACGAAAAAGAATAATCTTTAAAAATAATTTATTTCTTTTGAAAAAATACCATTTTTACAGATGTTTTTTAAAGCTATATATCAGATATGGAGCTAAAAAATAAATTAATTTTAACGTGGATTTAAAAGGAAGACAGAAATTCCATCGAATTGCTGTGTGCAGCATTATTAAATTTTCGGTTGTCTTATTACAGATAGAGATTTTTATACAAAACGAATTGAACTAGGTCATGTTTTAAAATGCATCGCTGCTGTAATCATGCATTACTGTTAAACTGAGTTCAATATGTAACAATACTAATTTTGAAACCAGTATTACTTGAATACAGATTGGATTTAGAAGTTGGTTTCAATTATGCGCGAAGTATCTTTGAAAAATTCGCGAAAGTCATGGATCACATAGAGCAAAGATATTTTTTATTTTTATTATTAGAGCTAAGAGCAATTATCTTTAGTAAAATTGTAGAAACATCGGAAATGTGGACTCTGATTTGATGACGTATTTAAGCAACGTACCCTGAAGCGTACTAAATTAATAACTAACACAAATTGTAAATACACTTTGATACTGCAATAAAAATTTATACTTACACCAATAGATTCTGATTTATCGTCATAGCATTAAGTTAGTCTTCTCTAAATGGCAACTGAGCAATCGCTTAAGTTTTTCCTATTTATTTCCGCAATAAATGTATTATTTGCTAATAATCTCCAGACTAAATATTATATTAATTCCAGTTTTTATGTAACTTATAATTAATTCTATTTACAGGAAATTCGAACAGTTTAGCTCAATTAGTTGATAACGAGATTCCACTGTCAACGATCGAAGGACCAGCTGTCGTGAATGAAAACATAGTAATGACTCCATCAACCGGGGACGATGACAATATGGACATCAATAAACGTCTTAATAATTTAAGTGGTAGCTATAATAATTTATTCAGGGAAAACTTCGATAACAGTTTCGATAAAGACGACAGTATGCAGCTTAAACACAATCAACTAACAAATCAGAATGCCAATGTACATGATTTTGCACCAATTGGTGCCATTGCATTGACCAAGTCTGCGTCTGAATCCGAAAATGTATATAGTAATGTACCAAATTCAAATATTTCATCATCCGCTGTAAGTAGCAACGGTAGCAATAGGTCTGATCCAAATCTACACGTGTATTCAAATTTAATCGAAGAGCAACAGTTTGAGGCTCAAATAGTGAAAAAACCACCTGAAGTTATTGTGAATATATCAAACAATACAACTAAAAGTACCCTGGTAAATAAGGAGGAGGCTTTAATGACTGACAGCACTGATGTAATGTCCTCAGCTCTACTTAGCGACGATTTAGATTTAGATGACCCAGTTAGCGCATTTGTGGCAAACAATCGAAAGAAGTATGCTTCAATGAGCAGAGCAAATACTCGGAAGAATCGGGAAACCAGTAAAGATTCAACCCTTCCTCTTTCGGATCCTAAGATTAATTTGGCGGGTGCTCAGTCTTCTGGAACCCAAGGATTGAGTTCCCCATCCCGAGAAGGATCGCACTTTATAAGTTCGAGCCGTCTGCGGCTGCTGCAAGACACAACGATGATAGACACTGCTCTCGATCTCGACAGTTTGGATGGGTCCAGTATAGGGAACAATTCACAAGCCTGTCTGGTGAAGACAGCGATGGTGTAAGCAGCTTTTCGTCAACAAAAATCTCATCCCAGTAACTAATCATTATGCATTTATGACCCAACGCTGTTGTTAAATTTTAATTGGACATATTTATTCGTAGCCTAAGTTAATTCTTCCAGCCCAGTTCAGGGCATCATCGATCATCGAAGATGAGCTCTTACTTTCTAAGTTGCCGCAGTGCGAACTGAATATTGTACAGTGTAATCTATCCTTTGGGCATGACTTATTTATTTCGAAAATTTTATGTATATTAATAAGTAAACTATAGCTGACTCTATTTTTGATGTTTTTAAATTTTTATGTACATATTTAGAATAAATAAGAAGTTCATTATTCTCAAAATGATGTTTTCGCGGGCTGTGCTGGTCATCAGTCCGGAAGATTCCTTAATTGAGAGTCGCCGAGGACCTCCGTGAGTGGCAAATTACTAGATCTTACAATTTCAAATTTGCTCAGACATTGTTAGCATCCGATAATAGTTCAAAGAGCTCTTGGAAGGTGTTGACAATAAGACCAAAGGCATAACGCTTGAAAAGAGGACCGTTCTTTTGAATGTGTTTATTGTTTAAAAAGTAATACTTTTTGTGTGCTGCTTCGTGAATAGAACTGAGTTTTTTTGAACACTGCACATAATTGGAAATTGTTATTCGCATGTGGTCTACACGAACAAAAGTTACTAGAATGTTTGATGTTTTATATATTCTTAGAATGGGTGGTATAATTTATTCTAAAATTCGTGTATGTAGATTGAAAATATAATTATATTTGCTATCAAAAGTTTTAAACACTACCTTTGCGTTAATTAAAAATGATAAGTTATTCCTTTATCGAGGTATCGTTGAGTTTAATGGCAGAAAGGACTCTCAGGCTCTTTTGTTTTATTTAGGAACAGGACCAAGCGTTCCTCGAAACATTTTACATAATTCTTGGGATTATGAAATACAAAGTGCTTTAAAGTTATAATATAACCCATCCCCTCACTATTTCAATTCAGGAAAAGTAAGACAGCTTTTAAAAAAATATTGACACTAAAAAATGCGCACTTAAGTGAAGAAGGATACGCCAGATCAACAGTGCTAAAACCTCCCCAAATCATCACAAAACCATCATTGTTGAATTTGTTCTCGTCAAAAAAAATCACCTGATGCAAGAAAAAAGTTTAAAATTTTAGGCCGTTACTACTTGTTTTAATTTTGTTGCCGACATTTTTCTTTTTCGTGGTTCAAAGAAGTAATTTTTACTTGTATTAAATCAAAAATTTACCAAATTATATTTTTATGTTCAGTATAAAAGTTAAATATTTAAGATATGCATTCCGTACAAATATCGGAGCCTTTTTATGAGAAACAAAACAAATGTTCCGAATTCTGGAACTACTAAAGCTTGTGTTGGCGGGACGACGGTTTATACTGCTTATTAAGCAACGTATTTAATTCAATAGTGAGCATAGGGAGCAATGATTTCAATTCTTTGCACTGTGAGTAAGGTAAAATAGAGTTAACTTGAAAAGTATAATACTTATGAACTCAGTGAGTTATGTTTTTCTGTTATTTTTTCTGTAATTTCTGTACTATCTAGTCGGTTACATTTCTTAAATACTGTATGCTGCATTAGTAGTCCAGATGTAAAGTTTCATTGCAACGACATAGAAAGTTATGGGTGTGCATTTAATATAACGACTCAA
This sequence comes from Tolmerus cingulatus, assembly GCA_959613345.1. NCBI lineage: Eukaryota > Metazoa > Arthropoda > Insecta > Diptera > Asilidae > Tolmerus > Tolmerus cingulatus. The sequence continues at coordinate 47,150,889 of OY390707.1, forward strand.
TAATGATAGTTTATGATAACGAACTACTGATAATCTTGACTGATGCTATGTTTACATGCAGGATGGAATTTATGAAGATTGAATCCGGATTCAATCCCAGATACTGCACGCATATGCATATGGGTTGAAATTTAATCGAATGTGTTCAAGTTTGTATAGCTGGTAGATTGAATCGAAATAGCCGATAAAAACGCTGATCTAGTAATCAATTTGACAATTGCCGCTGAGAATGTTGGTATTGGCCCTGTTATTTCTTTAAAAGTTATTTTTTAGTTAAGCAATAAAATATCGAAGGGGAACGTTAACAATGGAAGTGCTAAACATGATACAAGAGCAAAATGTCAGTCTAATCCACTTTCGACTCTATACTTCAATCCAAGCACTCAAATACGGGGATCGAAAACTCAATTTAATCTTCATTCGATTTCTAAATCCATCAACTCCGCGAAGTATAAGAGAGGCAACATTTTACTACAGAAAATAAAAATAGGCATTTTATGGTGTTAACTCACTCTTACCGTGATTTCCTGTTTAATAATAAAATTAAACTAGTCATAAAAAGGCAGTTGTTCAAATCTAAATTGCATGTATTTTTAACAAAATATGTAAGAACACACAAATATTTAAAAATAGGATCTCTTTTTTATACCGCATTGACTTTGAGACAAATTAAATTCGGTCTATTTTATTAGCAAAATTTATAAAATCAAGAATAACACAATGGCAATAAATAACAAAGTTGAACGCAAACAACCATCAGCAGACAAAATAACTGATTTTGAAATGGTTTCATTGAAATTCTACATTTAATTTTAAGGTTTCATTTTACTTGAATGTTTTAATGTCAACTATTTTTTTAACTTCTATTTATTTAAAGTGTGATTATTCGCTGCATTCGAATTGAAAAACATAAATTCTCAAATATTGTTGGTGCTAAAAGTGTTAGATTTTGTTTTATGTCTGTTCTTTGGTATTGTTGGTGATTTGTACACCAAAAGTTAAAATAACTTTGGCTTCATCAAAAATAATGGATCTTTGAATTAAGTGTGTATAATACTACAAGTAAGCAAATTTGTTTGTCGATTCAATGGATGTATGGACTATAATTCACTAATATTTCCGTATATATATATTTCTATATTAGAACACACGCACAAAACGACACAATGAGTCCAATTATGTTTTAATTTTATTGCCATTATAATGGGTCTGATAAAGATTAACTTTGTAATTCAGTCAACACCATAAGCTTTGAGTGGAATTTCTACACAAAAGGGCAAAATCAATTAACCTTTTTTTCAGATTCCTAATTAACCGAGCTTTTTGAACATAAGTTGATCACTCAACCTTACAAAGAGTTTGCTTTATGGCACAATTAATGCAAATTCTTAAGGTTCAACAAAGAAAAGTGAACTGGCAAACAATTATTATTTACAGCATATCCAAGTGAGCATGTATAAAAAATAAAATCTCCTTTCGTCATTCAAAAGTATTCTTTCATGCATGCGAATAAAAGCTATTGCATGCCGCACGAATTAATTTACACTAAAGCAATATTTAAGTTTATGCCTTTTGGTGCTAGAGTTTTAAGGGTTGACTTGTAAGCACAGTCGCGTTTAAAATTTTTTTAAAGAGCAATAATTTAAGCAAAAATTCACCCTTTTGTCTTTCAGTTGAGTGTAGTAGCATTGTGTAAAAAATATTAAAAAGAGAAAGCCCTGAGTACGCGTACTTGCGATTGCAATTATATTGTAACGTTGATTGATATCACGCAAATATTGATTAGTTGTCGATGTGATGGTAACACAAATGTTATTTTTGTACAAAGGTAAGATTGCGGTCTAATGTAAGATAAAAATGTGTTATCCGATTTTATATTTTGTAGGCGGTAAGATAAAGTATGAGAATAAAGTCATATTTGTGTAACTTGATGCGTTTTGTGTTTTGCTTAAAACTCCTTTATTATTATATTTATTTGTAAGTTTCTATTTAAAATTAAAATATGAGACCCAATATATTTATTTTACTCATGAGCAACATTGACAAAAATATCAATTTTTTCCAAGGTGTTTTATACATATGGTATAATGTTCTAACATTTTATATTAATTAAATAAAACATAAAGTTTTAAACAAAAATAATTCCGTAAAACAAATGTACCTACATGATTTTTGCAAATTTCTTATAGGTCGGGCAATATGTATAACATGTTTTGCAAAATTCCACAGATGTGGTTTTTGGTGTCCAAATTGTTTGGAAGCGTCTTATCGGTTCAAAACCAAAATTGGAAGGTGATAAATTATTTGAATGCATATAGCGTTTTTTAAAGTTCATAATCAAGTTGCACTTCATTAAACTTCTATAAATATCTCATTTACAATGGACTAAAATAAAAACATTTTAATCAAAACGTTTAGAAAATTCATTTTTGTTTGTGAAATCAATAATTTTCAAAATTATCAACCACGTAAAAAATACATATAAATTTGTTGTTTTGGGTTGCACAAATTAAAACAGATTTCAAAATCGTAGGTTCGTAAATCAAAACTCTACGGAAGATCTTATGTATTTGGTGTACAAAAAAGTATTAAAGGGTTTTTTTCAAGTTTGACGCTTTATTGAGAAAAATTTGTTATAAATTCATTCTTCAAAATATTGTCCATCGCCAGTCATTACTTTTTCCCATCTTTCTGGACATTTTCGGATACTATCTCGAAAAAACGATGCGTCTTTGGTCCGATGCCAATACCGAGAATGGCATTCAATGCCGATGTGGGCATCCAATGGGGCATGCGATGCGGCTATTTAACACTACAACTACCAAATTGGTCGTTTTAGCGGTTTAAGATTCCTTAAGGCGTTTCACAAGGATCAATCCTTGGCCCGCTTTGTCATTTATTAATGACTTAAATACTAAAATTACTTCTTTTTAGCTGCAGACCACTTCTAAATGCTGATAACCTGGCAGCTGTTGGAGAGACTAGTATGCCCTTTAAAGTATTTTTTTAAATATAAATAATGTTTTAAAATAACAATTACATTCAAAACGTCGAGATTTTTTAAACTTGCTGGTTACATTGTACACAGTTCTTCTGACATTCGTAGTATATAAACTTGCATACTTAACACTTGCCATAGTTTTACAATTAATTGAAATTCAGTTTGGATTTGCCGTATCTTAGGCAATTATGAAACAACCTCCGAAGAGCAAAAAATTATTGAAAGAATTTGAACAACAATTTATATATTATAGGGTGTATGAAGACTATTGGGATCTTAATTCAAGTAATAATGATGGACTTGAAAAGGCAAATAAACGGTTGTTTTTCGATTTATTGGATTGAAAATTAATAAATTATTGCATTAAATATAGTTGTATTTAAAATATATTAACTTATTTACATACACAGATTTAAAAGAGTCGTATGCTCAAATTTCTAAATATTTCAATCAGAGAAGAAAGAATACAAAAATAGCAAAAATAATTATAGATTCGATTCGTTAAAAATTTATTGAGGCTTCTGAAAAGTGATGTATACATGTTCGAAACAAAAAATAATCTTAACAGTAGTTTAAAGTTTTTTTCACAGTTTAGTTTATATTATGTAGTTGAATTTTTGTTACAGAAATTTGATTAAAAGAAAGGAAATATCGTTGTTTTATGAAATTAAAAATGATATTGCTGCCAAATTATTTTGTACTGCTTTAAACTATAAAGTTTGTCTTTCGGCTTCGTTATAGAAATTATTATATTCGATTACGCAGAAAACATTCCACTTTTGCTTACCTTATAAAAAACAATAATAAAAAAAATAAATAAGGACATGCATAGGTTACAACCATTCTGGGAATAATTTAAAGTAAATGAGTGATGCATTATAGAGATTTATATAGAGGGATATTTGCCCAATTTTGAGTTCCTTCAATGTTTTGTACACCGTTCTATTATTCTAATTAACCGCTTTTCTTTTAATCGATTTACATCAATGTATCTGATTTCATATGGATATTTTATTTAACAAGCAACATTAATTGTATGAATCAGACCTGGATTCAGCTGTAAGAGATCATCCAAAGTATGTAATTCGATTAAAAGACAGAGGGGTATCTTTACATTGTTAGCTAACAAACGAGCTCTTCTGTAAAATCGAGCCAAATCTAATGCATTCAAAATAATTCTGTTTTTTCGAGTCGAGCGTGATTATGATGGCGTGAACTGTCCCAGGTACGCGTTGCAGTTGGGACAAGTGTGATGAGTATTCATACAATCGTCAATGCAGCAAGGAATCAGGCAGCATCCGAGCCAGCATCTGCAATTATGTTGCGTCAGTGTGAGGAGAAAATGCAATTTAAAAACTTTTGTTCCGACGTACCCACAGAGCGCAAGTAGAGCTCCGGTTATGTAGGCCAGCTTCCGGGGCTCCGTCCTCGTGGTCGTTTCTATCTCTGCGTTGCAATGTGGACAAATCATGTGCGTTGGATTCTTCCCGATGGGCACAACCGTCGTCACGATCCGCGTGTGTGTCGTGTGCACGGAGGGTGCGAATGGACTCGAGGGCTTAACGCCTCCCACAGCCTCCGAGTAGCTGGGGGGTGCCGACGGGGGCGGAACATATGTGTACTGCGGGGGTGGGGGGCCGTTTTTACTCATTTTATCTGGAAAAATACAATGTATAATATAACATTTTCTTCAATTGTTGTGCAATTCTAAGCAGTAATCATAATTTTTTGAAACATTTCCACAGGGCCGGATTAACCCATAAGCAAACTAAGCAGCTGCTTAAGGCCCCCGAAAAATTGGGGCCCCGAAGATCAGGCGTATGATTTTTTCTAAGTTTTGAAAAGAAATTTTTAATCAAAACAAAATCTTAATTTCCAGTCTTTGTTTGCCAGTTGAAAGAAGTTGGGCTAATGACTTTTTACTACCTGAAATGTTTTACCTACATTGTTCACCGAGACCTTTTTGTCGTAGGCCTTTACTTTCTATTGTTTAATCGTACTTTTTCCTAATTCTGTATTTTTCCTTATCTGTTTCTATTTATAGGTAGAATATAATAGAATCACAAAATGTCAAAATTAAGATTTGAAAATTTTTATCACCGAATAATTAGCTTAAAGTTGATTGTAAGTTAGTTCTAATTGAGAAGCGAAGACGTTACATCTCCGGAGTTGCTTTAACATTTTTAAAAGTTCAAATTTAAAATTGTTAAGTACAAAAGAATAATAATAAAAATGAAGAGAATTTATCTGAGTGGATCGCGAAAACGGAAACTAGCCGAAGAAAAAAAACGAAAAGATGAGGAAGTCGTCAAGAAGTTGCCGAAATTAACGTCATTTTTTCAACCCTTCACATAAAATTAGGTTAATTATTGCTTTTTTAATAAATATGCATCATAAAAGAAGAATTTCTGTCTCACTTATACATTTATAAACAAAAAAAATTATTAACAATAAAATTAAGTAACAAAAAAAAATATGGGGCCCCATATCATTCACTGCTTAGAGCCTCACAGTCTGTTAATCCGTCCCTGCATTTCCATTCCAATAACTTTAATTCTACAGCAGTAGGACTAAATTTAAGCGGACAATACACAATACAATTGTTGCATCAATTGTTGTTATGATATTCGATTGACACGATATTGAAACAACGACACGTTTTGCGTGCGATTTTGGTTCAACAATAGTTATGATGTCTGATCTTAAAATTAGAAAAAATAAATTTCAATATCTACTTCGTCATTTTCATTTTAACCCATTCGAGACCATGTGCACACCGTGTGTGCACTGCATTTCCGAGCCAAAAAGACCGACTGCACACCGTGTGTGCAATGATCTTGAATTACAATTATAAGTCAGTATGGAAGGAATGGCTGTTAGAATAAGATATAAAACAATCCCAAAAGGCTGTAAAAGCAAAAATTAATGTTGGTTTCAATTTAGCCCCTAAAATGCGTAACCCAAAGCCACGACCATCAGGATTGCAGAAGATGAGTAGTGATAGTGAAAAGCACCAAAAATGTTTGGATTCTGGAGATAGTCTCCGAAAATATGTGCGGCCTCGAATGGGTTAAGTGCAAAACCATAGATACATATGTACGTACATTATGAGCAAGAGAATCTTTTGGTATTACTGACTTTCAATTTGCTTAAAATGAAAAATAACCAATCTAATATAATTTTCGACTTCAGTTGTCCGAGCATCCGCTTTGATTTACAAATAATAAATTAAAAATTGTATAATATCGAGAATGTATGCAGATGAATTGAATAATTCAGTTACTTTTCTTTCTCAGTATTTTTTCATTCACTTATGATGTTTTGGATGGTTTTTTGCACAAAATATAAGTAAGAAAAAATGTAACATACATATCACAGCCACACTGCTGAATCCGTCACTGTTATTACTTCTCATTTTGCAGTTTTCAAAGAACACTAACCAATAGAATGGACTACTTTATGTTTGGTACTTTTACAATAAACGTCTAAAATCATCCAAAGTTTAAATACTTCTGCCATACGTGCAACATGCAATGCATCGGAGGAAATCGCGTGCCGCTCAAGTTCCAAGCCGATAGCCAGCACTTTAATTTGTTAATTCTGCTGGCCACCTTGAGTACAAACGCAACGTGTGCTCCCTCTATCCTGTTTTTATAAATATTTTTAAGTTTTAAAGGTGAAGAATGTCGTTTAAAAAATATTTTAAAATTTTTACATCATTATAGGAGCTAATGAAATATAAAGGATGTATACACATAAATATACTATATGTATAGTTATAAGATACGTTTATTTAGCTTGTAAAAATTAACAATTCGCGTAAATCAATAGTAAAAATTAATATTTATTTTTCTTTATAAAGTTTTTCTGATTTTATTGAAAAAAAATTAAAAAAATACATATGTATAAACTAACCTAATAATTGCATTACAATATTATATTATTTGCTTATGTTTTAAATCATTATAAACATAAATTACTTCGCTAATTATAAAGTAATTATAGTTTTCCAAAATATTTCAACTCCTTGCCAAATTATGTGTTATATTTCGGGTGATTTTTACTCTATGTGAATTTTATTTAGTAATTTTCTTGGTTGTAACCATTGTTATATTACTTTGAATTTCCTAAACATAATTATGCCATTTTTTTATTAGAAGATTGGGTAATAATAGTCGAATATGCAAAAAAAAATCCACTTTATTATAACGACGATGTTTGCATGTACAACGAAAACAGTGGGTTGTACTAAAAAAGCCTATATAACATTTAGATAATAGACAAAAGGATTTTTGATCTACAATTTTCATAATAACGTCTTTCACCCCTATTCCTCTGATCTCTCGAATATCTGAACGCTATAATGAAGGGCTATAACAAATTTAAGTTCATTGGAAATTGCAGGTGCAACCTAAAATGACTGGGCTACATATAGTAATTTTTGCATATTTACTCATTGCTAATCAAAGGATATTTAGCATTAGTTCTGTTTGTTGACCAATCTAGATCATAATAGCTCAGGAGTTCCGTGTTCCATGAGAACTGTGCTTGCTCTGATTTAAACTGATCTACCCTGCGCTCGTTGAAGCCAATCTAGGTTGATAATTACATATCTATCTTTTCTAACCCACAAATTCTTCTAGATCCGGGTTGTTGATAATCCGTCAGTTTGTGGAAATTGACGATAATAAAATATTTTAGAAAGTTAATATTTATTAAAAAGTTATTTTTAAAGTGGGAAGGTAAAATTTAATTACCCTATGCAAAACAATTACCTTCTATTATATTTTAGATGGAGAATGTCGAATTAGTTTCACCTAGTAAAAATAATCAAGTGGACTTAGAATGTTTTCCAAGCGCGACCAAACGATTTATTCTAATATAATTTCCCTACTTTTTTTTTAAAATAAATTCAAATTTCTTCGACATCTCGACATTTTGTACTAGTGACAATTGATGATCCTAAGGGATCGATTTGCGTTCGTTGAGCGTTTGGATCTTGTTTATCTGATCTGATAACTATATCTATTTCATTTATCATAATAAAAAAACAAGCATTTTTAATTTGTTAATTATATTTTGCTACAATTACACGGAAGGAGCCTAGGATTTCTTTTGCAAGTTTCACAAAGATAGCGTTTGCTAAGAATATTGCACTAAGAATACATACTAAATAATCTTGTTGGAAAATGATAATAAATAAAAGAGGATAAAACCATGTCGAGCTATGGTAATAAAAATAACATTTAAAATAAGTTTTTGAACCTGATTGTTCTATGAAGCCTTGCAATGCATTTTTTAGATATTCAGAGTTGGACAGTTAAAAAACAAAATTACACAAACATTACTCGTGAAGATACGCTTCAGTCACTTAATAAAATATAATAGTTCAAAATACATTATATGTATATATAACTTTTGTAGGTATAGGGGAAGATTCAACTCTACCAGAACAGAATTAAACCTATTTATAAACGAATGAAAAGAATTTTTTACTGAAGGCCTGCATTATATTAAATGATATAAACAAATAAAACGAAAGATCATTTTTTAAATGAGAGCAACTGATTTCTCAATAAAGTCTGAGGTATTCGAAGTAATTAAGAATTCCGCCTTAAGTGTAAAGTATGGTACTTCTCATCTGCAATGGGATTGCCTTTCATTTGAAGCAAACGCCTGAGTAATAGCGTTTTCGTCCACGCACTGCAAATTGCGATGAAGTCATCGCTAGCATATACACGAAGTAGTATTACCTCTATCAAGTACCTAAATATTTTAGAATTGTCTGTTATTTTGCAAGGTGCTCTATTAATCCTAAAGGAACTGTAATCGCATATCCACATCCAAATTAGGAATATGAAAGTTTTTTAACTGCCAAAACAGGAAACATGTTTTATCTTCTCCTCTTCACGTATATAACACAAGTTTGTTTACCTGGAAATAATCTTAGAAAACAAGAAAAACAATAAGGGTCACAAATATCACCGATCAACACACTTGTTGCAAAGATTTTCGTGGAAGCCTTGATTCGCGGTTAAATAAGAATTTTCGTTTATCTGTTGTAATACAGATCCCAAAAAAACACAACTGAGACTCCGCCGAAATACTACTTTACGTATAAATTATATTTTGCAAGGTCTCTTGACTGACGTCTGTCCCACGAGCAGATCATCAACATGAGAAAGCTAAATTTAGATCACTTAAACTGAATGCCGTCTGGAACTGAATCGCTGATCCATGAAATATTTGCAGTACCCACCTTTTTTCGAGTAATTCGCACACTAACTAGCTGCCCACGATACTGAGGAACTTTGGTTTACACCTGGGTCGGAAAACTCTCCCTTCAGTGACGAAATATTAAAAATAATAATAAATTCTAGGGGATTCTGTATCTTGAGTCAACACAAGATCACTTCAAACTTCAGAGCTTTTGATCAGTCTCTGTTTTTGCATTGCTAAAATATTTCTTTAATAATGTTAAGCTCAATTTTTTTCTGAATTGTTTATCTAGTTCATTAATCCTGAGATAAAAAACAACCATCGTAGAATATTGCAAAAGTAAATAACATTTTTAAAAAAGCTCTCTTTTGAAATGAAGCAGGTTTGTGTACTCAATCCAACTGGTCGTGATTTTCATTGTCGCCCTCTCGTTTTTTAAGAGAAAATCACAATTTTCGGGTTCAGTTTTACGCCAACTCAAGATTTGAAATTACACGCGTAAATTTGTCCATAGACGAGAAAATGTTTTATCATAACGATCACAAATTACGGTATTCACTTTTCGATACTACATATGCAAGTAAATTTTCCTAGTTCTTATAATATTACATGTTATTATTTTCGAATATTGTTAATATTTGTTATATTAAAATTGTAATGCTGCGGATATATTTTGGAACCTTATAATTCGAATCTTTCAAAGTAAAAATTATTAATCTCTCTTTATTCTTCCATTTCAAATAGAACAGTCCTTTATCCGTATAAATACTGGTTCATTTTTTTCCTGTTGATGTTTAAAATGTATAAATCAAAAAATATAAATAAATATATATTCGAACCTTAATTTACAAGAAAAAAGATAAACCTAGCCGTTGCCTTGAAAATCGTTTACAAGACAGTGTAGACTATTTTCTTTCTAGTTAATATGGATATTAGTTAGTTATATTATATGTTAACTTAAAGTGAGTGTGTTTACCCTTTTAGGGTGGGTTGGCTTTCAATTTTGCCTATGTATTAGGTAACGATTCAATTTCCATATTTCTAAAAGGAATGTTAAGATCTCTGAATTAAAACATGCGCAATTTTAATAAAACATATAATTTTTAAATTTGCACTTCTCTAGATATTCCTGCATAGAAATGAAAAAAAAATGAATTTTTATTCCATGCATACGGTACAATAAACTTCTTCAAAAAAAATTCGTGTTAAATTCACGCATTACTTTTAAATAACAGTAGCCAACGTTTTTTCTCTTAACTGTTATTTCCGGAATCGTTGTGATGGTTCGTTTGTTATACATATTTGGATTTACATTCTACGAAAAACCCTATAAAGACGATTAATATCTTACTTAAGTGTTTTTTTAAGTATGTACTACGCGCTGATTTCAAATGTTAGTATTAACTAATAATTTATCGGAAAAAGCCAACACTGAAATATTAAATAATACATACCACTCCAAAATTTAATAAATTCGGTTTGCCCCTGGGAAAAATAACACAAGACAAATTTAGGAAACTGTATCCACTGTTTAATTTAGTTTTATTTAACAATATATGTACAAAAATCTTTAACAATGTCTTTAAATAGCTTTTGAACTTTGCTTGGAATTTAATTGTTCCAAGGAGAATTGTAATGCTTTTCTTAAAACTATGTAGTCTTGGATATGAGAGAAGGTGGCTATAATCACAATTCGGTTGAATACTCCTCGGAGTTTACGGAAAAGTTCTTCCAATTAATCTGGTCCATGTTGGGGCACTTCACCGGAGGACTGTCGTTTTTCTTCAAATTATACCTGTTACTGTGCAAACTTCTTGGAGCTTTGGCTAAAGGATTCCTAGCCGTAAATGCCGGGGAGTCTGTTACCGGTTTTATTTCGATCTTAGTTGTGTTACTATCGTTCGATGATCGGCGAACGAATAATATTTCTTTGTGCTTCTCAGGTCCTAAATTCCGTGGCTTATCGTGCGATATCTTCCGCGATCTATTTGAGTAACGCATCCTCCCAATGCTGCCATCATTTGGATAAATTCCGTACTGTTGGTTCACTCCAGAGAATTTATCAACGCTCATGTCTTCCTCAATTGCCGAGTCTCCAAACACAGATCCACTGTAATTCGGCGAACTGTTTCCAGGCGTTGAGGACTTCCAATTTGGAGTTCCATATTTAGGGGCCGAATACTGTCCGCGTTTTATAGAATGAGTATAGTCACGAGTACCCCGTCGTCGTAATGTGAAATCTTTTTGACCAGTGTCCTGGCAGACTGACCGCCACTGCTTCCAGGCGTGTCGGGCAAGTGGATCTGCAGGACCCCATTCTTTGGCAGGTTTTGCAGCTTCACAAATCATTCCAAAAAAGTTATAGTCAACTTGCTTAGATACCTCCACACTCGCTGCGATTAATATAATTAGAAGAACAAATAGAATAGGCGCCCATCTAGGTATATAAGTGCCAAGTAGGTCTAGTCGATCGTCGCCGACACACCACCAAACCAACAATCCCGTCAAGATGACTGGTGCGAAACACCAAAGTATAAGCCAACTCTTTAGGATAGTGCGTCCAATGGAAAACTCTAGATCGGTGTATATGTTTTTCGCGCCGTACACCCAAGTTGTTGCAATCAAATCAAAGACCAGGCTAGTAACAAACAAAGTCGGTACGATCCTTGTGTCTAAAATCCTTGCAGGTAGGTAGTCTGGGCTTGCGAGAGACGCTATGGCAAAAATTAAAGCCACCAGACTAAGAATATAGTTAGGATGGCGTGGCACTATGCGCGAAGATGTGAAGATAGCAATTGAAGTGCTAATAAGTGAGGACATAACAATGAGAAAGTAGATTAATCCTGGAATGATCCTCTTTTTCAAGGAATCGTTTTCGAAAAGTGCTGCATCGTAGATAGCCGTCAGTGGTTTTACTTCCGCTAAAATTGCCTCTTTTTCAGCAGCATGATCATATTGGACCATGAAGAGGGTAACTGCTATCGCGCTAATTAGTAAATTGAAGCACAGATAGACAATCGAAGTCCGTACAGCGTCACTTTTGTACAGAAATTTGCCAGTAATCACAGGGATGATGCCCATTCCAATATTTGTAGAGTAGATCACTTGTACCAGAGCATTGAACCATAGGCTGCAATTAGCAAACATCGTTTCGTTGAACGGCCATATTTCCGGAAAGTATTGCTGATTCAATGATTTGTGTACTTCCCAACCAGTGAGTGCGATCAACAGAGCAAAACCAATCAGGCCAAATAAGAAAGTTGTGCGACGAACCACTTTGCTGCTGTGTGTACTGAAATTTCAAGTTGATTAATAATCTATTTTAATGAAAATAATTCGGCCCTTACAATCCCATGACCATCATCCATAGGAAAACTAAACCAAAGCAAAGTAAGGCGAAGAAAAATGCATCATCCCAAACCGGTGTCAATAGAGTCTTCTGAATACATTCTTGTCCGCTTTTACCATCTTCTGCGTAGCCAGTCTGGATAATTATTGCGGAAAGGTTATTTTGTTCGTAAGAATATATTCCGTGATATTTACCTGCATGATTTTAACTCCTCCTACACATTCTGTGAATGGTATTGTTTTAAAAATAAGCATTCCAATGTACACTACAGCTATAACTGCTTGCAAAGAGATCCATATCCCACTTAGCCACGTGGCAAATCTACTGACTATTGAAGCTCCTGAAAGTAAAAGAAGGATTTCATTATTATTTTCATTTTATAAAAATAAATAAAGGTTTAAAACCTCAATAAGAACGTTGAAATGAAGCAACTGCAATGCTTCGATCAACGTAAGGAAGGCCGAACATATAGAAATTATGAGGATACTTTACTTATTCATGCAATACGATTTCTAAAATCTATTTGGCTTCTGCTTGAAATAACTCTATTTTCAGACTTTTGGGCAGGATTGTGGTAATTTCTTTGTAGCTTTCTTACATTAAGGACACACTTATTCAATTCAGAAAACACTCGGAAAGTTCCCTTCTGATTTTATCAGCAATTCATTACCTACTTGAAAAATCATAAGCCTTTAAATTTAAAATTTAAAAATGGGGTGTTGGGTCAGTATATTTTTGAAAATAGTGACTTCATAAAAAAAATGTACTCTTACAATTGTCGAGATAATGTATTTTAAAAGCAAAGACTAAATTATTCGGAGTTTTAGAACACGATTTATTTTAGATAGTTTTGGTAGCAAAATCAATTATGTTAAGAAAAATTTATTTCAAAAGATCTTTAGAACGCAGTCTCAAGAATAAGTAAGCACAATTCGAACATTCTACAAAAATGTCTACTTCAACAAAACAAATCATATATTCTGGAATAATAAGGACAATTTTTCGACAAAACATCTTTTTAATTAGCATTATTTAAAAGAACTTTAATTCAAGATATCATAAATAATTAAGTAATAAAATTAAATATACATATATGTAAAGTCTAGGAGTACATAGTTACTTTATAAATTCTTAATGCTCCTTATCAGTAGAAATTAAATGAATATAGTATATATCTTATTGTAGGTTGAAAAATAAAGGTTATTAAGTAGTAATATTTTATTTACCTTTAAATAATGGGGAAGCTCTCCATGAATGAGCTGATCCTTGACCAAGAAACTGACCAATGGACACCTCTAACAATATAATTGGAAGTCCGACTAGAAGTAATAGTATAAAATACGGTACCAAGAACGCAGATCCATGCCTGTCCAATTCCCTTGGAAAACGTACAATGTTGCTGTACGTAATATTAAGACACAGACATAGAATCAATCCGCGAAATATTGAACACTTTGACTGCAAATAGAAATAAAAAAGAATGATGATTAAAAAAGGGTATAGGTGAATCCATTAACAAATACATCTTCTGGCATTAAAAAGGTATGATTGGCAATGAGAAAAAGCAGCTTTACTTTTCTGTAAAATCTGAAAGGCTCATCATCCCGGACCATGTAGAGATAATCCATTAAGTACTTAGTAGTTGGCAAATCCATCGCAGCTCCGATCTTTTTGTATCTCGTTTCATTTTTGAACATAAGCGTCCCAAAATTCTTCTCGAGCACTCATTAATTCACCTATTTTCTTTCGCGCACTTTTATTATTTAACTGAGAGTTCTTGGGCAGCGCTAGTCCCACGTTTTTACGGAGAATGTTCTTACGGATTCGCGGACTAATTCCCCGTTGATCTCTCAATCGGGATCAGTCTCTTCCAACAGACTTTTATTATAACTACCTTTTATCGATGAAAGTCATCTAGACAACCGGTAATCTGTGCAAAAGCGCGTTTTTGAATAAAACCATTAGCCGAGATTCATTTGGCTTCCACACTACGAGAATACAAGCAAAAAGTGAGCGTTAGAAACCCAACGAGTAAATGGGCTGGTTGGAAATTGTTTGAATTGGCTTTGACATCAAGAACTCCATAAATTTCTTTAATTATTCGGCGTAGGCGAGATTTGCGAGGCACTTTCAAAGGACATTTGCATTACCACTGGTTTTCTTGCAGTGAAAATTTTATAAACTAGAGTATCCAGAGAATGCACCACAATTATTAATTAAGTTTTGCATTCCTAATGAATGGGCACAGTGTTGCTAATGATACTCCTGAGTGATTCGGAGCAAGGTCGAGTCGAATCAAGACGGATGCGTAAATTAAACCGGAAATTTGATTTTACCAGTTTTGAGCAAGTTATATGCACCTACATAATATGACGAATTTTTATAAATACAGTTAAGAAAACTTGAAAGGCGTTTCGCTTCGGGTCTTTTACTTTGTAGATCTAACGATAAATATAATTATTAAAATTATACAATTATATATTTTAATATGGCATAGAAAAATTTCCCACATCTTCTAAAACCAAAATGCTACACATCTTTATAGTTTACATCATCATCATTTACAATCCGAGATAAATCAGAGTAGGCATTTCAAAGTCCTGAGTTCATGTTTAATATTTTAGTTTTGGCTTCCCACAAATTTTTAATATTAATACAAATATGATAATAAATATAACGTCGAACGAAATATGGAAACATGTAAAATATTATATTTAATATATCAAAAAGGGTGTTTGTCCTCTTCTGTTATTGTTCCAATTAAGCTACTCCATCAATACAGGTTTGCCATATTTTCATTTGTTACCCTCTTAGCTTAATAATTTATAAATTTTCTTTGATCATCAATCAATCCCACGAAATGAAACTAGGATGGCGGATTATCTTTAACTGTTCAGATATATGAAAATTGACTAGTGTGCACTGTCATCATTGAGAAATTTTATTTATTTGAAAATCTCATATTACTTTTTTTCGCTTTGAATGTACATATTTTAATTCATATACTTTGAATTGAAATTTTATCACGTAAATCATGTTAAGTAAACGATATAGAAGCAAATATGATAACTTTGATAAATTGGTCCAATAACCCTAAACGTGATGTTGTGTTTAGATTAAGCAGCAAACTAGAACTGCTTTAAAAGGGAAAGATGGCAAGTGTGTTAACTAATTCCGAAATAAAGGGTATAGTTTTTAGCCTTGAGTTTTAATATTTTTAAAACCTATAATAGGTTTAAAGAACAAGAAAAAACTGCAACAAATATTTGCGCGCTCAAATCAGTTTAAAAAATTACACGAAAATTATTCCCATTCATTTCTTAATTCCAAAATGAATAAATCTTACAATTTTAAAAACCAACAATAGAAGTACATACTCAAAAATAAGGGCAAATTATACAAATCGATTTTACTACGATCATACTATGTTCTAGCTACGTAACTTAACTAAGCAGGTCTAACTCACATTTGACCGTTTTTTCTGTTGCAAGCCAAAACAAAACGTGTGAATTTTAATGTTTTAAATAAGGAACACAAGAACATTACAAATGTTAAGGAAATTTCTGAAGACTGAATTCAGCAATACAAAACATTTAAGAATTTTAGACTGTTGCAATTATGATTTTTGTTCTTTCAAATCTTCAATTTTTGGGCGCAAAATTTATTTCTGGATAGATATTTTGAAATACATATATGTAGTCGTATACTAATAAATGCAGCTTCACAGTTTCCACATAAAATTTAAAAAACCTTGTTGCCAACATTCAAATTTATTTTTAAGTTTTTAAAACTCTCACTTTTTAGAAGAACATATCATCAATGAGTATATAATTATATCAGCATAATTCATCTCATTTATTATTATATTATATAACTTTCGATGGAAGGTAAACTTTTTATTCTGGCAGTTTATTTTATAAAACGCATTTAATTAACACCATAATTTTCCCTCCATTGCAAATTATTGCATGCTTTCAATTATTACTACCACTACACACCACAACTAAAATTTTTTCAACATAAACTTTTTGTGGTGCATGATGAAGGAACATTATGCTCTTTATAGACTTTATATAAAAAATCACAAGCATTCATTAATAGTTTTAATGAATTAATTGCCCTAAAAATGCCAATTACTTTGTTTAAAGCGAACTTTGTCAAAAAACTTAAACGCGGATTAGCGAACTTTTATCTGAAGATTCGCGGACGACTGCTTGCCGGCTCGAAAAGAAAACTTGAGCTGCGCGGAGCCGTTTTGATGCGAAGACTGAAACTCGAAGAAGGCGAAGAAGTGAAAAATTGTTTATGGAAGCATAACTTGTGCCATGGTTTTGAGTTACTATGGCATTTTCCTCCGCACCAGCTGGATCCAAGTCTACTACCTTTGGCAATGGTTCAATTACTATGGTTTGCAGGTTACTGGACAAAACAATTTTAGGAAGGTGCCAATTGCATCCGGCTATTTTGGCTAATTGGTATGAGCCCGGCGATGTTTTCATGAATGGAGCGATAACGACTTACGGGTCAGTTCAAGAACACTGACTTTGGCTTATTAAAATAAATAACTGCGATAGGTCTTGCACAGTCTACTGCGGAAATGATGGACAGGCCAGCCGGGGACATGTTGGGGCGTATGCGAAGCGCTATTTCTCTTGGCCTATTTCCTTTCACTTCTTTTTGTTGCATTTACGAGGCAAAGGGTCTTAGTTTCTTCTTTTGTTTGGATCGGGTCAGAGTGACCGCTGGGTCTATGCGTCTTGTACTATGATCGTTTCCTCCACTTTTGACCGCGGAGCATGACGAACAAGAACAAAGCATAGGTGCTGGCTGATGTACGACTATCGTCTTCTTTTGCAGCACAATGTATCACAATTTTTGCAAAGTATCGCTTTGCCTGCGATGCGATACGGCGACGATCCGGTTGCGAATGTCCCAGAGGAGACGTGACTTAAATCCCATAGCGAGCTAGTGTAACGAGATGGTATCACGCCTTGCTACAATTATACAGCGATTATATCACCATTTAGCTCCAAGCAGAAACAAATTTCGTGACATTTTTATATTCAAACCAGTTGTACTTAACTTCTGATGATTTCCTAATACTGATTAGGATGGCAATATGAAGATTTACACATTAACAAATGGGGATTACGCTTTTTTGGCCTTCCGTCCTTATCTCAGAAATGTTCAATACTTTTTGTGTAGATTTTTTTTACTTATGTACATAGTTTCTCGGCTCTGTTCGTCTTCACAAGAAAAAATAAATAAATTAAAGCTAAACAATCAATGTCAACAAAATGGAATGGAAATATTTATAGACAAATTGCTATAAGCGATATTTTAGAGAAAAAATTGGACTAGAAACTATGTTTTGTTTAGGCTTTATTTGAATCCAACGACGTGCATTAAAATTGCAAATAGTTCAAATAATTGATTCTCCAATTGCGCAATACGTAAAAGTTTATTTATGATATTTTTGTAATTTTAATAATTTCCTGTTTTTGACCTAGAATCTTAAAAATTAAAACGGAAGAACGACACAAATTGTCTCATTAAAAAACAACATCTTTATCAATTTCATACCCTATTTAACAAAATAATTCAAGTAAAAGATATACATACATACGTAAATATTTCCATAAAATATCATCAATTTGAACAGTCCAAAATTTAATACATTATT
Source organism: Tolmerus cingulatus (assembly GCA_959613345.1). NCBI lineage: Eukaryota > Metazoa > Arthropoda > Insecta > Diptera > Asilidae > Tolmerus > Tolmerus cingulatus. The sequence continues at coordinate 47,169,141 of OY390707.1, forward strand.
AGTGTTATACCCTTTCAAAAATTTAAGCTTAATAGATAGATAGATATATTAATTTTCCAGCTAAACTTATAACTTTTCACAGTATGTATGTATGTATGTACATATATGAATAATCAAATTTTATAACGTTTGATAGGTAGTAAAATACTAACTTATATCGTCGTGGCACCCCAACGCGCAAACATTGACCTAAGCTGAGGTAATGTATTTCCCGAATTAAAACACAAATTCTTTTTTTGCATCGAAAACCAACGAATTTTTAGTGGTTAAAAGGCTTATTCGGAAAGTTAGGAGTTTTCCTGATAGTCGCATTATATTTTGGATGTTTTGTTTTTGATCACCTTGTGTAATAGACTATTTTGTTTTCTATTAAAAACTATTTAACTTCTAGAGCATGTATTTTCATTTTTGTTATTAATTTCTAATACTATTCATACATCATAACAACGAAAATTGCTTTTTTCAAAAAAATACACTAACGATTTAAATAATTTTTACAAAAACATCTCTGTCCAAGTGCATATTCGTTGAAATCAGAGAGAAACCCGTTAATACCGATTTCACTTTGGGAGGCTACCGTCCATCCAACCTCGCTCAATTATGCAAAAATTGTGCTACGGTTCTGTGGCCACAGAAGTCAAATAGTTTAACTTTACCTACCACAACTGTTTCGCAAAGTCGTTTTCAAAAAAATATATGTATAAAAAATTAATTGGAGAGGCTAGGCGCCTGCATCTTGCGGCAAAAAGTCGTTAGATAACACTGAAGATACATTGCGTGAAATTGCCACGAAAACTTTAATAAAGTCAGATTACATATGCGTCGGTTGTGCTCCACTTGCTTTCCAACAATTGAAACGATCGAATGAAGTATGCTTCAATAAAAATGAACCTCTCTACAGTTGCAGCGCTCGATATTGGCACACATCTAAGTTAGCATTTTTCAAAATCCCACCGAAATGCATCGGCATCGTACTTCGCCTAGGTCTCATTAAAATTTCTTTTATCTGTAAGAACATGTGAGCGGGCTCTCATTAATAAATAAGTTATTCGCGGAATATGTTAGGCCACCGAGACTTTCTAGATTCAGCTGCACTTCCCAAGTGAAATATTTTTTCGCAAAGCGGTCGTCTACTTCTGCGCAAGGCCTCCGTACTTAGCGCAAGGAGTTTGGTACAAAAGATGCAGGAAATTTGTCAATTACCCGATTCATCACCTAGCCAGAGCAACGGCCCAGGCGGAGTCATTAATCAAGCGAGTTGATGTGGAAAATGCTTTCAATGAGGGAAGGAGCCCGGTCCATGACACTTTCAGTGCCAAAGAATAGGCCATTGAAGAATAAATTTACTCAATTATTGTGATGAATTTCCAGGCAGCACTCCGAAGTTCGTCAAGCCACCGGAGAAGGAGCCTCCGACGGTCACAGCAAATCGTTCTTTGCTCTTTTGAATTTAAGCGGGCTTAAGCCCGTGATTTGGGCTCTGCGGAACACCTCCTATTTATCAACATAATACATTTCATTGACTGTTCCTGTTGTTCTGGATGCACATTATTCGTCTAGTTTTGTCGACCCCTTTTGCAAATTAGTTTTTTACAAGCTTCTCAATTTGTTAAGTTAGATATATATGGCTCAAGTTTCCCCCCGAACAGAAGAAGGCGCGCAGTGATGATTCAATTTTATTAAAGTGGCGAAATAATAAGGCATCATATAAGTTAACCTCTTTGCCGCATTAATACATAATAATATACATAAATTGTTCATGAAGAGAAATAAGAAAAATCATAAGACTTCAAATTTTTACAAATATAAATGAGAATAAATTAAATAAAATCTCATACTAATTTTAAAGGCCCTCTATACAGTTTTTCTTTTTACAGGAACTTTCATAACAAAAATTTGTTAAAATGACAAATATAAAAAATTTTAATTTTAATGTTTCTATATAGATACTAGGTAGGAACATAGAAATTTGTAAAGTCATAAAAAATAATGCATTTGACGTATGTATGTAGGTACATGTGCAATATATCATCAGGTGACATGACTTTTATTTTCGGACCCTCACTAAATAACTACGAGTTTATAATTTCGTGTGAATACACATACCTCTAGCTTATTTCTTCACTTTTTGTTAAAAAACCAGACGGGTCAAAAGTGTTCGACGTTCGGAGCAATAAAAAACCTATCTGAGATTATCGGTGATATTAAGTTTTGAAATTCTAAATAATTTTTATATTCATTATCCGTGGCTAACGTATTAACATTGTCATGTGCTTCGTTTGTATTCATTTTTTAAGTAACAGTAAAAAAACTTACCAGTTTCATGTTTTCCGTTATTCAAAAAACTTCAGTTATCCATAAAAGAAAAAATCTAACTTTAGTATTAAACCTACCGATAACCTTTGTAAAATTTTTGAATGAAAGTTATATTGGACGAAAAACTTTGGGTAGAGTTTGATGCAATGTAAATTAGTAATATTAAGATGTTTCTCATGACCCTACACGGGAATTAGAGGATGTTTTAATCTATATAGAAAACTGATAGTAGATAAATTACCCAAAAACAAAAATTGAAAATTGCCAAATTTTGTTTAATTTGTCTATCTTCATCGTTTTTTTAATTTTTATTTCTGCGGCGGTTGGGCTATTTTTTATAATGAAGTTATTTAACAATTTTTTTTTAAATAATGGAAAATGTAAAACTGTGGTAGGTTTTCCAATTTTTGCGAAAAACAATGTATCAAATATATATTTTCTGGAATAAAAACATGTAGCAATGTTAGCACGCTAGCCACTAATTTCGAATATAGAAATTATTTAGAATTTCTGTGCCTACTTGTTACTATATCACCCACAATTTTATGGTATATACTTCTCTTGAGCTTGAGGAACTTTTGTAATTGCAGGGATTCGTCTTCTTTGAAAAACTTCATTAATGTGTTTAGTAAGTTTTTCAATAAATAAAAATCTTTGAAAAAATATAATCAATGTTCATTTGAACAAATTGTGGAAATATTTTCATGTAAAGTTATTATGCTAGCTACAAAATATTTAAAGTTTTCGAACAGTGCGTAAATACAACATAAAGCGTACATTACGAACGCTAATTTACAATTCCTAGAAGTTGGTTTAAATTATTTATTTGCCGTATCTTTTAATTAATTCTTTGGATTTGAATAGTTCTTTTTATAATAAAAAAATCACTGTTTCTTTTTGTGAAATACTTTAATTGTATTAAACTTAGAGACTATACTTATTCAAAAAAAATTAAAATCGGCTATTACTTTATTAATGTTGTATTGTTCATCGTAAAGAATAATTTAGTAGAATTTAAAATTAATACTGAATTATGTAATTAAAAATATGTACTCATTTTACACATTTATTATCTAGATATACCTAATCCCAGAAACTCAATTAATCTTATTGATACCAAAGGTTCTAAGGATCCTGAAAATTAAAAAGTTTGTGACTACTAATTCTTAAAATAAATAATATTTTTTAACCTTTGAATCAGCGAAATTGTATAACGAGGGCATCAATGCTTTAAATACACATATTATGTTGATATCATCAAAGGGACCCGCATATCTCTCAATGTTGTGACAAATTTACGACGAATATGTGGAAAAACAGTGTGCTATCGTTCCGAAAGAAACTATAAAGGAATTCGGGTGATAAAGCTATCGCCTGTGAATGCCCTCCAAAAGCATGAATCCAAAAGCATGAACCCAAATACCATTTACCTTGACGACCTCTACTTAATGAACAAATGAAGATAGCGAATTAGCTTAAATGGGGCGTATTGTACATACAATTAATTAACTTGGATTTAGATATTCCCTTTGATGGCAAGTGCTGCTGCCCATTTAACTTATGCTCAAGGAGTTCAGATGGAATTGATTAGATAATCAGCAATTAATTAAGGCAATCAGAATACACATAGCTGATGAATAAATATACCAGCAGTGAATTTAATTATGTTTTCGGTAACGCTAGCTCGAAATAATAACTCACCTGAGGGCTGGACTGATCGTCCGTGATCGGCAAGAGTTTCGTCGTTGATCCATTCTTGTTGAGGCTGCCGTGGCTTGACGGGTTCGTGTTGGTGTTTACGTAATGAAACTCATTGTTGGTTTCATCGGTGTAATTATCTAATATCATACCACTGAGATTACTATCATTAGCGGTCCTGCTTGTGATGTTTGTCATCGTTTGCTCGGCCGCTGCGCTTGGCCATGGCATTGATTGTCTGGATTGATTGGAACTAATGACGAAGATGCTACCATTGCTTCCGTGCTTTTCGGTTTCATCGCTCGATTTTAATGCTTCTTCGAGGCATAACCGATATTTGTGATGAGGATCACTTCGCACGTCTACAGTACTGTCATTGTTAGTATGCCTAGGCCTGTACTTTTGCTCCAACGTATTTGTTGCTACATTTCTGGCTTTTCCCTCATTGAGGTCTTGGCCGCCTGTAATCACATACGACATCGATTTGTGATCTGGAAGCTGAAAAGAGAAATTTTCAACCAATTAGTTCATTCCAAAAATATTTCTTAAGACAAATTCGGGGAAACATACAAAAATAAATGAAAGTATTCGCTGACTGGTTTAACCAAGTAATTTACCACAAAGTATAAATTTATACATAATTTCTGAAATCTCTTATCATAACCCACATGCCGATGAAGTGAGTAATTCCCGAATAGTGTCATCGTATAAAAACACTTATAAATTACTCAAAACAGGTGTGATTCTGAGGAAACTCGACAATTGCACAATTTTATTCATTCATTCGTTTCGCGGTTTTGAAATTTTAATTACTCGGAAAGCTCTCGTGGGAAATACCTGTCACTGCTAGACTTCATCTCAGCTGCAGATAGTCATGCAGAATTCGCGCCAATCAAGTATTCAATATTAAAGTGATTTCGCCTATGAGTATTTGTATTACACATACATATTTCCATGTATGTGCCAGTCGAACCGATTAGTTAACTGCCCGATTACAAAGCAATCTTGCCACTTTATCAGGCCACTGCTAACATTGGATCGCTTTTTAATTAGTTCCTCAAGTATCTTCTTCGGTTTTTAATTGTTATTTATTTCGAACGACCTTGAGGAAGAAGAGATCCGGTGTGAAGCTAAAGTCATACATCAAACAAGTTTTTCTACCGAGTGTCGGACTTTGAGTGGTTAAGTTTACTTAAGTAGCTGGGAAGCATTGTATTGTTGATAAAGATAGTTTACAGAGCTATTTTGAACAATTATTTCTCCTCACAGGTATCTTGTTGTTGGAAAATCAATTCTTGTGTACAACGCTATTACATTATAATGTAAGTAATCTAGGATGTTGGAAAAATTTGTTTTCTGAATCTTACTGACTAAATACACATCTTTGTAACGAGATAACACAGCGCCAGTGTGTCGAGTATTGCTTTGTACATACGTGAGTAATTATGTAACTATAAGATACGAGAAGGAAATGTTTTGTATAAAATTTATAATAATATGCCAGCAGATGCATAAGTATGTAAGAACTAAGAAAGAAGAAAAATATTGTAACATTTTATGAGTAAATCTATTTGAAATATTAAGAAGCTGACCTTTCAGTAAATTATTACATTAGTATGCAGACACTGAACTGGTTTTTATTTAGATAAATCAAAATACGATAGTTTTAGTTATATTTGTTCCATTAATTTCAAATAACCTTTTTGGAAAGCAATTTTTCAAGGAATTCTTACATTCATACCTAAATACATATTTCGAAAGTTTAACCTTAAAAATAAAGATTTGAAGAACTTTAAGTATTAGTTTGTGTATAGTAATATATAAACTTTTTTTGTAAACAAATATATTCTAAGTTTCATTCTGATTTCATAAACTCACATACGTACATATATTTAGGAAGTTATCGAAATCATGTTTTTTTTTAAATATCATCAATTAGCGATTCTATTTATGCATTTCCGATTCAATATACACAAATTAAATCACAAACTAGATCTGATCTCAATCGTTTGTCTGGTTCATTTTGATTAAGATTGTGTTAAATTGTTATTATTTATTTTTGTATTTAAAGGATAATTTATTTGTGGCCACTTTGCATAAAAACCATATGCATAAAATTTCCAAGTATTATTGGATAAATATAAATGGTGTGCTCATTACGCAACTACATACGTATCTGCAATTATGGAAAGATGGCAAATAACAAATAACCAAGTATTGTTTGCAGAATGTTTTTTTTTAAAGAATTTATTCTGTACACTTTTGTCCGGAGATTACCAATTCGTACAGGAAAATGCTTAATCAGCTGCCATTTTCGAAAAAAATAGGATTAACAATTATTACAAAATAACAAATAGAACAAGATGACAGCGAAAATCTTAAGACTATTTTTATAAAAATACAAAAAGCTTCAGAAAATTTCGAAATCATCCCCGAATTAAATTATACTTTTTCTCATAAAATGCTTATTGCATATAATAAATTAAGAGAATAGCAAGCTCACATTAATGATAAACTTGTTCGTCAGATGTGTAAACGGCTGCAGCTACAGCGAAAAGTTGTATTTAATATTTTTGTGATTAGGACCCGAACCATTCTAAAAACTTCATATGATGAACCTTTATTTTGTAATGATTATTTAAAATTGACCAAAATAAGGTCTGTATCTTTTTACTCTATTTTTCTTACAAAAGGAGCTGACTTCAATTCATTTACGAATTGAATTCGCAATCTATGGAAAAAATTCTGTAGCAATAACAAAACCAACAATTTAATTTCTTCACTAGTGTTATCATTAGTGACTAAGAAAAATAAAGCTTCAGCTGTTAACAATCAATCTGTATGGCGTACTGTATATAAAATGCGTGCAAATTATAAATGAGTCACATTTCTTTCCAGCATTAGTTCGTTTGATCTCATGTGTAAGGTCAAGGTGGACAAATTATATCCACCCACTTATTATAACATTAAAACTCATTAAATACCTTAATCTCACTTATTAATGAATTAAATCACAGTAACTTTGTTTCGATATTGTTCATATAGGTTACATACCGCCACACGATTAACTTATAACAATTTGGCACAAAACTGAAGAAAATACAAGCAAAAAGCTCGAAATCATTTTTTAACTGAGTATATTAAACGCAAATTAAAAAGTTCTGTCTTTCGACTGGCTTCTGTTTTCACTTGTGCAAATAAATTGCGTCGATGTCACTGCCATTGGGATAAGAAGAGTTTCTAAGTTAATATAATAGGAAAGAAATGGAAAAGTTCTCATTAACAATTCAATGATATATGAAATGTTTTTCATATTTCACGGTTGTACTTCCAGCTGAATATCGTTTTTGTAAAATTTTCAAACGCGTTCTTAAAAGCTGTAAATGCAGCAAATGATCTTACTTGTTGTACGTTTCGCAGGAAATAACCTTGATTAAAAATTGTCGATATATTTGGAAGAAGTTCTTTATTGTTGTAAATAAATTGCTAAGTGTCTTTTAGACGTCGGACGGCTTAAATTGGGTTCAGGCCTTCGAGATAGATTCTGGTTGGGTAATAATATTCTCTTTACGGTGATGCATTGACCGCAGTCTTGAAGACTAAATTTATGAAGTTAATCATTATTTGTACATATAATATCATTCATGAAATTGAAGCATTCCTTTTGGATGGAAATAGCAAATATGATCGGTAACTAATATAAATACTCTATGTATCACGAGATGGAAGCCAAACTGAATAAAATATCTAAAATTTGTAACAACAAAATAAGCTAAAATAAGTTTCTTTAAATAAAATTATCTCGCTTAATTTGTTGCAGAAGGAAATGGGATTGATAATCAAAAAGCCATTAACAAATGCAATTTTTCATAATTCATTTATTCTAGAATGAATAATGCAAACAATAAAAATACAATAAACTATTTACTTCCAAAATACTATTGTATGTCGTGAAGTTAAGTCTCCGCAAATTAAATATTACACAACTTTACAACTTCACGACATCACACCACGGAATCTATTAGAGGTAAAAAGTTCAATGTAATTTCACATTTTTCGTTATGTAATATGAGTCATTAGAGTTTTCATCGTTCGCGCCATTTAAAAAACAAAAGTACAACACGATGAACTAGAAAAAAGTTGTATTTTCCAATGATTTTCGGAATTTTTGGGTCACTCTTTGATTCATTATACCTCTGTAATAAATTAACTTAGTGAGTCGAATTTTTTTTTTCATTTGTTTTATAAAGCTTTTTTCGCTACAAATCCAGGGTCACAAAATTGAATATTTTATACTTTGGCGATTATCTCAACAAACAACATACACATTTCAAAACCATCAAAAGAAGGAAACATATTTGTTTAATGGTTGCAACAAGCATTTTTAGAAAATTCGAAATTCAACTTGTAGACTTTATTTGTAATTAGTTTTTATGGTATGTGTATAATTAGTGGTCTTTTTAATTACACCAGAAATGAGTCATTGTTTGACGAATCGCTTATCACCTGGCGCTGCGCAGCCTTTGAGTACTCTTGCTAAATATTGACTGATTTTTTATTATTTTTGTTTTCAATTAATAGCTGTGTATATATAGAAGAGACAGCAATTACACTTTTTTTTAAATCGTAAACGATATATGTATGTAAATGCAATATTTTTACATTATGTGCAAGTACCTTAGGTATTGGCTTACGTAGGTTATTTCGATACCCTTTTTAAAACCTCATTTGCATACCTCATCGATTTAAGAATTTCCCAATACCAAAGAAAAAAGTCTGATTCTTCAAGTAACTGGTTCCGGGAGGCACTTTACCGGGATTCACAGTGAGCAAAACCACTGTAGAGATAGGGAGTATTGTGAAACGCTTAATCATCGCCAGTTGGTCATCCGGCCAAAAACGTTAAGCAGTTTGGACTGCATACAAAGCACCGGCCACAAGCTTTCATCTGCGGCGTTTAGGAATCGCTAAGATTGTTTTTAAGGTCGTACAAAATCGTGTTCGGCGTTCGGTAATAACCAGATATAATTATTACTCATCTTTCCCGACGAAAAGCCGTAACGGTCGGCTCTGCTCACCTCGAGGAAAATGACAAAATGAAAACGTGCTTCGACTGGCATATTCCGCCGGGCATATTCCGCCTAGCGAATTCTGCCCTCTGCTTGCTCAATTGGCCTAGGGTCCCTCCGCCCCGAGGTGCCTCGGACGGTGTCCGGCGTAAACAAAGTTGCTGCACTCGCGACTGGCCGACGAAACGGCCGAGATCTTAACGGCAGCCAAGTCATTGACTTGTGACTTTCATTGTCGCTCGAGATCTTTGACATCGGAAGGTGCAAAGTAGCTCCCGATGGTGGTCTCGCCAGTCCACCGTCTGCCTAAGCGTTACCCCAAGAAATTCTGCTAAAAAAGCACTTTTGACTTTGTGTCAAGGTTGGAAACATATGCAGCGAATAATTGGGTAATTATTAATTAATGTCCGCGCTCGCACTCATACTAAACCTTGAAATTTTCAACTGAGCGCGATCGCAACAAAGACTCGTCGCTTAATCAATTACGTAAGCAGAAGCATGAAATCAGGTGGATGCAATTGTCTGGAAACCTCTTGGTGCGCCACCTCAATATGCACTGTTGAGATATTGAGAAACGAAATGGACGCGCGGCGCGACACAAGTGTCAAGATCGTTGGGGCGATCACTCCGACCGGTTTACAAATTGCTCCCTGATAAGCAAGAATTATGTGCGTCTGTACCTTCGGTTTTCAGGCAAAGGTCTGTTTTACGAAATGACGCAGTAGTACTTCTCGCTTCATCACTAATATGTACATATGTAATATGTACTTTAGATCTTTAATATTATAATTTAAAAAAAAATTATCATGTTAAAAGTTGGTAAACAAATTCTCGATCATTTATACTTGAAAACCTATTACGGACTTTGTTCTAGGCAAAGCAAGCATTCCGTTTATATAGATTACTATTTTTTCCCGGTGAACCTGGTTTTATTAATAATTATTGCAAAACTTTAAAACTTAAGGCAAAAACATTAGTTAAAAGCAAAAATGCTCATTGCTCGTGCCACTAGGATTTGATTTTCGACACACGATTGTGACTGCAAACGAAATATAGAATTTTGTAAACCTATTAACAAAAAAATCGATATTTTTGTACTATTTCTCTATCAAACTTATATCAGTTATTGAATTCTTCTTTTTGGAATTATTTTCAAAACAAACTATATTTAAATGTAATTGAAACTTATAACCTTTTTAGAAATGCCTGCCCTACTTTATGCAATTCCATTTTGGGTTTCAAGATAAAGACATGAGCCTTGTGAACGGTGTATATAACATTTTTCAAAAAAATATCTTCTAAAAATAACGCGATTAGACAAAATCTGGCACTGATCGTAGGTATGCTTCAGGGGTTTTTCGAAATCCTTTCTTCACCGATTGCAGCCGAGATCGGTTTTCTTATATTATCTACTTCCAATTGTCGTATTCATTCAGCATATTGAGCATATAGAATTTGGACTTTTCAAATGATTGCCATTATTTAAAAATGATATGGCGAAGAATGTCACTTTTTAAGAGTCATTTGTTTTACTACCCGATCTCAAACTTTTTTCCATTCTGAATTCTTTGCGACTAAATTCTTTCTCTTTTATTTGAAGTCCATTTTCTAATTTTGGTGGCCTTATACATGTTTTAAAATATACATTTCTGACTTATATATTTAGTTTCTTATCTTACTTATCAGATTTTGAATGTGCATAGCCTTCGCTTGTTCAGCTCAAGATAATGAAAACGAATCAGACTCCGCACTCCCAAACCTACTATGTATTTACTTAAATTGAAATTAAATGCTAACAACATTGTAGTACCACGTTTACAAATGAATATTGGTTGGTTACATATTACGCGAATATGAATATAAATCTTAAAAATCTTAAGATAAAGATCATCCCCGCTTTCCAAAAAATTACTGCATTTAAAAAATCACGTTTTGCAGTAACTACATAATTTAGCGGTGATGTACATACATAGATGTTTTAAGCTGAACTATGCAGATGATCTTAACATCAAATTATGTAGTAAAAACAACGTTTTTTTTTGATTTAGCAAATACACTCAGAATTATATTTTAATGCTGAATTTCGACTGAATGTTACTTGCGGTAAATTGACGGAACAGTTAAATATAAAGCTCTAAATAAACTTTATTAATTTCACATGCTTTCTGAAATTTATTGAAATTTTATATGTAAGAGTATACAAAAAAGTCGACACAAAATTCTTTGAATTCGTTTTTACAACGAAACAATTATCACATCCGAATCGTTTATAATAAAAAATGGAACTGATACGTTATTGCTGTGCTGGTCTATATCTGAAACAATTGCGAATAAACAAAAAGATATTAATAACAAAAGCCTTATCTCTGGCAAACCATATCGAATTACCCAAGAAAGATGACACTCACCTCTTTTTGCTGCCCGCCGTCCGCACTTAATCGCCACTTCATTTTGGCTGCACATAAGTTAAATCTTGTGATCCGTTTCAAATATTCTAATCCATTCAGTTTTCCAATTTTCTCGTGCACATGTTAACATAAAATGTTCGTTCTAGAAGAGCAAAAGCAAAGGATGGTTAAATCACTTTATAGGGCATAGCAGCACAATTTAAGAAGAGGCACAATCACTTGTCCGGATCGCGGGAAGATAAATAATTTCTTTGAAAACTTTTTTTTATCTTGTTTTCCATAAAGACGCAGAACAATGAGGAAAACGCTTTCTTTAAATTTCTTTGGAAAATCACTTGCACTTGTATTGTAATTGGAGCACCATGCGTTTCTCATAGCGATCTGAAAAGGTAGGTACTGGCTTCTGCAGTGGATTTTTCTAATTACAGGAAGATTATAATGAACAATGGCGTGAAGAAGTTGCTGCCGTTTTTTACACAAAAGGGAAAAAAGTATAAATATTTTATATCTATAAAGCAAGAAAAACTAATAAAATTCGCTGTGCCACTTTTGATTGCGAAAATAAAGCCAATTTCCTGTCGCAAGTGGGTGTCGTTTTATGTGAAGGCTGCGATGGAATCACTCGCTAATTTGTTGCGTTTTGGTCAAAAATTAATTGATTCTAAAATTCTGATTAATTCAAGACTGAAAAGCTACATGACTAAATTTGTACCTGTAAGCCGTAAAATGTTCGTAGTTATCCTAAACTGTGACACATATTTACTACGTTTTTACTAAATACTATTCCTGAAGTAATTTTCGTTTTTAAATATAATTTTAGGCTAACGACCGACAATAATTAGCTAATATCGTAATGATTTCCTCTGAAAACATTTCGTAGGTAATCTTTCTTATGATTTATGACTAATTCCAATTCAGCAGTTAAGTGATATTTTATATCTTTACAGAGGCTTTTACGGCTCTGTTGCTTTTTCAAGATTAAAAAATCACAATTCTCTAGAGAAATGCAACTACCATATGTTTTCGTGAAAGTTTACGTATTTCTGGAATTTATACATTCACATACATACATAATTTTCCATATTCCTTTCATTTTTATATACTTTGGGAAGGGGTTATCGATATTTTATTCTTAATTTGATAATTTAATATTTGATTTTTTTTTTAAATATTAAAATGTTTGGTAAACTAGCTTATGCAAAATAACATAAGTAATCATTAGGTTTAGACAAATGCTTTGATCCCTCGATTACAATAGGAAGAAATAGTTCTTAGTATTCAAATGAAAATTGTATCTTTCTACCGCATTGGCAAATTATTTTTGAAGAGGATCTAGATATTAATATCCACAAAGATTGGTCGAAACCACTTAAAAATTGTGCCAGTGAATCATGTTTCGATATTCATACATAACATACATAATTGACAATTCGTTTAATCGCATGATTGAATTCAACTAAATATAAAGAATGCTTTGAAAATTCGCGCTTCTTTTAGTCCATGAATTTACCGCACTTGTACCTGGAAACTCAAATATATACAAGTATTGAGAAGTATTAAAACCGCAAAAAATGCTTAACATAATTCCTAAAATTGCTTACAACCTTGATAACCAGTGGTTTTAATTAAAAGTAAAAAATACCTCTGCGCAAGTGAATTACAAACTTGTTTTTCGCGTTTGTAAATCAAAAGATTGTTTATTACTTTTCCTATTAATCAGCTCCAATTCAGTACGATTCAATGAAATCAATTGGAGAGAAATAAATGAAAATTTCTACAAAAATATTCCCACAGCTTAATGAGAGCCTTATTTGAAAGGAATTGAATTGTGTAGGTCCATTCATTCTGCATAAATAAAGAGACCCTCTCAAGCGTCTAAACAAATCCACCCTAGGACACCGGTATTTTCTTAAAAAGGGATTTCCCGTGTAACTTGCCCTTCAACGTCGACATATGCCGCGTAATACAATCCCTAAGAAAACGGCAAACAAAGAGCCCACCTTACGTTTACTGCCGGTATTACTGAAACCTTAACCTTTGTGGAAAGCAAGGGAAACGGAAGCGAAGGACAAGCGAACTCTTGTTATGGTTACCTCAAAATCAATTTCCAGGTAAAAATAGGAGTTGTAAATCAAATATCGTTTGAATGCTAAAGGTTATCTATTCGCATTCGTACCGGTATTCCTGAAGCGACATTACCGAAATCGCTGCTCACTTAAGGTGACCTGATATAAATAAAAGATGAATAAAACGCCTGATGAAATCGACAGGTTCATTTAAATTTTATGAGACAATCCGCGGAAATCTAGCTGGTTTTGCTTGGAACAGATTTCGCATAGATTTAATAAGATTAATATCAGAAGATACCGTTGACGTGCTCGACTTTCATTGTAGGCGCGGTGCTTGACAGCTCAAATTGTACCCGAAAATTAAGATTTTCTTGGTTATTGTCCAAATCGGTCAAAATGAATTCTTTACGCTCTGTTTCCCTTGGCACTGAAAATCAATTTAATTTACAACATAACAGATTGATGAATAATCTGCCGGATGAAGAAGTCATGGGAAAATTAGTTCATATTTTCTAGGTATTGGAACCAATTGCATGTTTTAGCATATTACATAGATGCAATAGTTTAGCGTCATTACTAATAAATGATTAGTTGTATGACAAAAAAAAAAAAGATTTTCGGGGTGAACCTAGAAAATGATTTCAAAGACGCCTGATTTTAGTTGATAGGGTGTTAGAAAGCTGCGGCTTCTTTAAGGAATATTTCTGAAAATATGCATACTTTCTTAGGGGTAAACGTAAAAGACCGATTCGGACCTATGGTGGCTTTTCATCTTGCAGATATGAAATCTACCATGATCCACTGTGGTGGTCCAAACTGCGTCAATTAAAGCATATTTGACCAAATACCAAGAGCAGTTATTTTTGAAATTTCCTAATTGAATGACCACTATCACATTATAATTGAATTTCTGGACTTCAATCATGAATTTTACTGTATCAGTACATAATGTACTGTTTCCAAAGTATAAAATAAAATAAAACTCACGGCGAAACTATTAAAATGTCGTAAAACTGTGTTTTAAAAACAGCCTCACAGTTTGTTATTCATATTATGAGACGTTTAAGAAACGCCCACCTGTTCACTTTTATTTTTATTTTTAGTTTTAGCACTTTCGTTTGCTCCGACATTAACCAGCAAATAAACGAAGCTGTTATCACTTATTATTTGTAAACTGCGCCACGATCGAATCCAATCGTGCGAGTTTTCTTCACTTTAAGATGCAGGCCGATACTACTTAAAATTAGCATGTTACAGTGGCGCACCAAAACTAATTTAGACAGAAAAATCTAATTCTTAAGAAATCTGAACTCGTTAGTGAAACTCATACATGTTTCTACTTACGGCCAATGATTTTTAGCTCTAATTTCATTCAAATTGGGAAACTTGCAGCAAAATGGGCGAACTAGGGGAATGAATCCAGGGCGCTCCAAATGGCTGTCGAAATACATGGAACGAAATTCCTAAAGTAAGCTCATTAGGCCTTAATTATAGTCGACTTTGCCGCCATGCCCAAAACTGAGTTCACGACTTAAAACGTAATTTGGCGGCAAGAACACCACCAGACTAAGCTGTGCTGGCAATGAGTTTTGTGTCCATATTTCCGTAAAATGTCCTGCTGATTGGGCTCACCCGAAGGAGGAAGGAAGCCACTAAAACGCGCTCCAAAAGATTCAATGTCCCATTGACGAAAATGCCCTTGGGACTTGTCGCCGAGTGGATTTGAGCGGCAACCTGTGCGACAGCGTATCTGTGGAGGCTAATGAATACGCACCTCGCCTAGGTGATAAGCCCTAAACGATTTCTGATTTCAGATGCGCCCGTGGGCCGCGTGCCCTTCCGCGATAGAACAATTTATGTCCAGCAGCCCACGTGCGGACCAGTTGCGGTCGCTCAGCAGGGCCAAGTCTGCGTCGCCAGTTCCAGAGCAGCGCTATGAGCAGCAATTAAACGCATATCCGAGCGTGTTTCCGTCGTTATATAATTCAACGCTGTCGTTGGTGGTTGTGGACAAAAAATAAACAAAAAAAGCGAATTTCAAAAAGTAACGCCTGCAATCGCCAGCGGTAGCGTCGCGGGAACACAAACAGCGGTCGGATCGCAGTCGATTGCAAGTGATCGCGGTGCCGATTTACATAAACACCAATTACCACAATTCATAATAAGCCGAAACCGCGAAACTTGTCACCTCAGTGGAGACGCCACTTCCAGCTCGTCGCAATCACCAGAGTTCGAACTTGACTAATTCCGCTGCAACTGCAGCGGCGATTGAATTGTTGCGAAACTTCGGCCAGCGAAGATCGCGGTGTCCAATTTGAGGATCGATTGTGCGACTGCAAGTCTTAACGGAACCCCAGCTCAAGAAGCAACTTTTATGCACAAAGGGGCGGAGCGGGGAACGCGGAGAAGAACGAGAGCCACAAGACGACGCCGGCCAGCGCGGGTGAACGATCAACGTCTTTTGTTTTCCGCTATGCAGACTGTGAGTAATCGTTCACTTTCTTAAGAAACTGCACCGTGATCGTGACACCCTTAACTGCGGAACAACCAGAATTGCACTGAAGCAGAACCGAACTCGAACCTGACTCCGGACTCTGAGGCGCTCCGGCCCGCCGACACTCGCCGTTCCACTTCGCACATTTACCTGGGCAACGCTCAATCAACGGCCGGCACACAGGTGAAGCACTCACCACATGCGGCGCAGCACCTCGACTACGCTCTCGAAGCCGCCGCGCGGCGGCACAGCGTAGCGCGCCTTCCCCGCGGCGGGCGTTCTTTTCGAGCTTTCCGTTCGACGGCGCGGCGCGGGCCCCGCAGTCGAACTATCGCGGCAGTAAGTCCGGCGGGCGAAGTTATTGGACGAGGGCGCAGCAACCTCGTGCTCGCGGGCACCTGGAAGCTTTTCCTCATTCGCAGCCACCTACTGGACCGGCAAAATTATTCACCAAACAAATAGAATTACCAATTCTATAAATTACCTGAAGTCCCACACGGATCGATTCTCGGTCCCTTCTCATTTTTGTGATTTACAGTTTAAAACCACTACTCATTTTTGCAATATTCCAACATTAAGAACTCAAATTTCCTTCTCAAATTTAAAAGACCGCGAATGTTTATTGAACAAAATGCACATAAATCTTTATATTCATAACAATTTAAAACAACAAAGTATTATTGTGAATTTATTTAAAATATTTAGTAGATGCTGCGTTAAAATTTCCGAACTCTTAAAGTGAAGGGAAAGATATTATTCAGTGGCCATGGGAAAAAAGCAGACACACTGTAACAGGTAAGTAACATAGTAATAGCGGAAAGATACGTCCATATTTTAACACCAAATAATGTTGCCTTTTATGGAAGAGGAAGAGCCATTTTGAAGAGATAGGATAGGATAATGCTCAGCCACACGTTATTCGCAGTACCCAGGCTTGGTTTAACGATGGTCCTGATTTGAATATTATTGAATGAATAAATTAAGCTTGTTAAAAATTGGACTACATCCTTAGGCTTACGTTCTGTTTCACGAAACAAAAACAAAAAAAAAAACATTGAACAAATCCTAACAATTTAAAATGCAAATTTACGATTTCTTCAATTTTCCATTTCATACGACAAATGATTGATTGACATGTGAATGGAATAAATTATTTATCTCTAACTCGTCTGTATAGTTTGGAATTCTCTAAAGAAAAGTTAAATATTTCGGTAAATACAACTTACAAAACATTAATTAAATGATTGAATGAGAAATGAATGTTTTTACAATGTAAATTGTAAGATTTTAATTATTTAGCAATGCGGAATTATTTAATTAAATGTAGGCAAGCTGCGCACACAATTTATGCAGCCACTAAAGACAATACTTCCTCTTTAGTTGCAAGAGCCATCAAGCTTTCATACGATAAATCACGAATGACAAAACTTTTGACTAGCTTAAGGCATAAAACAGTAGATAAAAAGTGATTAAACAACATAAGCCTACACAAATCACATATTTTATTAAAATAAAAATGTATGTGTATAACAAAAAATAAAAAGGAATGTAGTCGTTGGCAGTTATCTATGAAAAACGGAAGCATAGGTATTTTGAAAAAAACATAATTGCATTGTTGTTTATATCCCCTTCTGTCTTTCAATTTCCTCTATTACTTATGCTACACCCATGTCCATTAAAAAAATTCTCAATAAGTAACGAACTTGGACAGAAAGGTTCGAACCAGCATCCTTTGAATTTGGGTTCCGATGCTTTAACCACTGGTCCTATAATTATCAATCAGACCTTCTTCTGCTTTGTCTCACGTAATTCTGAATCAGTAATATATTTAATGCCATAAGTACATCGTATTATAATATGTGTAAGTTTGTACTCACCATCTGTAGTGATAAAAAGTAAAAACTGAAAAAATGGTTCATAAATATTCATAATTGTATATTTCAAAATTTACCTGGTCTTGGTCCTTTGTTAGCATACACTATAATTTGCCAGCAAAACAATTGACTGCCTCATTTCTGACTATTTTTATGAATGTCAATTCTTATGTCCTTCTGCAAGCTTGACACCAAACTCAATTTTAAAAATTTGCGTATCGAAACCACTTCAACTGTAGACTTTTTATAAATGCTTTCCTTAAAATATTTTTTACATTGAGGTATGTACGTATATTATTTATGATTATCACATGCACTTTTAAATCAAGAGCAGCATCCCCTTATTTATTGTATTACTTACCTTATGGTTTTCAACTATCTCTTATAAATTACTTCAAACATTTTTTATTATTTGAATTAACCGGAAATATTGAATATAAACTACGCAACGACGCGTACAACTCAATTGCATGTAATATGAATTTCTAAAATGTTTGCATGCAATTAAGATGTAATAAGAACAACATAACCATTTACGTCGTGTAATCCATAATAGGAAATGAACAATAACAATGTTAAGACCAAGCCGAAAACGGAAATTATTTTGTGGTATGCTTTCTTTTATATTAATAGAACAAAACATTTCCTTACAATTAAATAGCTTAAATACATATATTCCAAATACAGATCTTACCTGCCGCCACTTTGGTTTAAGCAACTCGCTGCATAAATTTGAATTCCAATTTACACGTTGCCAAATAAATGTACTGCAGTTTATGCAGAAACAATTGAAGCATGCATATCAAGCGTGATTATTTGATTGGAAACTTTGCAGCACAAGCTCTAGGCACCTATTTGCGCGGGTTCAACAATTACATGACTGCATGCGTGCTTGCCTAACATAAAAATAAATACAAAAATTCCAGAGGTGGATGTAACAATTTAGAGAAGCCGAAAAATAAATTCATGCTTTCCAACGGAGTGTAGAAAAGTGCAGCAGGATGAAGACGCATATAAATTAATATTTGCCATTTATTAAAAGTTGATCGTAGAAATAACAGTTTCGTTTTAATTGACTTTGAGTACCCATCCTATGAATGTCAAAATAATAATAAGTTAATTTTTCGCGATATCTAGATCTCCGCTAGGCGAGATTCCAACTTTCTCCATTAATTCAGAGAGCTTTTTCGCTTTTCTGTCCTCGTTATGCGCTATCACCGTGCACAGGTGCTCAGTGAGCAGCTCTTTTCGTTCGGAGGCGTTGTGCAGGTCCATCTTTGCCTTTAGGAATTGAGATTCAATTTTGTGATACTGCTTCCTAAAATTCGAATTTCAATTAAATTTCATTCCGAATGTACACTGAATAGGCTCACTGAATATTGTAGTATTGCAAGCAGGCAGCTTCGATTTGCTTCCTCAAAATTGCAACGTCTACAGCGAGGTCATTGTCCAACTTGGCCAGTTCGGCTTTAATTTCTTCGATCTTTTTCGCCTCCGCAGCAGTTTTCTGCGAACTAAGTAAAGCGCGTTAGAGAGGGCCCATTGAGGTGAACCTGGAGGACTTACTGATGTTCTATTGCACGGTAGAGTATCTCCTTTTTCTGTTTGTTCTGTTCCTCAATCCTCCTTCGGTGGACTTCGAAATCCTTAAGGGAAATACCGCGGAACGGTGAAGAGGTGCTTCGGTGGTCATCTTCGTTTTCTTCATGCTTCTGTATATCGCTCAGATGCAAGATGGACTCATCTGGAACTTCTGGCTTCGGTTGCTGCCTATAAGAAAGCGGCCGGAAGTAGATTGCCTCTTGCAGAGACGTCATGCTTTCGTCCGTTGACGTTGTTGTTGCTGTCCCCTCAAGGGCTTCATGTTTTTGCGATGTTTTTTCGACGTGCACAACAGGTGCCTTCTGCTGAGCTTTCGATATTTCCTTATCCGGCATCCTGCGTATTCCCCGTCCATTCAAAAATGCTGGTTTCGCTACAAAAGACAGCGAATTAACCTTATTCAGGGGACAATTTCTTGACACTCACGATTCCTTCCGCTTCCACCTCTTGACAGTTTGTTTATATCTTCTTGCGTAAAACCCTCGAATCTCCCGGACATGTTCCTCCTCTCGCGTGGGTGCCAACAATTTTATTGCCCCTCAGTCAGTTGCAGGAAATACGAACGGTATAAATAACTTTATTTTGAATTCGAAACCTCAGTATTTTACCCGCGGTGTCGGCGAACGGCTCTGCCGCGAACACATCATCGGCTGTTAATAAACAGTAAACTGGTCGGGCAAATTGGGCATTTGACCGTTTGACATTTAAAGGAGGCATTACCCGATACAACAAAAGTTGCTCATTTTCGTTTCAATCAAAAGCTTTAAAACTGTGTCGCGCTGTTTATATTTAATCAAACGTATTTCATATTTCTTAAAGCGAATGTAATATTTGAGACCTTATATAGTAAAAAAGAAACATCTCATTTAAAACCCTACACAAATTTATTTTAGCTCAATATGGAATGACACTTCTGTAATGTGAACCGGTACATTCATAATTACGAAAATGGCTCCAACGTCGTTCAACCTGGTGTGCAATTATAGAAATTGTTTAAAAGAAATTGTATCCTCCGGCTGGGCTACTTCGTGCTCTCACATATTTTGTGAGGAGCATGGGGCTTATATCAAGAGGAATTGGGCAAATTTAAAATGTCCTGCCTGCGATACAGTCTTCACAGACAACTACAGCATCATCGAGACCAAAGTGAATCCTTCCAACGAGTACAAGGCGGTGAGTTTATGTTATTTTTGATGCCATAATAAACTCAAAATTCACGATGTAAAATTTTAGAGGGATACATGCAGTTGTAATTTTAAAAAAATAGATTCTACTCATTACTTTGCGTTAAAAAGTTACATAAACCTACCTGATGTTCGTTGTTTTGAAATTGTGATTTTATATTTGAATTGAGTGCGCATTCTAGTTAAAAATATGAAGATGTCCATTTTTTCTTTTATTTTGCAGTATTAAAAATATATGATGCGAAGGAAATTTAAAATTTTCAAAATTCAATGTTTCAGTTTCTTTAACCTTAAAATGTTTTTTTTTCTTCCTAAAAGTATTTATGGAGGTTGCGTGAGTTTGTTTTCTTAATTTATTGTAAATATAGCTTTATAATAAGTATGCAATACAAATTATGGATTAATTATTTACTTAAAAAAAGAAACACCTATTTTACATACAGAATAATAGCAGTTAATGCTAAAAGACGGACACATTGATTATGTATGTTTTGCATAGCAATATAATCTTAGGATGTCACTATATTGACGAAGTTTTTAATTATTATAGATCAGTGTTTAGCACTGTGCCCTTAAGAACCTCTGCGTAGATTTACTTGAAATTTAAATAACGAAAACGAAATAAATATATCTATAATATTGTTGCAGCGGTTTTATTTTGTTGGCTTTAAGATGTGTTGTCACAAAAACAAAATCGCTGCAATCGTACTCCTTATTTTTATTTTCCGTTCATAACTAGAATTCAAAAAGACTTGATTAAAAAACAATTGCTTTTGTGAAAAGAAATTCCGCATATCCAGGAAACTCTACACGTAATATCCTATTATAAAGATGGTTTATTGTATTAACTGCTATTTATAGGATGACTTTTTAGGAATTTAAAAAAACAAATTTGCTTCAAAATCTTTAATGAAAAATCCACTAAATGTAACCAGAGACACAAACAGCACTGAGACAAATTCTAGATTTCACTTAATTCTGTCTAAAATGAAAAAAATAGGCTAACTTTTTAAACCTTGCAGCATCATCCTAATAAAGGTTTTTTTATAGGTTGCTTTATTGGGAATTAAACCAAGTGATGTTTTGGAAATGGCAATATACTCGGTACGCTTTTGGGTGCGGCAATTAAATGAACAAAACATTATTTTGAAGGAGAAGCTTTCGTTTTATAGGTAATTTTTACTCTTAATTAGACTTATAAACCTATTTTTGTTATTGCACAGAAATAAAGTCCTGGAAATTAAAAATGATATTGTGGCTAGCAAACGAGGCTTCGAACAGAAAATTTCAAGTAGATTATTTTATTATAAAACTTTTGATTTTATAAATTTAATTTTTATAGAACTTACTAAAAAGCTTGAGGAAGCTGATTATAAAATAAAACAGCTAAATATTGAGCTTATTGAAAAAAATAAACAACTGTCAAGGACAAAAGATGTTACCTCAAACTTCATGGGATCTTTTATTGAGCCGCATTCAGATGATTTTTTTAATAAATATTAACAAGAGGCATTTTGCATTACAAGTTGAAATATATTCTATTCAAGACAGAATCTTCTTTTCATGATTACAATGAAATGGTATAATCCCGATTTCCTTCCGCAAGTCATTAATATTCTGATCAAGACGTTTCTCCCAATAAACAAATAGAAATGGAAAGGAAAGCTTTCTACCAATAGAATCCGCCCATGGTAGGTAGTAATTTGTGTATTCATCCAATTGGCTATATCATATAAAAAAAATTATTTCATATAAATGCCTATTATGGACTTCAGATTACCTCTTATTCATGAGCAATGGTCCCAAAGTAGCAGCTATGTAACACAGAGGATTTTTCATAGTATGAGCCTCTATTCTCTTCAGACAAACTTCACCTATTTTATTTGGAGGTAAATTCGTTATTGTATGGATAAAGTCGTGACTCTGCCGGTATCTTGTCATTAAATAGGCGGCATTTTGATCATCCATAAACTTTACAGGCAGGTGTTCTTCTTTATGAAATCCCTGTACATAAATGTAAAGCAAATGAAATAATTTGTGTTCAATTTTATCAAGTTATATCAAATTAGAACTAATTTTGGAACATGCCAATTGCGAGGGTGAGTCGCTTTTTCTTTATTTTTTGTATTGATATGTGTCATATTATGTTATCAAAAGCAATAAATAATTTTAAACGATTTTAAATACAACTTTATATTTTGGGTAAAATTAATGTATACTTATTTAACGTAATCTTAGTATTAGATCAATTTTAATCTACATTTAATACAAGGCTCAATGTAAGCTACGGCTTAACATACATTTTGCTCCAAAAATGTTGCATACGCATATCCCAAAGTGTTATTTCTTAACATTTTTAACCTGTCCAAACAAATCTTATCTCGGTTCAATAAAGGACGATCGCGGAGAATTTGTTTTCCCTCGGGATGTTCTTGCATTTCTAGCAGAAGTTGTTGAAATTGTTGTGTACTTGTTAGTTCAGCAAAACATGCAAGAAGATCAAGTCTACTAAAGATTAATAATTATCAAGTTATGGGTTTGAAATTACATACCTTGTGTTATCATTTAAAAAATATTGCAATCCGGAGCCTGCTGCAAGAAACAATTTTTGGAAAAGGGAAAGGGATATCCGATTTTGCTGAAAATTATTTAGAAATTCAGAAAAATCTCCATGACTTCGTAGAATTTGTTTAAAGGAACTGCCTTTGCTTAAAAATGGACTTCGATATATCAATAACATTATTAATATAACCAAGAAGATGAAGATTTTCATTTTAGGACAGTAATTGCAAGGTTAACTTAATTCAGATCTACACGTCATACCACGTACAATGCATGTATGCGTAACGAAATAAAAGTGTATTTATTTTGTATAAGAGTAATTTAGAAATATTCGTGTTTTTGAAGAGTAACAATTCTTTGTCGACGAGTTCGTAGATAAAAGGCAAAATGAGTACGTAAAAGTTTAATACACAGAAATAAACATTTCTCTTATATAAATCTGGCCTTTCATTTTACTTCTTTGTTTCTAATAATGTAATACATAGTTCTTTCCGCAATTCCCCAACATCTTGCTCCCACCTTTTTTCCCAATAGACTAGCATTAGCGGCTTCACGTTATTTCCATTGGTAATTGCCCAGGGAAGATATTGAGAAACATAAGCTCTCCTTTGTCTGTTAAACAATAAGAATAGCATCTTATTTCTATCGCAAATTGAAATTCCTACTTCGGTCTTAGTCTCATTGCTCCGAAAACCGCTCCACCGTAGCACATCGGCAGTCCTATATTTAGGGCTTCCACCCATTTTACTGCAACTTCACCCAGCATGTTTGTTGGCATTCCAAGTATAGTGTGGACGAGGTCATGGCATTCCCTGTACCTTGTCATGATGTAAGCAAGCTCAGGATCATCCATGAATCTAACATCCATACGGGAATCAGGAGTCACATTCTAAGAAAAATAAAATTAAAAAAATGGGATTTGATTGGGTTTAAGAAAAATACGTTGTCGTCCAAAAATTTAACGTATTCCCGACCAAAGGTGTTCTCTGGTAACTGGCGTAATATGTTCAAATCAATAGTATTTGTGTTTATCCTTGGTTTTTCCCTTAATATCTCGCTACCTTCCACACTGTTGCGCATAGCCTCTAGTGCGTTTTGAAGGGCATAGGTTCCAGTTGTTTCGCCTAAACACGCAATCATGTCATGACTATAAAAAAAGGCAAAATTAAAGGCGCTCTATAATTTCGGAGTCATTTGATTACCGACGTGGATCAAGCAACGCAGCAACCGATGATCCAACTGCTAATATGGCCTTTTGTATACCAGTTAATTGAACTCTGTTTTTCAGAAACTGCTGAGTGAACTGACTCATCTTTTCCGCATTTTCCTCGTACTCGGACTCACTTTCTTCGGTTTCAACGTTTGGTTTTACCCCTCCTGCTAGCTGGTAAGATGTGGTTAAGTTTCTCTGGATCATTATGCCGCAAGCTTTGCGGCAAATGCCTTTATTAAAACTTATCATCATGGTGTTTTAAAAGAATCGTTCTGAAATTATGCGAATGTTACTATTAATGTAATTTACATGAGGAAATTTTTAATTTGTTATAATAAGTTCGTAGTATATTTCTTTAGTACGAATTTCTTATTTAGCAATTCAATTATATTTGTTCTCTTTCAAGTAATGTTAAAAAATAAATAATTACACGAATATCCACTGCAGACAAAGAAAACCACAGTAACAAAAACCTCCGAAATAAAGAAGCACTCAAGTAAAATGTATTAACAAAAAAATGAATGGCCAAAAAACCAGACACGCAACTTCTCTGATTTTCGTCTTTACTTTGTTCTTTGCTGCAGAACATCCAAAGCTTCTTAGCTTCATTTTCGTTTGTCTATTTTCAACAAGAGCTGATGGCATTTTGCGCCTGCTTGGACGTATTCACGATAATGGTAAGCCATTGGTTAACGCATTGAAGGTCCAAAGCGAATTAAAAAATCTTCATTAAATTCAAGCCGTTATTTTTAGACGTTATCCCCAACTATAAATTTGCTTTAGTAGTTTCTATAATTAACACTTCTAAGTCGAAAAATGTTGTATTTTATGTATAATCCGTTGATGTTGATAGTGATATGAGTCCATTTGTTGAACATCATTTTAAGAACTTCTAAGTTCTAGATCTAATAACTTTAAAATGCCTCAAGGAGGTACAAACGTTGATCAAGAAATTATTTAGAATCTATTAGGATACCTCTATTCAAAGAGTTCCCTACACCCTATGTACTAGCTATTTCATTAAGTTATTTATTTTCATAAAAGAAATTGAAGAAATTACTTTTGCCTTCTTTTAACGGTACGAACTACATACTTTGAATCTTAATGATAATTAATTAAAATAATAAAGCAAGCAAATAGTGAGTTTTATTACGAAAGTAGTATATTAGTATTAGCCTTAATTCATACGCTTAAAAATATTTTGAAACCTCAAAATAACGTCATATGAAGTAAAACTATTCTTTACATTTTTTGAGTATTAACTAATATTAACTTAAATTTTGTTTGGATTTAATATTCGCCTTCAACAAGAGAATGTTTAAAAGTAGTATCAAATTGCAATGGATTTTTTACCCACTTTTAAGACTCAAAAAGTACAGTTCTGTTTATTTAAATCAAAAATTCTAAAAACTTAACTTTGGACAATTTGGTAATTTATTTAGTTTTCCAAAAATGTATACCAAATCATTAATTTGTTTGTAAAACTACAAACTGTTCATTTGCTTAACTGAGCCTGATGTCTCACTGGTCTCAAAAACTTGACATATTTTAATTTTTGTTGACGCAGAGAAAGAAGCTCTTTAAGCATGAATTAAAAATCACCATTAAGTTTAAATGAATTTCGCTACCTAAGCATTCCCATTATTTATGAAAACATATTTCTATAAATAGACTTCCATGTTGTGTACAAAGGTTATTAAAAAAATTAAGGAAACCTTTTCTTTTAACGTTTGCCGGAAGGTTAAAGCTAATTTACTGCAATAATTGTTGATGTATCGATTAAAAATCATGCGATAGAGATTTAAAATAGTATGTATGCTTGAAAAGAAAATAAAATGGCAAAATAATATTTTATGTTGTCTTGTAAATATAATCGTTCGTTTAAGTTTATATTAATAACAAAGATTATAGGACACAATTTAACAGGTGAGTTATTAGCGTAAAACTGCGGAATTGAATTGAACAAAGCCAAATTTTCGAGAAATACTCCCAATTTCAATAAAAAGAAGACAACTGTTTGTACTGACTCGTAAAACATACTTTTCAAAATGAAGCGAAATGAATGCTATGATGCTAAATATATAAAACGTAGCTCGAACCACGCTACGCGTTAATCGCCTGACTATAGATTAGATAATACGAGTATAAACGTATGCATTAAATCAGCGAGATTCGGTAATTAGGGCTCTTGGCAATGGTAAGCGATAAGATCCAACATTTTTGTTCATTCGTTAGAACCGAAAAGGCAAAAAACACGCGGAAACGAATAAAAAACAATGAGTCAAAAAAGCGGCAAAGAATGGCTGATAAGCGTAAGCTAGAGACCTAAGCAATCTGAGTCATTATCTTCTAACGATTGTTCAACAAACAGCGAAATCCGTGTATTGACAAAAGTAAAGAATTTCAGTCTCTCTTGCTTCACGTCATCTGTGTTTTTGCTAATTTGAATGGCAACTTGCAAGGCCGGAAATAATTTATAAACGGAAAGAAAATTTGTTTATTAGTTGCGCCTACGGATATTGCCTATGAACTGTGACTGGTAAAATGAAATGCAACCAATAAAAATTTAGAGTTCATTTAAATCAGCAACATTTCTAGTTTATTTTAAGTTTTAAGCTCAAGACTACTTGGCCAGATTTTACACGGATACCAATTTCCCTAGACAGAAAGATTTTAAAAAAATCGAGGGATTTTAAAGTTTCTGTAGACATAAGAAAATTTCCTAAGAGTTCGGACTAGCTGAGCATTTTTTAACTCTTTATTTTAAAGATCATGAGTTTTGTAAACAAAATGTTAATACACTCACACTAAGCTATTGCACATTACTTTTCAGTCTAATAAAAGAAATCTGTATCAAGTTCCAGATTTGTTCTCAGTTCAACCCGCATGTACATATGTATATATGTATCCATAATTTTACCTTTGTTTTTGCATAACGAAGAAACGCGTGAGCGAGCCGGTTTGAACGTTTCAACTTTTATTAGGAAACTTAAGTTTGTTAAAAGCTTAATACCTTTCAGGTGCAGGTAATAACTATGAGAAGTCTCGGAATATATTTTTTCACAGTTGATGAAAGAAAACAATATAATTATCACTTTGGAGTTTCTGTTAATACAGAAAAAGCTGATTAATCGAGACATCTCCGTAATCGTTAACAATACTGCCCACTACTGGCAGACATCAGCGCTATAGAAAATTATTGATAAATATAAGTAATATGATTTGAGAGCGAACTTTAAACAATAATTATTAAAATCTTAGGATGCTTTGGATTAAGCTGTAAGCACCAACCACCATTTAGGTAAAAATTGTTGTTTAAGAACTTCTGATTTTTTAAAGCAATTCAATATTTTTTTGAAGTTTTAATTTTGACTAAGAACAATTTGGTAAGCGATAAATTGCGCTTATGTATCAAAGAGTACTGTAATTGTTAATTAAAACAATAAGAGTTGATGATTATTTATACAGGATGGAAAATGCTATAATAAAAAAAACCAAACGTGAGTCACAGTTTTCCAATAATATATTTTTGCTATTTATTAAAATGATGTAATTATTTTTAATTGTACATGTACACTGTACATATTAACGATTTTTGTAAATATTCAAGAATTCTCTGAAGTGCCCTGATCAACTTTTTCTTCTGACACTAAAGTAAACAATTTTTTTTAACATTATTGGGAATCGCACTTCAAAATTAATAAAAAAAATCTTTTTACGGAAATATTGTTGTCCCTGGTCAAGTTTTCAACTCAATGCAATAAAAGAAACTTGTTTTCGAAAAAAGAACAATCTAGATACATATATAAGCTACGGAACTTTCAGAGGCCGATATCTTTGGCCGCTTGTTAAGTTAATGTTTTGTTTTTTAAATCACTCACTTGAACTGCCTTAAATCCTTACGAGTTACATATGTCAGGTTGATGATTATGCGGCGAGTATTTGTAAGCTTGTCTTTAAAGCTTTAAACGAGTTTTTCTCGAAATAGTTTTACTAGAGTTTGGGTAAAAAAGGGAAAAAACGTTTAATCTACTTTATCGAACGGTTTTTAGTTAACGATAACCGTGAATTCAAAAAATAAATTGATAAACTAATAACCCATTTTTTTGCTGCGTTCAAATTCGTTCCCAGTGGAAATTTTTGCCGAACTATTCATGAATTAAAACTGGTGCTTAACTAAATGAAAATTATCTGTGGTCTTGTCTATAATAATGGAAGTCAACAATTTTATAATAAAATTACTTTATTACTTTTATGTACAAATAATTTCATATGGATGAATATTAACAAAGAGATGGCAGATTCCGTCTATCAGGCAGAATCACTAGCGTAGGAACCTTCTTGCGAAGTAGACGTCCTGCTCTGTGTCTATTATAATAACTAAGGATAAAAACTAAATATGGCTTTGGCATTTACACGATTTTCGCGCCCGCGTGAGCCCCAAACAGGAGCGTTCATCACCGGTAAGCTATACTGATTCGATTTTCTCGCTCGTGGCAATTTTATCGGGGGCTTGCTTCCGCCGGAACGTCACGTACGTGTAGAGGAGGCTGCCAAAGACGCTGATGTTAATTCCGATGCAATTGAGCCACGAGAAGACGTAGTCGCCCCCGATGAACATCCCCAGGTAGGTGACGCAAATGTTTTTGAGGCACCCCACGATTGTTGTGGTAAGCGCAGAGTTGTACTGCGTGCACAGAATGGTGCTGTACGACAGGATGAACCCCATGAAGCAGGACAGTAGGAACTGGACAACGAAAATCGACTCGGACCACCTGTCGTAGTTTAGCGCCTTTTCCAAATCGCCGAGAACGTAGGTGGCCGTAAGCGCTGGCAAGAACATAAACAGGGAGTTGTAGAACATAAGACCGTACTTCCCCATTTCCATCGTCTCGAGCTTCTTCTTCACGAAGACCCCGTTGGCTGCGGTCAGGGCGTTCGTTATCATCACAAAGGTGTATCCGTGCATGTTGAACGAGAGGTCGTCGCTGGCCGCCAGCAGGGCTCCTCCGATCATCGCGTAAACGCTGATCTGGACGGCGACAGAAGGCCTAATCCCCAGCACCTTCAGCTCCAGGAGCATCGTCATTAAAATCGAGAAACGGCGCAGCGCAGCAAACATCGGTAAGCTGAGGGCTTGAGTCCCTCCTAGCCCGAACATCATATTTCCGAGAAATATAAGCGGCAGCGGGAAGATTTTCGAAAATGTGTCCTTGGCCATGTCGGGGAATGAGACAAATTTGAAATGTTTCCCCAAATAGAGGACCACTATGCTGGCCAGCATCTGGCCAAGGCTCAAGAACAGAAACGATGGAAAGTGATAGGACGTGAGGACAGTCTTGTTGATCACGGTGATCATGAACGAGGCCAGTCCGTAGAACGCGGCGCTCCCGACCTTCTTCACGTAGGTCACCCCATTGTCGAAGCCCGGGTCCCCTCCGCCGGGAGTCATATTTTCGGATTGCGAGCTGCTCTGCTTTCAACTAGGTACACTCTCGCGCCTTTCACCCACCACCATTAATACTTTCGATCCGAGTACAATTAACCGTATCACAAGTCGAACGTTATCACACCGATTTACGTTAAAATATTTCGTATATGCTGCTCAACGTCTTTGCCCAGCACGTCATGATTCTACAGACAACCCGTCGGCAGTAGCCATTTTGTATTGTTCTGCCGTCTCGGCAAATTTCACGTGCTGATACAGCCAGATTTCTCGGTTTAGAAACTATGACAACACATACCTCCCATAAGCAGCCGTGCCTGGTACCTCGAAGGTCATTAAAATTCACAACCGACTCTGCATTATTCACTCAAAACAATATTATTCATAAATATGCGAAATTAAGCCTATGCTGTCAAATTTGAACAATGACATTTTGTTTTGTGCTTGGTGGTTGGTATCGCGGGGCGTTTTTGGAAAATGCCCAACACCTGATCGGGGTATTGTTGAAGGAATAAAAACACCTGTGAAATAAACGTTATTCATTTAAAATTTACTTTTCCAATTTATCAGTTATTATCGTTTACCGACGAATTATGGATATTAGTAATCAGTAAAATGTCGCTTTGTTTGTTTCAGCGCAACGTAGGAAAAGATAACAGGCCACGCTACAAATTGTAAGGAGATCTAAATTTTGAAGCCGTCGGTTTTATTTAGCGATAAATATTATTAATATTAACGTCATCACATTATTAAACAATGTCCAGAGATTCAAAAAGATATAACAAACAGTTCCTCCTAAAAAATAATGAATATAGCTATATATTTATCCCCTTATCATCTTTCAACAACTTACGTACTCTATTTTAAATTTATATATTTGGACTTACATTAATTGACTAGCATCGATAAATATGTACCTACCGTAGTTAAATAATAATAATAATTGATTTCTTGGCATAAAAAAATGTCTTCCTTAATAAATCTGTTAAGATCTGCATTCATTTTTACAGTATACTTTAAAATGAAAACATTGATCTACCTTGAAATTGAATGTAAACACCAAAAATAAAAGGATAATAATACATTTTTTTAAAATTTCCCAACTGAGCTGCGTTCTTACTAATCAAGAAATAAAAGTGTTCGTGCTCCTATATTCTAGTCAACAAATCTTGGCTTTCTTTAAGTTGCATTCGGTAACGTTAAATTAATCTTTAAGGACTGATGGCTGTCTTAAAAAATTTGTAAAAACTAAATTTCGCCATGCTCCCATTAGTTTTGCTCAGTGTAAGAAAATATTTATAAATTTCCGAGAATGTTCACAGTTATTTGAAATGTTTATAGTCTCGTATAATTTGGAAACTTCAGACAGGAAAACAATAAGGTGAACAAAAATTAATACGCTAGATATATACAAAATATTTTCAGACTTTGTGTAACAATTGAAGGCCGAACAAGAAAAGTTGTATTATGATATTTCTGGAAAATTGCAGTTGGATTTATTATAAACGTATTTTAAAGGTAAACAAAGCAGTACAATTTCGAGCCTTATGGATTGTTCATTGTTTACTCTTCACTTAAACAAATTTATAGAACTGAGAACAAATCCAAAGATTTAAGCATCATTCTTGTTTGTTTACTATATAGAGTTTGATAAGGGCACAATTGTTTGTTCGTAGGAAATAAATCACAATACTCCGTTCCAGAAGGATTAATAAAAATTTTATGCATGCACCTTAACATGTTTAATAAAAGCTCCTTACCAATTATCATCAGCATATGAAGCCCTTTCAAATGATCCCTTTATTGTTTTTGTTCTTATAAAATAGTTCCTAAACTTCTTGAATGATCTTGATTCCTAAAAATGCACATAGTTTCTTAAATGAAACCGTATAAGATGCCAGCTTAAGCCTCTGAGAGGGAGTAGGCAGAGTTCTGAAATGAAACAAATAAAATCCTAAACAGAAAGAAAAATATGTAATTATTATCTGAAAGCTGGATGTACCCCGAGGAGGTGCGATGAAAAACAACAGTTGCTACTTTCATCGGTGATTTATATTTATTCCTTCTTTTATAATTTGTAACTTTCGTGGGCAGGTGGGGGCGGATGAGGTAATCCTCCTCTGAGCGGAATGGAGTATAAACCTAAGATACAGCAAACTGGGCCTGCACAGCCCGTCAGGAGTATATTGTAAATTTAAACATGATAATTGTAAAAAACTATTATCTTCTATCGCTTTTGGCGCTCCCACGATTCTGATTACTTCTCCCCGTCCTGCTGCTCTTCTGCTGAGATGGCGGCGGCTTCGGCTGCTCAGTGTTGTTCTGGATTCTAGGAGCTGGGGCGATCTTTTGGGGCGTCGTCGGCATCGCCGAGATGGGAGGGGTTATGGGCGGCACGACTGGCACGGGTCTGTTTGCTGCAGGGCTCCCATTGTTGGCCAGTCCGTTGTTATTCAGAAGCTGTGATGGATTCGGTATGGGGGCGGTCATCTGCAGGGTCAGTTCAGCCCTCTTTGGTTCGCTCATGTTCAGCTGCTCGTTGAACACGAGACAGAACTCACCGATCTTGTGAATGTCCCCATTCTTCCCGGAGTACAGAGTGAGGCAATTGCGCCAAAGCGAGGCGTAGCCCTTCGTCAGTTTCACGATGTCCCCAGGGGTCAGGAGCTTCCCCGGCTCGTCCCACACGGACACGTTAATGCAAGCCGTCGGGTCGGCGACTTTGAAGTTCCTCACCTCCCGATTCTCCTTGGTCACGGTGGCTGCTCCCACCTCGAGAACGATAAACACGACGTTTATGTTCTTCAGGCCCGGCTTAATGTCCTTGATGGGGATGCAGTCGGAGTACATCATAGGCCCGCAGGTCACTCCGAATTGGCTTCGCGACGCGTTTGCGAAAATAAGCGGCTTGAAAAGTTGAAATTCTTTGGGTCGGGCAAAGCAAGTCCGCTCACATCGACTCAATCGTAATTAATCGGGTGACGTTTCTGTTGGCTGATTGTCAGGAAAGTTGCTCAACTCGGCATTCAAGTCTCCGCCCGGATGGATGGGGAAGCTCGACCTTTCCCGAGGCTGGAGACTTGCAACTGGAACGGTTTGCGGGAAAGATGAGCCTTTGCTATGTTGTGTCGTCTTTGTTGGAAACTAGGCTGGAAGTTCCAGAATTGTCAACTTGCTTCCACATCCGTTAGAGTCGTCCGACAAATTTGAATTTAGCTTAACTTCACATCGTAGCTGCGTTCAGAAGTGTTCTGAAAGATCAATTTAAGCTTTCACAAATTTCTTAAAATAATTGTTCCTTGGTCATTTTAAATTTAGTTTAAATCAAGTTTTAAGGTGAAATTGTTTCGAGGCTTTGAAGATAAAGCCAAGAAAATACTGTAAAAGTGGAAAAACTACGTACGAGTAGTAAAAATGAGGGTTCCCGGAGAAATAGAAATGTAAGCCCTCGATCGATCTGTCAAACTGGATTGTTATAATTTGTGTTTTGGTTAGTATCGGCGCTTTGAATTAAAATATTTATAATGGTTATGAAAAACTGTGCACAGATTCGGAAGCCTTAAAAGGTAAAAATAAATTAAACTTTATAAACTTTTACTCGGAATATTTGTTTTGTTGAGTTAAATGTAAACACGGACTTTTCGGTGCCTAATTGTGCAAGGAGATGCAAAAATAGATAAGAAAAATCATTTTTCCGGTAAGTATATATTGTATTCTAATTATTTCTCACATAATCAATTATATGAAAATAATGAATAAGCGAATTCGCGTAAAATTCAGAGCCTAAACAAACTTTACTTAATTTCAATTGAAAGGTAATGTGATCTCATTATGTATTGTGTTCACATGACAAAAGACTGCGTTAAAAAAGAATTTTCGGAGCGGATTGCGTTTTACTTTCCACTGACTAACGGTGGTAATATACATATAATTAATTAAGTTCAATTTAACATGTTAGATACTCCGTAATTTATGTTGTTGTTCACCTTAGAAAATGTATTTTTTCACGCCACCACTGCTTGACTAACACACAAAATGTCTTCATTAACACTAGTCGGATTTTACTACGCTCCGCGAGTGGTATCGCGATTTCTTAGGTCTAATTTAAAAGTTTTAAAGTACCAATAACGTTAATTTTAAACTACGAATTTCCATTTGATGATGAAATTAATTTTTATTAATATGAATTGGTCTTTATCATAATTTTCTATATCGATTTAAATAAATAAATACTTAATCAAAAAATTATTTTTATACAATTAAAATTCATCATATTTTAGTTTAAAAATTGTACTGACCAATGACGATATATGGGAATTCCATACTAATTACACAGTTCCGCAAAATTCACATTTTTAAAAATAAAAAATGTCGGTATGAATATGTATTATCCTATTATAAATTATTTTGAGGTGTCGAATTTGGGTATAATGTATTCATTTCTTTCCATCATGTAAGATTCTTAATTATATAAGACTGTTGGGTTACATATGTATCATCACGACGTAAAATACTATAGTCCCAAAAAACCTAAATTCAAACATAGTTTGTTATATTCCTTCATTTTTTCTTCACGGTAGATTTTCCAGAAATGTAACAAAAGTTATCGCGAGAATAGTTAAAAATTCTTGAACTCTAAGGTATTTTCCGATTTCAAAAAGTAAATTCATTTCTCGCGAAAAAGAAAAAGTGATGAATTCTTTACTTGCAAACATTGAACGGCATTTCTAGTAATAATGCTTAACTTTTTATCAGATTTTCGCATGAAAAACCTTATGTGATAAAATCTGTTTTGTTTAATTTAAGTGCCTCGAAATTTGTAAGAAACAGTTGTTCAATTTAAGAAAATGTTACTTATGAAGACCTCTGTTATTATAACTATTTTTGTTACTGAATAAATTAATCATATCTCAAAAATCTTATTTTCTCTTTATGCACATTTTGAATAAAACTGTTGGATGAATTTCTAGCTCTAATAAGAAGTTCATTATTGTAAAGAAGGTAATCATAATTACTTGTGTAATATTAATCACGACTTTTTGTAAAATTAATTTTGCTAGCTCTTCAGCTTAGTGCTTATATAGATAATATAATTAAAAACTATTTCGTCTTTTTGGTTTGTCATATGAATACATATAAGAAATAACGCTGTAACTAACTTCTATGCTTGAATAAAAATTTCTTTGATTTCGTCAACTCGGTTAATGATAGAGAACAGTCAAGAAATTGGCTCATTTTCATGATAGTGTGAACGGAGTCTTAGAATTTTATAGTATAAAACACGATTAATGTTATGCAAAAGCAGACTTCGAAGTTTACAAAACGCTGCGCTGTTGTGAAAATACTTTTTATGTCATAGAATATATAATTTTTTTATTCCTTCTTTTAAAATGTATCATAATTGTAAATTTGCATAGATCTGCTATCTTTCAATATCTTCTGCAAGTTATTATATTCGCCATTGGAATTGATGAGAAATAAGTCTGGTGCAGTTTATATCCGTTCTCGCTTTGCGCATCCTTAAAAATTGTTTTTTCCTAGCAATTATAGTTTTGCACTCCTATCTCCTCTAAATGAACTTGTTTTTGTTTATTACTGTGTTATATCTTACAAAAATGTCCCAGCAATTTTGTAACTAAAAATCTATAATGAAACATTTAAAGTTTACGTGAAGAAACGTGAAAAGTTGTTATAACATAGTTTAAACTGAAGTCTATATCCTTATGTAGATATATATGAAGTACCCAATTCCGTAGCTTTTACAATGTGTGGGTGTGCATATTGGGGAATAAGTTTTTCATGAGTTTACGTTCTTTTGCTTTGTATTCACTGTCAGTTGATTGCGATAAGGTGATTTGGAAAGTCTTAAAGTCTTTCGGGTTTTAATACTATATTTTGTAATTTTCAAATCTTGTTTTCTTAAAAACACAACGTGCATTCCTAATCTATGGAAACATTTTATAGAAATGACATATCACTTGTTTAAGAACAAAATGAGTGCAAAAACAATATAATTTTTAATTATATGATATCGAAAATAGCATTAGGAGTAGCTTTATTGTCACAGAAATCGTGGTTGTTATTATACCCGTCTGGAAAAGAAACCAAATTTTCAGAGTTTAAAAGAATGAGGCTATGGATGGAGCATGATCATATGTGAAGTAAAAATTACGGTTGGTAAAAATATCTAAATAATAAATCTGTTCAATAATTTCTAGTTCCAATGAAAATTTATTGAATGAGCAATTATTTAACAATTTATTATCTATAAGTGCAGCTGCAGGGACTAGGGCATAAACTTTCTGCGGGATGCTTCACTACAAGGTAACAGAAATTAAAAATATAGCCTCACCTAATTGCGCATTGACAAAATAGGGGCTTTAAATCATTGAACTTCTTAAACAGGATTTTAGCAATTTAAGTCTAAAGAATCTTCTCTGTTTAAATGGTGGCAATAATTCTCAAAAAGAAAAAGAACTAATTTTTTTAATCATTATTTTATTTTGCTTATAAGCATACACTTATTTGATTTTAATTAAGCAAGTAAAATTATTGCGTAAAGCATTGTTCCCTATCTTGGCACTAAGAAAGTTGGACATTATTGTTAATTTTGTTATTGTCAAGCAATTTTTATCGTTCCTTTAAAACTTCATAAAATTATCACGTAGAATATAAATAAATACAATATATACGAACTTGCGTTTTTGTTTCGAGCTAAAGGATATTTATTACTTACATATATCATAAGCTTGTAATATTGTTTGTTTAATTTCTGGTTTTAAAAAAGGTTTATGTAGTATTTAATGTGTGCTCAAAAGTGCCATAAATGCCATAAATTTGTTATTTTAACATTCTCGTCATAAAAAAAAGATTAGAGCAACAGCAGGAAAGTAAAGGCATTGAAAGAAAGTAAAAGAATTAGAAAATAAACTTAAAACTATGTGTAGGAGTTAAAAAGATGTTGAAACAGTGAAGAATATCCCTAGGAAGTACGTGAAATTACGTTTATTTAAATTTTATTAGAATTTTATTTATATTGAAATTTATGAATTGCTACCAATTTAAATGTTTTTGATTACATAAAAGTAAAATCAAATGTGGCTAGATTTAGACCTAATTTTCTTTGAAAACTTTAATCCAAGAGTTTGTTCGCTAAAAGTATGAATTTGAAATAGGTAAACATCAAATTTTAAAGTCTGAAATGAAATAATTTCTAATAATAACCGAACAAGGCTAATATTGCATTATGAAAAAAAAATGCAGCATATCTAGTAAGATTCGTCGAAAATTACAAGTAATTAGATGTATAATCTGTATAAATATTATAAATGTGAAATTAATTCTGCCTACCACCTTTTTAGGCCTAAACCGGTGAAGCAATTTTTATGAATTTTGGTATAGAGATAATAGATGAGACCTTAGAGAAGGCCATAAGCTACTTTTTGTCGCAAAAACCAAACTTTAAGGAAAAGGTGGCAGACAGAATTAATTAGTATGGACTTCACCGACTTTTAAAATGATTTTTGTACAGGATCAGCAGTCCAGTATCTATGCATAGTATATGTAAGTGGATAGCATGATGTTTATAAAAAATATTTGTTCGTTAAATTTTATTCGAGTGATATGCGAGGCAAAAAGATTCTTGGATTCTTGCACAATGAATGTAGATCAGCAGCCAAGGTGAGAAAATTTTTCGTTATACCTACTAATAATAACATGTGGAGGTTTAAACACTCAATAAATGTGGGAAAAGCTGAAAAACGATATGACGGATGATATTTTGCACAGATTACAAGAACATAATCCAAATATTACATACAATGATTTCATTTAGACCAAGTGATAACTCTTACTGGAAAAGATTTGTCAGATGTTGAAATGAGCAGGCCACAAAGAACCGGAGAAGTTAGCAATGATTTAATAAGAGAAAAGGATTACGATGCCACTTTTTTACAAAAATAAATAACTGAGTCCTTTCTACGTTTGAACTCAGAACAAAGATTAGTTTTTGATAATGCAATACAAAACATCGAGAATGGCGAAGGTGGTTTGTTTCCTCCGTTACCATTTCACGGAAAAAACAGAACAGTTTTTTTGTCTTTCATAAATTCTTTTCATATGAGGTGTTAGCTTACTAAAGCTATACCAAGGACCTTCAAGAGCTTGAGTTTGCTTACCAAACCAGGGCTGTTTTGAAACTATCCCTTAATTTTAAAAGTATAATTAAAATACAGCCGGTTTTAAATTTTCTCCTGAAAATTCTCGCGGTTGCCAGGCTAAAATTCTCGTTTTGCGGTGTTTTGCATATTTTTAAGTCAATTTTTTCATAGTTGAGCTTGACCCTCTAACTGACAAAACTGTAAAAATCAAATTAAAACTTCGGGAAGTTTTTTCCTAATTAACTATGGCATAAGAAACGAGAAAAAAGTATGCTCGAATCAATTATGCATCTTGTTTTGCCTTCAGGTAAAAACAGGTAAATGCTGCCTCAAGGCACTCTTGCCTGTTTGGAATAATTTTTATTCAAAAGAGAGGGAATAACAAATAACAATTTTAAATTATTTTCTTTGGTGATAATAATTAAAGCAATTTTTGGTGTTTGAGTAGCATAAATGAAGGCTCCATTTTTCACAAATACATTGCGTTTGGGAAGAATTGTAGAATTTCCACTTCTTTTTGCCACCTTCTTTCCCTAACCACACTGGGAAGTAGTCATATTTGTCAAACTCAGTTAAAAATGTTTCTTAGGATCTAAATACCAGATTAAGAAACGGCTATGATAAAAAAAGATACCCCTGTTGAGTAAACGCGATTTAAGCAATAGCTGCCTCCAGGCAGCCTTACCAGTTGAGGGTTAAGGACCGACCAGTAAAGTGCTGTGACAGCGAGCTCCCTTGCGAGTGCATCTTTGGTGCAGTGGCCTGGAAAACAAGGGTGCCTTCCAGTGGAAAGTGAATAGAACACGGCGTTCCACTCAGAACAAAGTGATGGCCGCTGGCAGGGCTACATTCGCAGCCTGTCACGGCATGTCACTTCCACTACAGCTGACTACAGTGGAGCGGGTTATACAAACGAGTTGGGAGCTCTGTCCGACATTGTTTTTTGTTTTTAGGCGAGAAAATGTTTCGTAAGGCTTTATAGTTGAAATATTGATTGAAAAACTGCTTGCGAAAAACGAAAAACGTGGTATTACATTATAGTGAGCCATGAATGGCCCAAAGAAGAAGGCGATCGGCATCCTTCGGGACAACGAAAACACTAACAACAATACAATAGATCTACTGCACTCGAAAAGGCGTATGGACTGGACTAGAGAATGGCTGCTGAAACGGGGCCAATTTGAGATTGTGGAGGACCTCCTCCCCGAAATAAAGGTGGACGAGGTCTATTATTTCAACAATTTCTTCAAAATGACGGAGAAACAGTTCCGGTATCTCGTGAACAAGTTGGGTCCTTTAATTACGCAGCAAGAGCCCCAGAGGAAGCGGAAATCTTTCAGCGCCGAGGAAAGGCTCGCAATTACTTTAAAATATTTAGCTACAGGTGAGTAGAACACCACCACTCACGTTCGGGGCATGTGATTTGGAAAAATATAAATTATTTTCAGGTGAAATTCATTCCTGTCGTCACTACTGCTTCAAGGCTTCCCAAGCGGTGATACTTTCGATGGTTACGGATATCTGCTTGAAAATATACGAAAATCTCAAAGATGATTTCATTAAGCTCCCCTCGACCGAAGACGACTGGAGGGAGGTTTCCAAGGGATTCGTCAACGAATGCCAGCTGCCAAACTGTGTGGGGGCGATCGAGGGGAGGCACATAGCTTTCCGGCCGCCTCGGAAGCCCAATGTACGGAATTACAAATTCTATGACGATAACACCATCGTGCTCATGGCTGTAATAGACGCTTACTCAAATTTCCTGTTCGTTGACGTAGGTACTGAAAGTAACTTAGAAGATAGGACCATATTTGAGCGGTGTGTGCTGAAAGAGTCTCTAGAGAACCACGTAATCAATCTACCAAAAGAGGATAAGCTACCAAATTCGGACAGTTTTATTCCTAGTTTTCTAGTAGGCAGCTACTCATTCCCGCTTAAGTCATATCTCATGAAGCCATTTTCCGTCAGCCATCTGACTCCCGATCAACTGTATTTTGACTTCAAAATGTGGGATGTAAGCCAAAAGGCAGACCACTGCATAGAAATGCTAACTAATATTTTCCCCATACTTTTGGAACCCTTCAAACTGAGCGCAGATAATGCAAAAAAAGTTATCCTAGGATGTATCGCTTTATATAATTTTTTAAGGAAATCGCAAGACTTCAAGGTAGACGACGAAGAGAACTTCCTAAAAACAGGATGTTTGCTTAAAATTAATAAACAGGAAGCCGACGATGAGTCTGTCTACCCCCAAAGAGCTTTTCTTATGGATTATGTTAATAAGAATCGAAGCCGCGAGTAAAGTTTTGTTGTTATTGATAGACAAAATAAATTCACTATTTAAAAATATCATTTATGTTCTTTTCCCTCAGTTTCCGGGATAACATAAATTCAAATTTATTTATTACCCTGGAAGTGTTACAACTTGCGTAATAAAGAGGATTTCACCGACTCAAGGAGCATTTGATAGAACGAGAAAATTTACCATTTGATAAACTAATTACCGAACTTTCGTTTTATATGGTAACAGATTTTCCAAAAAATCATGCATAATGCGCTACATTTCATGGTATCGAAAAACCACCACCGCACACCCATATTCTACATTTCACATTTTGCCAATTTGAAAAATGGAAATTAAAGTAGATAGGTAATCCGAGTTTCAATAGGAGAATTGAATATACTCTCCCTGACCAAAAAGTTATTAAGCCTTTATTATCTTCCCGTCCTTTCTTCCTGTATACGATTTGAGCGTATTACCCAATTAGTTTACGATAGTGAAACGATGAATTATTTTTTTTTTCAGGTAAAAAAGGATAAAAAGTGGATGGTTAATAGGCGTTGTATTAATTATTGTATAACATAATAAGAATTAGATTTCTTATTTCGAGGGGCTTTCATTCAAAAAAATCAACCACAAAGGAATCATTAGGAAACCCACTTGGGCGCTATGCTCTTTGTTTTATTTATCGATAACGTTGAAAGATCTATAACTATTCATTGCATCCTACTCAATACAATTTAAATAATTTTTCTTCGTGGTATGATGTTCTTTAAATAATCTGCCTTGTCATGTGAGTAAATGTATATTGGTGTTGTACACATAGAGTAAAATGGCAATTAGTGACCAATATTTCACGGAAATGCTTGCCGTTTATCCTCAATCCTTCCTCACGGGCTGACTCCTTTACTTACACCGTTTTGTTTGATTATTCAAATTTTATTTTTCTGAAGATTACGACTTTGTATATTTGTTTTCGTAAACTGTGGTATATGTTCGGGTTAATAGAATATAAAATATACTACGGACTACGGGAACCAATTGTATCTATAACTAAATCAGATTATTCAATTTACACCGACATATGATTGATTTAAACTTGTCTCCGTCGCAAATAGAAAAATCTAAATGTTTAACCTAAATTAGAATTGGGTCCATACATTTTCATTATTAGCCGATATCCTACTTTTGATAACATAAATAGAGGTGGCAAATATTTGAAGTTAATCGATTAATCGAGGCGGAATAATTGGTTTGCTATTAAATCGGACAGAAATCCCACAATTTATGATTGATCGTACGCAGAGTTAAATATTTGTAATATAAATGAAGTCATTCCACATTACACAGATTTGCAAAATGTACCTTTTTAAAAATTGTCCTCATGAATATATTTTATTTATTATACTCGTATGTAGATTATTTTGGGGTATTGAATTCGGACATGGTATACTTATTTCTTTTTATCACGTTAAATACCGCGATTTTATTGGAATGTTATCATTCTCATTTACAATATTAGTCCCAAAATAAGCATAGTAATAAACATTTTCTATAACTCTTGCTTATATTTATTAATTTTCAAATTTTCCACAAATATAACAAAAATTATCGGCTGAAGTTATAATTTCTCAAACTTTGAAGATGAAAATTAATTTCTTACAGAAAAGAAGTACTGAAGATTTTACTGGAATGTGGGAATGCTGATGTTTTTTCTAATAACTATGCTTAACGCTTTTAACAGATTTTATGAGTGACCACCTTATGTGATTGCCTTTCGCATATACATAGATAGATAGGTACTTACGAAAATTGCAATTTTAGAATTTAATAATTTTTGTGCTTTGAGAGGAGACAGAGTCGAAAACAATATGAATATTTATGACGATCAGGATATATTACTTATTACTGCTTAAAAATGGGTGCTATATGAAAACTCCACATTACTTTGTGCAATAACTTTGAATTTATTATAGCATAATTAATTTAATACTATTGTGTACTATAGGTAAGTAGATATTAGATTATACATATTTATTTTATGAAGCGTATTAAAAGCATTTTTTTCCGAAAAATACGAATAAATTAAACAACACTGCACCAATGAGGCCAACTTTTGATAGCTTCGTATAAAGTATCACCAGGACTTATTGTTTGTGTTAACTGCCGATGTCCGAAAAGTTTGTATTCTTGATTTAACATCCCCCTGGTGACTCCATCTTCTAAAAGAAGTTGCGCAGCTTGCACTTGTGTCCTCGTTGGAGCCGTGCTTTGAAAATTCCCAATGAATGCAATGCAGATGCTGTCTGAATTATGATTTTTGGTATGTGCACCTTCCTTGGTCCAACCGCGTCCTTCATATACCAATCCATTTCCCCCGATGAGGAAATTGTAGCCTATGTCGTGGAATTCTTTAACTCCAGTGTGGTACCTTTGAATCGATTGGACTATGGAAGCGCATCGAGCAAAGCTTAAGCACTCTTCTGTTGCTGTATGCGCCACGATAACTTTAGACACTGGCAAACGAAGATTTTTCGGAGGCTCCTTAGCACTTTCTGCCAACCAGTTGTCCCTTGATATAAACATAATTTTTTCAGCTGAAATGTAAGGAGTGGTTAAAAAAACAAAGAGCAAAAGTTTTAGTAAGTGTGTTATTTACCGTTGCTATATTGGATTGCAGCTAAATTTAATATTATGCTCAAAATTAGTACTTTCATTTTGTTACTACAAGAGAAAATAAAAAGCCACTGATTAAAACATAGTACCTACAAATCAAAAAGCTTTTAAAATTATATTAATAATAATAGTGGACAAATTGGAAATTTTAAATCTATTAACATAATTGTGCTGTGTTTCTTTCCATTCTAAAATTGAAGAAGGGCAATTGCAAATTAATTTAATAATGATAACTTCTTTATGTAAATAGTGAAACACCAAAACATATTTAACGTTTACTTAAATTTCTATTTTTAGGATTAGCCGGTCAAAGTTTTGCAATGAATTCAAAACGAACTTACTTTTTATGAATTCATATTATTTTTTTTATAATTTTAGGGTAACATTTATTTAAAAACATGCGTGCCACTTCAAATGCTTTCGTATGAATTAGTCAATTTCATAAAATTTCTTTCAATGATCAGATAATTTCACACGCACAATTCTGAATAGAAATAAAATGCATCGTTAGGTAAGTAAAAAAGGGGATGTGGTTGACAAACTATAGTTTTTTATGATAGACATTTTTGAATAAAAACCCATTATCAAAATTTCCAGTTAAGTTCATATGAAAATTTAAGTGTAAACGTCAAAAACGGAAACAGATCATAATGATCAGTAAACTTAAATGATTTAGAATTCATATTTTGTTTTGCTGTACTAATAGTATTCAAAAATATGTATATTACTGTTCAAAAGAAAAAAAGTAATTATAAAAGCGAATTGGAATAAACATTTCATTTTGAAGCAAATTATCGTTGTGCTTCCAAAAAATTGATGTGTGTTGAATCTTAACGCGAATAACCATTTAAAAAAAAAAATTAGTAAACAACAAAAAAAAAAAAAAAAAAATAAAAGTAAAATCGGCATGTTGCGATTATATTAAACACTCAGAGATTAAACAGCATTTAGTATCACAGCATAAGACAAAATCGGTTTTAACATATCACTAATAAATATATTTGTTATCAATTTTATTTGCGTGTGGCAGGAACTAAAACATTTTCAATGTCAATGTTTCAATCAATGTTTTACACAGAATTTTACACTTTTCCGATTAGTGCTTTTGAAAAC
Organism: Tolmerus cingulatus; assembly: GCA_959613345.1. Lineage (NCBI taxonomy): Eukaryota > Metazoa > Arthropoda > Insecta > Diptera > Asilidae > Tolmerus > Tolmerus cingulatus. The sequence goes on from OY390707.1 coordinate 47,213,305, forward strand.
TTACATGATAAATTATGGAGCTAAAAGCTTCTTTATTAAAGTGTTTAATTCTACCGCTTGATATGAATTGTATTTGCCTTGTAATAATCGTACAATTGCTATTTTAAAATCAATTGTTGAGAAAAACCTAGACCCAATGTTTGATCGTTGTTGGCTCTGAGTTGACTGCATCTTCCAGAGTTGACTGGAATCTTATAAATGAGCTCTGAGAATTGATAAGCCTGCGAAAGTTCCCCTTGAGGAATTGGGTCTTATTTTTGAAAATTTAAACCCCGTCTAGGGGAATCTTTAATGCTAGTTGCAGAAATACATGCATGCTATTAGATTGAGTGTTAGTTTTGCTTTTCCGGCCACTTATCAGAGATACTTTCTTTTTTCCTTTCATAACAAGGGTTTTTCCTATTACGACTATTCAGATGTTTTTTTATTCTGTAGGGTAAAGGGGTATTACATACACATTTTGTTGCAATATGAACTATAAATAGATTCCCGTCTTTTATATATAAAGCATCATGAGACAAAATTACTTACAGTATTGAAAACCTAACTCTTTTTCCGCGATTTCATTCAATCGTAACTAATTTTTATTATGAAGCGCTTACTAACTGTCGAAAGTTTTTATCTTTGCTTTAAAACCACTGTTATGCGTATTGTTAAATTATTGTTTTGAATTATAAATCTTACTAATAATATACATTTTAAAGAAAAACTATTTAAAAACCAGAATAAAAAATTCTGTTTTAAAACTAAAGCATTAAAGGACTTTTAGGGCAGGCATACTTTCTATGTGTTTATATGTAGATATTATCTTTTTCACTGACGAAAAACTAAAATTCTTACTTGCTACTGTTCGCGGAACAGAATTTAAGACATTTGGTGTATGTACTCGTAGTACAATTGCTAATAATGTACAATTTTTATGAAATTTTTTTTCTAGTAGCAGTATTATGCGGGTAAGTTTAATTAAAAATTTATTGGTTTTCGAAAATTTAGTCTAAACTCTTTATAAGTTAATAATAACTGTTAATTACAGTATGAGCTGACAAAGGAAGAAGAAATTAAGAGACGGAAAATAAATAATAAGCAGGAAAATGAATCGAACTAAATAAGAAAGTGAAATAACGCCTCTACGTTTGTAGAATGAATAATTTTAATTTGAGATATATTTTTAATGAATTTGAAAAATGTCTGAAACATTGCAATGTAGGTATTTTATATTTTTCAAACCAAGACTGAAAGATTTATTTTTAACGCCACCTACAAAAATAATAACCATGCTAATTATACCAGGCATGAAGTTTTTTTTTTCTAAAAGATAATAATTTAGCTTAGGTATTTATTATATTAATAAACTTTTATTGATTGCATTACAAAAACCAAAATTTTTCAGACAATGTAGATTTGTCAATTAAACTACACAAGACCAATGTGGCCAAGTCTTAATAATTTCATAAAGCTTATCGCCAGGACTCAGTGTATCCACTAATTGTCGGTGCCCATAAAGTTTGTAATTAGGGCTAAGATGACCTCGATAAATACTTTCTTCAATTAAGAGTTTTAATGCTAATAACAAGTATTGATTAGGTGCTTTTGATTGAAAGTTTCCGATGAATGCAATTCCAATACTGTCTCCATTATGGTTTTTGGTATGTTGTCCTTCTTTTCGCCAGCCACGTCCTTCGAACTGCATTGCATCTCCACCTATCAGGAAGTTATAAGAAATATCGGCGAATCCTTTGCTCATTTGGTCTTTTTGTATAGCTCGAAGTTTTACAGCGCAACTTGTCAAATCTTCACAATCTCCCGTTGCGGTGTGAATTATTATAACTTTTGATGCAGGACCCTGTTGAATCGGAACATTGCCTTGAGGAGCTTTAGCTCCCCATTCATCTCTATAAGCCAAGTTGATGCGTCCTATTGAAAAACTCCACATATAGTGTCCTTTTTCAAGCAAATTGTAAATATTTCCATCACTTACCGTCAATTCCATTACTCGAATGAGCCATAAAAATGACCAAAATAGTAGTTAAGATATTCACATTCATTTTTTTTCTTGAAGAAAAGCGAGAAATATGAAATAAGCTATAATAGCCTTATCATAAATATGTACATTACCTACTATAGAGCATTTCACAATTTTGCTGAAGTTGAATATATTTTGCAAAATACTACTTATGTAGATAAACAATATAAATAGCAATTAATTGTTCCAATTCCGTTTTCAAAGAAAACATTAATTTATGACAAATATAGTGTACTAGGTAGATGTATTTATTTCTACAGATGATACTCACCTCTTTGCCTTCTACAGAAAAATTTCCCGCTAATGATGCTCGCTCTTAGTAGAAGCTTACTGAAAACATCTCAAATCATCATCAATTTATATGCAGCATTTTCTTGAAAAAACAAAAAAGTAGAGTAATGTCACTCAGAAGTTGATTAAAAATTGCTTTCTTTTAAGTCAGCTGTGTTAATAGAGCTTAAGAAAATCTGAAAACAGTACTCGTATGTGTAAAATTGGTGCTGTGAAACATTTGTTCGTATGAAACAGAAAAGCAAACTTTTATTTCATATAATGTTAAAAATTAAAATTTTGGACTTTTTACTGCTTCATATTTTAACTATATTATTTTCAAATATTTAATCATATTTACGTGTCAACGAATAAAATTTATTTGTTCTGATTTTCAGTAAACTCTTGTGACCACACGATATTAGACAATTAAAATGCATTTATGTTCAAAAATATTTGACTTTTGGTCAATGTTACGATAACATTTTCAAATTATTTTAATTTAAAAGGATGTTTATTGGAATATTTTGATAAAATAAAAAGTGATATGTAGCTGTAGTAAGCTCTGTTCATTGGGGTATACATATGATATCAATCAGATTTTTGATTATAAAACTATAGCATATTTTTAAAAAATTTCAATTGCTGGTGTGAAATTTTTATGGTTAGTCATGCAAAAAGTACTTATTTGATTGAGATGAAATTCTATGGGTAATATAAAAATTCGTAAAGATAGTATTTCTCATGGACAAGGGAAACTTATCGAAAATAGTGTTAGAATTTTTGATAATGATTGTGATACTTTGTAATAAAGTATTGTGTGAAAATCAAATTGATTTTTTATTTTATTTTTTTTCGGATTTGATTACCAATAAAACAAACGTAGGTACGGCAAGTATAACGTAACCGAGCGGAGTGAGGTCAAAAACCAGATAAATTTTAATAATAATCTTAGTTCTGAATAAAATGGGTTAAATTGAATAATTCCCTAATACTTTTTTCTGTTGATAGAACTAGTAATTTAAGAACATCATATAATAGTTGTGTCCTCCAAAACGATGGTATTCAGCAAGGAGCTTGGTGATGAGAAACTGATCAACAATTTCGTAATTGAGCATCGAAATTTCGTGCCGCGGCATTTAGTATATCTATTACGAATAGTAATGAGAAGTTTTCCCTGAATACATTTAAAGTCTTAGAATATTAAAAGGAAATTGTAATTGTGTTCTCTAAAGTAAAGAAAATATTTGGACCAAAATAAATAATATAGGGGCAACCAATATATGCAGGTACAATTGATTACTATTTTATTTTATCTATTTATTATAAAGCATTAGGTTGCCAATGAGGCCAAGTTTTCAAAATATCAAAAAGAAAATCTCCCGGACTTTCTGTATCCGCCAGCTGTCTATGTCCAAAAATTTTGTATTCGGATGCAAGAACTCCATTAGCCATGCCTTCTTTTAGCAGTAATTGTGTCGCTTGTAGCTGATTCCCCGTTGAGTTTTTCGTCATAAAATTGCCAATAAATGCGATTCCAATACTATCTTTATTGTGGTATTTGGTATGCGCTCCGACTTTATCCCAGCCTCGTCCTTCGAATATTAGCCCATCTCCGCCGATAAGAAAGTTGTAACCGATGTCGAAGAATCCTCTCTGCTTCATGTGCAAATCTTGTATTTCTCGTACTATTAGTGAGCAACTCTGTAAATCATAACATTCGTCTGTAACCGTGTGTGCTATAATAACTTTAGACACAGGATGCTGCAAATCATCAAGAGGTCCTAAAGGTGGTTCGGCTTGCCAGACTTCTCTTTTAATGAAATTAGAAGTAGTACCTTTGAAAGGTTATATTATATATGAAAATTAACACTTACAGAAAACAATTTTCAATAACTTACTTGGAGAGCTGGATTTTATATGTAGGAGAATGAGACTTAATATAACAGTAACAAAAAGATTCCCCATTTTTCCTTAAAAGAAAGAAATTGAACTTAATTAGTTATTTAGATTTAAACAAAACACACGACAAAATCGTTTAATTTTGTTCATTTGGCTGTTTAGTTTTATAAGAGTAGGATTTTATTTGGTTATTTAAAACAACATTAAACATATATCTTTTAAATTTTAATAACACATTCCTAAATTCTTTTTTGCTATAGTGAATTTTAATTGTCTATGTATATCTCTAAGAAGAATATATAAAACACAAACAACTTCGGGGCGAGGAAAAATAGTTCAGTCTGTTTATGGCTTTGAAAATCATTGGTAGCATGGGTCTAGTAAATTGTTATTATTTTCTGAAGAGCATTGTAACAATATTAAAGATTTCCATATGACATGGCATTATCATTTTTGAAGAACTCTTGAATTCTTAAGAAATAATAAACATGAAAAAATTTTTCTAAAGTTTTTCATAAATAGGTAATTACAAGTTGACCAATTCAAAACACATATTGCATTTGCGCAGTGGGTACTAAAATATGTAAACGGTATTTTAGTTATCTTTAATAAAGATATTACAGAAAACTATCCTTTATTATTAATTTATATTATATGTATAGTGCCATAGTTTGAGAGGTGTTTTATTACAATTTTATTACACTGTAGAAAAGTTATTAGACCGAAAAATCTGAATGATTTTGAATATTATTTTAAATAGCAAAATACCAATTGGCACAATTATCACTTTTAAGATACTCACAAAACTATATACGGCAACTTTGTTTTTCATAAGATATAACGAAACCGTGTATATTTTCTAAATAATAATAAAACAATTTTGCAATGTTGGTCTATGTAGTTCTATAAAAAATCAAACTTAATAGGGCACTTTCAGAACGTGTACTGAAGATTAAGCTCTTGCGTTTGGATAATTTAAAGGCATGCTGTTTCTCAGATGAATGCAGTATCATTTCGTAGAAGATAAAACGGGTATCCCCAAGTTCCGAAGTGCAAAAATATTTATCTACATTGTGGGTAAAAACCAAGACTCAATACTTTTTGCGAGTTTTGACTTTTAAGAAGAATAAGGAAAGCTAATGTGGTTAGTAGTAAATGTGCTGTTTTATAAGGTTCTAAACAAAATTAAGAGCTGAATAATTGGAACTCCATTTAAGCTATTAATTCAAAAGTTGTATTATATACCTATCATTTATTTGAAAGAATAAAACTATATATTTTATTTTAGTAGTTACATCTGATTTTCTATCATTGATGCGAATTGAGTATCTTAAAAACCAAGTATGTTTATATGTATTGTTTGTGTTAATTGGACCGTGTTAAGCAATCGTCTGTCAACCATTTTTAAATTAAGCACATTCCCCGTAAATTTATATATATTTCAATAAAGCTTTCAAAACATCTTATTCTGAACAACCGAAAAGAGTTTTATGATTTTTTAAAGAATGTGAAGTCACAGGAATACAAAGATGACGGTATAAGAAAAGCAATCAGTTTTGCCCGTAGTTTGAAGTAAACGAAATGGCCCAAGATTAATTTATTCGTAAAAAAACAATAAATTATAAAGTAGAGGCGAAGAATAAACAACAACAAGACACCTATAGTTGAGATTTAAGAAGGAAGAAAAACTAAATGAAAACCTAAAACTGAAAGTGTCTATTATATAAAAAAATGTAAGAATATTCCATATGAAAAGATTATAAGAATAATAAAAATTAATTATTATTATCTAAGAAAAATAATTTTTCAAATAATTTTGTAAAACCGTCAATTTTATTTTTAATGATTCCAGTATTCTAAACATGCAAAGAAATTCTATTTTCTTTTATAGGATTCAGCTCTTATAAAAAAGTCAATTTTCTTGTTTAAGTTCGCGCATTGGAAGAATTATTTGAAAATAAGATAGTTTTATCCATAATCATTTTTGAACACTGTTTAATATTGTATGTATCAATATCAATTAAGCATCTCATTTGCACAGTTCCCAAGAGATTTTATGTTTTTTCCAAATATTTAAATTAAAGTATAAATATTGAGTGATGTACACATCGTCAATAAAGTGCATATGTAACACCAGTGAAGATTTCAAACTATAAAAGCAAAATACATAATTCGGAACTGCGCACGTGTAAGTTGACATACGAAGACTTAGTTCAGTCCAACTATATGCAGTGGCGGATTTACAAATTTGCCGCCCGTAGGCAGGCATCAAAGTGCCGCCTTTTTTTCTGAACAAAAATCTGTTTGGAAAATATTTAATATAATAAATTAAATAACCTGTTAATTATAATTTAGGTTTACAAAACAAAAAAAGCCATTGTTTTTGTGTTTTTGACAAACGTTCTAAAACTTCCAGGAGTATATAGTGACATTCACTGAGTTAATATAGTGATTTAATATAGTTCTAGTAAAGTGGCGTCTTTTTCAAATGATTATTTTACGCAAAATTGAATAAAAGTAAAAAATTTTTGTATTTTTACATTTTTATTAATCAAAAAATTTATAAATAATTGAATAATTGACTTTCTTGCCGCCCCATTTTTTATGCCGCCGTAGGCACAGGCCTACTTTGCCTACGCGTAAATCCGCCACTGACTATATGTGTACATAAATAGTTAAGGCGTTAACAGCCAAATTCAATCAATTGAACGTTATTTATTTATAATAATATTTAAATCAATTAATTATATGAGATTTTTGTCAATGTCAGTGGTCATTTTTAGTATGAAATATATTTACAATAAACTTGCTGGGTGTTTAACAATTATGAAATAATACATTAAATAGTTGTTTGTTTTTATTTATTAAATTCTTACTGGCAAAAACAACATAAACATTTTTTTTTCACAAATATTGTATCTAGTGTTGTATTGTAATTTTCTTCTCAAACTCTGGAAGACCAATGCGACCACGTCTTAATTTCGTTGTACAGGGCAGTTCCAGGACTTAGGGTATCCATCAACTGACGATGGCCATAAAGTTTGTAATTAGGGCTAATGTGACCATCCCTTACGCCTTCTTCAAGGAGTAAATGTAGAGTTCTTAAAGGAAGGAAATCAGGGGCCGTGTTTTGGTAGTTCCCAACGAAGGCAACCGCGAGTGTGTCATGGTTATGTCCAGGAGTGTGTTGGCCTTGTGTGTACCATCCTCGTCCTTCATAAACTTGGACACTGCTTCCGATCAAGAAATTGTAGCTTATATCGGTGAATTTTCGTTCATTTATGTGATAGTTTTGAATGTTTCTTATCTTATTTTTGCAGTCATACTGAAATTAAAAAATAAACTAAACTATTTTGCTTTTAAGTTTTCAAATTTTGAAGGACATACATGCCCTGTGCATGCTGTTGAAGCTGTGTGTGCAATAACGATTTTGGTGACTGGATGAGGTAAAGCAGCGGAGGGTCTTACAGGGGAACGTGCTCCCCATTCATCCCTATTTGTCCACTCAATTTCAGTAGCTGTAAAAAATATTTCAGTTGAATTTTTTGCATTGAAAATGTGGCAGGTAACATTTACCTTTGCATAATTGTAACAAAGCCGCACCAATGCAAATTTTAAGCACTGTGGTGAACATTTTGAGTCCCAAATCTGAAACAATTTGTTGTTAAATTCTGATATATGTAAATGTTTTCAAATAAAAATAGATTAAAATGCAGCCTTTTTACTGCATTTTCAATTAGAAAATAAAATTTAGTATAGTGGACTAATGAATAATGATTATGAACTGCTAAAAGATTGGAAACATAAAATCCTAAATAATTGAACTTACCTTCTTATGTCAGGCCAGACCGTAAAATGAATTGATTCCAAATCCAAACTTCTATAATATATGTATGCATAGCCGTACAATATTAGAGGACATTTCTACTGACACCAAATCAATGGTAAAATCAGTTGTGCTAATATTTGATAATTTTGTACAATGCTGGAAAGTTCGATAAGATAAAGTGTTCGTTCTCTTTGCGGTCAACTTTAAAACTCCCCCACCTGTACACGTGATACCTTTTCGACATTCAGCAAACATTATTTAAATGTTCAGTAAACAATAAATAAAATGTTTGAGCTTTTAAGTTGCTGAGCCAAAGCTAATGAATTTTTGATATACTACTTATATTGAGATATGAAAATCAAAGCATGTAAGTAGAAACAATGGTAACGAAGTAAAAGGCTCTGGTTATAGGTTTGGAATTCCTTTATCCGAGTGTTTTTGTTATTTAAAATACGTTAGTTATAAGTCTAGACTATGCATTTGAAGTTTTCGACCGGTTTCAACATTTTACTATCATGCGACCAATCAATGTTGTTTGCTGTAAAACTTTTAAACGAATGTATGAGTAGAATTGAACAGTAAACTCACCTTTTGATAACAAAAATTAGATGAATGTAATGTTTATCCTAGTTACAATTTATTACTTTTCACAAAATGACTCCACGATGTACTAATTTATAATAAATAGCTTTTCTGCTTTATAAAAACTAAATTCAGTTATAATAGAACTAACTAATATAATTTGCCACTCGATTTTGCCTTGATTTGAGAGTCAATGAAAACAAATGTACCCCTGCCTCTTAATATATCGCTTAACTAAAACAAAAAAGTTTCAAACGTTGATAACAAGAAATATTTAATAAAACGAAAAAAAATTATTACTTATTTTAAACATTCCATGTTTCGTGATTTCGTCATTGAAGATAAGAGGCTTGGAATTTCAAAATCCCCAACGATAGTTAAAAATTCGTATATTCTTCAAGTAAAGGATGTCGGTAAATCCATCTGCTGATAGTTCATGTTTTTATGTTTAATTGCAAAATTGTTTTTGTTGTTAAGCTTGTAAATAAACTATTTTAGTTTTCTAGGAAATCTTTAAAATTTGGAACTCAATTGGTAAAATGTTCTGAATATTTTTGTGTTGGAACACGAAAGGCTTTTAAGCAAGGCCTGTTTTGGACTTGTATGATCCTACCCAAAATTTCCAAAATACTTTCTCGTATTTTTGATAATTTTCTAGGAGACATTGAAAAAGCTAAAAATTTAATAAATATACATATTATTTTAATTTGTAAGTGACTTCCAAAGATTGGATTAAGTTTAATAATCAGAAAATATAATTATTATCATAGTTATAATTTGCAAGAAATATGTGCTACGGATTTCGCTAAACATATTTTTACTTACTTTTTAAATGAAAAGTATTTATTTATTGGAAGAAGTAATAAATTATAATTTAGTGAGGGCTTTACTTTCACGATTACCTAGTCTATGGTTTTATATCTTTGTGTCTCAAACTTTATGCACGAGTTCTTAAGAATATTTTGGAGGAAATATTGATTAAAGGTAGTAAAAAACATATCATTTAAAAGTTAAGTTATTTTTTTTATTATTATTAGGGCATTTGGTCACAATGAAAAAGAGGTAATTCAAAGTAATAATATGGGTCTAAATAATAAGTGAATACAAGAAAAATAACACCAATTAAACGTTTAAACGTATTGGTAAATAGAAGTTAGAAGCATTAAATTTTACAAAGGACTTTAATAGGAGTTAGACCAGTGTGGCCACTTTTTAATTAAGGCATATAAAACATCTCCAGGACTATCAGTAGAAATAAGTTGTCGATGCCCAAAAAGTCTATAATCACGGGTTAAAAAGTTGTCTGATATTCCTCCTTCCAGCAGAAGCTCTGCAGCCCTTCGTTGCTGTAATGTTGGTGCCTTTGTGTTGAAGTTTCCAATAAAAGCGACACAAATGGAATTTTTATTATATCCTAAAGTGTGAGCTCCTACCGTTGCCCAACCACGTCCTTCAAATACTGTGCCATCACCTCCTACTATGAAATTGTAGGCAATGTCCGAAAAGAACTTTTCATTCACATGGTAATCTTGCATAGATTGCACGTTTTTTCTGCAGCTTTCCTGTAATGTAAGAAAAATTGTCAATTAAGAAAAATTAAAATAATTCTTATGCGCCAGCACCATTCACAGGTTACTATATATATATATACATATGTAAATCTTTGTAGATACATTAGAAGAAATTGATATTTATAAAATTAGTTACCAATGAAAAACAGTCTCCAGACTCGGTATGTGCTATTATAACCCGGGGTACTGGAACTGGCTGCTTTTCTACATTATTTGGCAGTGGACGTTTGCTCCATTCACTTCTCTTAACAATATTTATTCCTCTAACTGCAATTAATAACAAACTTAAAAATTATTTCAACTTTTTTACTTAAATAAAAATCACCTACCTTGGCTTACGAGAAGCAGTGCTAAGGCTGCAAATCCTATAATTTTACGCATCATAGTAATCTAGAAGTGAAATAATAACATTAAAATTACATTAACGTGGTGTTATTATTCTATTTTATTCACATGGTTATAAAAAGAAAATGTAGGGTTTTTGTTTACTTCTACAAAAGAAAATTAATGAATTGTGGCTTATGAAAAAAGTTTCCAAATTGCAGAAAATTATAGATCCTACAAATGCAAGGCATTAGGACATCGTTTTTGGCTATCTACATACCATATATTGATTCAAATGTTCGAACTACAAACATATTTGAATTCAAAGTCCCTTTATTGGTTTCATTGAAAGTTAACAGTGCTTATTTCGGGTTCAAACTCCAATACATAATGAAGGATAATAAAGAAATTGGAGATCCTCTTTATTTTTATAAGATTTTTAATAAGTTTTTATATTTAAATTTTATTCTAAAACCTTGTTGGAACACATTTAAATTTAAACATTTCGTGTTGTACAGACATCTGACGAACTGCAATTGTATATTGAAAGTATTTAATAACAACACTTCCTTAAGGAAATCACGAACTCATTTTAATCCAAATTTAGTATTACAAACCCACATGACTCTTTATACATAATTTGAAATTTCAAAGACTGGCAAATGCGGATTCTGTGATCTACTCAATTATTCCAAATTACATTGCATATTCGTCATACAAATTTTACTTATATTAAGGATGCGAAGCTAGTTTGCTAAGGGTTCAGCGAATATAAATTGTTTAAGAAACATAAAGATGGTTAAAAAAAAAGTAATCCTTTTGGGGCTCTTCATTCACTATGAATATATGTATGTATGTATTTACTATATATGCAAAATAACCTCCATCTTCAATAAAACTCTAATTAACTAAAAGAAATTTGCTCACTTGTTCACTTAATCACACGTTCTGTTACTCACTAAATAAAGAAGTTTTTACAAATCTCTAATATATAATAACTTTTTCCAGCTGATAAAAGAAAATGGATAGATTTTTAATTGAAGATAATAAACGTTTATTCTTTTTATCAGAACAATGGTGAACTTTACTTATATATTATCGATTTGGCCTTAAGATTGAGCTCATATGTAGACTTTGTCAAAATTCCTTAAAAAGATAAAGAAGCAATTGAAAATTCAATCTTTGCAATATGGTTGAGCTTTCTCCAAATAACGCAGATAATGTGCTAGGCTATTTATTCAATTTTTGATTTCATACATATGTTCTTTTCTCTTGTTATTAGGCTAAAAAAAATTATGATGGCTGTCAATTGCAGCTAAGCTCATCATTGAACACGCGGATGTACACTCGAATTATTTTGCAAGATAGAGATCACAAGCTTTGTTTTTATTTAACTAAACCCTGTGCTATCGTACATGACATGGGATTTATAGATTATGTATATTTAAGAAATCATTTTTAAAAATTCATCCCCTAAGAGGACAAAGGCAGGTGTACAATTTCGTATGGGAAACATTCATAAACAAATATTATTAACTTAAAACATTTATGAGTAATCAAACACGATTTCTCGATTGGCCAAACTAAATCTGTAGTTAAGCAGATAATCAAGAATATTTAAACCTTCTTGAAACAGAGCTTAAGCAGGTGCTAGCGAGTGCGTGGGAGAAAAACCAGTGAGGTGTAAAAATGCAGTGGAATTCGTTTCCACGTAAACTACATTTTTAGTCTTTAAAAATTAACTTTAACAAATTGTTTACTAATTTGTATAAGTTTTCAAAATTGTTACAATTTTATGTACATAGTTCAAAATTGGACCTGATAATATTTTGATATTTCATTATATTATAATAATCTATAAAATACAATTACGAAGCTTTTAATTTGAAATAACTTTTGAGTCCTGATCGAAGAGGCAAGAAGAATTATAAGGAAGCAAACAAATATTGCATTATCCTCTAGTACTTGTGTAAGAAGAATTAAATAGTAACCATTTTTAAAATCATACAGTTTTGTTTAATATTGAAACTTTACAAATTTTAAACAAAATTATTGAGCTGACCAATGTGGCCATTTTTGAATAATTCCAAACAAAACATTTCCAGGGCTATTAGTAGCTTTAAACTGACGCTGTCCATAAAGTTTATAATTTGGACTAATAACGTTTAACTTAACTCCTTCTTGAATTAAAAGTTGAGCGGCTTCCAATTGTTGATTGTTTGGAGCTTTCGAATCAAAGTTGCCAATGAAGGCGATACCGACTGAATCCTTGTTCTGGCCTTTTGTATGAGCTCCTTGAATTCCCCATCCTCGTCCTTCGTACACTAAACCATCTCCACCGATAAGATAATTATAACCAATATCACTAAAGTGGTTGGTTGACATATGGAAATTTTGAATGGATTCTACTGAAGATACACAAGCGACCTGTACGCAAAATATATAGATTTTTTATAAATATTAAATAGGGATGTTTACAAATGTCTTACAGTGGTTAAACATTCAGGAGTGGCAGTGTGCAATATTATAACTTTTGGAATTGGAAGAGGTACTGGTGTTGGATTTTCGGTTGGTGCCTTGGCAAGCCATTGAGAAGCTGCCACAATGTGTAGTTGACCCGCTATATAATAAAAAATCGTATATAATGGCATGGCAAAATTTTACGAAATTTTTATTTTACCATAACATGATTGTAGCACGGTAAAGCCAACTAAAATTGTTAGTACTTTGCTGTTCATTTTAATGCTGAGGCTATAAATGTTTAGAAACAAAATTATATGTCGAAAATATAAAACGGACTTGCGTTCGAAAGAACTTACCTGGTTGTCCGATATAACATGCACCTAGTTGTTAAGACAATGATAATTTTATTGATTATTTCATTTTTATAGACCTTTTGTAGGTGAATATATAAAAGGAAAGCGATAAGCTGTGAATTCCCGTAAAATTTGATAATGAAGATAATATTGTATATAAATTACCTTCTTATGTGCCTAAGATTGTTAATGGGTAGTTTACATATTTCAAGTATTTAAAATCTAAAACAAATCTAGAAAGAGGGACGTTCGTTCGGAGCGATTAGGTGTTTTGATTTTCCATTGTGATTTGAGCTTATTAATTGCATTATGAAAAATTAAATTTCCGGTGTTTGTGTTCTAAGTAAACCCATATATATTTCCTTTCTATTGGTTTTTGTATTTTTCCAAATGACTTCATATCGATGCTAGTGAGAAGTTTTTTGAAATTTTTTATAAAGCTCGGGAAATAATGTTTTTTATATTGAAATTCTGCATGCAATTACTTTTGCTTCTTTTGATTATAGTGATTGTTTTTGTTTTTCTTAAATTTCGCAGTGAAAAGAACGAATACTCTGAATCTAAATAATCCTTAATCTAATTTCGTCTTCATATTAATGCATAGTTCCGACAGAACATTGTTATCTAAGGGTACGAAAATACAAAATGGTTACTATATTATAGTTGCTGTCCTTACTTTTATCCTGATATCAAACTCCAACAATTCCAATAATAGTAAAACTCGAAAAAATGATTATAAATATTTACTTATTGAACTAATTCTATTAAGCATAAAGAAATATTAGAACATGATATTAAACGATTTATAATAATAATATATAAATAATCATTCTTAACTTAAGATGTTTTCAGTCCTTGGTTTTCCTTATAAAGATCATGGCATTCGATAATGGGGCATGTTTTATGTATTTGAAATAATATAAGAAATAATGATTTGAGATTATATTTTAGGGCATACTATTTAATACGTACATTTTTATACGCAAATACCATTTAAAATACAAAGCAGCGGTGAAGAAGTTAATTATTATTAGTTTAATGAAAATTACTACATATATATTCTCTAAGCACGAGAAACAGATAATCAATTATTTTAACATGGCAAGATAGAGCATAACAAACTTTTCCAATGCCAATAGTTTTCCAAACAAACGCAAATAAGACAGAAAATTGACTTCCCCAAAATTTTAATGAGACGAGTGTGTAATGTGTTTAAGTTTGGCTAGGCTTAAAAGCAGATATTTCTTTAATGCAGCAAATTTATTAACAACAAAATTTTACCGCTTGGAAAAAATTATAACTACTTATTTTTGCTTATAGTCTACTATCTATCATATATACCTATGTACATATGAATGTGAACTTAATCTTAAGAAGCTAAGATCTTAAGGGAAGATGAATTTACTTTATATTTATAAGTAAATACATAAATGAAATATAAACTTAACATCTATGATGTTTGGAGGCTAATGTCGAATATTTATTTCGCTTAATAATCACGAAATAGGTTATCAGGATTAATATATTTTCCAGATATTGAAAAGTACCGAAGAGTTGATTAATTTTAGTTAGTTGCATAGAGAGTATGAGATAGTGTTTATCTTATCTTACTGATAACTAATTCAAATTGCAGAACTCCGTGTAAGAATATCTGATTTCTTCGGAAATTTTCAGAGAGGATACTACTCAGTATTGTTGTTTAGGTGGTAAATTTTTCGTGCAGTGCTGTATTATCGCCAGTTGCAAAATGAATGTTCATCTAGCAAAACTTACCATATTTGCATTTTTTCTTCAACTAACTTCAGGTATACCATGTATAAAAAAATTGTGAATTTTAAAAAACGTTTATTTATTTATATATATATACATATGTATATTCCAGCTGTTGAATTAAAAATACTTACCAAAGAGCAATGGAAGGGCAAACCTGCAAATGGAGCAATAGATCCGCTTCGTCTCCCAGTCTCAAAAGTAATCATAGCCCACACTGCTACAACGGCTTGCTTTACTGAAGTATAACGAATTTTAAAAGGCATAGTTGTAGATCTTTTAGTTACCCATTTACAATATAGGAAGACTGTTCGTCAATTACAAGGTTAATTCAAAGTTTTCAAATGGAGTCACGGCAATTTTCGGACATAGCATACAATTTTCTAGTTGGTGGAGATGGTGCCATATACGAAGGACGTAATTGGTATAAACAGGGAGCACATACCAAGGGACACAACAAGGACTCCATCTGCATTGGTTTTATTGGCACCTTTATAAATCAGGAACCAACAAGGGTACAACTTCGTGCAGTCCAACTATTTTTGGAAAAGGGTGTTCAAGAGAAGAACTTAACTCAAGATTATAAACTATATGGGCATTGTCAGTTTATTCCTTCTGAGAGCCCAGGTAGAAAACTTTTTGAAATCATTAAGACATGGCCTCATTGGTCAGAGATTTAACTATTGTTTTTGTGTAAAAGGTTTTGTTCGTTGTTCACTTGTGGCAAAATTTGTTCGATTCGCTGAAAACAATATACATATTTTCCTATTATTATGTTTTTCTTGAGAGTTAGGTTTGCATTTGTCAGAACAAATAATGAAATATTATCAAAAGAGGAAGCAGCACTTGAAGAGCCATATTAAATTATATATTTTCCTCTCCAGATAATCAAAAATCAAATAATATTAGTAGCCTTAAATGGTTTCGTTCTGTTAATATCTATAAAAAACAAAAGATATCGCTTATCTTGTTTTGACTTATCTTAAATATACATCATACTATATAACAATATTTGATTCTTTTAAAAATTATTAAAGAAAATAAAAACATTATATGGCACACATTAACTTGTCTATTGAAATACTATTACAGTTTCAATTTTCCCCATTTTGCTATGTGAGTACCCAAGTAACAAACTTAATATATTTGCAGTAAGAGGAACACTGTGTTTTAACTAAAAGGTTCATTCAAAATTTTTAATTGGATACTTATCAGTTTTAATATAATTTATATTACACATTGTCTTGCTTTTGTCAGTTAATTCGTAATCTGTTCCCAGATGTACACCTTTATGAAATCATTAAGCGCGGCTCCATTAGCCTGATTTAAGATTTTTATGATATTTGAAATATGTATAAACACTCATATACATACATGGGATGTATAAGAAAAGTAGTGGAATGCAGATATTATTAATTGCCCTTATAACAATTTTGTGTTATTCATCAATATATGTGGTGTTGAATCCAATTATCGCGTGCTAATTTTAATTAATTTCCATCCTTATTAGATCTTTAGAAATTTATATAATACCTGTCTGCCACATGTAAATACAATATATATATATTTATATTATTACATATTATTTATGTATATACTTGCTATGCATATATGTATTTAGATATCTGTGAATAAACTATAAACTATTTTCCGACGAATAACCGAATCGATATCGATGAAAAATTTTTAAAAAAAATTTTGATGACTCGAGAATGTTTTTATATTTATTGTGTTATATATTAGATGAATTTGCACTAGGTAGCTCCAAAATTTCAAAACTCCGCACCATCTCACGGTCAGCGAAATATATTTCACATAATTAATCATATATTTTCAGAAAAAGTCAGTGCTCCTGATCCTTTTGGAAAAGCTACACATTTTTTATAATAATAAGGAAATAAAAACATTAATCACAGTATGTCAGTTTGTTCAAACAACGAAGCACTAAAGCACTAATTCGATTTCTGCCGCAGCCGTTAATGTTTCACATTAATGCTAAGCCATTTTTGTAATTTATATGAAATAAAATCGAAATAAATTCATGATAGATAAGTAGTGAATTTGAATTTGATTTAACTTGACCCAACACCAAGTTGTTTAGCATTGCTCAGTATTCATAAAGGCAAATTCCAACACAAAAATGCAAATGAAAATCTATTTACAAAAGCCTCCAAGTAACAATTTCAACTTTGCTTTTACATACCTATTTAAGATTTTTGTTGTAATGTAAAAGTTTTGCTAAAAAGAAATGGTTACTAAAAACGAAGCTGTTTATGTTGCTCGAAAGGATACATCATGTCGTTATCATTATATTATTATTAATCCATCAAATCTACATACATATTCTACTTTTCCGACCAAAAGTTGTAATGGGTTATTTCGTTAATTAAATAAAACCAACTATGTACACATGATTCTTAACAAACTTTTATTGCTTCTGAAAATGTCTATTTAAATAAATTATAATACTTTTCTTAAATATTTTTCTCACAAATTTTAAAGAAGATCTCTTGCCCTATTACTTAGTTTCTAATAAACATGTTTAAAATTTCGAGAGAACTTCTTTATTGCAATTTATAATAATTAGTTACCGAAATTTAAGTATCATACTAGTAATACTCCATATCGTCGACTAGAAATAATGTGGTTTAAGTTAGTTTGGAGTGAAGATTGGGGTACCCGTATTTTTGAAATCGGCTAATTTGAAAAAAAAGCATGTCTAGCAAACATTGTTTTAAAATTATTTTATATTTACACTATTTTGGAGTCGTATTTTTAAACACAGAAACAAAACAAAAATTATTTGAAAAGTGCAATGAGAATTACTTCTCATTCACCTTTTTGTCAAAATTTATAGTGCAATTAACCCAAATAAAATAAGGATTTTACATTTTTGGAAATTAAAATCATTGGGTTTATTTTAAAATAAAATATTATTGTCTTATGTATTTGATAAATGTTTAAAACTTGTCCAGCTGAAGTTATTGCAGTGTTAGTTTTTTTTATGTTCCCTGCTTAGCTAATATAAATTTCATCAATAGATGTGGAATAAACATTTTTGGTAAAAACAAGAATTATAATTGAGTATTACTCCTTAAATACCTAAGATGAATCGTTCACAAGCTTTTCAACTTGAATAGGACTTTGAGATAGTGTAAAATTGCAAAATATATTCAATTTATACTTTTTCATCAGACCAATGCGGCCATGTTTGTATTATATCGTAGAGTGCATCCCCTGGACTTTCAGTAGGAGTAAGTTGTCTGGCGCCGTACAATTTGTAGTCAGTAGCTAGTTTTCCTTGGTGAACTCCTTCTTCCATTAAAAGTCTAGCTGCTTTCAACTGCTTGTCGTTCGGCTTTTTCTTTCCAAATGTTCCGATGAACGCTATACACACCGAATTTCTGTTGTACCCAATTGTGTGAGCACCTATTTTGTCCCAACCGCGACCTTCGTAAGCTGCCCCGTCTCCTCCAACGAGGAATTGGTATCCTATGTCGTCGAAATTGAGGGCTTTATCCATGTGATGAGTTTGTATGTTAGACACGCGAAAAGCGCACATTGACTGTAAAAAGAAAGTTGAAGTCAGTCAAACAATGTAACTATGAATGATCAAATGGTGTCAGTTCGGTGGTTTATAAACTCACTGATTAACATTTTTTATATTCGTATATGTCACAGAAGAATTAATACATGACTTCAATAGAATTTCCTCTGTAAATTTCGAATCTGAAAACTAACATTTTTCAACACGCTACATTTTTGAGAAAAATAGGTGAACAACTAGAAAAAATTATATTTTGAAAATATTTTTATCATAACAAAATAATAATAGAATGTTATAATACCTCGTAACTTAGCTCAAACGAAAGACTAAATACTTATCTCAATGTATAAAATATCTACCATTCGATAGCTCTTGCTTAGCATATTGAAAAATTATTCTTTCGTGAACATGTACTAGTTGTGATTTTCATGCATTACCAATTGCATGACTTGATCAGTTAATAGAACAAAGTGGAATTCATAAAATATTCCGAGAAGTCTCAAAGACTTTAATATTTTAAACTAATAGCTACAGGTTCAAACTTTAATTTAACTTACATTTCAATTCTTTATAAAAGTCCGTTCTTTTGTAACGAATTTTTAAGAATGTCCGAAATGAGATATTTTATACTCTTCATGCCTATTTTTCTCGAAAATATGATGTGATGGAAAATGTTCATTTCCGAATTATAATCTACGGATGAAATTCTATGGAAATTATGCATCACTTGTTCTGTGAAAAAATTGCGTTGACCAGTGATACCTAAGAGTTTAAATAATGTCATATTATAAGATCATCGAATTTTTAATGGGTTCAAACTATTTTTTATAGTAACTTATTTAATATTGAAAATGCTGCTATAAATCTTTCATTCTATAAGTTAAACGTTTGCATTTGTTAAAAACATCTCTAATAGATTATTCAGTATTTCTTCTCCTTATTTATAATATAAAAAATAAAATAGATAACATAAAACAATTGCAAATCTTTCAACAAATTGAAAAATCCTTTGTTAAACAACCTACAATTTCATTCTTATCATGAAATTAGAAATAATAAATCCTAAAAATTTGTGTAAACCATTCTGTAAGTAGGTAAGAAAATTTGAACCGAAAAAATTAGTGCGTACAATGTGCTTTCAAATATTAGATCAAACTCCAAAAAATCGAAGTGTAAATATGTATGTATCTATGGATTCTAAAATCAATCCAAAATCGAAGGAGGAGGGTAGAACGCAAATCCGAAAAGGAGGTCGGTAACGGCGATAACTTTAGCAAAAACAGAAAAATTATATAATTATTATTGCTTTCCGTTGAAACGAGTTGTGTATATTTTGAAAAAGTCGTTCCGATCATCTTGCCCTTTCTAGTTTAATCTTCGTGCGAGATTTTGTGTAATTGGTTTATATTATAACCTTAAGTGACACCGCCCACTGTTTTATGAATGTGAATAATAATTTGAACCAATTTGTTTTTCAGTCTATCCTATTATACACGCGATTTTATATGATTTTATGCTTACAATAGTTGTGCAAGGCTCAGTATCAGTATGAGCGATTATAACATTCTCGATCGGATGCTGCAGGCTGTCTATATTGCCGTTTGGAGGCCGAGCCGACCACTCATCGCGTGTTATCAAACGCAGAACGCCTCCATCTGTAATATTAGTAACCTTATAAATATGCACAATTTGTGAATCAATTGAAAAACAACATACCTGGTATTCTAATTTCAGTATCTTCGAGTAGTTTTGTTGTTAAAGCAGCACTGCAGCATGTAATTATTAAAATAATTATTATGATGGTTATTATTCCTGTTCGCGTTTTAAGCCATCTTTTTAGGGTTTCCCACTTTGAAAGAGGTGGTCGATTGCTTCCTAAAAATAAATAAAGTTTAAAAAAATATTTCTGAATAGTTTGATGACTTAAGTAGTGCAAGAAATTTTAATACCCTTTGGTTCTGAAATTTATAAGGAATTGAAGATTTTAAATATTTTAATATAATGGAAATTGTACGAATTGTTTTTCCTTTAAGAGGATGGAGTGATTTACTAAGATAACACATGTAAAGAATGTGATGCAGCATAATTAACTTTTTGGAAATTAAAGCTTTAGATGAATTTAATTTGCTCGGAAATGAAATAGAGGAGAAAAATAAAAATGATTTTAAGGTTCACAAAACAGGTTTTATTATTTGAAATTTTCAGGATAGATTCATTGTAACAAAAACATATACATGAAATACTTAGAAAAAAACTTCAGTTAAATAAATTGCGTTTTGATAGTTATTTTTAATTTAAAGTCTGTATATTTGTACCATATGTCTATACTGAAATTGGTATCATTCCCTGATATATCGTTTGGATAAAATTTTTCTTTAGTGAAATTTGATATAATATGTACAAAACTTACACATCATAAAAACAAAGCATTGTCTAAAAGGTTTAAAAGCTATATGTACTGCTTGTTTCCCTAGTATCAATGAGAGGATAATATTGTACTTAAAAGATTCATATACTAATTATGATCTATGTTTATTTAACAATCAACCTTAAATTACATAAATCAAAATTTGATAATATCTACAATATGTTGGGCTTCTCATAACCTGGTCCATTTTTAAGAAATACGTAGTAATACAACTAATGAAAGATGAATGAATAAAAGAAGGATATAACAGAAATTCATATAATTTATTTCTTTCATATAAAACAATTATGTACAAAAATCTTATATATAGCTACCATAAAACAAAATGTAAATAGCCAGTTATTTTGAGAGTTTGCTATATCTCTGTTATAAACTGGAATTTAACTTTCTGTTACAAATAGACTTTTGCTTATGTAATAAACAAATATATCACATTATAATTTAATCGTAATCGTTGTGGAAGCAATCATTTAGAGAAAATAGGCTTCAAATTTAAGTAGGGCCTTGAGGATATATGGATGAAAATTTAATAAATTCACCTTAAAAATTGGTTTTCCTTTCACCAAATTTTGAATTGCTATCCATTCGGAATTTTGAAAATATGCAAAATTCAAGATTCTTCAATTTCGTTTGACCAATGTGGCCACATCTTAATTATATTATAGAGTGCTTCTCCAGGACTTTCTGAAGCAATCAATTGTCGGTGGCCAAACAATTTATAGTCACTAGACAATTTTCCCAATTTTACTCCCTCTGCTATAATCATTTGTGCGGCTTTCAGTTGTCTTGTTGGTGGTGGAGTTTTAATAAATGTTCCAACAAATGCCACACAAATGGAACGCCTGTTAAAGCCTTTGGTGTGAGCACCCATTTTGTCCCATCCTCGGCCTTCATAGACAGATCCATCACCGCCCACAAGAAAATTGTAGGCGATATCATCCCAATTCCGAGATTCCATGTGAAACGTTTGAATATACCGGATGCGGAAGACACAATTCGCCTGTAAAAGCCCAATTATTTATATGCGTTCATAGTTTTAATAAAGTTTCAGATGATATTTACTTGAGTGTCACAGCCCTCAGTAGCCGTGTGGGCAATTATAACTTTCGTTGCTGGGAGCTCCAAAGGTTCCAATTTGACGTTTGGGGGTTGTGCAACCCATTCGTCGCGAGTTACAAATCTTAAAACCTTTCCGCCTCCTATATTATCACGACCTAGAAAACGTTGTAGACTTATGATATTGCAGATAATGTGGTCTTTTCTTTATAGTACTTTTGGTAAATATTCAAAGTATTGAAAAAAAGCAAAGATCAAAGATTTTGAAGGATTGGCCGTAAAAGAAGCAACATTAATCTTGGCACTTATCTTCATGACGTAAAGCATGAGCAAAAATAACTGAGTAAAAATATTAACAAAACATTTTTTTATTTATTTATAAGGGAGAAGAGAAATTCTAATTACAAGTGATAAATAAAGATACCTCATGGACAATGTGGTAGCTAATTATTCAATAAAATGCAAAAATAGTTTCTAATATCTCAAAATTTCCAAAATTAAAAAGAGAAAAAAGAACATTCCATATTCCATTTTAAAAGCACTCTAAATTTGAGTAATATATGAACTATATGCATATATGGTACATATACATATGTACATATATAGTTCAATTAACTCAATATCGCGAGTTGAAATTTCTAATTGTACTAAGTATCGCAAAGGAAAAATTTTTACTATTAATGAATCACGAATTTTCTAATCTTAATTTACACACAATATATAATTTACTAAATTCTGAAAATTGCCAGTGTTGATTTATCATTGTCTTTTTGAATTGAAGAAATTCTTTAAAGAATGTATTTAATAATTATGTTCGTTTTAAAAATTTTAATGTGTTTAGAAGAACAGTACAATGAATTTAAATTTACATAAAATACAAAAAGAAAATGCATACAAAGGATAAAAGCGCTTATTAACAAAGAAAAACACACTGAAGCAAATAAAGTAGCAGCAAAAAAGGAAACAGATTGATAAGCATATAGTGCCAAAATTGATGTTGCGTTTCAATTTTATGGAATTTTGAAAATCAGTTTATGTCAATTAATTTGACTGGCCATTTTGCAATACCTATTGTTGAATTGATTGGAATATTTTTCCTGGAATCTTCTCCATCACCTGGTTTATTGCTGATATGGACGGATTTTTGAAATGCTAATGTTGTAAAAGTAATTGCACAGACTATGGTACTCAGTAATATAATGACACCTATTATGAAGACAGGCTTCGAATCAAATAAGCGCTGTTTTCGTATTCCATTTCCATATAAACCTCCATGATTATTATCTGAAAAGTAAAGTGTTTTTAATTTAACATGAAGTTCAATGTAACTAAGTTTAAAATATGATTATAGGAATTGATTTATTCTTTAAACTTGGTTAAATTTTGGCTTTGAGTAAGCCCAAGTGAAAAAGTTTCAAAACTAATTCAATTGAAATATTTAAACATTTTTGCATTTTTACACCTGGCGAAATAAATTATTAAAAGCAAAATCGCCCATAGGGCCAAAAACCTGATTTCTAAAAACAATTCATTGGAAGTATTAAAACAAAGCATATATGTATGTATATGCAATTTTAAAAATTTACTACATTTTAAACTTCGAAAAATATTCAAGAATATGGACAAGTGTTTCTTTTGACTTTTCCAAAATTTAAATAGTGCGTTCATTTAGGCATAGCAGTAACATTTTATTATTTTATTATAATCAAGTATTCGTATTCGAATTCGAATATATTACAAATGCATAGATACACCTAGATTGCCTATTTGCCTTATATATAGTTCTAGTTTTAAGTTCTCCAAATTCAATTCAAAACATTTAATTATTCTTTGAAAATTTACTTCATTGGTATGAACTGTTAGTTTTTCGTTGCATAATTCATATAGGTAGTAGTATTACATTAGTATGCAATAATACACATATAATATAGAAGTAAGTACAAAGATGTGTTCATTCATTGAATGTGGATAAGTATAAGATAATAAGTCTTCATAAAAAACAATTAATTAAGCTAAATCAAAAGTCGGAATAAAGAGACTAGTCGAAAGTTGGAAACGTATTTCGACCAAAGCTTGATTATTGCTAGCGTTTTCAAAGTACAATTAATTTATAAGGAATTTATTGAATTTAATTTTATAATTTGCATTACTTTAAGTTAAGACATATACATATATTTATAGTGGCAACAGTTGAAAACTTGTTTCTACTAAAATTTTCCTAATTTCGTTAATTAAATGAATAAAAAACAGATGCAGTACATGCTTAAATAATTAGAAATAGTTTGCAGCCGAATAAATCATTAGGAATAGTTTGCAGCCGAACAAGGCCAAGTCCAAAAAACCCTTTAGATTTTTGAAGTAAATCGTGGGGAAGCGTTATAAAAAATAACATTTTTTTTAGAACCAACTATGGTGCTGTTATACTTACTTAATATTTATTATATTTATACATTAATATTCCGGAGAATGTACTTTGGTTAAAATTAAAACATAAATATTTTATTATTATTATTTATAGAAGGAAGGTGTTATTATTTGGAAAGTGCTAAAGGTACATACATATATGTATGTATTTTGATTGTATATATCAGGCTTT
This sequence comes from Tolmerus cingulatus, assembly GCA_959613345.1. Lineage (NCBI taxonomy): Eukaryota > Metazoa > Arthropoda > Insecta > Diptera > Asilidae > Tolmerus > Tolmerus cingulatus. The sequence continues at coordinate 47,238,019 of OY390707.1, forward strand.
AGTGTTTAAATTTATTCGGTTTAGTTATTGATATAATTATTGAATTGATTAGGAATTAATTGTGTAAGAATTAAAAATGTCTGGCATAATGTAATAGCTTTTGAATTTCATACACACCTTTTAATTAATTTTGTTTCAGGCATTATTATACAAAGCTGAATTATTTACAAGGTTAGTTGAAGGTAATATCGTATTTACATAACATATCATATATATATATGTATATACATAAATTTACATATAGACCTAAAACTGCAAATAATAGAATTAATTTTAATAATAAGAAGAACAAATAAATATTACTTACACACATAAGCATATAAGAAAACAAATATTATGAAGCCAGAAAAATGTTATTTGTGCTTACCTAATCCTAATCATTTTCTGATGTAAAATTTCAATTCAAAATAACCACTTATCATATGAGTTTGTTATTGTTGACCAAAACGTTTGTGTTAACGTAAAACTTATACAAAATCCAAAAACTCAAAATCCTTACGAAAGTGAACAGCACGAAACAGTACAAATTATGGACAATACTTGATAATAGATTCACGATTAATTTCGATAGCAGTAAGCACAAAAGGGAGTTGGATCTGGTTATTTATTGTCAAAAAACAAAATGTAAATGCAGTATAAGGTACATATACTTTGAGAGCCTCGGAAACAGAGTTTTAAGCTGGTTTAAGCCCTTTTGTTATCATTTAAAATAATGTGAGATCATTTCTCACTTTGTTTCAATTCACACAAATTGTAAGGCTATTATTAGATAACCTACTTTATTATACTACTACATATATACATATGCAGTACAAAAAAAATCACTTTTTTCAGATAAATGCTTCATTCGAAATATTGATAAATTTATAGATAAGCATCACCTGAACAGAATATGCTCCGATGTAAGCAAACAGATGGCGCCCCGTGTAAGTCATATCACTGAAGGGGATTTTAGAATTAGTAGCTAATCATACAGTGCCACTGGAGATCAAAAACAAGAAAGGGATTTCTTTGGAAAAATTACCCGGTCTTTTATTAGGTCAAAACAACTTAAGTAGACACAGTATATAAGTATATATGTATATTTACATATATATCGACAAGTGATTGTTATCTAAATATGATATATGTATGTATCTAGTAAAGATACTTTTTAATGCACAGAATAAGTGCAGACAATTCTGCACTATAATAGATGTACTTGTAAGTACATATAATAACTAAGTATTGTGAGATTCTCGACTAACGAACATTACAGTCTAAAATATGGGATAAAACCAACGTAATAAATTTGTATTTGAATGTACCTAGTTTATTAAGTTAAAATAATGTAATCACAAATTTTTGCTTATTCGCATCTATATATTATAATATTAGTTAGGTATATAATTAACGTAAATCCACAAACACAAATTTTCTACAGCTTTAAATAGGGAATTTTTTATATAAGAATTATTGATGTTATGAAATCATCTAATGCTTAAAAGCATCAAAAGCTACGCCTCATGATTCAAATAATCATTGTAATACTAAACTTTTCTAATATTTATAATGCAATTGTTTATAAATTATTTCTAAACTTGTAAAGTACCTATAGGTTTTAAATTGTGTTTTTCAATTTAATTAGTTTTACAGATGTATAATTAACCGCAAATGAAGAAGACAAAGTTTATTATCATCGTAATTATTACTTATTGATTTATTGAAAAAATCTCTATTTAAAAGCAGAATGAGAAATCATTATAATACAGTTTAATACAATAGCAGTATTCACTATATATTGCTTGTATTTTACTATTGTATTACTTTACTGAAAATGAGTATACGTACAATTTTTATTTGTTTTGACTTTTTTTGATTGTTTACATCCTTTATAACAATATGATAACAATAACAACAACTCCGAATAAGCTAGTAATTTTAGTTCATATTTACAACTTTTTTCGGAAAGTCACATAGTATTCGATTTTCAAATAACTTATATTTGAAATTAAAGGTTTGGTTGATTTTCGTTTAATTTGAATTTTATCATTTTAATTCAAAGAAAAACTATTTGACTACAACTCCTAGTAATAAATAAAAGCTTAAAATCGATCTTCAGTAAATTAGTGACATTGAGAAAATACCTGTGGATTATATTTCAATCAATTCAATGTCTTGCATGTATGTAGATGCAATAAAGTAACATTTATGTGCCTCGAACAATATACATAATTCATTTAATAAACTAATTGTGATGCAGTTCGCAAGTGTTTGCTCAGTAGGAGATATTTATTATAGTGTTGCTGTTATAAAACTATAATAACGACATCGGCTGCTGCTCCCATACTAAGAATTCAGTGTATTAAATTGCTGTTATGTACTTCCTCTTTATAGACGTATATTTTTAAACGGAAGAAAAGTCGTTTCAAGTCTTCTTTGATTTCATATTTGATTATTTTTTTTAATAACAGCAATTAAGTTACCAAAACAAAATTTGAAAATTTTGACATAGTATGTACATATATATGGTAAATCATGGCGGGACATGCTTGTGTAGGGTTCCGTAGCTGGACAACAAATGATAAAATAGGAAGAAGACAATGCTAAATAAAATAATAAATTATATATTTGTACCTATATATGTATATAATACATACATATATACACATATATCCGAAACACTTGTTTCACTTGAATCCAATTAAGTAAAACTTGGTTGGCTACTAAAGTAAGTCGTGTTATTTTTAAAAGTAATTTCAATATATGTAGTATTCTAGGTTTTTTCAGATTTTTCCGAAATTTTGATCAGGGTGATCATTTAGCCGACACAAACTTAATCGAAAATGGCTAATTTAGAGTTTACGAAACCTCGCTGGTGAGATAAGTAAAGATTTTTGTTTTTCATCCCAACTTTGCGAGAAGGGGAGGTAGTCTTAAATTTTGTTTTTTCGAAAATCTCAAGATTCGTACCATAATAATCTAGGTGATCGGAAAGTGCCTTCTATGTCAATCAATGAGTAGGCCTCAGTGTCAGTAGGAAAATACACTAGACTTCACCTTTTTATTGCATTGACTTAGAGACTTGATAGATGCACAACAACTGTTCTGTTGATTCGTTTTTAGGTACGGAATCCTAAAAAATCTACTATTACAAATTGTTGTTTAAAACAAAGAATCATTAAAGATTACAATATTTTGGACATACCTAAATAGGGTAACTTATTTTCCAATCATGTAGATAAATCTTTCAATAAATTAAAAACGAAACTTCCTTTAATCCAAGATGCAATAAGTTTAAAGCAGCAACCGTTTATGTAGCATAAAGTATTATCTGTACGTGATAGCTTTTTCCACGAAATTGAATTTATTCTTGAATAATGATGTAGAGTAGTGAATCTTTTCTTAAACGAATTTAACGCTCCTCACAGTTGGAATAATTTTAATTCATAAAATACTAAATGTTACATTGGGGTGTTTTTTTCAATCCCAAAGGCTAATAACAGATTAAGATTAAAACTGACAAAGTCACAAACAGAGTTTGCTTCTTTATACAATTGACATGGGAAAAAATACTATTACGTAAACGTTACAACTTCGTTTAAAATTACATAATTATGAAAAACTGTTCGTACATATAAATAGAATCATTTGGTTGAGCATTAAATTTCCTACCAAAAAGATCTCTATGACTAAATTCGTTAATCCAATAGTTTAAAGGATATACATATGTATGTATATCGTTAGCACATTACGTACGATAAATATTTATATTGATAGATTTCGACCTATTTACATAACACTTTGAATGCTTATTTCAGAATCTAAAAAATACATTTCACTTCAAATTTACCATTTTATTGAATTCCAAACTTTCAAAAAATTTTATCTTAAATACTATGCTCATTCGCTTTTAGAAGCAAAATTTTTAATAGTTTGTTCAAAGACGTTTTTGTTACCAATACATCGAGAATTTGTGATTATTTTAGTTATTTTTCAATTATTTTACCACTTTTCTTCCAGCCATGTTTTTGAAATGCAAACAAGAATATCAGTCAAGAAAAAACTTTTAGAACACATTTTTGTGAGTTATTTATTTTCAACAACTTGTAGTACGTCTAAATTGAAATTGGCATTGGAGCATTAATTTTAAAATTTTTAATTTTTTGCCTTCTCTCCATAATTTCGTTAAACTTAAAGAAGAAAGAAGATATTTGAAACTTTGAATTTCACACCGAGGTTAAAGAATATAAATTCTCCGATAAAACGTGAGTAGCACGCCTTGTATTAAAAACAAAATAAATAAGAGTTGTGTAATTCTTACGAATAAATAACTACAAAAACTTGATTGAAGAAAAACACGTAGTTATAGAAGCCTCTCTTGCATAAGATGTTAGCAGAACTTGTAGGGTGCTCTATTGAAAAAGCTCTATCTTACCTTTCCGACTTTTTTGCTTGCACTATAAATTAAGATACATAACATAAATCTATGAACATTAATATTCCTTAGTTTTCCAATAACTAGCTTTGTACTTTAAAGAGGTGCGCTGTTTTATTTTATTTTTTATTCTTCATCAGACGTAGTAAAAACCCGATATGGTGTGAGGACTTTTGGTCAAGTTTCCTGTGACGTGACCGAAAAGATCAAATTTTTACAATGACACCTTGGAAATTGGTAACATCATGAAAAGATTTATCATGTTTTAAGTTTAATTTAATTAGCTTCATTGACCGCAATTTTGCATATATTGTGAACAGCAGCCTTGAATTAATATTGCAATAACAGAATAATATGTGCTATCACATCCGGATTTCTTATCTGTGCAATTTTAAAAGCAAGTTCAACAAGTTTTGGTTCTTATTTACATTTTTTATTTGTTCTCTTTAGCATGTGGTTTTTATATTAACTTGTTTCAGTTTGTCTTTTTGTTTCTGGATGGATGACGTATCTTTTCTTTAAACTTAAACTTTGTCTTTCTTTTATGCATTATGGTTTTATATATCCATGCAATATAGTCATGTAAGAATTTCTCGAAAGAATATTTAATAAGTTGTTGTAAAACTACATGGTATTAACAATGTTCAGTAGCTAGTGTATTATATATTGTTGCAGAAGTCCTCTTTCTTATAACACGTACACCAATCGATTACTTGAACTAAGTATTGCAATCACTCTTTGTGAGAAGAGGCATTCTCTCTTTTCATTTAAGACAAATTGCAATCAATTAATAAGATTGCCTTTTCCAAATATGTAATTATTACCTTTTGGAAAATTCACTTTTTAATCATGGAAAAAGTAGACAAGATGAAATAATATAATCATGTTTGAATGTTTGAATCAAAATGATCAAATCAAATAAATGGTATGCGTGTGTGCAGTTACACATGTGTGGGTATGTAGGCATGCTTGTTCCACGAGTGACTAAGCGTTGTTCTTAGTAGGGTGGAAATGAAAATTTTTAGATTGAGAGTTTTGCTTGAAGGAGACGTTTTTCACTACATTTTTCTATATTTTTTACTTGTGAGTTTGCTCAAAGAATACATGTTAGAATGATTGCTGTTCAGGAAAAACAAACAAATTTATTTTAATGCTAAATTATTGAACTACATAAATTTAATCACAAGGAGAAAAGTTTTCATTAAATTGGTTTTATTGTTATAGTAAGTATCTACATTTTATTCAACCGAGAATATAATTAAATTTATTGGTATAGCGAAGTATTCATATAATGTTTGATACTAAAAGGCCCCTTTTATAATTTCTTTTATACTAATTTGTATATACCCAATTATCCCCTAAAAATTAGTCCCTTTCGTTATATATATATTAACATAGATTATTTTTGATCAATTAGAATTAAAGTTGCAATTAGAATAACCATCTCACATTTTTTATGTGAATACTTAAATCATATTTACAAGTTTTATTGAAACTCTTCGTCATTGAGTCATGATGACGTTATTGAGGTTTAATTTCTAAATGATTAATCATCATTCAAATTATTAATTTTGCTTCCGCAAATTAAGTGTTTTGTAAAATATTGAGATTCTTTGACCTTGTTTTTCGTTTTTATTTGTAAATGTTAGGTTCTTTTTGAGTTATATATGCAATGTGTGGACATCTGAATGATATAGATCATGAAATTCATTGTTTGTGAAGCAATCCGGCGTCTAATCATTTTGGTTTCATATCGGAAGTTAACTGAAATCAGACAATTGATAGGAAATTATTTTATCGGAATTTATTTGATACTGAAACTGGTAAACAATGATTTCCGGAAAACAGTTTTGAAATGAATGTCAGTTATGATAAGGTTTGATGATAATTTTATGATCAGGCGCCATACGAACGAAGATCATTAGGTACCAGTGCAGTCAGTTCAAGTTTTATTATATTGTATATTGGCATTTTGCTTTTGAATTTCTTTACATCTAATTAATCTCTGTACAAGATGGGTCATATACATATATATTTATGATTTATGATGACTAACCAAATAAAATTTACATATTTTCATCAATTTCTTAATTTTTTGGACTTCTTGGGCCACTTTGTAGTTTCTATGGGGTTATGAGGTTGTGAAACGAAAAATTATATTGTATGTGCAGTTACAGTATATTTTCTATATCGATTTTATGATGGAAGATTGGCAGTTAATTATCTATTTCTATTTAGGCTTTCAAGTATTATCATTAGACACTTCACACCTAGGGCCTAGAGAAATAAATGAATTAATCAAAACGCATATGATACACAGTTGAAAAACAATGGATAAATGGTCGAAGGTTTTTTTTTTTTTGTTTGTTGATAAGATATAAGTATGTAATTATGAACGCGCAAAGCTTGCTATGCCCTTTAGACTGATAGAGGAATGGGTTATAATTGTTTGAATAGAATATCATTTCGTATCGTTTTGTCACGGGTCACTTCTGAAACTCTGTTTATATGTATTCAATCTACTATAGTTCGACTATAAACTGGTGGCATTGGTTTCTCGTAGGTATATGTTCAAGGCTAGTTTGAACCGAATTCAAATTTGTCTTCAGTTAAATTTAGATATGGTTTTAGTTTACTTCAACATTGGAATAAGTCTAATTAAAGTCTGCTTCAATTCCCCATAACCATATCATCGAATTGCAAAAGTTTTTGTTAATTTAGATTTGCTTTTCAGTACACACATAACATTATTTACATATTGTATTGTTATATATGTATACACATGCATGTTTTATGTGTTTATATATAAGCACGTACTGTACAATCACTCAAATAAAAAAATTAAAACATAACTGGTCCGGTGTTGAACGATTTTCAAGATCCTAAAGATTCAAACACATAGAGGCTAAAATTTGAGCTATGGAAGTCTATTTCTGTTCCGATATATCAATTTTGTTTATGCTTGTTGCAATTATGGAGACCAAAAGTTTCCGAAATAAAAAAAAATTACTTGAAACTCTATTTATTCCCATAATGGTTTTGTAATTAATGAATAATGCACATTGGAGTAGGACCTTAATCCGTAATTGAAACATGAAAGTAGCATTCACAAAGGTTACTGTCTTTGAATAAAATGTCGTACTGATCTACATACATATATAAGTACGTTGGTATACACTGTCAGAAAGTTGGGTTGTTCGTATTAAACCAATAAAACATTTTAAGTTAACATTGTTAATTATTAAAATTTCTATAAAATTTGTTTGCAATATTAAATTATCTAATATATGTGAGATTTCAGTTGTGGGAAGTTTTGAAATACTGGTTTTAGTTAGGACTTTAAACTTGCGAGTTACGCTCAAATATTTAACAGTTTTCTGGTACACTCTAAAAACTGAGTGTAAATTTACTCTAAAGTTTAGGGCAAATGTACATTTGCTTCTGTGGAAAAATTGATCACAATCGTAAAAGTACAAATTTTTTGTGCAATCCAACAAAAAAGTGTAAATTTACACCAATTTTAAACTTTTGGTGTAATGTTCACTCAATTTTGTAAATGTTGTGTAATTTTCGTCAAACTGACGTAAATTTTCGACTTAATTTCCTATGTTTATACCAAATGTTAGCGAATTGTCATTTTGTGAAGGAATTTGTTCGAGCGAAGACGTACTGACATAATTGCTCATTGTAGTATATTTTTACATTTCAGATGTTTTTTAGGCGATAATGACAATATCCCCAAGCCCGGCATAGTCCGCTGAAAGAAAAATGTTCGTTTAAATCCTTTAATTTAGCTCAAACTTTCATTATAATTACGAGGTTTTTATATTGAAGCATATTTACTGGAGTAATCGGTACTTCCCTAAGATGAAATACATAAATTAGGACTGTGGCACTGTATTTTATTATTCATTAGGGCTCGGCTGATAATGAACACATGAACAATGATTTATTTCAGTATTGATAAAGTAAACTTATTATTTTTCAAATCAAGTAATTTACCTTATTTTATTCTTCATGTGTTGATAATATTTTGCGATGTTGGGATTTCTCTAGTTAAGGGAGTCCAATAGTATTGTCAGCCTTGTCTACTTATAAACTACATACTGTCATTTGATTCAGTTATTAGACCAAATGTACAAGAAAGTTGACGAAAATGGCAATCAAACATTTTGCAGATTTGCAAAAAATGATTAGTAAATGGGGATTTTTGTGACTGTTATGCTAATCTGGTTGGTTACTCAAAATTGTGAACTCATGATGATGAAAAACCCAATCGAGAGGATGTAATATTCGCCAAAAGGGAAAAACTTAAATAATCAATCTCAAAGGATTTTAAAGAAGTCACCAAAATTGTAGATTTCATAAATTAATTTATAATTTATGATTAAGTTTTAAACATCCAAATAAAATGAATACAGTATACTAACACATTAGAATGAAGTAATAAAAGGACATTAGATCGACGCGACTTAGTCCTTCATAGAACAGACAAATGAAGAATGATAGCATATTATCGCATTTTCATCGATTCATAAAATCCAGTCATTTTACCACAAGACAACATGAAGAAAATGTATCAAGGAATACGATCGCACTACCAAGATTAATTTATATTGTTGATCTTTGATCTTGCCAAGTTTTTGTAAAATGTAAAATTCACAACATTTCTATCGTATCGAAAGATTATAATAATATTTTCTTTGTCAGTTAATATGTGTGCAATTAGTTGCAAAATGTTACAGACAATTTTATTTTAAAATTAATAAAAGTAATCTGTGATGGTCAAATCACTGAAGAAAGTAAAATGTGCACTGTTCAGTTGTATTTTGGTTTAAACAATAATTAATATAAGTAGTTTGTGAAAAGAAGTAGATACTAAAAAAAAATATTAAAGTTAATTTTATTATAATAAATGTTTGATAAGTGAAGCACGTCACTGGATATAATACTTACATACATATGTATTTCAATCCAAAATTTTGTCTCTTTCCACGAGGTTCGATTGAGACTTTCGTCTCGAATGCACGTTGTGAGCGCTTAAACGACAAAATTCTTCTTTAATACTAGTCTACAAATTTTCGGGTTCAATAAATACAACTTTTATGTATTTACATATGGCGTAGCGTTATACAATAAATCAGTCTTATACAAAGGTAAAAGTCAATTTTGTGTTCAAATTATTAAAAATTAACATTGATGTCATTTGATGACTTTAGTATAGTTGGGTGGAAGTAAAGAAATCAAATTTTTGCTGAAGTCAAACCCTTTAGTGCTAATATTTTATAGACACACTTCCACACATGAATTTAGTAGTTTTAGATAATTTGTCTTCTCTTTTAAAAAGACTTATGAATAAGTGCGTGATAAAATAATGATGAAATACATATTAACTTAGTTAAAGTACTTACGTTGATTCTATGTATTAAAAAATTAGTGTACTTTTAAAAGAGAGAGAAGGATGATTTCATTTCAGATCTCTCAAGATACGGAAGTGAGCAAAGACAGATAATTTTCAGACTTTCTGTTGTTCGAATTTATCACATTTGTGTGTGCTTCTTCACCTGTTGGGGAGTCACGTGCGTACGAATTTTATAATTCGTAAGGAGTGTTCAAGGGTAAGTTACCTTTAAGTTGATAATGTGTGTAAAATGCAAAAATTGTTTATTTATTAGTACACAACAGTTGCCAATGGTTGGCTTATAACAGGTTCGAGGTCTTATAACTTAAACGCGCCGCGTTCGCTCCGAGAAATCGTTAACATTTCACTTAGTGATTTCAGAACCTGTTCACTTAAGCTGGCAGAACCAATGGGTAAGATGTTTTTTAATTTAAAAGCTTTCACTGAACTTACCGTCTCTAGTATCTTTGTCGTTCTCGAAACCGGGGTTGTCAGCACCCCCTTCTGAAGGCGTCCATTTTTTATTCTCCAACAGGAATTGCTTTATGGTTACTGGACCCTGGTAGAATGTTTTATTCCCAAACGTTATGTCTGTCGAATTTTGAACAGCAATACTTCCGATTTGAGGTTTGCTGCTTATCCCAACTCCATCAGAGCTGCAGGTGGGTTCGCCTCCAATATGTTGATTGATAACAATCGCTCCATCTTTGCCGAATTCGGAGTGCTGTCCTAATTTCCTTATAATAAGATCTCCAGGTGCATCACTAAAATCGGAATCTGAGTCTATCACACTAGAGTCGGCATCATCTAGAGATACTATGGATATGTTATGGCTTCTTTCACTGTGCGAGGATAGGGAAGGTGCTCTTTCGTCTAGATCTTCAACTTTGACCTCTTTATTAAAATTATCTATGTGCACTGTAGTTATGTCATCCTGTGTATTGCAATGTGGACCTATCTTAAGCTCTGTTCTAATATTTGTAGTACCGTCTGTCTCCAAATTGGTGCTTTGTTCCTCAACAACAACACCTGAGTCTGATGAGGTGGTGCTTTCACCCTGTATGTTCGTTTCCTCCTTATATAAATTCATTTCGTGACTCGTTTCTACGCCATTTCTTCTTCGCATATCACCGAGAAGAATCAATAGAAGCACCAAAGGTCAGGGGAGGCTAAACCTTGTCTTCAATGTATTAACATTCACGATTAACACTCAAGATAAGATACATTTTTAGTATGCACGATTCAAAAGATTAACTATTCTTCATACTTTAAATTATTTCGAATAGGCTTTTTTTCACTGTCACCTAAAACACGTATCCCACATGATCCACAAAATACACATATAATTCAAATGGACATTCCTCTTAGTGCAGAAAGCGAAGATCCATTAAATAAATGCACCAACCTCCAATTAAAACGCAATTCCCTCCTCTGAACTGATGTTCAACGTCTCTAAAACTGAAGAATGAAGATAATACAAAACTCTCCCGGGACAAATTAAAGCTTGGCGAACTTTAGTTAACGTTTTTCCGCCGGTCTTCAAGTAATTTCCATTTATTATCTATTGCACAAAGCTCGCGGTGCAAAACAGCTTTTTATCAGGAAAAATATAGCAAAGCACTAACACTGTAGAGTATAGGAATAGGAAGTTAGAAAACACTAATTAAGTCCGTAAAAAAATGTTCTAAAAGGAAAAGTCGCGTAATTATCTAACAATTTGTTGTTTTTCCGCGGAACCCGAAAGCTCCTCAGTTGCTAGTCGCGCTAAACGTGAAGAGACAACGATCAGAATTCACGCTGCGTGAGACGACGGTCCGCGATCAACTAACCGCGATTATAAGTATCTTCGCGTTCTGCCCACAGAGCAGATATAGTCTGCATCAATACTGGTAAGCAAAAGCGCTATCATTCCGTATATGAATAGGTGACGTTGAAATTTTACTTGTTTATAGCTTCCGAATTTAAAAATCTCAGTTAAATCTTGAACTGAAAATGATTTTTAATTGGCGAAAGTAGCTCGACAGGCAGAGCGGCACGCCAATCTTCGACCTTTATCTTCTATTGATTTTGTTAGAGATTCAGAGTTAATATTTATAATACGGACTTTGGCACAGTCCCCATGATATATAATACAATGCGTATCTACCTGCGTGGGTATATCAAATAGATACGTGCGCAGGCCATTTTCGAGGCAAAACCCAAATCTAAATTGAACTTGTCACACTTCGTGAACTTCATCGGTCCAGGGTTTTTCTGCATTCGATGTTAATTTCTTTCCGATGAGATGACTCTTCTAACTATCCGATTTTCATCAAAATTATGATTTATTTCGCTCCTGAAAGGGTTAGCAACAATTTTATCGAGCTTAATAAAACAATAATGTTATCTTGATGGTCAAAATCAATTAAGAGGTGCCGAAATGAACGCGTTTTTCCTCACGTTTTTGAATTTTCGTTGGTTCCATGTGTTTTGCGATCATTAACGTCTACTGGAGAAATATTTCAACCATTTTCATATGTGTAGTTTTTTCATCTCTGCTCTTTCAATTCCTATGTGCATACTTTTAAATAATTAAGCTGTCTTCATCATGAACAAATTACTCAAAATATCTATGGAGGAAATTTATCACCCCAGTGAAATAATTAGTTCTTATCAGTTCAATTCGCTTGTGTCGGTGTTCTTAGTCTAATTATGGATAAGTATCACAATAATTTTTAGCATTTACCTCATTGTGGTTCGTGTCAACCATTTTTGCATTTTTATCTGCATAAAATGTTGTTTTAGTATGTTTTATTTTCTCATCCTATCTCATTGCATTCATCAGACACTATCATTCAAATTCTTTTTATCTCAAGAAAGTGTGAATCAAACAAAGTACGCCGGTCTAACTTAAACATTTGTTTATATGTATAGGGTTAGATTGGAACATTTGTTTTGCCTTAACCCTTTGTGTCCCACAGTCCAATATCACTGGACACTACAACCACTTTTATAAAATTAATGGACCACAAAAGGTTAATGAAGAAATCAGTCAACATAATGAACTCTGGGATGCAATTTTTGTTTGTTTCTACCAGCAGAAATCTAAACCTTAAGTACTACCTCAAACCTCAAATCAGAGGGTAAACATACATATTAGTAAAATTAAGGACCTTAAAGTTTCAAAATTCATTTAGATCGAATGAATAACCAATAAAACATTCCACGACCTTCGGCTTAAAGGAAGTGCTGAATAGTCCAATCAATACGCCTCAAAATTCGGATCCTTGTTTATTCTTGAGTAAGTAATGGAATGCAATCATATTTCTTTTAATATGTATGCTGAGGGTCTAATTAAATCAATATGCATATTTTTAGTTCAGTTCAGAAGAGTCCAATAGTTTGCGAGATAAATTTGAAAAGATTGACTTTGAGGTCTCCTCATGGATTTTGCTCACTCGGGGTGACAATTTGCGAATATGCGACAGTGTAAACATTTGTCGCTTATTTGTATTTCCAGAAATATTCATCTTTGAGATTTCGAAAGGTGACGTTCTTTTATCATGTGTTTATTACATGTTCCTAAAAATTTTATCAGAAATTGTGAAACTATTTTAAATTAAAGATACTCTATGTCTATCCAAAATCATATTGATGAATCTTTCAAAATAATGAATTAAAAGTAAAATATCTTGTGCACCTTATTGGTTCTGACGACCCGAATTCGCAATTGACGTGTGAATGGTAAATCGAAGTATACTACATATTTTTATTTTCAGTAGTTGGCGTAGAATACTTTGTACAAGTGTTCAAAATTGTAAAATGTACTATTATATGTATGTATGTAGGTATATATCAAATTTAATAATAAAGTGAAGTTTTTTGTTTAAACTATTCTCAGATAGTACCCTTTTTATGAAATTAGAAACCACGTACTGACCATATAAGTATGTACAAAATGCAAAATATTGTGTCAAAAGAACAATTTGACGGAAGCTTTAGATGTGTAAAGTAATCGAATTTCTTTTCCATTTATACTCGTACAAAGTTTTACAATTTAAAGAACATAAAGAGTATGTAATTAAAAGTAGCGAATTTATTCTTGAAAATAAGATAAGAAGATGCTAAAAGACTCTATCTTATCATAAAATATAGATTTTTAGGTTTTTTGCTTTTTATAATTTCTTTTTCAATCATGAACCATAAAATAACATTAAATATTATACTTATAACTTACATTTTCCATGTATGTTACTATGTAATTTTTTTTATAATAATTATATTTTAGAAAAACTATAAGAAACATAAAAACTTAAATAATTAGCAATAACTAATTAATAACAATTATTTAACAATTCATCAGCATACTCTGGAAACATATCGCTTAAGTGACTAAATTTAAGGGTCAACTTTCGTTATATGCCTACTTGAAAGTAAACCTTAAACATCCATGAAACGTCGGAAAGTTAAGAATCTAGAGCTTTAAATTATTTTATGAAATTGGGTATGAATTTGTGATTTTACACTGAATACATTTACAAAAAAATCTTTAAGAAATCCGGCACACATATACAGTGTGTTTACATTTGGTTGTTTATTAAATTTTCGTGGACTGGTTCGATAATATTTCTTAATTACCTTAACCAGTTGCAAAAGCATAATTTTGAGAAACTTTAACGTGTTTAAAGTTTCAGTTACACATTAGACACAGTCAATTCCGTATATGCTTAGGGTTGGAAATATATAAATACACCTTTAGTTTTTGTGATTTGTAATATGATGTATTTAACATAGGAAAGCTTTCAATTGTTTTTTCAAATTAGCCTTTTTATCTGAACAGCACGATTTTTACTTGAATTTAAATAATTCGAAAGCTCAACTTCTCAGACCTCACATACCATACCCCTGTTGAAATCAAACTTTATGATATTATCAGGTTTTTGACGCTCTAGTAATATTTTGGTTTCCCTATATTCAAAATCATATGTACTTATATAAAATACTAAAATGACGTCTCATTACTTTTAACGCAAATTTGAAAAATGTTTATTAAGGTAGTTTTAACCGGCCGATAATTAGATCAATACTCGCTGGAACAATTAATAACACATAATAATAATAATTAATTTATCTAGGTATATTGTACGTATATGTATGTGTGCAGTGTTGATAGTGTGCAAATATGCAGAAGCTTGTGACCTTTTTCAGCATAGAATGGTGTGTAATTTATTAATGTCACATCGATTATAATATTTACCATCCACTTGAATCTTAAATGTAACGATGACATAATTTTAAAATAGAGGGAAGTACTTTAAAGGAGTTTTAATATTATTTATTTGCTATGAATTAATTGATCTTATCAAGCATGATTGCTTTAATATATTTAATTGTTGATGGCAATGCTGTAAGCTTCGAAATGCTCAAAGTAATTTAATTTATGAATTATAATAATTTGCCACGATAAATTTTATGCAAATGTGTACACCTATTCGCAATATTGAATAATGTGTGCGACTTATACTTAAAAAATGGAGTAACTATTAAGTTGCATAATCTATAAATCTAATACGCTTCTACTTCTATTCTTTTTATATTGTAAGTATGTGTACTTATCTAGATGAATATATGTATGTACATGAATATCTGTAATTGTACGATTTTATGATAATCGATTGGACTGAGGTCAATGTTCCTAAAGCATATTAAACAAAATGATAAAATGTGTGGGTTTAGGTTCATAGATAAGAAGGTATGAAACAGTCTTTTTAAAGCACACAAAAAATATTTACATATATGTTGAATATGCTTTCCTTACTTATTCGATATTTTTTAATAGCAACCTTAAAAATGTTCGAAATGTTAGTGTTTTTTCTGAGCGCAGTCAATTTCAAGTTTTGAAATTTATTCATAAAAAAAATATTTTGCAGGCTTGAAAAGAGTTAGCTAGCGGTTAGAAATTAGTTCAAATTAGCATTCGTCTACCTATAAGTATATTATTATGCAGTAAGGGCCTCTTTCACGAACTCCAAGTAAAGTAGCAAGTAGGCTAACCGCCAGTTAAAGTCACCAGTAACTACACCTACGAATTTCACAATCATCGAGTAACATTAGCCGATGAATAAAGTAGCCCGTAACTTACTTGCCAGTCCGTCTGCCAAGTAGCGTATTTAACTGACGAGTAGCAGTTGTCATTTGTGTATTATTAAATTTTTATCCATGAATATTTTTAGTCACTACAACATGAAAATTAATAATACGCGATTCAAAACTCTAAAACTGGACGTAATACTGAACGAATTAACGCCTGGTTTCTTACGATATTTCACTTAACGAATAAGTCGTTACTTGAATCCATGATTTCGTTTGTGAAATTGATAGAAGTTACCCGTGACTTTTACTTGCCAATTAGCGTTACTTGAAAAGTAACTAATCAACACTTTACTTGGAGTTCGTGAAAGAGGCCCTAAGCCTAAAACAATCTCGTTTTATTTATTTACTTAGAGTTTCTCAAATCAACTACATATAAGAAAGTATTTATTCGGTTTATAACATCCGTTTAATGGAAACTTTAATTTCCAAATTTTATGGAATCGGGGCAATAAAATAGTTGTTATATCAATAATTTTTAGAATATAGTATAAAAATTACATAAAAATCAAGAAGTCGAAGTGTTTAAAAAAGTTTGGCACGGAGGCCTACAATTCTATCACATATCAAAAGTTTCATTAAAATGTATATTATTAAGTATTTTTAAAACTTTAAATTAAAAATTTTAATCAAAAATATATAGAGCTGCACTTTCTTATATACACTATAGTTATAGTTTTGTCATCCCTAAGATGAATCAGAGAACATGGTTTTATTGTTCTGTAATTTGTAAAATATATTGCATCGAACTATTATAAATATATTTACGGTTCTCGTAGACTATACTTAAAAAAACTTATAAGTGTTGTTTTTGATGTTTAAAGTTATTGTGAAGATATAAAAATAAAAGCTTAAAATAATTCGTATCGCATAAAAAAGATTTTTGGGGAATGTTTATATATGTATATATTAAGTTATTAAACGAGTATTTTTACCACAAATTATGAAATCCTTTCTAATTTTAAATTCGTGGAACAGAAAAACATAAAAAAATACAATGAATTAACTAATGTTACAAATCTATCTTTCCTTCTCGTGAAGAAGCCAATAATTTACTATAATTTACATATATATTATAACAAAATTATTCAAGTCATATATTATGTATGTATATGTATATACCAGCTAAATGTTTACTATTTATATCCATACAATAAAAATTTCCTAGAAAATAAGGACAAAAACATTTTCTGGAATAGCTTTTAAATAAATTCTATACAATTTGTGATTGGTTGCACATTGACTGTTTAAGATATAAAATCTAAAAGCTCATAACTGCAAACCCTATAAAAAGAATCTTCCCAAAGAAATTCCCACTAGCGTGGTCATGTTATCACCCCTCGCTATAAATAGAATTCGCGGTTGTTCCAGTGGACTCATAATGGTCAAATTTTTACACCTGTTACGCTACCGAGGGTACGCAAAGGCTTGTGAGGAAAATCCAGATTTTCGTGAAAATTGGAATTTCCTTACAAACTCGTTGCGTGCTGTTACGCTTCAAGTTATAGGCGCAAACCCGAACGCAAGCGATCGGATTTCAACAAAACCATGATCATTTTTTTCGCTCTCTGGTTTTTCCGAGATTTTATGTCGTCAGCAATGAACTGGATTCGTTGATTCACACCAGTGTACTACGATTTGAAGTTGTGAGCAGCGCAGAGCGTTAAAAACGAATTTCGTTATAAATCAACTTGAGGTTTTTGTACCCATGGTAAGGGTATGTTTATTATGGATACATATGCAGTAGGTGCAATATTTGAGCCACAGCGTTGGTAACGTTGTCGTCTCTTAGTTGGATAATCCCTTCTTTAAAGCATTCATGTTTCTATACAGGTAAGCTTAACCACTGTCGCTAAATTTGACGATTAAGTCGTGTGTTGAATAATCAATTCTTCAGGTCATAGTTTTCTTTTGACGCACAACAAAAATAGTTGTGTTGCGATTTTCCTTGAGCTGATCCTAATAGCAGTTATAATCGGCAGGTTCATGCGTCAAGACCTACTTTATTCGATTTTTAGGAAGAAGTTTAAGAAATTCGCACGAAGTGAAAACGACTGAAGTTGTCTTTAAATCAAATATTCCATATTTAATCTATTTGCGCAGACGCAAACAGTGATCGAGTCGCTGTCTGTCAGAAGCCATTCACCTTGATTATAACCTGCAGACTTACTGGAGAACTCTTATTTTTATTTTAAATAAATTGAGTGTTAAGCGCTAATTACTAATAAATAGCATTACGTCATGCTACGTTTGGCTAAATTAATTTTTTTTACTTATAATTTTTTCGACAACTGCTCGGTATTGAAGGCTAGATGAAATTTCTGTATTAGTCACAATGATCAGCACATCTGAATTCGGAAGTATATAAATCAAATTATTGTTTGTTTTTGTTTACATATTCACAGTAAAAGCGCCATTAATAAAGCCATTAAATTTTTACTATAATGTCCAACTTAATATAATTAAGCGTCGGTGTTATGGTTTAATTATTTCTAAACAAAAATCGCGGAAACTAGTCATTATTTAAGTACTATGTTTTGATTTGACACTAGGTAGGCACGTAATAGTTCAGTTGAATTAACATTTGCATACACTTTGTCTGATTGAAGCCATTGTACTAAATCGATTAATATTGAAATAATATAATATTCATATAGGTATATTATTATATAATTTTATATTAGTATATGGATTTTGTGTATATTTTTTCTTAGAGAGTTCTTCAGGGGTCTGAATTTAATAAGACCTAAGGATAATCAGTTTTTAATAAGAAAAACATAAAATATATTCACAATTCCTTAATTTATTTTCCAATTCCAATAAAACATATGTAGATACTCTATTCATATGCGTCTTTTATGTGTAAATATGAAATGTATTAAATGGACCATTCTTGTCAATAAAACTATATTGGGTTTGAAGTAACAGTAGCTGCTGTATGAACAAAAATTCTTAAATTCATGCATTTTTCATATATTCAAAATTAAAATCTGTTTTAAAATTATTTCCAAAATGAAATCGAAAATGAAAAAAAAATATGTAAGACTCCGCTCTAAAAAATAAGTGAATACATATTAACAAGGTATTATATGTAAGTAAACTAAAACGGTTGTAAATACTTGTAAAATTGCATCACGAATTGAATTTTAATTGGTATCTTAATTTGTTCAATTTTTTTGTGTATTTTTACAGCATTTATGTTGGTTTTAAATAAAAATCGGTGTAAATAGGAAATAATCTAAAAATGTGGAGATTTTACATAACAAATGGAGCAAATTTACAGCATTTACATTATGATAATCATAAGTTGTCTGCTTTGATTTTGTTTTTTACGTTGTAAGGTCATTGGAAAGAAGCCATTGTGCGGGACAAGTCGATCAATTCTGAGTGAAAAACCTTATATTGTATACGTTTTTACAGACTGAAGAAAGTGTGTGTCTTTTACATCAATTATCAAAGGAAAGATGCCGAAAATTATCTTTAAATTTCAAATTTCTAAGAACACTTTACAAGAGTTACATATATTCATACCACGAGTATCTTTATGCGCATCGAGCTAAAGAAGGTGCTCACTTCGAGTGTACATACATACATATGTATGTAAAGGCAAAAAATGCTGTAATGATTAGTTCCGTCATCGTTCCCTTGAGGATGGCGTAATTTTACCATTATTATATGAGGAAAATAGCTGCCTAATTTTATAGTGGTAAAAATACAACAATATTTTTTAGAATTTAAGATATTTAAATAACAACTATGTGAGTTTATTTTCCACAACTCTGCGTAAAGGTGAAAATAAATTTAGAATTCGTGTTATTTTGTAAAAATAGAAAATATGTATATATATATATATATATAGTCTGTCGTCTAATGATAATGGTTTTCTTTGCTGAGTTATTTTGCGACTATATTATATTAAAGTGTGTTATTATGAATAATGAATGATAACAAGATTTTAGTTTTGTATCATAAAAATTATATCAGGAAGTACTGTATGCAATTAAATAATTATTGGTTTTTCTCCAATAAATTTTATTTAGGTGTCGTGAAAAAGTTACAACGTTATGGGAGATTATAAATAAGATGTTGTATAACATAAATTTAGTAAACATTTTTTAAATGTGAGCTAAACTAATTTAGTTTAAGCAATGAAATCGCAAATCTCTGAAAATTTAATCTTCCAGCGCTATGGAGAAATCGAGTTTAGCTTGCTTTAGTAGCGAATACTACTTATTTTGAAGCAACTTTGTAGGTATTACTTTTTTCTAAAGTATTATTTTTATCTGTAAACAAAAGCCCGAAGTATTGAACAATTTGAAAATAGAATAAATCTTATCAATAAAAAGTAGTTTTAAATAAAATACCGTACCTAAACTAAAATAGATATTTGTAAAATTTCAGATTATTTAAATAGTTCCCAAGGTTATAAGAAAAAATATTAATACAGTAAACAAAATCATTCTGCAATTAAAACATATTTAATGAAGGTAAAGATAACACTCATTAAATTGATAAAATGTTTCGTTAGGTAATGATAGCATATTTTTTTATAGTAATTCGCCATTTTCGCTTTATTATCATATAATACAAGAGTTATTAAGCAATACTGCATAAATATAAAGCTATTGTTTCGCGTCCCAAACCTTCGGTAGACCAATTTCAGCACCACAGGGAGGATTTTCCGATTGCCCGCAAGGGTTCCAATGGGTCCACTTAACGATTTCTCGTATAACATTAATTCCTGGGCTTTCTGTTGTTTTGGTCTAAAGAATACAACATCAATAAATAAAACAAATATTGATGCAAAGAGGTTTATAATACCTGATTTTGCGCGACAAGTTTGTAATCCAGACGGAGGTAATACATTTTCATTGCGTATGAGAGCAAAAATTGAACAGCTTCAAGTGATTTATTGGATGGTGTATATTGATTAAAATCGCCCAAAAAACTGATTGCCAAACTTTTGTCTCCGAATGTGTTGGCGTAATCCCATCCTCGTCCAACGTAAACGTTGCCATCATCGCCTACCTAAGATTATTTAATTAAAAGATTTATAGCATGACTATAAAATGAAGACCTATGGGCTGCTATCAGTGCCCAATAAATCTCCTTTTAGACGCTAATACCAAATCGTTTAGATAAGGCCCTTCAATGAATTTACCAAAACATTACCACAATATGTGATAATGGCAGTTATCATACTAAAATAATTTGCAGTCGTTTTAACCTTATTGATTCGATTTGATTTAGGATTCAAGCTTAAACAACTTGAAAATATAGTTCAACACTTACGTAAAAGTTTGCTTTTATATCAGGTAAGCCCTGTTCTGAAATATCAATATCCTGAAATGATTTCATTTTAACTGCACACTGGTCGATTTCTTCGCAGGGGCTGGACTGCACTCCAAGATGTGTTATCAGAACATATGGAATTGGATGCTCCAGGGGCTTGGTCAGTCTATGATCAGCTGCTCCCCATTGAAAACGATCAATTACCTTGTGACCATTTCCTAAAGTAGGTACTATAGAATTTTTCTGTTCATTAAGTAAAGTGCTTTGATATTTGTTTATTTAATTATTATCTTACATTTGCCACTCTGATAAATAGTTTCAAATAAAATTTCTTGTGGAACTTTATCTTCTTTTCCTAAAGCTAGATAAATTGCTGATCCTACACTTACTATAATAATTAAAATGAAAACGATGAGTACGACGCGATTATTTGATATCCTTTGAAGCAATTTTGTAGAATTTTTTGTTGTATTGGTTTGTTGGATATCTGCAAGGAAAAAATTATAAATTTACTCACTTTTTAATGGCTATCTTAAGTTTTTTCGTAAAGTGTGGACTTGCATCCATATATTCTTTTCGGAAAGGTGTGCTGGTCCTTTATTAAACACTTTTAAGTTATTGAGTAGAAACTGGACAAAATTATAAATCATCCCAAAATTGTTTAAATGTTTTATAAAAAAAAACGGAGAACAGTTGGACGCACGATTATGCATTTGATGTTTTTACAAAAGTTTTATTCTTTTGATTATCTTATTTGGATATGGAATTTCGCATTGAACTAAATATATTAAATGTATGATATAACGAAAATTTATGATTATGCGATAAGTTCACCAAATTACATTGATTTTTGCCCACCCAATGGCGATTTAAAAAAATTAAATACTGCATCTAGTCTTTGATTTAAAGAGGGTTTAAGTCAAATGCAGTTTAATTTTCTTTTCATAAAATTAAATGTTTTCTTGGAGTCATTATTTGGAAATTTTAATTCAATACAAAATTTGTTGTAAAATTTGATCTAGATCAGATAGTCAACAAAACACACCTTAAGCTTTGTATATAATAGATTATATATATTAAAACCGTAATTTAACCGTTCACATGCTAAATCGATTATCTCCACAAGCACAAAAACACTGATAAAACTAATGCGTGCTTTGAATTTAAATTTAGAATTAAAGTTAAAATAAACGTACTTAGTTATAACTTTATCAAAATAATTTATTCCTAAAATTAAACGTTATGCTTTAGATGAAATTTTGGCTCAGACATTTTCAAAAGTCAGATTAATCAATTGATAATTTCTGTAACAAATTCAGATCTATTAGGTGGTTGAGAGAAATATTTTAATATTTTACGTTAGATCAACTACAAGTCATATACTTACGTACAAGCCAAGTTATGAAGAATTATGTTATCATATTTCTTAATACATAGGAAGCAGATAACAAAGCGTAGTTTTCCAGATAAAGCCAAAAATAGATCCATTCTCTATTTGTGAACATCAATAGCTTATCCGACAATGCAAGTTTATTTATGGAAAAGCTTTCTGCGAAAAAATTGACGATATACTGCAAAACATATGAGGTCTTTCAATCATGATCATTATGGATAGATACCGAATTTTACTGGTGACCTCCTTTTGCTGATAAAAATATTACAAGGGAGTTTGATGTTCAAAGTATCTGAGCACCCTATTTGGCTGTGCAAAATAACTCAAAATAAACAAAAATAAATATTTGTAAAAAAGTGAATAGCTACTAACACAATTATTCAAAATTCCTCGTTCAATTTACCATTATTGTTAAATTTCTCGATAGTTTTAAATAGAAATTAAAATTAACTTCCTTTGAGTCACCTTTATATATATTTTTGCGAATTCTAAAGCCAATTGAATGATGGTGCGGTGAATATTTATGTCAGTTAATTATGTAATTCTGAAAGATGTTTCTTACAAGAATTAGTCATTAGTTAATAACCATTGAATTCGCTTTCGTTAGATTTGAATGCGGTGATGTAAGAAAGATTAAATTGCTTGTTGTTTAACTTTCCGGGAAAAACATAGAAATTAGAGGATCGCTAATATTTCCGCTGGTGCCTATAATACAACACAGTCACTTAAAGCATTTTTTTAAAGAATTTAATCAAAGTATCATAACACATTTTTTTAAAACGGTTTGAGTTAATACTAATAGTGTTTTTAAACTATAATTTAAGAAGGAAATTAAACTAAAGATTAGAAACAGTTTTATGAATAACATTTTCTATTAGATTTAACCCTTTTTCGAAAAAGACGAAACTTGATTAAGGTGGAAGAAATAGTGCTTGTACGAAAAATCAACTTTGCATGATCTATGTATGTATTTCGATATTTCTCTTATACTGGTGTATAGACTGCTAATACTACATATTCTGCTCTCGAAAAACATAAGGGAATAGCGAATAAATTTGAAACAAGAATTTGATATAACATTAGCTTATGCTTTTGAAGACAAATGATAACTAACACGTTTTTTTAGAGTATCGAATGCAAAATATTACTGCATCTTTCTTCTACCCGAGGTTATCCATCCACCTGCTAACAATTGTTACACTCAACAAATGTTGATATGTGTTTATAAAAAAGTTCTAGAAAGCAATAAATGAATTTTTTGTTCGTAAAGCTTCTTAGTACGATACTTTATAATTGAGCTTCTTAGTATAATTGTTTACATTAGCTCAAATGACATTATCTTGCCTTCTGGGAATTCACTTTTAGTAGTAATTTCATATTCTCGTTTGCTCACATTGAATATGCGAACCGCATACATATACGTAATTTTAAATACACTGTGCGAATGTGGGTTATTCAGCTGACAACTCCTTTTTGTTTTTAATATTTTAAGTTTTTCAAATGCTATTTTTTTCAACTTTTTCATTTGTTTGGGACTCATATATACGAGAATATAGCATAATATATAATTAAATTCATAAACGGAGTTTTCCAGTAACTCGAATTGAGGGCATATCACTAGGTATTAGAATGTTTTATAATAAACTCTTATCCACTAGTTTCCGGGAGATTCATATTATACTTGTTCAGTGTATTTCTAGTAATCAAGAAGTTAATAAATTTTTCATCTAACCAAAAGCTATTAATAATCTGCTGCTAGACTGATATATATTTACGCAGTAGCCCATTGCGTATCGGTGTATAACTACCGAAAAGGTAGGATCTCAAATTTATTTACGGCAAGAGGCAAACAGTGCCCTAAGTGCTATCAGTTTAAAAATTGCAATCCTCGATAAGTTATCAACAATAAAACATTTGAAAGTACTTAAAAACGTGATTTGCTTAATCGATATATAATAGGAAGCAAACAAAAAAGTTCAACTCTTATCAATTGCAGGTAGTCAACTGTTGAAAATTATAAAGTCATTAAAAGTTAGTATTCGCCTACTCATGCATATTCAATTATTATGCATGAGCTAAAGTACTAAATCAAGATGTCCCAAACTAGCATATTCAGTCAGTTGTTTTAAACCAGTAGAGATTCATTCAATATCAACTATTAAAACACTTGGTGGATTAAGGACAAAAAATTACACTGCTACCGTGCTACTTCTTATTCAATAATACGAGTGATAATATTATTATTGCAGGCATATACATATATGCATTCTTGTATAAAACATTAAGGTATTGATATCCCGAAGATTTACAATAACTTTGCAAGAAACTCTTTTTTTAGTCATAAAACATGATTATAGTTAATATGTACATATGTATGTATATATTTTTTTAAAAAACCGTGTAATATTGTGTTAAACCCTTTAAAAAATCTAGAGCATGATGCTTCTGACGCAATATTGAGACAAGGCTTAAATAGCTTAGGTTTTTAAATTATTTGAACATAATTTGATCAATAAGATTTTTTATTAAAGTAACGAAGAAAAAATTAATAACATGAAATTCTAATGTTACGTGTACAAGTCAATTAGTACATATATCCGAATATGTTTCTAAAAAAATATCACTATACATAGATAAACTCTTGACTTGAAGCTTCCTCTTAAGTTGTTTTTTTTTGCTTGGCATTTTGTTTCTGATTTGCATAAATCAAAATTATACATTATGATACTTATAATTTTAAATGTACAATATTTCTTTTATTATGTGTGTGCGTCACATATTTTTACGAAAAGTTTTTATTTGATTTTGATTTTTGAATTCATATCAAACACATTTTATTTCATAAGCCACAAAATTGATTTGGATGGCATTACCAAAAATTTCAGTGTCGGTTTAAATCAAATTAATTGTGCAAGCATATCATTTTATATTAAGACAATTTTAAAATAAATTAAAAGAAGATATATAAATCAAAGTCGAACAGGAAAAACAATGTATCATAATTTTGACCACTGTAATATTTAAATTTGATTGAAAAGAAATCTGGAGGTATCATCTTAAGTCTGGTCTTTTGCAGCAGTATTTGTAATTCAATGAAGACTTTGGAATACACAGATTGAAACCATTTGAGATCAAAAATGATCAATATGTAACTACTTTTTACTAATCGCTAATGTACCTTACCTATTGTATTACTTCTATTAGGAGGAAACTTCTATTTCTTTCAATTACCAATTTCTTAATTTTAAACATTTGAGCATATTTTTTTGTATCGTGTTGTGAAAAAATGTAAGCTAATACATATAACTGTTTTTTACAAAAACTTATTTTATGTTTGCTGGTTGTCTTTGAAAACTGACATATGTAAATGCTTAAAAGTACCTTTATGGTAAATAGTTTCAAGAAAAATTACTTTCAAGTATTATATTTTGTTTTTCTAATTCCCTGAATTCCTCGAAACAACTAATAATTACTTACTATTAGAAGAAAATAAATGTTTTCATCTTGAAAAATAGGAATCCCCTTTCTTCCTCGCCTTATTATCGCAAACTCGAATGAAAAGAAACATTTTAAATTTCATTAAAAATAGTGCTTGTTAATCTTAAATCGATTAAAGATGCAATATTTATAAATTGGAATTGCGTTGCAAATGTTGGTGATTTTTCATAAATCACGATAAATACAAAAAATGAGCAATAAATAAATAAAAAATAACATTCATTAGATATAATTATTTATATGTATTATATAACATAGTTTTCTTTCCTTAATATTCGATTTATTCTTGATTCCGAATTCCACCAGCCAGCTTTTCAATAACCTACTTTCTGAAATGGTTAAAGTGTATATCGATGATCACTGTTTTATCATGTATCTTTTGATGGGGCCACAAATTGTTGGAAATACAAATGTTGTTTTATAAAATTGGCCATTCCTTTGTATACACTGTAGTAGTGGCAATATAATAAAAAAATGTTGACACGAATTTCATCTTCCAACCGGCACTTGATCAAGTGCGAAATGCCAAAGTCATTTAAGGCCGAATAACTCGTTTTGTCGGCGAAAATTAAAACAGCAAGTGCATTCAGCGGAATTTCTTATTGGCGCAATTTGATTCTCTTGGAATTATTTCAAATTATTCAGTATCTTCAATTTCTATTGCGAATTATTTTGCTTCATTTAACGTTTCTACGGAATTGGGTATATTTACCTCCATTTGCATGCGTTGCTCTAGCCTCCACGGTGGCGTCCATGTACTGGTAGATCGTCACCGGACCCTGGTACTGGGTCATAGGCCCTATAACAATCTCGGACGAATTTGAAATGTTGATTGCACTCGACGGTTGGATTGCAGGGTTCGTGAAAATACTTTGGGGGAGGTTCGCCGCTGAAGGAACTGCTGCAGAATTGTTGGCGTCCCTCCCCCGCAGACTTAGTGCGTTGCTTGGCGAGGCGATTGTCGACATGGGAAATGATGAATTATGCTGGTCAGTCATTTCACTAATTTGCAAACACTACCATATCTTCGAAAACAACTGCGAAAGACACTTCTCTCAGACAGTTCTGGTAATTATTAATTTATAATTACATCGTAGCAAAATGTAAGAGATTCTTTACAACCGGAGACAACCGATGCGCGAACTTGTTAAGCACGGACTGAAAGAAGGCGCACTTCGACCGCTGAAAGCCAGTGTCCAGTGACGATCGTCACAGCTTCTTGGGGCTTTTTGAATCACTAACTTGCTCTACGACGACTTTGCGGGAAACTTATCTGTTTACATAACCCTAGAAAGAAATTAACTTTTTTTTGTCGAAAATCAAACTTGAAATCTCCAATTGTGAGATCAATTTCATTTCAACAAGATGTTAGGTTCCAAATTCAGTTGAGTGAAGTGTTTTAGAAAGAGATACGGAATACCTACTCTAAATTCTTAAGAGATGAGAACTGCATTCTATTTTTGAAATTCAGGTAAAAATCTTAAAATGTTAACCAATTTTTGCAATATAAATATTAGTTATTGCACAACATTTTGTAAAACTTATTTCCGCCTAGATTTTGCAATGAACGTTAATTTTTCGTAAGCGTAGGTAGGTATACTTGTTGTGTTAACCATTTTATGTTTTAAGTCTAATGACGCATGCTGAATCTAATAATCGCATGTAATGAAGTTATTTAATTTATAGCTTAAATGATATACGGCATTAGTTAGTAAGAACCTAAGGAAAATCATTTGATTTCAAGAAAAATGTTCTTTGAAATCCAGGAAATTGATTAACTTACCAGCATTTTTATTAGTTTTGCTGTCTTCTCTTCTTTTGTACTCAAAAATCGACCCCTTCTATCAATGAATTACCAGATTAATCAGAGATACATAAGTCAAAAAAAAAGAAGTGTGTACTAGCAAAATTGTATTAACTTTGGTAAATTTGTTATTAAATTATTTGTTAAAGCAAGAAAAAAATCATTATATGTATATGTATACTCCAATCTATTAGGTAATAATTAAACAAAATTACATATATGATAGAATTGAAATTAACGAACATTTTATAAGAAAGGAAATATGTATAATAACATTAAAATAACCTAAGGGTCTGCATTTTGGGTGAAATTATTACAAAACTTAATTTAGTATGTGTTCATGTTACAATATTTGATTGAAAAGAGTCAATTCAATAATTCGAGTAAAAATAAAATTTACTCGAAAAGATTTTACCATTCAGAGGTTTAAGATTTGAAGGAAATATTATATGATTTTTGTTAATGCATATACATACATCTTATAATAAAGCAGTGAAGGCACAAAATATAGCAGGAACTATATTCTTTTAAAATAAATATAAATACTTATTTGCCATGCAGTACTCGTTTCCAAAAATTATCATACCTCCTCAGAAAGGTTTTATATCATGAAGAGACTAACAAAACTACGTCAAAATGAGGTCCTGTGTTTATTTCGTGAAGTAGGTACGCAATCCAGTTGATAACTTGAAAAAATGGCATAAATATACTATATATCGAATCAATTATCATCTATGTATCATTTACATCCATTTACACTTCAAAAATAACTAAATTAACATCAAGAGAATCCAGTTCCAAATGAAGTGAAACCAATTCAAAACCATATAGTACAAACATTTCTAAAGCAATAACAAGTGTTCAATTTCAACTGCTTAAATTTCTTATAAGAGCCAGCAACTTTTTCAATCTCAATAAAAACTTATTCAATTTCAATAAAAAACTTATTCAATTTGTTAATAACGCAAACGGCTCCAAGTACACGCGCTTGTTGTATTTCTCTGTTAATCCGGCAATGTTTGCCCATAACTTGTAAGTGCCTTTTCTTGCTAGCAACACGGGAACAGAATTCGCAGCAGTCATCTTTCAAATCTGTAATTTTTTTTTTAAATTAGGGGAATATTTTACCCATGTTTTTGCATAATGATCTGCAAAAATTAATTTGAATCTTACTATTGGGGAACAGTCTTTAAAATTGTATCAGTTCATATTAACTCAATTTTCTTTTAATGTCAACTTTAATGTTACATTTAGGGTCATATGCATCAAATTAAACCTGTTTCAACTTTATGCTCCATCTACACGGATGTATGTTTAAATTAAAGTTAAAAAATTCTAGCAAAGTATTACAGCAAGGTTCCTGTGAAACAGATCTATGATAATTGCGTGCATAATTTATGAATTTCGAGGTGTGAATTTCTAATGAAAAGGTAACTAGTTTGAAAAAGACATTAATCAGAAAATAATTTTTGTTTTGGTTTTGAATTATTAGACCAAATGAATGAATTAATACGACAACAGTTCTTTTTAAAGAATCTATCAGTAGTAGGCGCGATGAAGAGACATTTTCCCAAAAATAAAAAAAAGTCGATAAGATACATTGTATATAAATATTTATATATATGATAAATACATATACGGAAGAAGAATTAAAAAAAAAATTTAGACTGCTAAAATGCATGGATTTGACTCGAAAAGTTTTTATTCATTCTTAGTTTACCATATGATTCCGATATTTCTTCTGTTGAATGCACACACTTTTTTTGGTGTTCGTTTAAATCTGCCACAAGGTTGACGCACATTTAAATTAGGTTAGTGCTTACGACCCTTAGTTCATATATTTTGTTTACATAATAAATTCCTCCGGTTTTTAAATTACGTATGCGAATGCTATAGAAGCAACAATATAATAATAGTAACAATATGCTTTTTTTATTTCAACGGTTTTTATTGGAAGTACAGTAAAAAATAATTCCCTAAGAACTAGTAGTAAATTTTGTAATACCATAAATAAAAGATTTATGATAACTATGTTCACAGTTATTGTTTCGCATCCCAAACCTCCGGTAGACCGATTTCAGTACCACATGCAGGATTTCCCAGTAAACCACAAGGATACCAATGGGGCCACTTGGAAATTTCCCTTATCACATAAGTTCCGGGGCTTTTTGTTTCCTGAGTCTGAAACAATACAACCCTGTTAACTGAAAAAAATATATTGAATATAAAAATTTGTTTAAACCTGATGTTGTCCAACGAGTTTGTAGTCCAAAGCAAGGAATTTGTTGGTTTTTGCATATCTAAGCAAATGCTTAAGAGCTTCAAGCGATTCATTGGATGGTTTATAGCGACTGAAATCACCTATAAAGCAGATTGCCAGACTTTTGTTTCCGTATGAGTTGGCGTAATTCCATCCACGTCCTACATAAATATTGCCATCGTTACCCACCTGAAAATTTGCAATTAAAAGTTTTATGTTTCAAATAATTGGAAATCCACCTAGTAATTTGATTTGTGTTACAATTCAATACTTACGTAAAAGTTTGAATTAATATCAGGTAAGCCTTGTTTAGCAATAGCAGCGTTCTGAAACTTTCGTAACTTGAATCCGCATTCGTAAAGACTCACGCAGGGATCGAAATGATCTCCAACATGCGTTATAAGAACATATGGAATAGGATGTTCTAGTCTCTTGGTCAGTTCGTGATCACTTGCACCCCACTGCTCACGATCTATTACTTCATGGCCTTTCGCTAAGTTAGGAACTATGTATAAATAAAAACAAAAAAATTGCTTTGTATTAAATTAATCAAATATTCGTATTGCCCTATTTTATTTAAACCTTACATGTGCCAGTCTCATAATAATTAGTGCCAAATACTATTGGTCGTGGCTTGTTGTTTTCTCTTGGCAAAGCGAAGTATATTGCCGCTCCTACACTTATGATAATAATTAATATAAAAACGATGAGAACGGCGCTATTTGTTGATAGCCGTTGTAGTAACTTTTTAGAATTTTCTGTTGCGTTCGATTGTTGACTAAAACCTGCAAAATAATATTTATTATTATATTAATTTTATTTCGTAATCACTGACCTATTCCAAATCATTTAATAAAAATATTTTAAAAATGGCCGCTATAATTCTGAAATTTAGCAAAAGTTAGTGTTTGTATAAATTTAGTTTGCAAGCTCATGTCAAAAAAGCATATAACAAACTTTCTGCAACGAATGTTTCAGTCTAAGTCAAGTTTTAAATTAATTAAGAACTATGTACCTACTAATACCCTGCGTTCTTCATGAAAACTGATGCAAAAATAGTTTGATACAAAATTTTTCTTACACTTTAAGAGATTTTAAGATTACAGAGATGAAAAGCAAATCAAGGTTAATTTAGGCAAAATCTCATGATAGCAGTTGTATATACATAATTAAATACACATGTGTGTAAGTACATGCATGGGTCAAAAAAAGAAAACCGAATTGTTATTATTGTTTCTAAAAGGTTTTTGAAAATATAGGCTCCCCACATCTTATATTGTGTAGAAGTTAGCAATTTACAAAACTTAATTTTTTGGTAGAAAGCAGAGATAACGACGACATATTGTCTCTGGTATAACTTTTGTGATAATATTGTAATAAAATTATTAACTTATATTTAAACTTTCAGGAACATAACTCAATCTTTCGGTATTCTTTTGAATGAGTTCGTTTACGCCCACTAATGAGTTATTTTTATATTTTCAAGAATTTTATGAATGCAGTAAACATTTAAGATTTTAGTTCGTGTAAAAAAAGTTTATTAAATTGTATTAAAACCAGTTTTTACCATGTCTACATAAGTATGTAAACCAATTGAATAGGCATCAATCATAGTGGAATGGTAGTAATTATCATGGAAAGTGCATATCTACGTAATCCACATACATACATTTAATTAGATTTCGAAGCCCATGATAAATGCATGCAACAGCAAAAATAAATAGCTAAATACTCCGTGTAAAACTCTCTGCAATTTCTAAGTTTTTTAAAGTGATGAAACTTTCAGCGCAGTTTTTTGTCACAGATCTTGTTCAGCTTTGGTCACGCTCGCGCGCGGATCATTTCAGCTTATAATTTTGAATATTTTTTAGTTGCTAAGAATAATTTGCATTCCAAGGAATTCTTTCCGGCTGCTTTCGAACTCTCTTAGAACTCTCGAAATAATGTTCAAAGATGTAAAAAATAGTTTCCTTTGATTCATTTTTATTTAATTCATTAATCGCTTTGTATTTCAGCAAAATTAAATGTTCCAGGAATTTCGTTTTTCTCGCGAAATACAAAATTGGTACACCTACATTTTATACACAATTCCAAATAAGAACATTCTATTCAAAATAGTATGCATTATGAAGAGCTTCGAACAGTTGTTAACATTTATTGCAACTACGTATTTTATACATGTAGTATATAAATGTTTTATGCTGTTGTAGTAATTGTTAATAAAATTCTGTAAAAGTTAGCTCGTCTTAGGAGAGGAGAAAGAAAAAAAATTCGAAATTTCAAATGCAGGGAACACCTCGCAATCAAATTGTAAATATAAGAACAATAAAATGTTGTAATATTTTCTTCGAAATGAGACACTTAGTAAATATAATACATATGGCGAGAAAATGATCTAGAGAAGTGTTTGTTATTTGCAAATTGGCAACTGGAATATACAGTATAAAAGACGTTTTCTCCTTTTAAATCTGGTAATATTCTGAAGCAAAATAAATATCTCCCTAAAAAGATTGATAATTTTGTTCGAAACTGTGTATCAACACACTATGCTTATAGGGAATTCTTTAATCCCCTAACTCTTCAAACGAAGGTAAATAAGCTTGTGGGGAATTTTATAACGATTTGTTGACAATGATAATACCGGATGCACATTGAAAATGAGACAACAGCAGCTTAATTTGGTATCCATTTCAGAAACTATAATTTTGAAAAATCAAATAAAGTAAAAACAACCGGCGAAGTTGGGATTAGACTCCGACATGTTTTCCTACTAAGTTATTAGAAATCGAAATTTTATTGTTATCTTAATAAAATATCTTTTTAATTAAGCTCGATCCTGATTTTAAGTTGTCATTAATGATAGTTGTACAAGTGAAATGCAAATAGTATTAACATGTTACAAGTTAGAAAGTGGTGAAAGAGATTGGAACCGATGAACGTTAAAAATTGTTATAGCTCTCTACTTGTAAATATTATTTTTATGAACATTTAAAATTTAAAAGATATAATATTTTATCCAAAATACTAGCTACCACCCTTTCGTTAATGTCCACTCTTTTTACATGACGTCCGCTTTTCTATTAATAATTTTACGAAAATTAGTCACTTACCTCCCCTAGTATGGGTTGTTGCTTCTTCTAAGGTGGCATCCATTGATTGGTAAATTGTTACTGGGCCGTGGTACTGGGTCATAGGACCTATAACTATTTTTGATGATTTAAAAAGATTGATTACACTTGTGGGCTGAATTGTAGAATTATTGAATATATTTTGGGGGAGGTTCGCCGCTGAAGGTATCATTGGTGAGTTACTGGCGTTCCTCCCCGGCAGCCTTAGTGTGTTGAATGGCGAAATGATTCCCGGTATGGGAATTGTTGTACTGTTTTGGTCTGTCATTTCACAAATTTTGAAATACTATCATAACATTAAAAATAATAACGAAAAATAACATATTGCTTCCACACAGAAAAAATAACTACTGATAGTAATCACATTGTAGTTAGATATGAGAACTTCTTAATAATCTAAAACAACCGGTGATTGAAGTTTTCAAACGGATACTGAAAGAAGACGCGCTTCGACTGTTGAAAACTCTGGCGGTGGCGGCAAAAGCTTCTATGGGGATTTTTTTATTAGTAACTTGCTCCACGACGACTTAGTGGGGACTTACCCCCTTATAATTTTATACTATTTCACATTTACATAATACAACGAACAAATTTGAATCCAAGAGCCAAAATTTTCTTTTGGAAACTTCATCATTAAATCAAATGTTGGGGCAAGCTCTTCGCCGCTTTCAATTATTTAAAAAAAAGAAAATTTGCTTAATTCTTTAAGAACAAAAAGGAAATTGAATAAAATATTAAACTCTAACTTTATTAGCCCCATTGGGTTACACACCCAACTAAATACGTACACATAATGTAAACAAAATAATATAATTTCCACAATTTTTGACTAAAAACGCTCAGACTTATGCATAAAAGGTTTCATTCGTGTCGTGTTTTCGTAAAACCACACCCTTTCATTTTGCATAATTTTTCGTAAAATATGCATTTGGGTTATGAAGTGACGAAGCTAGTTAGATGCATCACTTTTTTCTTCTTCTTTAAATCTTGATTGATTACTCCTGCTTTACGAGCTTGGGTAACCCTTCTTTCATTTTGTCAATGGTCAACTAATAAGGGAACAAGAATATATTAAGTTAGCAAATATTATATCTATAAATAAACAAAGTGAAGAAAAGATTGTTTTTTTGCTCAAAGGTGAATCATATTTTAGTGACTCACAAAGTTGTTGCTTGAAAAAAATTCGGGAATTTATTACGATTTAAATTTTAGCTTTTTAAAATTCAAAAAATGTATACAATTTAAACTTTGTTTTATGCTTACGAAAATAGAGTTTAATGAATTTATGTAATTGGTGATGACAAACTCAATACTAGTTTTTTATAATTATGAATAATAGATTCACCTTATCCAATATGGAAAACCCTGAAAACAATTTTAAAAATTTAGATTATTAAAAACTATTAAAAAATAAGTTAACTCGGATAACTTTCAATTTAACGTCCGCCACCATTTTGAACTATTTAGTAAAATCGAAGGGTTAATACATGTAATAAGCTCCAGATACTCATTGCGTTTTATAAATGCATTTTCAAAAGAAGATATATTTATAACATTAAAGAATAAATTAAAAATGAATCATAATTTATGTATATAAGTATTTAGTAAATATAATACAACTGCTATGACGTATACATAATACTGAAAAGAGATAAAATCAAGTAAATATGTCTGCAATAAAACAATATTTATTAGATGCGAAGATATCTAGACATATGAAAGAATTAAAAAGCATTTAACATCAGGCTCTACATTATAAGTTTGTTATAATCATGTTCTTATCAAAATTGTAATCACTATTGTTTCGCATTCTAAATTTCTGATAGGCCGATCTCAATAGTACATGATGAATTTACTGATAGCCCGCACAGGTAGCTGTGGGGTCATCAAAGGATTTCTGTTAAAACATAATAATATATAATATAATTAATATCTTCGCGTTGAATAAAACTAGGGGTTGATTTTTTTTCTGGTGCTTAAATATTTACTACTCAACGAAATTTCTGATTCTTGGTTATTTTACATATTGTATTTATGTATATTTATATTACCCGGACTTTCTCCGTTCATAATGTTTCGGAATTGGGATATACAATAGCTAGATCATGGTAATTTGGGATTATATTAAATTGACACTTAAATGTCATTAAACAATAGTTTTAGACTTTTCAGTCATACTTGCACAAATTTTCAAGATATTAACCAATTTTCTCTTGTTTAAAATTTTATAAAAATACATTTTGCAAATTACGGTAATGGGATGGAAACACAAATTCATGGTAAGCAAGTTTCAAGAGGGTTATATAAAATAAGTTCATTTGTTTAATGATTTTAACGACGTTTCAGGCAAATTTTTCCAACTTAAATAGAATTAATATACAATAAAACAACTTGCATGAAATTCTAAAGTCATTTTTGATATAGTAAACATAATGAAATTTGACCATGTTTGAAGTAACGAAGTATATTTTTTTAATTGACACTAACATAATTTTGATTCAAACAAATAAGATTTTGAACTAATAATTTGGTAAAGCTTAATTTGTAGTTTAAAACACTATTTTTATCAGTGAGCATAATATTCAAATATTTTTGCCGGTGCTTATGTAGCTTCATGTATGTATTTTACTTATGGTATATGAAGTTCAGCTTGCATACGAAACTTGCAATTAATTCTATGATCACTCCTAGTCATATCAAAAACTCACTCAACCTTCAATTCTCAATTAAAAACAAATTTATTTATGTACATATTGAGCGTCCTTAAGAATTCAATTTTACTTTTAAAGTTACTTCAGTTAAAGCATTCTCTAAATATAAATAGTTGAATACTTATGTAAAAGTTCGAATTGATATCCGTTAACCCTTTTCCAACAATATCAAAATCTTGCAACGCTCGCAGTTTGCGGCATGTTCTCGCAAGGACTTTATTGTTCTCCAACTTGCGTTATAAGAACATATGGAACAAGATGCTCTACTTCCTTGGACAAAATATGGTCTTTTGGATCCTACTAAAAACGGTAAATTATATTATGTCCGTTTCCTAAATGGGGAACTTCTATATGCTATACTTAATTCTAGCGAATTATTTAATATCACTGTTTTCTATTCTTATTACAGGTGCCAGTTTGACGATTACTGTCATGTAAAATTTCTTCAGAATTTGTTTTCCCTTTTCCTTAAACCAAGTAGAGCTTTCAATAGTTATAATTGTTTTTAATATAGTAACTTATATGGCCCCATTTTGTAGTAATGTTGAAAAACATTGTATTGTATTCGTTTTTGGATACCTGCAAGTTAATTTTTGTTTCATTTTTTGTTTTCTTTACTATACGAATTTCACCTACAACAATCTGTTAAATAGTTGCGCGTAAGGAGGATGAAAATTGACATCAAGGTGGTTATATAAACTTGTATTCAATTCATATAAACATTTTATTCAAATAGCAAACTTGTAGTTTTTACTTATACCCAATGAAGAACACCCTGTAGCTACTGTCGAAAAATATGACTGCATCCTTGTAAAATTTTAATAGATTAAAAACATCAACAATAAGTTTGAAGAGGTAATTGTAATCTAAAATTACAGGAGTTGAAGACAGAATATATAACAATGGTAAAATATTCAAAGCCTAGAAGGTAGAATACAACATGTGCAATTTGTTGCTGCAAGTTTTATTTAAATACAATTTAGTAAGAATTCGCTATGACACACAATCTATTTCACCGAAGGTGAATATCGCTTATGAAATGAATAAATGACTGAAATGTTATTAACAATAAATAAGGTTCAGAGAAAACACCTATGAATTCGTCATTACGTTTCCAGGTAGTGTTAGAAAGCTCTATTTAGCGCTTTAAATTAAATTTTAATTTATAAATATACATTAATCGGACAAAGATGGTTTTATTATCGACTGCTTTATTTCTTTTCGATAGTGCATAATCGAAATTGTTGCACCAAGATATTTAGCTTCTTTAGTATGCTTCGTTCATGAGTCTATAGTATGTAGCACCCACGTAGTAGTAACTCATCGCCGTTAATTACAATATCTGATGAGTTCGAAATGCTGATACCACTTGATCAATAAATAATAAATTTTGGAGAAGGTTCGTTGGTGAACTCATCATCGTTGAAATGCAGGAGTTTCTTCCCGGTAGACTAAGTTCGTTGCATGGCAAGGCAATTCCTGAGAATGTTGAATTTGTTGCTCCGTCATTTCACAAATTTTGCAATACTATCAAAACAACCGCGAAATTAATCTTACGCTATAAAGAATATTGCTGATTGTAATCACATCGTAATAATACGTGAATTTTATCTAACAATCCAAACTAACCACCGATGGGGAGATTTATTAAGTAAGCATTTACAGAAACGGATATCGTCTGCTATAAATCTGTGACGACCGTAACAATCTTCTAAGGGGATTTTACTTTACAGTGAGACTAGTTAGAAGAGAATTACGTCATTGCATCAAATTTTTAGGAACACGACAATTTCTTAACAAAAGTAAGAGTTTGTAAAAAAAGTGTGTAGTTTAGTGACGTAAGATTGTAAAAAAAAACGGTGATCATTTTGTGGAAAACAAATAACTGATAAAATACCCTGATTAGTGAATGATTAAAAGTTCGAGGTTTTGCTGGATATTTTCACAAAGTTTTGTTTGTATATTAAATAAATAATTAATTAAAATAATTTAAAGTGTATAACCTAAGAAATTTCCACCTTTTCACTTTTTAAAAATGGTAAAAGAATCTACAAAATTAAATAATTCATCTTATCGACGATGATAAGCCCATATTTATCTTATCAAATTGCAAATTGAAGTAAAGTAAAATTTTCCTTATTTTCGGCACTCGTGTAGAATTATTTATAGGAAATTGAACAATTTTAATTTAAGGATTTTCAAAGTTTTCACCAAAAGTTTTTGGCAGCATGGAGAAATTGTGACGTTAATCATTTCACTTTAAAGATGTCAAATACCTTAGAAAGTATGTATATACAACTAACCTTGCATATTCATCACTTTTGACACTAAATAATTGTTTATGCAAAGTATTGACAAAACCTGAGAAAATCCAAAAATCAATTGGTACCCCGTTCTTCAGCTTTAGATGCTACTGAAACAAAAAGTTGTGTTAAAATAGCGTTTCCGAGACTAATTAGTTTCGAAAGCGACTACAACGATTTTGATGAATTCTTTAGAATAAGGATATCCGTAGGCGAGAAATTGATCTCGGCAAAAATTTGCATTCAATAACGATTTCTCAAATTTTAAATTTTAATGGTTTCAAATCCGCTGTCGATCTATACAAATTGCAGATGGCGGACAATTATCTCACAATTTCGAGTCCCAAAAAAAAAAGATTTTAAGTTTCGCTAAATTATAAATACGGCATTTTTACGATAAAACCATATCAAAATATTATCTTTACTTACTGCTTATTACTCCAGTAGAAGAAAAACAATTGTTGTTAAAAAACACTCCAATTCCGATTAAGTGATATTCAAGGAAGATAAAAACATGTTATTTTTGGAATAAAACGATATTTTATTGGAGGTAGAGATATCGGTACGACTAAGTGAAGCTTCTTTCAGAGCTGATAGCAAGTTTTGTATAATAACTTTATACTTATCATAATTAATTCATTATCATAATACAAGGGCTATAATCAATATGTGCATAATGCTATTGCTTCGCATTCCAAACCTCAGGTAAATCGATCTCCGCACCACATGAAGGATTTCCTGATTGTCCGCAGGGGTACCAGTGGGGCCACGTCACAATTTCTTTTATAACATTAATTCCAGGGCTTTTTGTTGATTTTGTCTGAAACAATATAAGTCCATTAAATAAAATCAATATGATTCCAAATGTTGTTTATACCTGATTGTGTGCTACGAGTTTGTAGTCCAGAGCGAGATATTTGTTGCTCATTGCGTGTGTGAGTAAATACTCAACAGCTTCGAATGATTTATTGGATGGTTTGTACCGATTGAAATCACCCATAAAGCAGATTGCTAAACTTTTGTTTGCGTATGTGTTGGCATAATCCCACCCGCGTCCAACGTAAATGTTGCCATCATTACCCACCTGAAATTATTTAATTAAAAAATTAATGGCAAATGAAGAAATAAGAGCTGATATCAGTTTGCAATTAATCTATTTTCAGACTCTAGTACCAAACCGTTTTGTAAAGCCTTTAAGTATTGAGGTAAGTAATAGAACACCAATAGGTGATAAGGGTCTGTTATTAAAATAATCGACCTAATTTATTCAATTGGTTTTTAGGACCGTTTGCAGAATAGACAAGTTCTAAATATATTTGAACACTTACATAAAAGTTTGCATTGATATCCGGTAAGCCTTGTTCGGCAATTGCAGAATCCTGGAACGTTCGCATTTTGATTGAACATTTGTAAATATTTTCACAAGGACTGGATTGCACACCAACGTGTGTTACAAGAACATATGGAATAGGATGTTTCAGTGTTCTCGTCAAAGTGTGATCGGTTGCACCCCACTGTTCACGATCAATCACATGGTGCCCTTTTCCTAAATTGGGAACTATAGAAATTTTCTACTTATTAAGAAAAGTGAGTTTATTTATATTTCGCTATTAAATATTAATCTTACATGTGTTGGTGTCATAGTCGTTCCCAAATAAAATTTTTCGTGGCTTGTTGTCCTCTCTTCCTAAAACTAAGTAGACAGCTACACCTACACTTACGACGATAACTAATATAAGAATAATTAATATAGCGCTATTTGCTGACAGCTTTTGCAGTAATGTTGTTGAACTTTGTGTTGTGTTGGTTTGTCGAATGCCTATAAGAAAACAGTTATTTCTTTGAAAATTACATAGATTTAACATATGTATGTAGATTTTCTATTTCATAGTAAATTCCGTCGAAAAGAAAGCCAGCGAGAAGACGCAAAAATAAAAACTATTTGGTCTGGACAGAATTCTTATGTATGTATGTAGTCTACTTGCGAGCATTATCATCTTTAATAACAAAAGTACCACTTTGCTTATCAAATACTGATAAAATAATTCATTTCGTATTTTACGAATTGTATCCAATTCTATTATCTCAAAGCTGGTATAAATAAAGCTGAATTTTGTTCTTCTAAGTGCATGATCCATTAATATCCTTAACATTTGGAATTATAAATAAATTAATTTAAAACTGTGTATACATGAGATTTTGTATGTTGTTGTTGTTGTTAGTAGAATATTAACTTTTATACAAATAAGGAAAATGTCAAAGAGCAAAGTCAGTTAGTGTTATGCTAAACGCTAAGTTTAATGAACTTAACGTTTTATTTTAATTTAATTTGCTTACAAGTTTTAATTTAATTGTCTTACTCGACTTTGCCGGTCTTGTTAGAGCAATTACTCGCCATAGATCATCATATCTAGTTTTAATCAAAGTTTTCGCAGTTCTCAACAGGAAGCAAACAATAAAACATTTCCCAGATAAAGCTAAAAATAAGTTCACTCTCTCGTTATGAACATCAATTGCCCGCTTCCTGGCCTACCTAGTGATACGAGTTTGTAGCAAATTTATGAAAAATAAATACACTTAATGAAATAGTAATAAAAGAAAATTTTTGAAATTGACCTAAATGTAGTCTGCAAAACTGTTCTAGAGTTTGAATTATCGTAATAGCGTCAAACGTACCTAAGGGTAGAAAAATCAAATAGAAATATTTATGTAAAGGCGATGGATGATTCATATTTTGTGATCCTAAACTCCTCAAGAACTGACCATTCTGCTGATTCATTTCTCGGACTTGATTGATTTAAATATGCGTCTTTTGAGTCATATTTACAATGTGCGGTTTCTAGACCAATAAGAAAGTGTGGTTGATTTGAATTTAATGAACATAATAAGAATACATATATTAGTATATGAAAACTCTTTTTGCAATAACCATGTGCAATACGCATGCTTATTTCCGCTGAACTCGCTA
This sequence comes from Tolmerus cingulatus, assembly GCA_959613345.1. Lineage (NCBI taxonomy): Eukaryota > Metazoa > Arthropoda > Insecta > Diptera > Asilidae > Tolmerus > Tolmerus cingulatus. The sequence goes on from OY390707.1 coordinate 47,279,323, forward strand.
TTATTTCTGACGAATAATGAGACCATATACATATAAGAAAGGTCATATTGCTGGGTATTAAGAAATGTATGCAAATAATAAGATAAATTGAATTTAGGAAATAAATACATTAAAAAATACTTTCTGATAGTCAACAGAAAAATAAAATTGAAAAGTTTAAAAACAACATACATACTGCAAATTATTTTAAATATATAAGTTCTTTACTGTTTCGCTGATTAATTAATATAAAAATTCTAGAATTTGAAAAATATACACTTGAATTCGAGTTCAGCAAAAGCATTTTGTGGGATATTTACAACACCTTAACTCTGGTGTGCTCTCTAACTACAAATAGTAGTTTTCTACTAATAAGGAAACTAATTGTTTTTAACACCGCTCAGCCTTTTCACTTATATAATTGTTGGTTCATTTGCTGTAGTAAACTATCACATAATTGTTCCATTATTACCAAATCAAAATTTCATTTCTAATTTGTATATTTAATAAATGTAATATAAACTTTATGGATTTTTAAATTACAATAAATAAAACTAGCTCCCTTAAAATGTATAAGGATACCCAGAAAATCTATTTTAAAACATGTTAACATTATAAGTGTATCTTTGAAATTGAAAAATCAACTCATATACATACGTATGTATGTATGTATATACCTGCGCATATGAAATATATAAAAGAATTACATAAATAAGTTTGGCCTTTAGTTTCTATAAATCGGATTCTGCTACATTTTTAGGGGATACATGGGTAATTATTATTGATTTTTATTGATTACCTAAAATCAGTTATCAAAATTTCGTTCCGATACTCCTATTATTACCAATTTACTATGATAAAACTTCCGCAACTCCAAAATCAGAATTCTATTTTTTTTATTGTTTTTTTGAAACTATTTTATTTTGTTACAGAAAATAAAATAAATAAGAATATATTGATTTGTTTTTTCTGAAAATTCAAATTGAACTAATATCTGCACAAGGCACTGGAATGACAGAACTTGCTAATTTCTTTGACCATATTTTAATGAGGAAAGTCTTTTTTTAATGTAATATATTCTATATTTTCTGTAATCGGAATTGTTAGTACCTAGTATTCAAAAAACGTCCGAATACTGTTTTTTCATGCTTCATTACCATTGTACCTCTCTACGAATGTAGACTTCAAAAGACCTATAATAGCCATAATCGAGCATCGCTACTTTAAGCGTATTTCATTCCTTAACAATTAAAATTGACAACTTAGCAAATAGTATTCATTTATCTACATATGTGTACATATGTTATTGCTTCTCAGAAGAGCAATCAATCCTGTTCGAAGATCACTTAAAGTCATTTTGTACTGTATATATGCATATATCGAAGTGCAAGTGAGATTCAAGGAATAAATTTTTAATAGTTTAATTGTGTATAGTTATAAGCGAATTCCTTGTTATTAGCCTTGATACTATGAATTTCTCGTGAAATTACTATTCATTATAGGTGACCTCTACGCAATTACATTTATTTGAATCGTAACAAATTACGTTATTTTTTATATGTACAGTGCATGACAACGTGTTCAATGCCATTTATCATTTTGTATTAATTATTTTAAATATGTGGAGAATATCGGGCCTCTTTTGCTTTGTTTTAAACTAAACAGAGCTTTAAGATTAAGTTCTTAAATTGCGGGAACTGCAACAGCAAATTTCTTAACTAATGTGAAATCAATTAGTCTCGTACTCATTGGTAGTATTTTATTTGTTAATTGGTAAAAGTTGTGAATCTACAAGCTTCCACCTAGACCTTGTTGGACATATAATTTGACCTTGAGCGCAGATTGTTTTTAACTTTCATGGCAAATAAAAACATTAGTGCATCTAGTGAAGAAGATCACTTCAGAAATTTCTAGAATCAGGGTATGCTTACAATGTTTACATTATAAACAAACATTACCAAAAGCTTAAAATACTGGAAATATACTAAACTTCGGTTATTCCAGTAAAAGTGGCGCGCTAATACACCCATAACGTCTTTTTCAGTTAAAGTTATCCATCTGCCGACATTTATTTAACTTTTATAGCCGACAATTCGAAAGCTCAACAAATGACGAAACGTGTTTTGATTAAAGCAGTGGAGGGGCCCATCAACAAATGGCAGGCAAAAAACTGCTTTGATATTAACAAAGCTCCTCGGTGCGGCAGTTCATAATTGCATTACATACCTCTTATCGGAGGCTTTTTCTGCGCATGTTCCAGATGACGTTGTCTTGTCTTCTGGGAATTCACTTTAAGTAGTAACTTCATTTTCGCGTTGGCTCATATCGAGTATTCGAATCACATACACTAAACGCGGTTTAGTTAACATCATCCATATTGCCCCGGCCTAAATACAGAGAAAGGCTGGATTTATACTCGAAAAAGCATCTGCTATGTCCACACCCACCGATCAAGCGATCGCACTAAAACGAGCTGGCGAATTTTGAATTTCGCGAAATACCATCGGATTATCTCGCCGAAATCCGCTCAAATCGCGAAAGAAGTGTCTAGCGTCTGAGATTATTTACGCGACCGCTTATCGCGACTCGCGGCGGCCTGGAGTCCGCACCAGCTCCAGTTGATTACACTGAGCGTCGCGACATTCACTCGTGTCTCAGGTGAACACACGAGTGCATCGCCGCGATCACATGACACACCCACACCTGCATGACGTCGTAATTATACTACATGATCATATCAAATGTCTCGCTCGACGTTTTCTGAATATTAAGTGACCGGCTCTGGAGCAACTCGCCTTGGCCAGGTGAGGCGACTCCTCCACCGAAATCGCATTACCAATTACCGCACCGCGCCGACGGGTGGGGCTGATAAAAAAGCTCGTTTCCTAATTGCCGGAAAGGTGTCGTCGAGTACTTGCAATTAATAAGGTCTTAGCTTCTTTTTGTTTGGCTTTCACTTGAGGCGCTACACAGAAAGTCCAGCAGGTGCGAACGGTTAAAAAATTGCAGTAATCGATAAGATATCGACTTAAACCATTTGAAAGTACGTACTTAAAACTGAGATTTGCTTAATCGATATATAATTGGAAGCAAACTACATATGAAATTGGAAATATCTACTCAATTGTTGTAAAGTGCAGCACTTTAAACGGCAGAATGCATTTACTATCTCTACGAAAAATAATCTTATTTTATCAAATAAAACAAAAACAAACTGGTCGGCGGAAGGAAAGAAGTAGATTTCAATGTGTTAAAAACAACTTTTACACAATGCTGAATTTATCAATCCTTTGACCGATTTACTCCATTTGCAAACATAGATGAGACAATGCCAAATGTTAGCTAGGATTAAACAAAATCGATTAAGAGGGTATTCTGGTCTAAACATTTATTTATATTTTCGTGTAGTGTATACTGTTAAGAATATGCTGTTCAAAGGACATTTTACAATTCCAATAATTGGCGAAGTTACAGCACAGCTACTTTAGTGACGCGGCAACTAGACCGGTCCTACCGGAATTACTATACCCTGAAATGTTTAAGCGCGTTTATCTCGAAACTGCTTTTGCCAACCCTATTGACACGATATCCCAAGTTCTAATGAACCGATTGACGTGAAATTCGGTACACACCTTCTTGATATAACTCGTTCTCGTCGGTACCACAATCGTTATAAAAAAAGTTTTACTATTTTTAAAACATTAATAACCGGAAAAAAATAATGAAAAAACTGAAAATGTTTTTCCAACAGTTGCCATTTTCCGAAAAAATTTTTTTTTTCCTCGGGGCATACATGATAACGACAATTTTATTGATTAGGAATCCATGTTTGATTTTATTTTCCGATCATTAGGAGACTCTAAATCAACCAGGACGCATCGTTTTGTTTCAAGGCCTCAACTCACCACTCTGTAATTTCCAAAATTGACGACCTCTTTGTTTACATTTTTTTATTTTCATTCGTTATCTTATAAATAAATATTGGCCAAAAATCCGATGCTAAAAATATGTTTCGTTTTTTTAAACTTAATTCCAAAATACCTTCAAATTTGGCTTTCTAGACCAGAATACCCCCTTAAGAGATATAGAGTCTATAGCCAGGTAAAAGTCACCCCTATATTATTTAATATAAACTCAACACAATTCAACCAATAAATATCTTCGCAAAGTTGACATCAAAACCCGTGAAACAATTCGGAAGTTACATCGATAAAAAATCAGATTAAGAAATACGGAAGTTATCGTGTCCATACCACTTTTAAATAAATAACGTAGCCCTTATATCTCCACCCCTTGACCGATTCCGCCTATTTAAGAACTTAGCCGAGAAATATGCGGAATATACGTAAGAGATCGAGTTATAAATACGGCCTTTATCGTGTCCATAAGATTCGTTACATGCCTTATACATACCTATGCAAGGTGCTTATTAATACTAATGCGCATGCTAAAATGAGTGAGATTTGTTCTAAAAAAACAAAAAAAGTCGATCGCTTAGGAATAACGGAATGAATCATATATTCCAATTTTTCATAGGATCCACTATGCTCAACACTATTTTATTTTTCAATTTTAATATACTTAACGCAGCTATCCGACTATCCTATCTTAATGTCTTTTCCAAAAATGTCAACAATGACAACATGTTGTATCTTTTTTGCAAGGTGATAAGTTGGGAAATTCGAAAAAAATATAAAAAGTAGGTATTAATTATAGAATTATATTTTTTGCAGTTTCAGAAGTGAGTGCACTTGCAGTTGTAAGGTGTTCGATCAACATTGTTATGACAATATTGGAAAGCACATCCAGATAGTTAATTTTGCATTGACTATAAAAATAAATAGTAAAAACCAAATAATAATGTGCATGCCATGGACAATTTTAATTTACAAAACACCCTGTAAACGGTTGACATGAGCTTATTATAGCTAAGCAGTTAAATTTAATGTTTTATTTTTTAAATACGACAGACGGTTTTTTAATTTATGATTATGTCACTCAAGTTTTATGTCCACAGTTTTCTTTCAACATATAATAGAAAAAAGTGCAAACTGACATTGATTACCAATTATATTTAAACAATAAGAAATGGGCAAACAAAATGGAAAGCTAGCTTTTCAAACATAGCTAATTCTGAAAGAATTATTTTTTAATAGCTTTCTTAGCAAATACGAAATTGAAAACTGCTGATAGGTGTTCTATAAATTATGATTTTTATTTCTAAATGTCGTAGGTACATATATAAAAAAAATAAATACCTAAATTGGATCAAATGGATATATGTTCTACCGTAACAACAAAACTTAGAATCAAAATACGAGTAAATATATGAAATATGCGTCAAAACTTCAATAAAGAAACGAAAAAGTACGATATACGAGTACTATCGAAAAGCGTGTAAAATCATAAATAAGTTAAGAAATTAGGAATTAAATATTTTTTTCTCAAACTCAGAAAATATTTTTATTTCTTTGAGAAAATGAATTTGCAATAAAATAAATTTGAACATATTACGTATGAAATAATTGAACTTTTTAACGCGCCTTTATTAAGTTGACCTGCAACAATTACGATTTCATATCTACATTTGTAATTCCTTGAAATGCTTGAAGTATATTAAGTGAAATAGAAATTAATTATTACCTTCTTTTGACAGCAAATGATATATGGTATTAAATGACATATGTACATATCAAATAATATCTGTCTGTAATATGTAGATATGAAACAAATTCCCGCTGGTTTTTGCGAAAATTGTGATAAAAATGCAAGCGAAAACAAAAATAAGTTTGATATATTTATTATTCTGGACGTTCCTAGATATCACTTTTTTATCAATCGCGTGACTTTCGATGAGGGTCATATATCGTGCCTTAAGCACAAACAGTTTTTTTAAATACCTATAAATTATTTTTGTTTTGATATTTATTTCACCACGGTGAATTACTAAAACTACAATTTGTGTAGAGCTTAGTCTCCCGACGGTCAAAGTACCAAAGTCGTTTAAAGTCAAATAACTTGTTTCGCTAAGAGCAATTAACAATTGCAATTGCATTCAGCGAAAATTCTTACCAGTCGCAGTTATATTCTCTTGAAGCAAGTGATTCAGTGGAAATCTCACCCTTTCTACAGACAATACTTATTTTCCGATTTATTTTTCCACGTAACTTTTCTACGGAAATTTGTTTATTTACCTCCATTAGCATGCATCGCCCGGGCCTCTACGGTTGCGTCCATGTACTGGTAGATCGTCACCGGACCCTGGTACTGGGTCATAGGACCTATAACAACATCTGACGAATTCGAAAGGTTGATGACACTGGAGGGTTGAATTGCCGGGTTGGTGAATATATTTTGAGGAAGGGTTGCCGCAGAAGGTATCGTCGCTGAATTACTGGCGTTCCTTCCCATCAGGCTCAGTGCGTTGGTTGGTGAAGCAATCCCCGGCACGGGGAATGCTGAATTATGCTGTTCCGTCATTTCAAAAATTGTTAAACACTATCATATCTTTACAAATAACTGCGGATAATACTATTTCCTACTAACTAATGTTTGTAATCAGAATCACATCATAGTAAGATCTGAAGACTAACTAACAATCCGAGACAACCGATATGCTAACTTGTTAAACACGTACTGAAACCCGCACTCGAACTGCTAGAAGCTACTGACGATCGTGACACAGCTGCTATTGGGGATTTTGCATTACTAACTTGCTCCGCGACCACTTAGTGGGCATCTTTCAGCCTCGCAGTAATGTATTATTTACACTTTTTTTCGGAGACACTCCGAAGCTTTTGCAAATGCCTCTGAACAAATTTGAATGTGTGACGATGTCAAAGCTTATCGAATTATTATCACTCACTTTTGGGAATTCCACGGATTCTCTAGCTCACAATACATAGGGGGAAACTGGTTAGATAGGTTCCACTAAATTCAAACTAATTATAACAGACTATATTTAAGATATTGAAATTTTAATGTTTCTAAATTTAGTTTGACCAATGGCTCACTATATACATGAGTACATATACGTATAAGTGTATCAAAAATCATTAAAATATTATAGCTAAAGTCCTGAGTTCTATACATTTTACAACGAGCAAAACTTTGAAACACAGAACTTAGTTCTTAAAATTGAGACAATGATTAAAATTGAAAAGAGCTATTGATAATATATATTAATAAAACTTATTATAAGTCATCTGATAATCGCACACAACTGCAAAACTGATTTATGCCGGAATTTATATTAACCGTTTTATTAATCTTCGTGTATGCATCTGTAGTTGCTGTGGCTATTACTTTAAGGCTTTGCGGTCAAGTTAGTACGATGAATGGAAATTTTGCTATCGTGCTAATAGCGTCTTTTATCAAGAAATTATACGTGTTACTCATTTTGCATAAGAATTGAAATACTCATACTCTCACAATATGTAGCTTACTAAAACCATTGCCATAATTAAATGAAACTAACAACTTAAGAAAGCTAATTCCAATATATAAATATTATTATCTATTATTAATTTATTTGCACAGAATTGATCAATAACTCAAACTAAGAAAAACCATAAGAATTTTAACTTCTTGTGAAATTCCTCCTTCTTGAACGCACTAAAGGAGCAAAACTATAATACAAAAATATTTTCTCATTTTATAGATTTAATCGACATTTTATAGTAGATAGATCCAGGTTTAGCCAGATGGTGATTTTGGGAATTAAAGCGTACCGAAAGGTTAAAGTGTCTAACCATAATGTTTTTAACTGTATCAGCTAAGCGCTGTTAGATATTCCAAAAGCGTCACCAAACTACGTTTTAAACTATATCACTCTGATAATCCAGTTGTCTTTAATTTAAATTCATATAAACCTAGTAATGATTGTTAATATCAGCAAATTAAGGAAGATTTCAAACGTTTCTACGAGTAAATTTTATATTATGACGACGAGCTCTCTCTATTTTCACAAATCCTCATTTTTTTAATACAAACTAGATATTGTTGCGATAAATGCAAAGGGAAAGTTTTATTGAATTGACGAAAGAAAGATATCGGAAGCCAATATCTCTCTACTCCACTGGCCGATTCTTTCCAATTCACGAACTTAGTTTAATTATTACCAATCTATTATACTTAATAAAATTGTTCAACTTCAAAATACGTCGTTAAATATTATTTTTAATAATTGATTTGAGAAACATTTTGTAATACTTGTAAATTATTTAAAGTAAAAAATGTTATAAAACTTGGTTATTTATCCAACTTTGGTGCAGAACATTAAATGCTAACTGCTCTAAAGTCAACACTTATTCGAAAAAAGCTGCAACCAAAAATTTATATAGTGTATAAATATATTTAATTAGATATTTTTGAATATTTAAAATTAAGATTCTCTAAAAGCATCCTTTTTGAATCTTCAGGAAAAGGTTTTAATTCGAAAAAATGCTTTTTAAACCATTTTCGGAATAAAAGTTGAATTATAATGATTCATTACTAATAAATTATGTATATATTAATGTATAATATATTCAAAAGTAGTAAATTTGTTTCTTGAATTAATTAAAAGTGACCTCTTAAGAATTATTCAAAAACTTATTAAAGTTTAAATTTACGACATATTTAAAAACCGTTTCCCATTTTTAATTACAATTTTATATTAGAAAATTGCAATAAAGGAATAGAAAATTACTAAAATTACAAACTTATGTTAAGCGCTCGTAGTTTCCGGTTGTATGGTTTTTTATGTCGAAGCGCTCCAGTCTGTCGTTAACGCAAACCGAAGGTGCTCTAATAAACATTGATGAACGTAATGTTATCAACAACAAAACAACACCCCATAAACTAATGTTTACCTCATTTCAGGCTGCGCTTGATAAGAATTCATTGATGTTGTTCGATGAACCTTAAAATTTGCGCTAAGTGAATTTCTAGACTGTGTAAAGACGTTAAAATTCACATATATGTATAGAAAGAATTTATCTGGTGTAAAATACCAGCCGGTTGTTTTTGTTTTTCTGCAATTAAAACCTATTCATTGATTCTTTTAGGTCAAATAATGAGAAGAATAAAATAACAACATATGTATGCATGTAAATGAGAGTTGATTGCCAAACGCAGGGTTTCTATAATAAATTTACACAACTTGTTCTAAAAAATTTTTACTTTTTTAACAATCTTTCCCCAAAATTATTACTTAAAAGCAAAATCTACATATTTGTGTTATTCGGTTTCATATTTCTGACCAATATGTAAAGCTTAGGTCAGGTTCTCAAAGAAATTAGTAAAATATATATAATATGTAAATTTTCGGTACAATGCAATGCTTGTGTTTTTCAATTTTTAAGTTAACTTTATTACATTTAAATAGTCAAAGCGTTACAAATAAAAGTTTTATATTTTCAGTAGCAATTAACATTAACAAATTTTACTATGCTTATTAATGTTAACTTTAGCAGTTTTATAATAAATCTAATTTTTTGGCAAAAAAATATTGTTATATCACAGGCAGACGTAAAATATGACTTCTCTATTATCTGCCTTGAGGTTTAGAAGTTCTTCTTCTCGTGGATAGTTTCAACTTCAAATTATGTAATATCACAGCATACAAAAAAGAATTACTTTTCTGGTTTTTAAATAAATATTTACATATTTTGTACCTAAATAATTTATTTTGATAAATAATTATAGAGTGCTCTCTCTTTTATTTAAATTTAATTTTACGATGGGAACATAATAAAAATCATCTGAACTCCACCCCCACCAGCCAAAAGAAATTATCCGTTTTCTATTCAAGACACAGCAATCTAAAAGTGTTCTTGCTAAGGCATTATTTGGCTTCGCTAAGAACTGGAACCGGATAACTTCCAATGATTCGGAAAATGGTAATGCTTTTTTCCAGGCGTCATGAAACGTCACTTTTAGTTTATTTTGGAACTTTTTTGTATGGACTGGGGGCTTCTGTACCTTTAGTTTAGGAAAAATTATATGTTTTCCTGAATGGCAACCGAAACTACTAAAACGGAGAAGCTGAAAAGGTCCCCAGGAAAGTATTTGCACAGCAATGCCCACAGTTTGAATTCGTACAACAAGAAGATCATGCTCAACATCCTCACCTCGAGTGGCTGCCACACGGAGGCCTATGAAAGTGTAAAGTCCAGGATGCGTAAATCAAAGCCAGGAGCTGTCGAAGGTAGCCTCCCACAAGCGGAACTTAATTTGCGTAATGAGTGTTAAATCCCTTTCTGTTCCAGATTTTGTCGAACTTATGGCCACTAACTCCCAGGAGAACGTCGCTGAGGAGTGCGACTTGCCCCTTTTCGAGTCCCTGAACGCGTGGGCAGAGCACTTCAAGGAAAGGAACATCCCCGAGGACTGCGAGTACGAGCTCCCCTTGGCGTTCAAGTCCATCGCTCATTTAGAAAAGCACCCGTCTCCCAGCAAAGCCGGGGGCGTCGATTTTTAGTAAGTCGACTGCTACACTATCAAAGGATTTGTGTTAAAAGTAAGATTTCCTTTGCAGCCAGCTCTATAACTTTTTGGCAAACGTCTGCCGAGGAGACCCTGCCGTCTCACTCGACGAGCCCACTGCTGGTTTTCTACAGGAAACTTTCGAGGTGAGTACTTTCTCAGAAATTAAGACGTAGCCGCAAGGTGTTTACACTCTGATTGCAGGAGCTGCAAACGGCTGTGGGAAGCCCTGATGGCGTCTCAGTCAAAACGAAAATGATGTCGGCTATGATGGAGAAAGCAAACATTTTGACGATTGTTGAGGGCCAGGACGAATTTCCTAGGGCTTTGGACCCACTCAACATAGAAATGTGATTTTTCTTATTATTTTTTATGGTAATGTTTAAGACAATGTAAAGATTTATTAATATAAGAATAACGTATCTTAAATAAGAAAAGGAGTTTTATAATTTTAGAATTAATGGTGAAGCTCAAAAACATATTTCCCCTATCCATGGTAGAATTCGAAGGCAATTTTAAGCTTTGGAATTCCGCAACCAGAACCTCTTGCGTTTCTTTTAAATCAGATTAAAAACTCTTAAATGCTTGAATTGTTTATTTTGAAAATTGGGAAAGTATTATATATTTTCCGACATTTAAGTGTTTTTTTTTTGTATTTTCAAAAATTAAAATGTATAGAAAATGGTTATACATACATGCATTCCGAACTGGGAAATAATTGCTACGAGATATTATTTATAAGAAAACAACTACTCCGATTTTTTTTTCTATTCTTAGTAATTTAACACATTCTCACAGATTTTAATGAATCGTTCTTAAAACTTAAAATGCATAGGCATGTAGTCTTTCGATACTAGAACTAAATATTACGGGAAGTACAAGTGATCGATAATTTCCTCTTATTTTACATACACATTTATTGCATAAAGGTCAAAATGAACGTTGATACAATAATTGATACTCATTTTATCATTTTATTATCTTTTACATTTTAGTCAAATCGCATAAACTTTGAAATAATAAAATTTGTAGTGTTTCTTGTTTTATGAGCTGAGGCAAGAAATTACAATAAAGTACTCTTAAAGAGTTGAGAACTGTTTGCGGTACCAACTAAAAATTGAATAAAGCAATTCAATTATTCATTGATTTATTTGTTTGAAAATTTCCAGAGTACAATTGATTAAAAAACAGTTCCAAAAATGGTCCTTGCAAGAATATTTTATTTTTATTTGGATAAATAAAAGTAGAATTAAAATACTAACTTCAGATATCAAAAAAATGTATCACATAAAATTCATCTAGTAGGTATAATTATACTTCTCATAAAAAATTATATCTCTTATCCTTATCAAAAGTGCTTTAATAGGTATATCGCGATGATACTACTTAGGGCAATTATCGCCGTCTACATCTGTTAATAATTCTTCGCTACATTTGCCACACAATTGCTTTGTGTTTGCTCCACGTTTTTCTGTTTGTGGTTCATTTTTATTTTGTTTCGTGAAAGAAATAGCACTTCAGGCTTCTTCCCTTACCATTTTCTAAGGTTTCGAAAGAAGTTTTACACAGTTTTAAGTATTTTCAATCACTGGAGAAAATACTAGAGATGGTGATCTGGGTGTTCTTCTGCCAGCAGCACTGAGTATCTGAAATTGCTTCATTTTTGGAGTGGAAGGAACTTGGTGGACAAGAGGATTTTGGTATGACTACGAAAGTGGAGAATCCTACTTTACATACATTCATACAAAGTTCAGTTCGAAGCTTGAGCTTCCTTTAAAATTAATTTCCTGGAAAAAATAAATGATTTCAATAAATGATATATAAAAATTAATGCTTCTTTTTAACGACTCTTAACATCTTGTATCGTGATTTGAAAAGAAAAAGTAATTATTCAGCCTCTTTACCCCCAAGAACCAGACGAAGATTGAGGTCTGCTCGGGACAGTATTGCAATTGTTTGTTTAGGCCTTCGCTCCTTTCTAGTTTGAGCGTTCTACTCTTAAAGAAAAGAAGGTATTCTAAAAAGCATACGTCTTTAAAAGTCTTATGTACATAATAAAAATAAGTCCTTGAATACAATATCACTAAATTAACGTATTTTATCGATTTTCATCGGTTCGTTGTTGGTGCTTTAATAGATTAAAGCAGATATTGTAGTTAAGGTAGCCAATTGAACTCAAAGCATTTGTTCAATTAGTTCGGAATTCGTCTTAAAATGATGAAAATGAAAGGTATGATGACCAATTATGTACATATATCTAGTATTTCACAATATTTGGATACTGATTAAATGCTTTAAAACGTTTGCGAATGTTTCTTATAGTTTGGGCATGGCAGAGATGCCATCGATTGCTGTTGCGGCCTGCCCGCACGTAATATGTGCATTGCAATAACAATAATTTGTGCAGTGATTATAAATGGCCACTATGAGTTTGATGATGAAAGTTTGACCGCATCATGCTGGGCCGGAGTTGGAGATAACAGATGCATTATTATGTGTCATGAAATTTCACTTTGTTTCTTGTTTGCTGTTCTCATTAATTTACAAAATTCTGCATTTGGCATTAAACGTTCCCTCTTTTGGTGATAGCTTCAAGTTTGTTTAATACACCCAAGCGAATGTCAGCACTCATGCAGGAATTTGGATTATCAAGTAACCGCTGGAGTGGAACAGGTCCTGGGCATCTGTTCGTTACATCCTGTATTTTCATGGTTTCATGCTTCTGACGAAAATTCTCTGTGACGAGATCTAATTGCAAATTGAATTGATATTCTTTTCAGAGAGATCAAAACGTCGTATTTATTGGAGATTTAAATTAATTTCAATTCAAACAATATCTACACTAATGTTTTGTTATAAAATGGAAAATGTAAGGAAACTGTCTCGTTTATATTTACTTATCTACATCTTTGTTTATGATTAGGCTCATTAGGTGCATTAAATTTCATAGGGTTTTTCAAATATACAAAAATATCGGAACCAAAAAATATTTAAATAAGGCAAAGTGATCCTTACCTCCCCACCGCTATTCTCCCATATATGAACTTAGTCGAAATATTGAGCCACTTAATGTACATAAGCAAAAGTTTATCAAATCAGTTATTTTGGAGAATTACGCATATCGTGGACCTACTCAGATTTTGATCTAACAGCGCGCCCCTCTTTTCAAGCTTACTCATTGTCTGTTAAGTTATTTTTTAGCTTTCTTTAATACACTATTTTCAAAATTAGAGTGAACATTTATCTGAAAATTGTAGTCCACTTGCTAAGCTATCGCACCCAAAATATTTTGTAGTCATGTAGGAAATGAAAAGTTGTTGGAGTTTTCATTGTTTTTTTGTTTGTTTGTTTTGCATTAGTGAGCTATTTATTTTTGTAAAATGAAAGTATTGTATGATACCTCCATTTTGTAAGTAAGTGTTCCTAGAATATTAATATTAAGTTCTTGTATCGCCAAGAATTGCAGACCTTGAAGTGCATATATAGTATAAGAACTTTTGTTTGCCCAGTACGCTTTTGTCTAATATAATATCATTATTTAATGTTGGGAAATAGGCTATGGAAAATATAATTTAAAGATTTATTTTAACTTTTAATTCTTTTATTTAACAGAGACGAACTCTCGGAAGGCGGACACGAATATTGCATTCTAAAAATCTTTAAGAGACTGAGAAAGAATTAACCTAAGGTTGTCCCTTAAATACCTTGAAAACATAAGGAGCAGGCCACAGACATTCAACAGGCTTTTAGTGTCCTTTTAACAGGCGCCCGTTTATTGCACTTAAAATAAAGACAGGGTTTTTCCCTGTTGAAATTTGTTATTGCTTAATTGCTTAGACTAGTCTCTTGTCTAGACAACATCTTTAGGCCACTCATTATATTCTCAATAGATGGATTTTTGAAAACTTAAATAATAAATATTTCAACATTTAAAAATAATGATTTTTCATTTGCGTTTTATGCCCCGAGATTAAATTTATAACCAAGTTAAAAATAAATACTCTACAAATTGTACTGCTTTAGTAGTTTTAATTAAGTCAAATTACTAAATATCTAGTGTTAAATAAAAATCACGAGTCAAACATATTCATTTAATTTATTTTTTATTTGTTACAAATATTCTCTTATTGTGCTATTTGGTAGGCATTATTATTAATTTTTGACTAGTTAAAGAAATCACAATCTTATCACATGGTTCGCTTTCACTAATGTGCAGAGCGATGTTAGTCGGTAACCAAGCTGTTGATCTTAAAAGTGAGTAAAAGATGGTAGGAATAAAGTGTGGGTAAAGATGCGTCTGCTTAAAAGCTAGTAGGAGTTTTAAATAAAACAGTATATTCTTCAGAAATATAAGATTTATTTAAAATCTTTAAAATGTTAATTTCCACGTTTTTCATAAGTTTAGAGTTTTGTTCTTTCATTTTACACTTAAAACAAATATACTAATTACATTGAGAGATCGAAATCGAAATACTTTAAATTTCTTTATCAAATTTAATACAAATATATCACCTAATTGTTAACACAATTGCGAATGGAAAGCAAATTACTTGTCTTCAACCAAGCCTGATATGGAAATAATCCCAAGATATGTCCGTTCAATTAACAAATTCCGTGTCGGTATTTTGATACACTAAATGTAAGTATCTCTAATGTATTGTAAATCACATTAACGAATTATTGCAAATCATACAGAGAATCGATTACGAAACAATAGCGGAGCATGCTAATCATACTCTTTTCGCTTGTTCAGTCGTAATGAGCCTTCTCTTCCCCGATATGATTTGTGTTCATAATTTCACTTCTTATATGATAAAAGACATTTATATTTAGACAAAAATGTGTCGAAAGTGTAAATAGTCGCGATGTAGTACATACATGTAGTCAGTCAAAATTATTACAATTAGATAAGCTGGATTGCGTTAAAATGTTAAAGTGAATTTGTGTACTTTTGAAAACTGTTTGTTGACATGCATGGGACAACCTGCCGAAAATTTATGAAATCGTGTATGTGCATTGTTGAGATTTGGAAAGTTTAAAAGGTGTTAGATGTAGAAATCTAAGTGTATACCTAATTTAAACAAAAACCTCTACAGGTGTTTTTCTGGAGGAATACATGCCAACAAGGTGAGCCCTTGCGAAATTCTAAAATAATCGCCGGGACCTGTACACCTGTGTAAAATAGAGTTCTATACAATTTAGACTAGAGATGATCTACGAGTGCGCCGAAAAGCTCAAGAATAACATTTTCATATATCTCATAACTCATTTGGCTGTAAAAATATATATATATTTATGTTTATGTTATTCTGTTTGCAACTGCTTCATTAGAAAAAATAGACTCCTTGAGCTTTTACTTTGTGCAACGCTACGTTTTGGATTGTCAACTGGCATTCCTATCTAAAATGTTAACATATATGTACTCGAGTTGAAAATTTTCATCATGAATAAGATCATTAAACCAACTAAATAAAGTAGCCTGCAGAGCAGGACTAGTACTATTCCACTTAAAAGATATACTGATAGTATTCCTTGGCTGACTAAAGGACTATAGAGTCATACAATAGAAGTATAAACATTTTTTTGTGAGGAGTTCGACTAGATATTCGGAATAGAATAATTAATAGGAGGAACGATTGTCTCTTATAGTTATTATGCTGTTTTCAACATCGAACACTCAATTAAATTTTAATACGTTGAATTTCTTCTTTATAAGTAAAATTGACAATTACAATAATGACATTTAATAAGATAATAATGCCTGAATCGGTATAAGTGTCTTGTTTTCCCATTGTTTATCATATCTATAGCTATTTATCCTAAATTTAACTATTCATAGAATCCTTTATAAACTATATAGAGTCCATCCTCAATTGAACAATTTCATGCTTTGCTATAACCTCCTATTAAAAATATTGTATATTAATGTGATAGTCTCCTTATTACAGTAAAATACTATGTGCTTAGGATCTGATTATTCTTTCTGGTATTCTTGTTGTAAACTTTAATAGAATTATATTTGATTTCTTTGCATTTAATAACATTCACGACATCCAACTGACTTCCTTTAAGATACGTTGGCTAGAAATAATTGTATAAGATTTTATACGTCACTGTAAGTAGTTAAGATCGACAGAAATCTATTAAGTTAAATAAACTTGCTTTTCAGTTACTCTAGTTTAATCAAATTTTCCCATTTTGGGATTCAAAATATCACAAATAAATATGCTTCCATAGAAAAAAGCAATAGAAAAGTCTCATCTATATAATCACGCATATTTTATATTTGTTTTCCCCTTTTCCAAACAAAGATCTCAAATGGATTAAAAAATAATTTTAAAAATAATTGCCGGTAGAAACTCTTGAAGTAAGGGCGAGTTTAATAAGTTTCCATGGAAAATTATGAATGCAGCGAAAAGTAATGAGAGCCTCATTGATTTTTTTTTATGGATATTTATAATACCCTCTTTGAAAAGTATACATTTTATTAAATTATTAGTTTGTTGGTTTTGTTCAGTGTTTTAGTACTACTTTCAATATCCATATTATATAAATATGTATTAAAAGGGGGATTTTTAAATTACATATATCAAATAAGCCTGAATATGTATATTTTAGGAGACATTTAGCTTTTACGAATATTTACAGGATATTTCAAATTCAAGCTATTAGACCTTGTTCATAATTCATTGTTTTTGGAATAAACTAGTAGCTCTCCAAGTTTCACAACATAATATATACATATGTACGTAAATCTTTATGTGTTCACATTATATGTATATGAACCGAAAAATAATTCAAGGAGGAACTGACATGGAAGAACTAATGCAACGTTTAGTGACATGATTTTTCCTCATATTCATGTTCATTGGATTTACAAATGTTGTTCTTTTCAACCGATTGCATACCATTTGTTCTTAGCACAATATCAAACAGTGCATTTTATTTCAGGACATTCAAAATTATTTACACATGAATTCATTAAATATGACAATCCTGCCTCGATTTACCTTTTTTCAACAGATCATTTAACACTTCTGCTGAGATTTTCATTTACGACACGCACTCGAATATATGTATACATAGGTAGATTTAAACTGTGTTACATAGAAAATAAATTTGGTAGATATATATACATATGTGAAGTATATTATAGAGAATCCAGGGAAAAAAATTTAATTTTGCCAATCGAAGTGTGTCCTTTTTACGATATCCAAAGGAAGTCAGTTGGAAAACTTGTAGGGACTCCTTTTGTACTGCTCAAAGCCGGAGCGAGGCGGAGTAAACATCGCAGCGGAAGAACTTCAGTTTTACTCAGGACGCACGGATGTTGTCTTTTCTTTTACCAATTTTCCCCTTTTCAAAGAGGAGCGCTAGACTCCTGCCGTCTTCCAAGGCATTGACGTAACAAAGCTAATAAAAGACGAATTATTCACGCACCTGATCCGGTTTTCCCTTCGCAAATACAATATTTCAGTAAAATACAACTTTAGTTAGAAGTAGGAATACAACTATTTATAACATATGTTTGTTAAGAATTCGCACTTCATTAGACTAACGACAGCTCGAAACATTTTATTTAAGTGCTGCTAAGTTAAGTCTCGAAATTGTTAAACACCTCTGCTTCCTCTGACTTCATAAGACTTTATAGCGTATTAAGTTGCCTAGTACATAAAGTTGTCAAAAGATGAGATAATTATATATATATATATATTGTTTGTTACTTATTCTTGCTCTCATGACCAGCATGACATTGCCTTTTCTTTCTTTTTTTAATTAATGCTAATCTAGTATGGAAAGAATCTAGAAAAGGATTCTTTAAAAATTAATGAAATACAGACAATACGTCCTCGGGGCCTGCCCAAGTCTGGTTTTCTTAGTAGTAGTTGTATCTATCTTAGGTGTCAAGTGGTTTACATACATATTACATTCACTTTTAATTAAAACTTACACATACATTTGGTTCTGGAGGAAATTTTAAAGTTTTTAAATAAGCAATAACAAAGCAAACATAATAAAAAATAAACAGTTTCGACTAGATCAGTATAAAGTAACTAAATATTTAGGTGATATTGTTGGGTAAATATGTTTTGGTCCCATCTTGCTCAAAATGTATACTGACATTAAATTTCCTTTCCTAAAATTCATAACTTTTAGCAGCATAGTTAAGTATCGATTTTAAAACTAATTATAAATAATGCTCTCCTTCGCGACCACCGCGAGACAATGAGTCCTGGGAACGTTCCGGGACGAAATCTTCCTTTTGCTACCTTCAACACACCGCTACCATAAATTAATTAATTAAACTCGTGTGCGCCTTCATAACTAGAGCATTAGAAGCCATTCGACTACATATTTAATTCTTATTAGCGGAGAGCGTTTCTCTTAATTATATGGTTTCACTCTGAATCCAATATTGTTGGGATGCACATTCCTAACTAGAAGTTAGGTAGATTTTACCTTAGCAAAATGTAGGAATTTAAGTTAAAAACAAATTCCATGATAATATATTTGATTTCATGCTTTTTCTATTTGACAACTTGATGATAATTACATCATCAATTTTACCTCAAAGATAATTTGCATAGTTAAGTTTTGAATGCGATATATGTACACTTTCATTGGTCATCTCTCGAAACACCAAATAATAATATTGTAATACATATACATATGTAGATACCTTTAAAAAAATGGTACATTTTCGACTTTAGTTTTGTTGTTTCGAGATTCCTCGAAATCATTACTATTTTAAATCATAATCGTCATTACCTCAGCTAATGTTAAAGCTGTTATAGGAGTTTTCCTGAATCTAATGAAAAGTGAAGACAACCAATACAAAAGGAAAATCTCAAAGTCTTCAAAGTAATTTATTTTCAGTGCCATGTTCAATGTCCCAAAAATTGTTTTCACATCCATATTTGATTGTGGATCTCTTAATCCAACATATGTACCTGATAAGAATTCCAGATAATCTATTAATCCTCACCATTAAGGTACCATATGTATTTTGTTATTTGCAGAAAATGCCTCATTCATTTTGCCTTCCATTGTGTAGACTAACATTTTTATGCGTGCGGATGTCATAATGATATTTATCATGAATTAAATGATATGTATTTATCACGAATTAAAATTGAGCAATATTCTTAATAAATTTCGTTCGTATAAACAAAGGACCGTTTACCAAAATGGTAACAATATTGTATAATAAATAAATTAATCAATAAATATTTAAATCTTCAAATTTGTTACATATGCATTTTAAATAAAAGCATAGAACAAAATAAGAAAGGATGATTTGAAAGAATTTAGCTTTTAAAATAAATTTGTTGAATATGTTTTAAGCTACCAATTCATATACTCAATGGTGATAAAACTAATTCTAAACTAAGATATTTTTAATATAAGAAATATCTTGAATCTCCACACAAATGTGTGGTTTTTGTCTTAAATATATAAACTAATGTACTTTGTAAATAAAAGTTTCTATATATTACATATGTACCTATGTATTACAGACAAAAACGATGTTTATATATGAAAAATCTTTAAGCACATACATATGAATATTATTTACTATTATAATTATTGAAGATCAGTTTTCGAACTTTATAATAATGAGGAACTAAAAGAGGATATCTGCAGTACAAATGATACGCTTTTTCTGAACAATTCCCCAAGTAGGTACATATTTTTATTCATACATACATATGTCATTTCTGGGAAAAATCTTGCAATATGTCAAGACACAAAATACTGTTGAGAACATTATATGTAGTTGATATACACAATGTTTTTTAATATCTTATATCAATATTTGACAAACCTAAATAATATCCTAGAAGTTGAAAAGACAAACATTGTCAGTACCCATTAGGCATTTATTTTTAGTACTAGTCTGCATTACATATTTTACAGACATTTGTAATCTCCTTAGGAAATAACTGATCTAGATTTACTTACGATCAGCTAAATATTTCGAGCAATAGTTTTGACTATTCAGAAAACATGTGATCTATTCGTAAGTGTCCTTAATAAAATCTTTCACTCAATTTACTATCCACGAATAAGCAGATATTTATTGATTTTGACATCGATAGCACTTAGAATGAACATTCCTTAAAAAAAAAATCTCCCCATATGTCCCTAAAATTCCTAGGCTGCAGTTCCCATAAATCCTGCTTATACCTAATACATGATGTTGTTGTGCACTTCCAATATTTAATCCGCAACATATTTTAATGTTAATTCAACATTTCAGTATGTTTATGAAGACCTGATTGAACGTTTATTTGTTAAAAACTTTGTGCTGATCTTAATATTTAATATTATTGTCTAACATTTGGCAAAGTAAGTAGAAGAGTAAACAGTATACAACATGAGCTTCGATGATGGACTGTGTGTAAACAGAAATGAATCATTAAACAATAAGAACAAGGCCAAAATATACGCCAAAACCAAAACGAGAAAATAATAATTAATGAAACAATACTGCCTTTCATAATGTACATGTGTTGAAAAACATAATACAATGTAGTACTGAAAAAAAGGTGCAATAAACTTTAGAACACAAAAGAATATGTATTGCTTTAAGTACATGGTCATTTACACATTAGTGTTATTCCTAGTATAATATTTCTTCAAAATTTTTAAAAAGATTTTAGTGAAGAAATATTTGTATATAGAATAAGAAAATGTTTATACTTTTTTAAGGGAATATTTTTAGTGTTAATTGATTTATGCATTTTCTTTATTGGACAAATAGTTTAAAGATGACTGTTCTTTTCAACAGCTTCACTAGAATCCGAGTTCATACTTAAGGAAAGCAAAAATTTTGGCATTTTTGCTACCAATTCACTCTGAATTCACGCTGTGCATACAATTTAAGATCGACCGGAGAACAGCTGGTACTGTAAAATTTGAATATACAAAATTGCGTTTATATGGATTTTAATCGGATAAACGGTGTAACTTGGCTATAACAACTATATACTCTCTTTATATACAACTATATATACAACAAAAATCTAATACATTACATTATCAACATATATGGATAATACGGACATCAAAAGGTATCATACTTAATTAAAAATTTTAACGGAAAATATATATTTGAATAACAACGACAACAAATGAAATCTCTAATATGATACTACTACTAAGCAGATGAGACGACAGGCTTCCATTTTTCATATTAATGATAATGTTTGCTTTTACTTCAACGAAAACGTTTCAGCTTTTTACAGATAAAATATATGCGAGGGTTAAACTATTTTCCACAAATGTTATCTAATTTTCAAATTGAAGACCACATTGCCTCTTCTTTTAAGGCACATGTACGAGGATTCTCAACTCTTAAGTTTATTTTATATAACATTCAAAATAAAAAAATTTAAAAATACAACCAATCATTATAAAGTCACACCCTGTAATATTATATTAAGATTTTTACTGTCTTCAAAACATTTTCAAACCTTGGTTAATGATTAGAAAATCAAATAAATTTTACACAGCGTTTAAAAATCGGATTTTGAAGAAAAATCTAGTACCTACCTACGGAAAATAGATAAAATGAACTTGTATGATATAGGAACTCATAAAAGGAATATGATTAGGTTTTTGGTGTTCAACGAAAAAGAACACATAGTCGTCTTTTTTGCCATTAAATCTGCCCCACTATCAATATGTTACTTTTTAATTGTTATAAAAACTAAAATTAAGAGAAGTATCCTCTTACTAAAACATACAGTATATTAAAAAAAAATTGAGATGCGATTTAAGTACGAAATATTGAAATAGTACATAAATTTATTAATTAAATTCTATTATGATTCAGTATCAAGGCAATGTGGCCTACAAGCAATAGCAGCAGAAGAACCAAATATTCGCTTTACAATTTTTATAAGAAAGCAACAAAATAAAGTTTTTGTCGTTCCAGCAACTAGATGACTAAGCCAAGCAAGAAAAAAAACTTAGCAATTTATGCGCGGTAATAAAATCTCGTTTTAACAGCTATTAGCTAAAACATTCAGTCAAAATAAATAGATTTATGCTAATTGCGCTAACATCCAACATACTAAAGTCTATGTAACCCAAGCATATATTACTAAGAAGTACAGCGATATTTTCGAGTGTGTGTAACAATTCTCGTATTATTTGATTTGATTTAATTTATGTCACAAAAATATATAGATTATGCCTAAATTCAATTTTTTATTGTTCAAAGTTCAATTCCATTCGACTAAAATTTATTCGTCTTCATTCAATTATTCTTAATTTAACACCATTTTCTTTCTGATTAAAGCTGACTTTCCAGTGACGAAGTTACTCTATGTTGAGACTGTAAACAACTATCTAAAAGCAATCGATGCAGATTAACGTACAAAACTAGATCAACTCCAGAGATTTTAAACAATTGTTCATTTTTGAAACTTCACAATGCTATTAATTACAAAACTTATGCAAAAGTGCTTGAGTGTCTGTCATTCAATATTTATTCTGGAAAAACCTGGCGGAACAAATTCCTTAAAATTACAAATTGTTCAATAATTTTTGTTATGTAACCAAAAACAAAAGCTGTAAAATATTTCAAAAATTTACATAAAATTAGTTAACGTTCACGGACATGAAAGACAGATTAAGTAAAGTTCCAATATGCAAAATATGACGAATATGAATTTTTTAATGTAAGATGTACTGTGGCAAGGGCAGATAGGGCGCTATGTCATAAGCGTTGTCTTAAAGCGCTGTCGACATTGTCATGGTATGGAAATAATGAACAGTAAAAAAACTTAAATTTTAACTCCACACAAAACATTTCATGAAAAAAATATTTGTATTATTTAAGATCCCAAAAATATTCGATTCAATGCGTCTGTTTTTAAAATAAAATGGAATTTTCACAAGGGGTTGCGAAAATACATACATAAATGAGGCTTTTATATATAACATTAATTCTTAAACTTGAACTAAAATTTCAACCGCTACAAAAATTATTATTATTATATTACATATTTGTGTTTTGGACTATTGTCATTCTGCTTTTCAGCCCTTGCGAAAAAATTTTGAAGATGAGATAAATTAGATTCTAAAATTAATGAGTAACAAACTTTTAAACAAAAATATAACATAGAAAGAACTGATTTTAGTTGATCTCTCAAAATACAATTTTAAGAATAATCATGTTTTGAATTTCTTGATTGCAAGCAAATTTGTGCAGACAGTAGAGAGCAATACGTAGTGAATGTTTTGATTACTACGTAGTTCTAACTCCCTAGTTTAGTAATGATTTAAACGAGCATCAAAATTTAGATTTCAGATGCTTTTCAATTCCAACTTAAACTTACAAATAATTTATTTTGAATAAGACGACACGAAGAATCTTCGCAAATCATTAATTTATTTAATGGATGGCAATACGAATTTTTACCTTTATTGAGAACAACTTCCTAGCTCTAGCTCATAATTCAAAAAGCGATTTTAAATAACTTATAATTTTGCTACATTTAGAGAACAAGGAGTTCTCGCTTTATGTTATAAAATGCAATTTCTTTCACATTTGTTTATAAATAATTTTAGTGGGATTGTATTAGTGTTCTCAACTCAACTTGGACATCTTAGCCGATAAAATGATCTATATGTATATGCGTAATAAGGCTTAAACCCTCTTATTTATTTATTTAATCTTGTTTCATGTCTCTGTTTAATTTTTATTCATATTGCTCAGCCCATTACTTTTTGTAAAATAGAATTAAATATGAAAGTAGTGTTGTGGTCAGGGAAAACATGAGTGAAAGTGATGCGGAATGAATTTCTTTACAGAATTTAATAATACGAAACTCAAAGTATGTATACACATAGATAAAAAAACAAAATAACCAATCTAATAACATAAATTTAAAAAAGAATAATATATGGGTTTAAAAACAAAACAAATGTCAATAAATGATTAACCCCACCGTACACTATTTTGAATTTAGAATTATCCCTTCAATTTCTTAAAGAAACGACTCCAAAAATCCGACTAGCTTCTCAGTCATAATTCATTAAAGGAATCCAAATATTAAGAATGAAAATCATGTATTTTTAATTCATTTAACTAATCGTGATTGCAAGTACCTTATTCAGGTCGATAATTCGCAGAATGCGATAAAAGAACGCCTTATACATATGTACATATGTATTTCTGAAGACTCCATTTAAATACTTTTGAATTATTTTATTCGTTTTTTGATTTTTCCAATTTTGCTCATTCCCCAGGTGGTTTATTGGTGTAAATCTGAGAAATTACGATAACTCAATCTCCACAATAATATTATTTTCACTCTTAACAGTTTCTAAATAATTACACTGCAATGATAGAGAGTACAGAGACTTTCTTGTAAATTAAAAGGGCTAATGGAAATTTTTTTCTCTTTCAATGTTTGATGTTTTTTGAATCTAATGTCAAACTTTCTGAATTGACGTAAAAATAGCCCTGTTTTCAGAATTTTGTTGGATACAATTTAGTGGACAATTAATCGTTATCGTTTGATCAATCAAGATACCCAAAATAAGCCTGAAATAACCAAGGGAGTATAAAAACATTAAATATTGATGTAACATCCATCTGTACATTTGGTATTGAGTTTCCACCCAAAAATTAATAACGAAAAGCATAAGAACAATTGTTTTTAATCTTTTATGACAAAAAATAGAGGAAAAGAAAGTAGTACAGGAATGAGATTAAAATATTATTTAAATAATTCCCAAATCAAAACAAAATTTAAATTAAACATATCCTTTTACAAAGGTTTTCTTTGGATGTCATTGTTTGTGCCAATGTAATGACAACAATTTTATCAATTAGAAGTAGGGTACGTAAATAAAAGCAGTGTTTATTTGGCGTTAAAAACTATGAATTTTGTACCTCTGGTACAACTTACTGATTACTGTGCCAAAAGTTTTGAAAAAGTTTATTGAAAGACGAAACTTACCCTTTTTAAAATGAAACAGTTACTCTAAGAACTTTAGTAGACAGAGTATGCTGTTGAAAAAACTTATTTGTAAAATGTTTTTAGTAACCATAACTATGCAAAAAATGCAAGCAACTGCGAAATAAATGTTATTTCGAAAAGAAAAGAAGACAAAGAGAGAGCGATAGGTAGAAAGAAATCGATAGACTATGCAGGCAAAATGTTGATTAAATATAAAATGCATCGGCGTTCTAAAATGTTCGCTTGGGATCTTAAATAATGTTGAAATATTTCCATTCGTATCGTATCTAGATATTTGAATTTAGAATGAGAGAGCATGCAATTTGAACAACGTGCTCCCGATCAAAACCAATTAAGTCACAAATTGTTTTCATTCATTACAGCAAGTGTGCTCGTAATCATGGAAATCACTTAATGAAATAATTGTATAATACATGATTCATGAAATCATTCCGTGCAAAGCTACCTGTAAAAAGCTGAAATTATAGGTATTTTGCCTATATTCAAAAACAAAATGAATAAGCACAAATTGCTTCCTAGTCACTATAAAAGTTTTCCATTTACGGTTTTCGCACCGGTGGTGGTTGATACTCAGCAATATATGACGAGGATAGTTAATCGTTTTCATTTGTATATTGGCCGGAAGTCGAATGATTTTATTTCTTTATTCTATCTAACTTATTGGATATTAATTTTTATCAAGTAACAACTGATTGGTAACGCAAATTGGACATCCTTAAAATGTTGCTTAACGTAAGCTAGGAAACCTGAATCTGTGATACGCTTAAATAACAAGTATGAAAATATCCCTAAACCGAAATGTCGACAGGACTTAGCATTCATCATGAAAATTTTCAAACATTATCTCTGCCCTACCATTTTCCTCTTACTTTTATTGAAAATCAAGTTTAAACGCCTCTTCTGGTTCATTGCAGTTAAGTCCATAGTTAAAATTTGGAAAAACCCAAATTAAAGTTATCGCTAGTTACTGAATGTTATATTGAGTGACGGACACTTGCGGACGTAGTTGCGACTTCCGTTGAGTGCTATATGTTGCACGGGAGTTGCGTTACCCGATACTGAAGTTAGTTGTCTTACCATTCCAGAGCCAAGCTGCTGCAACAGTCCAGAACCAGAACCTAAAGGACCAGATGACAGACAAGTTGATGGTCTCCTAGATCTAATAGACTGCATACTGGAAGATAGCAAGAACGGTACGCTGCTTGATGTATTTGGCATTGAACCACCCTGTTAAATATAAAGTTGCTTTTTTCAGGAATTGTACGTATGAATTTTATTGTTAAAAAATCATCAATATGTGCATGAATTGAGGCTATCTCAAGATTATCATAAGAGATCAACAAAACAAACCAATGGGAATTTTCAAAATTCTTCTATTTTAAAATAAAGCAGACATTTAAAATTTTGAAAAATGTTTGAATAATGAATGTTACTTTAAAATAATCTATTACTTACTTGTGTTTCTCACTCCAATCCATTTTCTATGAATAGAATGACACACTTACCTGGAAGAACTCATAAACATTTCAATAAATGCTCTTAAAAAATTTATGTGCTTTTTATTCTTGACTATACTGTCCAAATAACTAACAACTGACCTGATGAAAGTAACTAGAGCAAATACCTAGCGAATAATTACTTTTAATTAACCTTTTTGTGCTTCAAACAGAAAATTATCTATTAGATTTCATTGAGCTTTAAACTAAAGTGCTGTACTAATATAAATATTTTCTAATTCAACCGAGTAGGCGGCCGCTGAGCTGAGCAGCATTTACTTAAAAAATACGATAAATTAGTAGTTATAAAATTAAGTCAATCCATCCTTAGAAAATCAAATGGAAAAGTGACAATCGAATGTGTCCAAAATTTCTATAGGGCCTTTTAATTTGTTGGTACCTAATTGTTAGTTTTTAGAAAAATTGTTTCATTCAGATTTATGCAATGTATGCACCGCACAGCGCACCGTGTATGAATTTGTCTAATCTTGTAATCGACTTGAACAAAGCAAAGTAAAAAATTTAAAAAGCGGTTTAAATTTGAAATTTCCGTTGCCAATCAATTACATAATTTTTGTATGTCCAATAGATGCAACTTAAAACAAGTAGCATGTAGACAGGCAAGGCATATTACATTAAGGAACAGCAACATACTAAAAAAAACAATCGAAATGTAAGTTTTTATTGTTTAGAACTAAAAGATGGATGAAGCTATTATTTTGTAGTTTGTACAGTAAGAGTTTATTTTAAAATATCAGTAAATTTAGAGGAAAACCTTCGAAACTTGGTGAATGTAAATTTGAAAGTGATATTTTTTTTATGTATCAAATCATTGAAATGATATTGATGAAATGAAATAAATGACACGTCAGCGGTGAATGAAGCTATAAAACTGGATCTAAACCATACGAAAACAAACAATATTTAAAATTAAAAGAAACTAAACAAAAACGCATTTCTTTGATCGATACTTTAATTTCCAAAAACTTTCGACTGGATTAAACGCTCCACAGGTCAAGGTAATCTGAAAACACATTTTGTATAAAAATCCCTTATTTTCGCTGCTTTGTGCAACATTCGCACATTCACTATATAATAACATAAATTAATTTACAAATTGCTTTCCTTGACGTGTCCTTGTCGCGTAAAGGTTAAAATAACATAATGAAGAAAAAGTGTGGCGAACACAAAAATAAATGGAGTTTCGTCTAACCTTAATGCCGAAATTTACTTAAAAACAAGTGTCAATTTAAATTTGTTTTTGATTTGTTTTTAAAAGAAAGTTTTATTCACACAAATTAACTCAAAACAGAAAAGACGCTGATAGTACTCTAATACCGTATTGTAATCAGAACCATACGTATTTGAAAACATTTCAGCTAAATAAGATAATGGAATATGTGACAACTTCGATTCGATTTCATTAAGAACGAAGATGTGAAGTTGAATTAAAGCTTTTAAAAAGAAAGAATTCAGGATCCCTAAAAATCGTACATGACTTCAATATATACTATACACTTTCGGATTTGTAAAGAACTTTTGAAACCACAGAAACTTTTATTAAACAACAATTTAAGTTCTCTACTATCCAAAATTTGATTGAAAGGATATTTCCCATAAAAAGTGCCTACGGCAAAATGTTGAAAATCATTGTAAGAAGTTATTAACACCAAACGATGTCAAAATAATATAGTTGAAAAATCTGGCGTTTGTTGGTCTACGGAAAATAGAATATTTTAATTTTCTCTTATCTGCGGAAAAAGTAAATGTTAAATTTTTTATTGAATTAAAGTTTATGTATTAACAAATATGAAATTACATATGTATTAATTAAATTTAGTTTAGTTTATGATTTTACTCACCTGAAAACTCGATGTAAGAGAAAATACTCGAAGGGGCGAATGGAATCTTTCACTATCCCAAACATACAACATTTTACGAGTAAAAAAAACGAATATTGAGGTAGTGCTGACAGAATTCTTTAAAGGTTTTTGAAGAACAATTCTTTATAAATAAATCTATTTAATATTTTTTCAATATATATAAAAAACTGACAAATTTAGCATTTTTTTAGAAAACCTCAACACGCACCACGTTAAAGATTTGTTAGAAATGTGGCTTATTTTTTTTCCTGGGATTCTTCTATTTTTCTCAATTGCAGCAACAGGGCAGTACCTTCCCCACAATAAATAGTTCGTCGTAGCCTTTTCGGAGTCAAATATGGCAGCAATGAAAAATGTTGGAAGCCTTTCAGGAAACTAATAGCGAACAAATCTTAGTATAAGAGAAACAAAACGTTTACAAAATACTTATCATAGTTTTTTCTATAATATCAATTCAGAAACCCTAGAACTAGGAATTATTTTTACACCAAAACCTGACTACATTTCTTCCTGAATACAAGGACGGGAAAATTGACTTTGATTTTTTCATACAGCTAATACTATTATTAGAAAAGTCTCATCAAAATCCAAAGAGATCGAGCCAAAAATGGTTGTAATAATTCCAACCTATTCAGATAAGAACACATGGCACTTTAACTACATGTGCTTACAAACATTAAGCATACTAAATATTTTTATGTTTACTTACCCCATTGAGTGGGCTGAAAAGCAAACTTATAATCATTATAAGTTTTCTTAAGCCATTTTTCATAATTATGTCCTCCGGTTTTGAAATATTCGATTCCAAAGAAGCCATTTTCGATTAGGTTTATGTCGGCCAAGATTTCACCCTTAGCACAATTTCAGAAAAATCGGGGAAAATCCAGAAGATTCGCACATAGATTAAATACTTTTAAAAATAGCACGATTTAGTAAAGTGAAATAGTTTATAAAATCTAGCCGCCCAAATTGTGCTTAATGTGACTCGGAAAATATCGCAAAACAACTTTTGCATGATAAAATTTCGGCCTGCAATTAAAACTCTCTAATCCTATCTATGAGCTCAATTTAAAATCTTCTTTGAATCGATTTTTAGTTTCTAGAGTAATAAAAACAATGGAACCCTATACAAAGTACACTTGACAGATTTTAAACTCTCCAAATATTTTTAGCTTGAAAGAATTGATGATATACATATGTTTGTATGTATAATATTTAAAATCTTGGTTCCAAGTTATACAAAAATATTAAATCATCAACAGTGGTCTATGTAACTGAGCTTTCTTTGTTATTAATCTCTAAAGACAATAAGGAACATAATTTCCTTCCACATTCTCTCTCATTATATACTTGTTAAATGAAAAATTCAATAATTAGGTACTGATATTTGCTAGCAAAATGCACTTCCCTCGTAGCAGCAGCACCCTGCAAACAATGTTAATGAAGCTTTTAATAACGTAATTAAGTTGTGTTCGTTTACAGTCATTACAGTGCACTATGATTCAAAGGTTAGGTCATAAATATTTATGCCCTGAATGGACATATGAACGCAGAAGATTTATGGAATTAAATTTAATTAATACCTCCAACGATGCATCCTTGCCAAAGGAGAAGTTTCTTACCTTGCTAGCAGGATCACTATGTTATCCTTCTCGTTGATAGCGTATGTTTGTTCACTCCAAATTGCAGCAATAAAGTGACAGTGATTTTGTTCCTAATGAAAATGTATTTTATGAGCTTTATAATAATTTCGGGATCATCTAAAAATAGGCAAAACTATGATTGCACTTACCTGGTGATAAACTATAAGTGATTATGTGAAAGGAAAAAAATGTGAAATATAAAAAGAATAGATCTCTTATGATAATCGCAATGGAGAGAAATATGTGTTATAGCATTTTTTAAAAGCAACAAATACAATTAATAACTAAGCTAATTTGGTGTTTTTCCTCGAATGTTGTACTCACGATCATGCTCCGTGCAAGCTGCGAGAGAATAGAAAGAAGCAGTTGTTGGTTTTCTCAATGGAGCTCTTTTGAAATAGTCAAGCCCAAAAATTTTCATATAAATGGTATGCATATGTAATTCCAATAAACAATAACAAACAAAACGTACAAAAATATACAACACAAATATATACGCATTTGTGAACAGTCCATACAGCGTGTATTTTTATGTATGAAAGTTCCACTTGATGATGATGATTTGCTTGAGCTTCTTAAATCCCGGAGCAGACAAACGAAACATATATATTCAAACAAACATAGAAACAAACATGTATCGAACTCAGTTCAAAAGACAACAAAAGAAAAAAATAGCTGTGGATATCATATATGGTAAAAATTTAATTTAGTCCTGTTATAAAAATTATTCCAATTGTATGCAGAAACAAATACTCTTATATATATAAATATTAAGTCGCAAAGCATTATAATTTAAAATTTTCGGTGGAAAATGCAACGATATACTTAGTATATTTACATATATAAATAGAATTTCAGTTTCATAAACAACCATATTACAATCAAACGCAATTTAAACTCAGATTTGTCCGATTTAATTAAATATGTCTGGCACGAATTAAAATTAATTTGGCATTACGAGTATTGCGACTTGCATTTGAAGTTAATGGAGTTGCATCAAATTTACAGATGGTTACATGAAACCATAAAAATAAAATCCATAAAATGTTTAAATCGACGACAGTCAATTGAAATTATGAACACATTCGGTGCACAAAAGAATTAGGTTCCTAAAGGATTATTGGACTTAAAATAAAATTAAATAAATATATAAATAAATATTTATAAGTGAAAATTGAAATGGTAACAAAAATGCGCTGTCACAGGGGTACACTAATACGAGTGACATCATCTGCCATGCAATAGAGAACGAGATCACTATTTTTATATTTTTAGATCAGTAACACAGAAGTAAGTCAAAGGCTGGAATTGTTTCTATAGGTAAGTTTTGGATAAATTTCATTTTGAAGGAAGAAACTATAAGTTAATTTTCAAAATCTTTTCCGATAAAAAAACCTCAAATGAAATATGTATACAGGTACTTTTGAAAAAATTTTAAACTAAATAATGTTAAAAAAATGACCTAAGAAATATTAATATTTGCTTTCTTATAAAAGGCCAATTTAAAAAAATTGAGTTTTTTAAAGAAAACCAATGGAACAACATGCATTGCGGTTCTGACCCAATCTTTGCACCTTCCTTTTCACTTTGCAATACATGTTTAATTTCCTCAGAAATATGTACTAAGTTATTTTAAAATTACTTTTGTATATTACGAAAATATTAGTACACAATTTTTTAAAACAATAACAACAACAATAATGTACGGTCGAAACAACTCAAAACGTAAGTATGGAATATATTTCACTGAGCATTTATTCTGGGAAAAATGAAATGAATTGTAGTCGTTTTCAAGAGAAAAAGTAAAAATTATTGTTAATTTTCTTCCTATGAAAGGCGAATATTACCTAATCTTTACAGCATCCACATTTAAAAAAATGCAAAACATGTTTTTTAAAATAGATAGAAATTGAATTCAAATGAATATTTTAACAAGCAACAGTGATAAAACAGTTTTTTACACGGAAAGAATTAAAAACCCCTTTGATATTATGATCCTTTGATCAACAGTTTTTACAATTTATAATGAAGGAAAAACCATTTCATTTGTTATATACAATGCATATGCATTATATGTACATATAATATATGGCACGTTGTTCTCGGAAAACACTCATATGATTTTCGAAACCTCAAGGTTTTAGTGTACAATTAACAAAGGGGAAATGTTTAGTACACATATGTAGATAAATAAAAAGGAATTGAAGTTGAAACGGTCCTTTTGAATATACATATACATATATTACATTATTTTCAGAATATACATTTTATATATAATCCTCTAGAGAGTAAAATACTAGGAAAATTTATGTTCATGCTGCTTATTAACATAATGAATAGGTGTTTTAGAAAATAATTTATCTATTGTAGCCATTTTTAATTTGCAAGTAAAACAAATTTTTTGCCATACCCAAACCAGTCCCAAAGGAGGCCTTACGAGCTTAAAGTATTTCTTGAATTAGCCAGTAAAGCAATATCTCATCTCCGTCGCTGATATTAAGTTATTGATTACGACCAAAATCTCTGTGTTAAGTTAAGCTTAATAATGAGAAGCGTCGAGTGCCTTTAAATCTCCCACGTAAATCATTAAGAGGATCCCTCCCATCGGTGGTAGTGTATAAGCCCGGTTCATTCGCAGGAATATTTTCCGAGGGGAATAAAATTTGCATTATAATTTTGTTTGATTTCTAAATTGCACTGCCAGTGAGGTTTTCTTCCTTTCCATTGAGAGCTCCTTCAAAACGAAATTAAAATTTTCGAATACTAAGAATGGGGAATATTTCCTTGGGAAGGAATACCTAGACAACTTTGCCCCGCGTGGAATAATGTTTTGTTTATTTACAATTTAATATGTAGGTATGCCCTTGGGTGATGTGATGGTTGAAAATAGTCAAAAAGTTTTCTGATACTAGGTCAATACGATTGTAGGAAATCGTTTCTGGATACCAAATTGCCATTTCTTTCTAACAAAAAAAAACCAATAATATAGAAATGTATGTATACTGTATTAGAAATATTCTTCTGAAATGTGAAGGCAGATCCTGAATAAACCTCGCCTTCATAACATACTGAATAAATTTTGCATTTTCAAAGTCAACTTTCATAAATTCTTGCTGGTTTAAGGAGAGAGCATCTAAAAGCTTTCAGTGGTCCCCCAAACGGAAGTCCTTTCCTGTGGTTCTTCTTAAGTCAATTTGCTCTGTGGTTTTAAACTAAAGCAACCCCCAGTTCGAATTTGTCATTTTGATGTGTGTGCGGGAGCGTACACTGGCTTTAATACTTCAGAACACCGCAAATCCCAGGTTTATCTGACCATTGAGTTACTCTGTTCAAAGACAATTTATTTTTCACAGGCCGGGGGGTGAAACAAAAAGTTGCCTGCAGGTAAAGCATGCTTAATATAATTTATTGCGTGAAATTTACAATAATATGCTCCTATTAATGAGTACAAACCCTGTAAGACAGCCATTAACTGGGGGAAAGAAATACAATTTTTTTCCACTTTAAATTCAGGACGAATTAGAGCCGAAATGCGTTCTTTGTTATACTAAATTGTCGACTCTTTTTAAAGAGCTGAAAGCCTTTGGCCATAAGGATCTTCAGTATCTAAATAGGACAACACTTCAAAAAGAAACCTTGCGGTGGAGGATGAAAGAGTTATAAAAATTAGGTAAATTTTGGGAGATAACAACATTAGACCATCCACGATTGTGTTGTTCTTGCGAATTTCTTGCCCCGATTTAGTTGTCGTAATGAATACAAATTAACCATTAATTTAGTTAAGCACGTGATTTTCGTTCCAAGGTGTTCACATGGTGGCATCTTACTCAAAGTGTGTAATTTATAACTAATTACAGAACCCACACATCGTCTAACTGGTACATCTTATAATTTACAAAGAACAATTAACAACATCATCGTTCTTCGTCATGGGCGTTAAGCAAATTCACATATTTTTAGCCTTTGCAAATTTTATTCGTATGCGAGATTCCTTGGATAGGTTCCCGGCACACTTGCTGGCCCAAAAGGCATTCCGGGAGTAAGGAATTTAGAAAACATGAGCTCCCAAGCGAACGGGAAGATGGGATGAACTTAAATAATGATCCAATTTGCGATATAATTACCCAACGAATGCGACCGGTCTCTTTTGCTAATGATGAAAAAATATTTTTAGTTAATTATCTAACAGTGGGAGTCCTCTGTGGTACGCCACGGAATCTATCCACATATAGGAGTAAGCTTCTATCTTAGCGCTCAAATTTCGAGTTTTATTCCCCGGGGAATTAAATGGATGAAGCTCATTGGAAATGCTATTAAAGGAAGCAGAAAAAAGTAAGAAACTTTTATCAATTTTAAAAGGTACCTACCTAGTTATGAAATAATTAAGAAGCAGGGAACTCTATAAAATATAAACCTTAATCTATCTTAGAAAATGTTCTTTGATACTTAACTCAACTAAGCGAATGAAAAGTGAAACGAAAACTTATGTTTTTATTCATTTCATTCAAGGTTAATTATGTTATAATCTCCTCAAGATTTTATTTATTTACCCTTAAAAGCTTTATTTAATACAAACTTTTCAAGTAAAGGGAATTTCGAGTAAAGTGGACATTCAAACAAATTTTAGTGTTCTTATTTTGCTTTTTTTGAGGATGTTTAATGCTTAAAACCCTTTTCATAACCACAAAATTATTTTCGCAATCCAAACCAAGCATGAACGCCTACTATGTTTAAAATGCATGAAGTGAAATAAATTTGAAGGAGACACTTTAGGACATTTGAAATTTTCTCAATTTATGGAGTTGAGGCCCAAATGAATGGTATTGTGAACCGTTCATGACTAAAATCATAAAACAACAACAGGAAAATTATTTATGACTGTGTCCGTATTAATATATCACGTAGTAGGTACGTACGTCCGATAGCTAAAAATATCAATTCGCAAATATCATTAGGACATTTCATGACATGACATCGAAGTCAAATCTCAGTACACTTAACTAAGGATGAAGAACGATGCCAGACTTGTATTGGATTTATTCTATTTTGCTCTTCTTTTTAATTTTTCTCATTCGTTTTTCATCCCTTAACTTATAAACTCTTTACAATTTTAGCCTCAAAGGCAGCTTGCCGTTTGTCAATGGACATCATTTAATGGAGAATACATTCAATTATAATCTAAATCCAAAGAGCACAAAAAACTGCAATAACCAACATAAGAACATGTTCTTATCTATTAGAAGCATTTTATCTACTGAACCGTCATATTTATATGTATCTTTTTATAACTAACAAAAGAGTTGTTTAATAAATTGCTGTTAATTCATGTATTTTGTGAAAGGCTAGTGTCTAATTAAAACTGCCAGGAAGATGAATTTTAAGATGACTGGTTTAATAAAAGCCGAAAAAGTGAAAAAATATTACTAATCAATTAAGTAATATGTATGTATAATATAAAAAACCAATTTTGATCTTCAACTTCTCCATACACCTACTTATATGTACTTTGTGTAATTTAAGTCCCACTGGCCTGTCTGCACAAAAAAAAACCGCACGTCATTCATTCTTTACATCACCTACACATCTTTTCATTAAAATCTTATCTAAACTCTGGTATCTATTCAACCGTCTTTTTGTGTGGGTGGAGTTTTGACTTGATAAGAATGACGCCGACGATGATGCGGCTTTACGGTCGAAGTCAGCAAGCATGAAATAGTGAACCTATCCTTCATTCATTTAACAACAAAGGATTATTTCGAAACATGCGCTAATCACGAACGACCCTAAATAGACAGTGAAAATGTTGCTCGTTCTTCAACTGTGGTCGACATAATAGTTGCAGCTGAATAGCATATCGAAGTTTCATGTTGGTGCATTCAACACGAAAGTGAAGTGGGCAGCAATCACTGAAATAATTTCCATCACTTCCGCCAACTGCTCAGCAGAATGTACTCGGTCGTCCTTTTCGAGCAAATCCATTCAGTATTTGGTTCAGATCGTCCTCATTAGGATACTTTATTAAGGGAGGAGCGACACTCAAAATTTTGCTTAGTACCTACTTTTGTAATTATTTCAAAAGCTGTCCTGCGAGAACATTCGTTACTGGGCAAAAAGCTCTATAAGAATTTGAAATAGTTTGAATAATGAATTTAATGAAAGAATATGAAATACATTATTACTTTTATTGTAAAATCGGACGACATGAGCGGTCGAATTTTAAAGTGTGATTAGTATAAATAGGTAAAGTTTGGTATCATACGAAAGGACTTCATTTGCATATTCTAAAATAGCTCTTCATCCTTTTATGCCGCATAGTTTTCAACTTATAATGGAAAATGTCTAAAAAACAATACCTTTCCCATTATGTGTGAACTTTGCAATGCGAAAATTCTGAAATAATTAGACATGATAGAGGTTTATCGTTTATGTAAATATTACAGGAAAAATAAAACGATGTCTCAAACTAGCACAGTTTTTTCGAAATTCAAAAAATCCTTCACAACAAACTTGAAGCTTACTGCGTGCTAATAATACCTATAAATATTCATAAAGTATAATTTAATAAGCCATTAATACTAAAATTTTACTAAAAAGTTTATAGTAAATATGTGTTATTGTTTTTGCGGTGGTCGATGATTTTAATTATATATCTTTTTATACGTTTCTTTTCAAGGCACGGAAACCTCTATTGCGCTATCCCACACACTTATGCGATTTATTAAAAATTCATACTTAATTCTTTTTAACGCCGATTATATAGAAGCGTTTCGTTATGTAATTTTCTTGAATTTGCTTCGATACATTAACTCTTCTAGTTGTAATTGAAGCAATGTTTCAAAATGCTACTCGCATCTTCATAATGTCTCTAACATCGAAAGTATTTTCCGCAGGATAATGTAAGGTATCATGTACTTGCTGTGCAGAATTAAAATATAATAAATCATTGAAATATGTATAAAAATATGAATCAGGACATAATTGTGCACAGACGAGAACGCCTACGATTGAGGCACGTGCAAAGGATGATATTTCATTTGTGCCCTCTGATGTTCAACGAACCAATATTTGAAAATATTGATTAATCACTAGTCAACCTAACAAGCTGGTACTGTGTTCACAGTATATGGGCGTAATAAAAACGAATGACGATCGATTTTATTCTGTTTTTTGTAATTAATCTGCTATAAAATATCGCCTTATTTAGTGGCATGCTTTTAAAATGAAAATCGTGTGATATATCTCAAATTGCAAAATTGAAATCCTTCAATCTTGTTGATTGCACTAAAAGCCTAAAGCTAAGTTTAACTCGAGACTATTGATGTGATAGTTAGGGGTGTATTTAGTGCCTAAAATTGGAGTTAATGACGATTCTACATGGCTCATTTGCTTTTACAGCCACTTTTACTTTAGACCACGCTGAGCACCAATTTTATGCTCCTTGGAACTGATTACTACTTGTTGCATATTTCGGTTTTAACACCAAATGGAAAGACTTTTACTTCAACATAATTGCTTCCTCGCGCTTCAACGTACTTCAACTTTCAGTAAAAACTTACTATATTTTATACTTTTTTATACATCTCTTCTAGTTGTACATATTTCAAGTATTAATTATCATTCAACTTAATAAATCATATTTTGGGAAGTATAATTTGTATTCCAGTTTAATAAATTTTACTTAAAAATACAAATCTTTTATTTCAGACAATGAAAATTCTTTTTTTGAAAAAAAGCAACGCTTTTTTTTTAATCTGCTCTATTTGAAAAATCCTTCAAATCAAATCGAATTGTTGCTATAATTTACAAAAATTCGTTTCAGAAATAAACTTTCCGTATATGTATGACGGCAAAATAATTCAATCGGATTTTTCTATTGGAATGAAATAAAAACTTTATTAAGGAATTTCAATTCACAAAATGCTTTTTCATAGTCGATTCGAAGAGAGAATAACGTCCCGTTTGGAAAAACGCGTAAAACTTTCGAAATAAGATTCGTTCAAGACAGTTTTCAATCCGGTTACCAAATGTAATAAATGAGAACATAGTTTTACGATAATTGTATTTCAAGTTTTTTAGTTCACTTTAGCCCATCAACACCCCCCACAGGTGCGGCACGATTTATCAATACCTATAACTTTTAACCTAATAATATCTTTATGAAATATGGTAGAAATATTCTTGAGATGATTTCCGAACAGAAAATTCAACACAAGATCGTATGTTTCGACTCATCGACCTGTATACAACCCTTTAATTGATTTTAAATTATTTGTTATATTTGTGAGAAACTGGCACCATTTAAAATTTGTTGTAATATGGACAGTTTTTGCTAGACTATGGCAGTTAGTATAAGATTAAAAAAATATAAGCAAATCAATTTTGAAATAAAACCGTTGAAGATTAAATAAAGTGAAGATTTATTAAACACAATTAAATAAGATGCAAGTAAAGGTTTCTGAAATTGTTGACACCAAAAGATTGACCGTTGCAAGAATTGGTAAGTCACGAAATATGTTAGTTTGCACGGAATTTTATTACTGCAACAGTTTCTTATAAGGTCGTATTTAAGTCAACTGTGTTTGCAGGAGTGTCGAAGCAGATGAAAAATTTAAAATGCGATTGAAGCACGATCATAAGGGCACGAGTTTAGTATGTATGTAACAATGAAACAATGGAAAGGAATCACAAATACAACAACGAATGACATAAAAAAATCGAACCGAAACCGAACATTTAACATAAATTCAAAACAC
This sequence comes from Tolmerus cingulatus, assembly GCA_959613345.1. NCBI lineage: Eukaryota > Metazoa > Arthropoda > Insecta > Diptera > Asilidae > Tolmerus > Tolmerus cingulatus. The sequence goes on from OY390707.1 coordinate 47,318,543, forward strand.
ATTCAAAACTTATAAAGAAGTATATAAGTTATTTTATCAAACAGGCTCCAGTCGAAGCTTGAAGTTCCAGATATGGGAGTGATGCAAGAAATCCCGGGCGACAACAATTTTTTGCCAAGCCAAGAAATGCAAAACGATAACGCAGTCGAACATCCAGTTCAAGTCAAACACAAGTGGTGAGTTTTGAGTGGGCGTTGTTTGTACAAAATTTCGAGTCTCAAGGGCACTTTACAGATTAATAAAAAAAATATAATGAGAGCTGATAGACTTACTACATAGGCAGAGGAAGAAGGCACTGAAAGGCTCGACCCAGAGCCTCCGCGAGCGCTGAAGCCGTAAGCCTACAGTTAATGTTGATTGAATTTCCATTTGAATTAGAACGAAAATATTTTGAAAATAAAGGAAAAACTTTTGAAAATAGAAGATATATAAGTATCCGCAATTAACGAAAAAAAATTAGATTAAGATATAACGAAAAACTAAAAAGTAAGTTGTAACGAAACTGCCTGTTTAGGACGATAGTGATCATTTCGAGTTTCAATATTGATCGGATCTCAAGACAGAAATTCGAAATGATCCTGGGGCGATCTAATAGAAATCTACTGATTGGACGTTTAAAATCTACTTAGAAACATTAACAGGAATTTAACGTTAGTTAAAGCCCCAATCAGAATAGATGCTAGCTAACCTCTACCTTTTATCTAAAAGTAAACGTCAGTTTCTAGTTAAAATTAATAAAGAAAGAAGTATCGAATAAGAGAGAACAGTGGTCGAAAACTTACAGTTGGAGGCGACAAATTTATAGCAGAGCCCCGGCGCTCCTGTGGACCGATGCTGGAGTGGCGACGTGCAGGAAGACCACCGCCAGGGGTACCACCGGGGGAGGATGCGCATGACGGGGCAATCCTTATCTTGGGCGTCATTAGCGTATTGTCCGATAGTCGTCGATTCGGAAAAGCATTTGCCACACGAAGAAAATTACTATCCGGCGAGGAGGGCGAACCGCCAAACCACCAGCCACCAAGCATCCCAGATCCTGAAATTGAAGGAAAACACCATCCTCTAATTAACATTAAATTGAAACACCGCATTGTGGTGCTCCTGAAAGAGGGCGCACTAACGCCCCGCTACACACTCATAAAAGGAATATCACGGCGCTGAAATATTACAAATTTGTTAAATTTAAATTGAAAATTAAATTATTCTACGATATTTCCACCAGATATACTAAGATAATAGCGACGAGAGACCTCTCGGATGTTTCCCTTTACAACTTTGCGACTGCAGTAGAGATTAGCTGCATTAATGAGCTGGAACTTGGAACTATACCCACCCCTGGATCATGCCCTACAGCGGAGGTATATTTTCAACTGATTTAAACAAGAACTGACATGGCCATAATTAACACTTCACCCGTTGTTTGTGCGAAGTTCAAAATTTAATTATAAGTATATCTAAACTTGATGTTAAGGCCGGGAAACACCGCAGCCACTAATTAGATGAATATGCAAAACACCTGCATTGACATGTTATGTAGTACTAACTTGATATTTTGATACACACCTCTATATCTGAATTTAACTACACATAAAAACTATCATTGGTCTATAGCAGAGAAATCCGGCTTTATTTATCGCTGTATAAAAGAATTACAAATTTAAATTTACCCCGGTTTCCAAGCTATTTTTAAAGCGATGAAATGTGAAATGTGAAGATTCTAAAACCATTGTAATTCTTCTTCTATGTACTCGTGAAATTAATAAATTTGTGTAAACAATTTCATCATTGCAAAACCCTTTAAATCCTAAAAGATTCTTTATGTTTAAAATCGTGGAAAAAAATAGTAAAGTTAAACGTGAACAAACAATAGGGTCTCTGCTTCATATGATGAAGCAGTTGTGGAATACATATCATATGTGTATAATTTGAATACTCACAGTATAAAATTTTGTTTCAGGTTTCATTTAAAATAAGCCACTCTAACACTATACGTAATGCTAAGTACTAAATGTTCTGCGGATGCATTTCAGACATTTTGTGCCATAAGCACCCATGTTTTTAAATTTTTGCAATTAATATGTATATTCATTATATGTGATAATGGATCCAAAATATTTAATTTCTCTATGTTATATTTATTAGTTATTCTTAGAATTGCCCCCTGCTTATTGATTTCGATTTGCAACTCTATTATACTCTTATAGTTTATATTTATTATGCTTTAAAATTGTCCTTACTTGAGGTCAGTTTAACTTTTCAAATTGGCAAGTAAAACGTATTTATGTGTGTATTTTTATGCATGATTTCGAAACCCAACAATTTTTAAAGAGTTCACTTTATATTTTGCTCGAACTTCGAATTTCCAAGTCTCAGGCGTTATATATAGTAAAAATGAATCCCATTCTATGGGATAAAGTAGATTTTTCTCTATAATGAGAATTTTAAACTATAAATATGAATTATAACAAATTTTGCAAGTTGAATTATGCATATAGTGCCAAAATTCAAAGCAAAAAAAAATATTTTTAAAAATTTTCAAAAAATAAATATTTTCGAAATTAAATAACGCGTTCTTATTTTCTTGGTGCTAATTGGCGTTTAAGAGATCTCCAATATATTTTGTATTAATATTTTCATTTAAAAATATTTAAACAAAATTTGTCTACATTATTACGTTCATTAACTAGTTCAACAGGTTTAGTTTTAGACTTGGAAGTTTCGGAAGCAGCAATTTAGCTAAGTGGTTTTTTGAGCAATCTAACTAGAAAGTCAAGAATTTGTGCCTGGTTAACCAGTAAAGTTCATATGTAACAGAAATATTTATACAAAAGTATCTACATATATTAAGTTTAAGTTCTGATTGCTAGAAATTCAATAAATGTTTACCAGTACAATACAACTGGTAACGGCAGTACATTTTGAGTGGATGCTAGAAATTCAATATAATTAAGTGGATCAATTAAATATGATGGGGCGTTTTCATTAGACTTAATTGTCCAACTTTATGTAGGCACCCATATAAACGTCGCTGTATTTAAATTACCATTTATGCACTTAATTTAATCCAACTGCAATTCCATCACAAAATTTCGTTATTGAGCACAGTACATCATAACTTATCTTTTCAAGAGATCGAACTTGAATGGCCAACTATCGAAATTAATTAAACATGTCACTGAAAAAGTTATGCAATGTTCTATATATCAGTAAAATTTCAATTAAGTCAAAGGAAATTTTAGTAACCGCAAAACAATTTCCAGATCATACAATGAATTCACTAGGATTGCAATTCCAAACTACATACATATACTAAAATATCAAGTTTCTTGACAAGAACGTAATAACTTTTCGGTATTTTCAGATAAATTTACCGAAATATAATTATAATTGACTAGAGTCCACCTAGGTAAATTTCACTTCTTTAATATGCATTATTCAGTTATTTTGAATTTTATTCCAGGACTCATTTTTCGGTGACAATTATTCAAAAATAACTCAAATTATTTAAACTGATTGATAAAGTCCTTCTTTTAACTTGCAACGGACAAACTGACTCGTGCAAACCATTTGATTTGAACTTTTTGTTGCATCTACCTTCATAGGAAGTAATTATGCAAAGGTTAACTTCGTGTTTGTTGCAGAATTCTATAGGAGAAAATTGTTCGATGACTTGAAAGTAAACTTGTGCAAGTATGACTCGAGCCATGAAACAATGAAAACTTTGAAAGTTATAAGAGTAAAGTTAAAATTCAATAACCCATTAAGGCGTCGTCCTCGAATCGGAGGATATCATGAATATTTACTTACCGCCAGAATTTTTCCTTGCCATGTCCTCGGCGCTGGAAGTCTTCCGCTGGTCTATGCGAAGATTGGGGATGTTGAAAGGTGGCACATGCATGTTATCCGAGGAAAACTGATGCCTCAGAGGTCTGTGTCGCTCGGGAGATGGTATGGAGAGGTTATCAAGTTTCAGCTTATTCCGCTGCTGTCGGTCTATATGATCCAGCATCTCCTGCAGAACCTAAAAATTTGGGACAAAGTAAATGAGTTTAAATCATGAGATGTCCCTGGGGCAGTGCCTAATTATCGTCGGGACATACCTCTAAGAGTATTGTAAATTGCTCCAAATTGAGCGAAGGATTAATAGTCTGCGGTATGAGCGAAGGCATTACCCTGGTGGCCATGATATTCACAGAAAGCCCGTACTTTTTGTCGCTGAGCATTATCCTGTAGATGTCTGCATGAAATGCGATAAAGTTGAGAGTTAAAAACAATTTTGCCAGGAGCTAATGGAAATTCCGGCGATGATGTACTCTAGAGACCGGAAAAACACTGCTTAGGGCGATATTAAATATTTAGAGGTGTTTGTAAGTTCGGCCTGGGCGAGGTAAGAAGTCTCCTCAAATTTATTCGACTCGAGCAGCGCACTTTCACCCACGGTTTTCAGTTCTCGTTTACTTTCGAATTTGTGGAACCGCGGGCTAGTAGCGACTTAGCACAAGATTAGGACTCTGGTTGCCTTACATAATTTGCCCGGGTGTGTTCCAGGAACAATTAATCTGAGAGCGAATTAAGCTCTTGAACAGGGATTTCAAAGAAATTTACAACATCGCGCGGAATTAATGTACGAAAGTTCCACCCTTCCATAAACAGTGGCGGCAACAGTTTCGCCCTGATTTGTGCGAGAGCTGTGTTTTTCGAAAATTTACAGAGAAAATAGGAAAATATTTATGTTATGATTTTCATTCGATGTTTCTCGAGCGAGAACGCGATTTAATAATTAAAATTTGCGAGAAAATTCCCTGTTAAGAGCCTCCAGCTCGTTTAACTCAAAAGAGCAAATTTAAAAAGGTGATGGGACAACAAAGGGAAAATTAGGGAGAAAAGATTTTGTCTTGTGCCTCCTACGGCTGAAATTAAGCTATAACACCCTAACAAACTTTTATTTTGATTGCTCTCAGCACCGCTCGTTTACGTAACAAAGTATACGGAGCCGATCCCAGGGCAGTTTGGTTTTTGGCGGAAAGGTCGGTTACCAATGGGTCCATTATTTATTCACCGCGCACCTCAAGCGAAAAAAAAGAAATTGAAGCTTATCACGAAAAGGACTTTTCCCATAAATTTAATCAGAAATTAGAACTTTCCCCCGTTTGCACTTTTTCCTTTCTAATTTTCTATTTAACGTTTCTACTCCTCTTTGTTGTCTATAGAACAGCCGGCGAACAGCCATCGTAGCCCTTTATGTGAAAATTAATAAATTCGCAGCTTTTTAAGGTCGATGAGCTTAAAACGAAATTTCTGATAATTAATTAAATATTTGCAGCTTTCCCATGAAGATTGCAAAATGTTTATTTTATTTAGCAGAGAGGATGGCTGTGTATTGCGAACATAATAAACACATGTGAACGGAAAGTGAAAGATGAAATTTACCAATTAAGTTTTTGTCGTTTCTTGCATCCATGCAAATCCCCACCATTTAGATGGAGGATTTTGTTTTATAAATGAAACACCAGAGGCGCAGCACCTATAGCATACCACGTGCTAAATCCTGTTGAAAGTAGAACGGGCTAAAAATTAATTAAACCATTGAAATTGCTTTGCCAAAAAGGGTTTCAATTTTGAAATCTGACAAATAAAAACATTACAATTTTTTAATTGAACTTTTGCTTCAATAGTGGTGAATAGAACGATATGTATATAGAAAGAAATATGTAATATATGTATGTTTTACACATTTTATCACGCTACAAATGTTGATTTGGCTTTAGTTTAGTAACTAAACATACGTTAATATGAATTATATTTTCTAAATTACCTTGATAGCAAATAAAATCACTAGATTTTTGAGAAAAAATTCGCTAATTTACAGATCATCTTTTTGTAGATAAGAAGAAAGTTAAATAGCTTAATTTTATTGAATCGCAAAATTAAGTTCTTCCAATTTCAGCTTTTTTATTCTTTATTACTTTTTACTCTAAAATGCAACTTTAATCAATGCAATTATATATATATTATGATGCTCTAAAGTTTTTGTCAAAAGAACAGAAGTTAGAAAACTAACTTAACTGAAGTGATTATGAAAAGCGATGTGTATATACATATTCCAAATAATCTACATAAGTTACATAAGTATATCCCTATTGTAATACTCGACGAATTCTAAATTTGATCCACGTAGGAAAATGATGTATTTAATATACTAAGTCAAAATTTGTAAGGCAATTCAGGATAAATACTAGTGAAATCTTTATAGAACCTTTTTTTCATCCTGCAGAAAGTTATTGTACACAAATAGCGAAAATCACTCTCTTTTCATTCCAAAATACATTATTGAGTCAACAATTTGGTTCTCAAAACTCTTTATGTTAAAATTGATTTAATGAAAGTTTTTTAACGTAACTTAATATTACATGATTTCTTAAATCGTAAGTTTATTATGTGACCTTATTTGCTTTGCAAATATTTTGGATCTTGGCCATACCTTATAAATAATTTAGGAACATCTTCTCGTAACACAACAACTTCCGAAATTATTCGTATAGTCCTCTAACGTTCCCCCAAATTTTTGTATTCTTCCGTAAAATATCAGACATGCGTTAAAGCCGAAGCAGCTTTTATTAAAACATTACAATAAAGTTTCAATTTCCTTTTTCTTCTAAAATTCTAAAACTTTCATTGCGAACAGTATTCCGCGACGAAAAACAATTTTTTTTCTTTTTCATCGTTTCTTATTCTCATAAAGTTCGAACGAAATACGCAAATGAATCACAAATCTTGAAGGAAACTTTTGGAAATCGACTTTTAAGGAAGACATTTTAAAGAAAAGTTGTCGAAAGTCAAATCATTTCAAGTACTTCTTTCCCGCCAACATGTCTTGTATCCTTCTTGTTGTAAAATAGAATCGGAAAGTAAAAGTTAGTTCATCTAGTTTCGGTCGAATGGAAAATTTGTGTTGACAATGGGGGAATTATATAAAATCCGAAGATTTTATTCGACGTATCAAAATCAGAGGTTTCCTCTAGTACAAGCAGCATATTGAAACGTGACTTGACGAATAAATCATGTGCCTTGCCTCTCTTGCAATAATTTTGCGTTTGAGCACCGACTTAAGGCAATTAAACATAAAATGTATACCAAGGTCCTTAATTAAGGATTCCTGATGCTTTCTGGCTATTCAAAATATGAATTATGAATTTGGTAAATGGTATGATCCCCTTGCAGACATTATTTCCTTTGATATGACAGTAATTAAAATTCTAGTTGCATTTCAATAAGTAACTTACTCACTACACGAAGTATGATTTCCGGATCGGAAAGACGGACGTCCCAAAGCAGCGGCAGCACTTCATCGATTATCTATTGAATACAATGCAGACAACGTGCCTAGATTTTCATGTAAATTTATCCAATACCTGTGACTTATCCAGCTTCTCAAGAGTACGCTCTATGCATGATAAGACGTTCGCAACGATTTTTATATCCGTATGGTTCTTTTCAAATACCATTTTGATTTTAGGTAGAACCATTTTTTTTATTGACGCCTCATCTATGCAGTCGTATACGTTTGTTACAGCAACAAGTGCAGCGCTCTGAAAGTGTTATGAAAATTATATAAACAATCAAAATGTTATGCATTGGAATTCTAAATGTAAAACAAAAATTATTATCATATGTACATATATCATGTATTTATATTTTGCATTTGAATAAAGTAGTTACCAAGTATATTAAAAAAAAGGCACTCCTCCTTTTTTGAGCGATAAAATCGATAAGGATATACATATTGTAACTAAGCTCATATATTTATGTAACACAGCGAAGCATACGGATTAAAGATGCAGCGAGTTTAACAATTTCGCGTATCACATAAATTAATTTAAGTACATTACTACACATTTCATCTGAGGTTCCAAGACCCTAGGATGGAAGGAGCTGCTAAATGAAAATGTCACCCTAATTTAAATGCTTGGAACATGTGGCACTTGGTTCATACATATGTAGCCTGCGGAATTTCATTACAATTTCTTGGTGAGAGTTGAAAATTAAGAGGATTCAATTACAAATATAATTTATGTAAAGAATGCAGACTTTTTATATTGGCTAAGTGAATAATAAAAGTACCTAATTGCATTAATTAACAGATTTTAAATTTGAGCCTTTGATTATGCATTCATAATTTAAAAAAAATGTTATCTCCCACTTGTTCGAAGTGAATGATTTTTCGCTCAAAAAATGCATGAAGATTACGAAAATCACCCAAAAGCTCCCCAAAAATTTACTTTCGAAAAAGGAAACAATTTGAGGTTACTATTTAAAAACTAATATCTACTGTAACGTTCCAGCTTTCATGTGTCTTACTTTTTCAAAATGCATTTCACACTAATTAAAATAATTTATTAAGTTATCCATGATAAGTTTTTGAAATAGCACGTGTATAATTTTTATATGTTTTTTGGATGTTTACTTTACTTATATGTACCTTTACATTTGATTTAGGACAATGGTCAAATATAAATCCTTAATACGTAATTTATTCGTATTTTAAAAGACAGTTGATTTTTTAATTTAGTTTAGATGTTTTTCTTATGGTCGAGTAAACTTAAATAGATTACTCACGCTAGAATTTAAATGGATGAACATTTTCTGCCCTTCTGGTTTGTACAATGAGCTTGAACGCCGTACTCCTTATCACAAAATAAAAGCTATAACACATTTTCTTTATATACATATATATGTACAAACAAAGCAATATTGACCTAAGGAAATAATTAATTTTATATGTAATTGTTGAAAACATACGTATAATGTCTTAGATAATATATATTTTGTACTGTAATCTTTCCATTACATTTTGCCGTTTTGCTAATGTGATATCTGTTTATTACTAAAAAGTAGGGTACACTAAAGCTAACTTAAACTTTCCGGAATTTCGTCCAAATAGCAACGGTCAAAAATATGAATCCTTTTATGTAAAAATAATATTGACTTACTTTAGTCAAATAACCATGAACGCTGCCTTATAACTGAAACAAGAAAGTATAAAAGGTAGGGGAGACAAGCCTATAGTATAGCCATAGTCCGCGAAAATCAAACTCTAGTTGAATTCCACTTGACTTTATCCAGGAAATCCCAAGCAAACTCAAAATTAATATTTAATATTTACTTTCAAAATTCCCCTCTGCGGTGATGATGTGACCATTTTGCCGAAATTCAAAGAAATTTATTTGGTCCGGACTTCAAAGTGAATGCAAATCAAGAGTAAATCTGAACCGACAGAGCACCGACCCCTCGAAAATAAAGTTAACAGAACCATCGATAAAAGAGTACCTCACCAATCGTTGCCGACCTATTTGATTTTCTGAATGTACCCATGAAAAGGGTTGTCTGTATGCGGATGCGTTCCGACTAAAAATTACTCGTTCTTCTCAGTTTCAGCTCGTTAAACAAGAAATGATTTTGCTTGCCCAACGACGATGCTCTAAATATTATTCACTACATCCAGCATCCAACACTGATTCGACATGGTACCAGTTGGGTTCCATGTTAGGTTACTTACAGAACAGCAATTTTCATATCTGAACGAACTTAAAGCTTGTACAAAACCGAAAGACAAGAGCGCCACACTACAGAACACTTTAATCTTTGATGCTGAACTAAACCAAATTATTCTTGAAATGGTGTATTCAACTTGTGTCGAAATATATCCAACATAAGTCGTCCTTTAGCAAGACGTTGTTGCAGGACCACCTCTATCTTAAAGGCATAGAGACGAGGAGCACATTTATGTATGTAAGCTACCTCAACTTACCTGAACTTGAATTGTGGTGCTCTCAAAGGCGTTGAACAGCAGGGGCAAGACATCCGTTTTGATATCTTCCCTCGGAGTTTTCTCTAATATCACATGAAGATTTTCGAGGAGTGTTACAGTCGCTTGGATTGATTTCGGTGATGCAAAAACCACCCTGGAAAAAATGAGGAGAGATCTTTTAACAACTAAGTAGCGCTCCAAGCCAATAAAGTGCTTAAGGATAAGTGCACACAATTTCACCGCCAATTGACTTCAATGAAATTTACCGCGAAAGTTTTTCGTCTTAATTTAATTCAAACACAGATTAAATGTAGAATGCGAATCCAATGAACCTTCCATTTCCAAGTAGTAGTGGAAGGCGAACCCAACTGCAGTACAACGTTCCCAGCGCGATCTTAAATAATGCAGAACTGCATCCCACATCACTTAGCTAACTTTAAATTTAAAATTCCCCAGAACTCCTAATTTAATTTAGTTAACAGGGCCGCAGAGCTGCAGTTGTGCAACTTGGGAAACTTACCTGGTACCTACCCACTTTTGCGGATGCCAGATAATTGAAAAACCATGGCGACAAAGTGCTCTGCGAAAAGTATTTTGCCTCCATTAGTCCCCGATTTAATCGCCAGAAATGGTTTCTACCTCTGATATTGAAAACAATGGCATAACCTGCATTACGAAAGTTGATTGCACTGAACATCGGAAAATGGACGCAGACAAACATTCAAACCTTTAGCGAAGAATTTTACGGTGCAAGTACTTTATCGGTATTTCAATAAAAGTTTACTATTCCCCATAATGTAACAAACGAGCTTAAGAAAATTTGTAAAATTACAGTCTTACGTAGTAAGTAAGATGTACAAAATGCTCCCTCTTAATTCATTCCCTTCAAAAATCGATTTGTGTTTGTTTGATATACAAATAAAACTTTTATGTTTGCATTTAAGTTCCATTAAATAAAATGAATTTATTTATCAATGTACATTTACGTAATTTAAAACGACCTCGACTTCTGTGAAGCTGTAATAACTAAATTTATAAAAAAGCAAAAAACAACTCTGCAATTTTCCTACGGATTCCTGCATTTTGAACTCTTAAAATTCAAGGGAAAACAAATACCAGCCCCATAAACAGCTCGTACCAATTTTTGGAAGCTTAAATTTAATATTAACATACTGCCATTTCCGGTTCATAACTTTAAATGTTTAAGCACAGGAAACTAGATGGAAATAATGAAAATGAATCATTTAGTAAGCTTAGTTAGATATTATCAAGATAATACAATATCACGATAGAGTGATATACTCTAAAATGGGATCTTGTAAGCCATATGAAATTTTTATATACATATAATCATAGACTAAGAAATAACATAAAGACTGTGCATCCCATACAAGAAACTATGAACGCTTTTGCCTCAGCTCGAAATTCGCGATGCCTCGAAATTTCCCAGTTCCAAAGGAGATTCGGGGAATTTTTTGAGGCTCTCTCTGAGCTGCTCGTTTTTAGCTGATTATGATTTGCGAGGGTAGGGATATTTGGTGCGGTGGGATGCGGGTGCTACAGCAGGCAGCGAGAGCATGTGCAGTCGGCTTATATAGATTCTGTTGTTCGATGATTTTATGTATATGAATGTATGTATATGATAACCCTTCAGTTTATGAGTTCAGCTTTATAACTGCACGCGTAATATCAACAAAAATGTTGTCAATTCAGACTCAAAATTCAAACTGCCAAGTTGACCAAGAAGACGAAACTTTTAATATTTTAAATTTAAAAGATTTAGAAAATGCTCCTAATGAGAATAAAACTTACGGTGCAATTCTAGAAAATACAGAAGGGAGCGAAGAGGAGCTTCAAAAATTTCACGAAGAAAATGAAATTGATTTAACGTTTGATTGTCAGTTTGATGCAATTCTTCATACAGATAATTTTATAGTTTTGGAGGAAAATTCATTAAAATATTATGTGGGGTATATTATATTTAAATGTTTGAAAAAATTTCAGTGCGTGGAATGTAAGGAGTCTTTACTGAAAAAGGAAGAAGAAATCCATTTTACTGACAATTCAGACATATTTCTGTCTAAAAAAAATTATTCTCATAAATCCAGCTTTGGATCTCTGATTTGTCCATCAGACTTATATTTTGAAATTTCAAAAATACATATTCAAGTTTTTAATTTCGTATTTAAGGAGAAACCTCATATTAAAGGCATAAAATCAAAAATTATTCAAATATGCATTGTAAAAACTGAAAAACTAGATAAATTCAAAGATTGGTTTATGAAAAATAATGTTTGTTATTCTCATCATCTCAAATTATTAGATTTTTTTGTATTAGTTTTATTGAGAAAACACTGTATGTGGAAAACAAAAAATTTTCCAAATTTAAAACAAAAAAAATCCAAATGAATAAACTGACTTGATGTCCTATAATATTTATAAAGATCTACGAATTGAGGCACATAAATTTTTTCATCCCATCCCATCCCAGAATCAAGCATATACATAAAATCATCGAACAACAGAATCTATATAAGCCGACTGCACATGCTCTCGCTGCCTGCTGTAGCACCCGCATCCCACCGCACCAAATATCCCTACCCTCGCAAATCATAATCAGCTAAAAACGAGCAGCTCAGAGAGAGCCTCAAAAAATTCCCCGAATCTCCTTTGGAACTGGGAAATTTCGAGGCATCGCGAATTTCGAGCTGAGGCAAAAGCGTTCATAGTTTCTTGTATGGGATGCACAGTCTTTATGTTATTTCTTAGTCTATGATATAATATTCTGAGAGGATTTCAAGTAAGGATAGGTACATTTTTTAGTATTTAAATGTAGCAGTTAATGTTTAGCTTTACATTTTAGGAACTTTGACATAAGTTGACATTTAGGTCCCCTCACGAACTTTGGTGAAGCGTTAGGAGAATGCTAATTTAAGGTCAATTTCCGAGATATTTGTCTTTAATTTTGAAAAGTAGCGTTGTTCAGTGTATTTTTTTCTAAGTTTTGGTTGAAACAGAGCACACACCAAAGCAAAACCACTGAAAGATTTCTAAAAATAATGACATTGATGGAAACTTTAATTTTCTTTGATTTGTGATTTTGTCTTCGCCGTTAAACTGGCTTGTTTACCTTCAATATGTGTATTTTAGAATTTTATTTTCAGAATTTGTTTTACTGAAAGCATCCTTAACACAATTTCCAATGGAATGTTTTAGGGACATGATACAAATTACGACGAAAAAACGTCGTTTATCGAAACTTCTATGTATGTTCAATACCTGGGAAATTATGAGCCTAAACGAATATTTTTAAAATTTTCCACCGAATTCGGCCAGAAAATCTCAAACTCAATATGTTCCCACTTCCCTAATTTTAAATGTTTTGGAATCATTATGATAAATTATATTTGAAGGAATTTCTTTGGAGACAATTTTTCAAATCTATTGACAGAATTCTGAAGTTAATGGCGTACTCACCAATTTTATTGTGTTTGAACGTGTATATACATATTTATCGCAATTTGCTTAGTAAAATTACGGGAGTGCATTTGAGTTTATGTTGGAAGCTTCTATTTGTTACTTATTTATAAAACAATTTTAAGTAATTTTTGTTTGTGTTGCAATTTTTTAAAGAAAAGGGGTACCTACGTTTTAGAAGTTTGTTTTAAGAAAATTAACGAAACACGGTAAATCAACATTAGGTTTTGTTTCACAAAATGGCGTTATTTTAATGCATTGTTCTAAAGACATTATCCATTTTCAAAACGGCGTGTGCTATGAAATAAGAAATTTTCCAAAAGATTCGATTTTCAAATATCTAACGAAAATGCAGGGGTTTTGTAAAACAAAAACTACTTTAGTTATGATATTGTTTATATCATTTCATTCAGGTCAACAATGAAATTCTAATTAAACGGCTCGTAACTTTTCGAATTTTGTGTAATTTGAAAACCCCTACATATTTCGGCAGATAATACCTCGTAGAAAATAAAATCAAAATAATTTTTTTATAGATACAACAAATTTTGAGAAATCTCGCACGGCATTTTAACCGCTGCAAAAAACATCGTTAAAGTAATATTAAATCTTAAACTAATAATTTCAATATTCCGAACTTGAAGTAGAAGAGAGTTTATCCGGATACGCATCCGATGTAGTTATCATGCAAATATTCTGATTTACAGGCGAATGCACTGTAATTGGTCTTGCAAAAATGTCAGCAAGAGCAGGCCAATTTGTGTGCAAACGTTTCAGGCAGATGATTTGATTGCGCTTGACTTTAAGATGTGAAATGTTGGTGCCGAGGTGATATGTATGTATGTTTGGTGCTTCTATCGTACGCTTTAATTGCAGAATTTTGTAATATAATCTTACTAAGGGCCTCTTTCACGAACTCCAAGTAAAGTAGCAAGTAGGCTAACCGCCAGTTAAAGTCACCAGTAACTACGCCTACGAATTTCACAATCATTGAGTAATATTAGCCGATGAATAAAGTAGCCCGTAACTTACTTGCCAGTCCGTCTGCCAAGTAGCGTATTTAACTGGCGAGTAGCAGTTGTCATTTGTGTATTATTAAATATTTATCCATGAATATTTTTAATCACCGCAACACGAAAATTAATAATATGCAATTCAAAACTCTAAAACTGGACGTAATACTGAACGAATTAACGCCTGGTTTCTTACGATATTTCACTTAACGAATAAGTCGTTACTTGAAACCATGATTTCGTTTGTGAAATTGATAGAAGTTACCCGTGACTTTTACTTGGCAATTAGCGTTACTTGAAAAGTAACTAATCAACACTTTACTTAGAGTTCGTGAAAGAGGCCCTTATTCTATTTTTAAGAAAATAACGAATTGACAAGCTTGAAAATAAAAACTTTCGAAAATGCAGACCAAAATTTGAAAAGTCAGTTGCTTCGGCGCAACTTATTATCCAGCTGCAGATACACATGCAACGGATGCACAGAAGTATGAATTCTTGAAAACACCCATATTTTCCAAGATCCTAAATCACTCGCACAGTATGCTTTCACGCTTAATGTACAATATATAATATATTCATTCATATATGTATGCACATCGACTATGTATGGTAATTATCGAACATTGGGGTGAAGTATTAGCCTCTATCTATATTAATAAAACAGTGGAATCTGCGTCTCTGTACAATAAAAGATAAAAGAAAAGGAATATGTACAACGAAAAAAGCAAGATTTTTAAAATTGTTTTCTCTCTGTCAGTCTGTTCACACTAATCTCCAGAACTACTGAAAGGGTTTTCATGGGGAAAACTTAGATTAAGCATAACTTGGGCCAACATACATTTAGGCTTTGTTTCATCGAAATCGGATGTCGGAAAAAAAGTTTTAGTCATTTATCCTTCTACGTTGTTTATTATTGCCTAATTGTGTTTTCCTATGGTGAACTGTTTGTGGCCTGCTCGCGGGTCAGTTATGCGGAACAATTTATGAGCACCAGAAGGAAAAACTGTCAATATCGCAAATAAACATGTGTTCTGTTTGTGTTTAATATGTTGAGCATAAGGTAGTCTCCTTTTCTCAGTAACGAAATTAAACAAAAGGTGAAATAGGAGTGCGTGATTAAAACCAAATTCAACGCGGGCGGGAAAGAGTTATTCAATAAATATTGTCAACGAATAGTATTTTTTACTATCTTTACGACTTTTATAAATATTTTTCAGTTTTAGCTTTGCCCGACAAAGATAAAAGTTTTTCATATATTTATTTTAAATTAACTAAATGTTTATACATGAGAGGATATTTCCTTATATTTTTTAATCAACTTCCGGAAAACTATTGAAGTGCAAACCTAATGCTTAAGCTTCCATTTCATGGACTTTAAATAACTTTCTCATCTTTCCGAAACATTAAGAAGACTGAAGAACACATCTTTCTATTTAGATAGAAATATTTGATAACTTCTGGTCTCTCTTCAAAGTTTTATTTTCCTTTTCGAACGATGTTCAACATGTTTCGGTAAAGTATAATATCCAAAGATTCAAAAATGTAAAATTCCGTCATAAATTTCGAGGCAAGCATCCAGAAAAGGACGAACTCCCAGATTATGGTAGAATATGATTTCGTATGTATGTAGTTACGTAGCAGCCGTGTGCACGATGGAAGCGAACAACTTTCAGACTGACCCACATAACTCGAAGAAGGCGGAGCAGTTCGTACTTGTTGCGCACTTATGTAGGATAGGTTCTTGCACATTCAATTTCTGACATGAATATTTTCGTAAAATGGTAGCAAAAAGTTTGTGCACTTACTTGAAAGTTGGAAGAATAATAGACTCGTACTCCTCCGGAATGGATTCCTGGACTAGTGCCAAAGCGGGCTGAAGGACAGCGGCCAGAACTTCAGCCGTTCTCATTTCTTGCTGAAGACACGGCCACACGTGCTGCCACCACAATTTCTAAACAACCAAATGATCGTTATATTTGGGAAAAGTTTTAAACGGCCACAGATTAATCCCACAGATTAAAGAAAAACAAAAGGAGGGAAAATCAGTGGGGAAAACAAAAGGTTCTTTGAAAGGCACCTAAAGGAATTTGAGGAAAAGGAATCTGCGGACGTGAAAACCGACGTAGGCCCAATTGCGTAACAATGCCTCGGAGGCGACAGGAAATTCAATGGAAAGACAACAAAATAGCTGAGGTAAAACACAGGAAGTCATGTGAGAAAACATTTGATCTTACCCTAGGAATAAATGGGAGCACTTCCTTCAATGTCGTCCTATAAAAGTGCGATTTCTGAGTGGGATCCTTCATATTTATCACGTCCAGAAACTGTAATGCGTGCACTGCTGTGTCGCTGTGATTAAACCAAGGGGACAAATTATTTTGCTTTCCTCCCTTCTTTATCAATGAATCAGCTGAATTGAAATTACAAAATTACTTACTTAAAGTACTTAATCAATTGGAGAAGTTGCGCCGTTGGCCGCGCAGTGGGGTCCTTGCTCACTAAACGAGACGTCGCCTCCTGGAGCGGAATGGGCACCCGGGGGAGCATATTGTGAACTGCATCATTTAACTAAAAGTTTGAATATTCACTCATACCAAACCAACAGCTAGATATAAAGTTAAAGCACTATGCAAATTTATGGGTTCTGAACGTTTGTTTTCGTTTTACCCTTTCTCAGTTGGGATATAGCACAATGTAATTGAAAAGTGCTGTACCAAACAATTTACTTACCGTCTCTAATTGCTTCAAGTACGCGGATGTTGAGTTATTCGCCTGGATTAAAGGTCTACCGTGGTTAAATATCGCACATACAACCATACCAAGAGAAAACATATCACTGAGTATGCTGCAAGTCGACTGAGTTTGAATTTCAGGAGCTATAAATGCAAGAAGGAAAAAATCAATATAGTCTCTCTATCCCTAGAGAATCTCGTGGTCCGTGGTCCCGTAAAATTCAATTAAAACATTCGAAAAGAATCTGAGTTGGGATTCACCCCCAAATCCGATTAAATCACTCACCCATAAAATCCAAATTCGGTTGAGCCATCTTGGAAATCCGCGAACTCCACGGTTGGCACACAACAGAGTCAACAGTGTCGTTCTCATTAACTCTTTCTAAATGGAGGAAAAAAGATAATTAGAACCTCGCCTCAGAGTCAAACTTAATTTGATCCAGCACCTATAAATTCTAAGCCCGCTAATTTCCAGGTCCCCTTCTTCGTCACCAAAATAGAGGACGGGCAAACGTTCCGGTGTATTACATGGCCCGAGTAATGGAGGTATGACAGCGCTTCAGTAATCTGCAGAAATAATTAAGTCAGCGTACAATTCTGGTAATGCCGCCGAAAGATAGTAAGTAAACACATAACGAGGAGTAAGCATCGCGGGACACTCGTCTCCTTCCACTCGATTTGCATAAACGAGCACTGTGCAAATTTGAATGAGACATTTGTAATGAAGCAAGTCGGAAACGACCTTAATATTTCGTAAAGTACTTGCTGAGGGGACTTTTAAGACTTCTTTACGAGGAAATATTGCTTAACACCGCTCTGTCACTCGAATGCGCTACATTAATCCGCAAAACTATTTTGGGAAAGAATTACTTACTCTTGAAAGTACACAAGGATTATAGATAACAATTTGAAATATTTCAATTTATTTCAAATTCCAAACTTCCTATATTGTATGTATTGATTTAAAACTATTTGCATTAACATATTTTAGTTGATTAATTCTTTCGAACAAACATAACTACGAAATTAATTCAGAGATAGGTACTTCATAATCCACACTTTTTTGTTTGCTATGAGATCGAGAAATTAATCACCGGGTTTTAATTTACTCTGCATTTTAATGATATCTCTGGGAAAAAGTAGAAAATATTTCGAAATAACTTCGACATTTTTTGAGTTAGCTCAATCGAGCTAGTGCAAAGCAATCGAAACCAAAGTTTAAGCTTCTGTTGCTTGCACAGCTTCCAATACTCCTAATTACGTGAAATTAAAAACAGAAGAACTACTAAAATGACTTTTATTTGATTGAAACTCCAATAGGCTTTGAAAAAAGTAAATGTATTTTCTGGACAAAGCGAATTTTGTAATATTATTAGATTTTTTAAAGCCGAACTAAATTAGTCGATGCCGCTCCATTCTCCATTGGAAATAAATTTCAGTTTTAATGGTAATAAAACTTGTAGGGGAGCGCTCTAAATAATGTAATTAAATAATATCTATGTACGTCTTGTTAATAGACAGGAAAGGATATACATATTTTAAATCTTATATCATTTAAAATGCTACCAAATACAAATCAGCTTTTGGACTACAGTTAATTTATTCCCTCTTAGCTATCATTCAATTAGGTAACTTGCCTATTTCGAATAATCAAAATTCACTTAAACTAATACACCCAAGATCGTCTTCCAAATTTGGTATGCTTTTTGCTCAAGAAAAGCTTTATTATAAATTAATAATGCTTGAAATGCTTTAATAAATTAAACAATACTAGAACTGAACCTGAGTAGAGAACTTTCAAAATATATTGTTAAATGTTTAAACTGAAACGCGTAACATTTACGATATTTGTGAAAACGATATTATTTCTTTGTGAATTTGTGAAAGTCTTAAAAACACATATTTTATTATTTTATAGGTATTCAAAAATTCAAAAACATTCAATAATGAAAACTATTAAAAATCTTGATTTTTGAAACAAATCAAATATTTTAAGCAAAGCAAAACGTTTTTATTTGTATATATTATTATTTAGCCAAAGTATTATTTTACTCTGATTAGACTTAGTATTTCATATTCTTATGTACATCATTTGCCTTTCAGTTGAAAGTTTTATTTATTACCATGTTTATTCTAATTTCAATTAACAAAACTAACAACATTATAAACGTACGGACACCTATTAAATTAACTTTAGTATGACATATTCGGGAAGCTTCTGGAGTATATTTGTAACTTGAATTTGTCTATTTTTCGGAAACCTTTCCATTATCGTCTAAACGAACAACAATTTTAAGCAATATTTGCAATTTTTTTAAGTAAATTAGTTTAGATTATAAAATTAAGATACTTTGTTAATTTTGTAATCTGTCTGCCAACTTACTTTAAAACATGAAATTAATAAAATAATGTTATCACAATATTGCATAAATGCTGCTTGCATAAAGTTAACTACAGTGTAATGCAGTTTTTTTTCTTTATTGTCCGGCTTACACCATGGAAATGAAGGTTCAACTTCAAAATTTCCCTTAACCTTCTTTGACGAGTTTTACTCTGAAACCTACATGCAAAGCAAAAATTTAACTGAAAATTTACATACAAAATCGTTAAGGTAATTTTTTTTTTAAATTCTACTATTCCACTTGTCTACCACTACGTACATATTTACCATGTAATACGTAAAAACATCTCTGAGACAACATCAACATTTCCCAAGTATGTACTCTCCTCAAATTCCTTCCAATACGATATGTTAATAAAATTCATTACAAATTGTTTCTTGGAACGTTTCCAACTTACATCGCTTTATAAGAAACGAATAAAATTATACATATAGGCACATAAAAAAAAACAACTGAATCGTCAAACACAAAGCTCACAATTATTAGCTTTCCTTCTTGTGAGTTTTTGGTATGGCGAATTTTTTGAGAGAAAATGTTGAAATTGAAATCATAGTAGGGCACTAAAAATTATGTAGTAATTGGAGGAAACATCCACAATACATATGTGCAAGTAATATATTTTATTTTTTATAAGTCGACAACAAAGTATGCGTGGTTTGGTCAATGACTAAACAAATTAGTTACATATATTTAAAGAAACAGAAATTACCGACAATTCTAATTAGGCATGTATGATGTGTCGTTAATTTGTAATCACATTTTATTCGTTCGTTACAGTATTGCACTTGTAGCCTACAAGAATATTGTCTGAAAGAATTGAATATTTTTTTTCAATTATTACTCTTTCATTTTCCGTCACTTGATGAAGGTAAATATAAATTTTACTTTTACGGTACGATACTTTCCTTTATTTAATTTATTCTAATCTAATCCAGGAAAGAAAGGAGCTCTTTCTAAAACGACTTGTGCTAAATACTCTCTTAAAATTTTATTAACAGTCACGAAAACTAATTCAATTTTGTAAAGATCCACCGAGTTCACAAAATGGCTCAATCACCTAATTCATTATGCGTCTTTTATGCCATTTTAAATATTACGTCGTTAATCAAGCAACAAAAACGCACTGTTTCGGAATTTTAAAGAAAGCATTGTCTCATCCGCGACAGAGAGGTGGGAACTTTTAATTACAACCAGTCCTTAGAGGGAATTAATTGACGATAAATATTTACCTTTTTCGCGGAGTTGTTTTTAATTATCTGAGAGAAATGTTTACCTCGAGCCCAACTGCGCCCGCTACTTAACAATGAGCAATCACGAAAAATTGCCCTAATTAAGAACTTCTTCAGAGCAAATAAAACATGTGTTTCCGTGAAGGAATTGGGCCAGACACACGAAATTGTTCAAAACAAAACAAATGGCTCCCGGTTCGTGTGAACTGACCATTAGCAGGAGCAGAAAGGACCTCGTAAAATGCTTACCTCTATTGCTCCAGCATTTGTTTTTGGCAGGTTTTTGACGACGTTTTTTTCCATCTACTGCATCTTTTTATGGTACCAAATTTGCAATTCGGGATATAGCTTCATCAAAAAGTTTCGGACGCATTTCATGAATAATAAGCGCAATATAAAACCAAATGAAGCCGAAAGGTAAGGACTCGAAAGGAAATACGCAATTTAAGAGATATCCGAGCGCAGTTCCCCGAAGTTGTGTCCCACCGAGAGACGCTTATCAATCTCTATAAGTTACTTCGCTGTAGTGAAGTTGTTTTCTGATCTTTAGAAATCCCTCGAGTAGACTAAATGTAACCTGGGGAAAATTCAAAATTATTCAGAATGCCAAGTTGCCCGAAGGTACATGGTTCGATGAAAGAAGATAATGTGATGCCGGCGAGATCCGGGCATGTGAAATAGGTAATTTGTTCGGTTTCCATTCATTTCGAATTTTTTAATCTCTGGAGAAATTTCCTGCACGGGCAGAAACAGAGCGGTCCAGGCAAATAATACAATTTCTTTCCCGAAAAAGAGACTTCAAAAATTCTAATCTAATCCAAAGATCCCTCTGATGCAAGAAAATTCGCCGCCCTTTTACCTATCTATGCATGAGTTTTACGAATATCAATTTTTATTGTGTATTTTACTGAGCTGCCATAATAGCCAATTTTATAGAATCCACCGAGAATACGTGGGCTGGCACCAGGGATGAAACTTTTTTGTAGAGAGATAGCATCGTCAGATACACGAAGGTCAAGAAACAGCCTTGTTGACCGACGAGATTTAACTCTATTGACTTACTTTTCAGTGAAATCAAATAAATTTAGGAACAAAACTAAACTAAATGGATCACTTTTAGAATCTGGTTCTATCTTTTATGGGACGATTACTCCCGGGAATGGTTTGAAAGGAACTACTTAGATATTTCCAGTATGGATACGACTAAAAGCGAAAATTGTTTCCCGCGTTTAATACTACTTATGCATATACGTTTGACTGGCTAAATCAATTTATAAAATTATCTATATATTAGTATATTTTGAGTACGCTATCAAAGCAACCAAAATCCTGTTCGCGAAATGGTTGGTTTATATTTCCATTTTATAAATAAATTAAAATGTTCGATAAAAAACTGATTCAACTTCAACTTTTATAAATTGTTTTCATTAATGTTTAATGTCGTTGAAGATAAACATTTTCCTTAATTTTTCTTTTCACCAAAAGTTTAGATAAAAACGCAATTATAAATGCTTAAATGGAAGTTATATTGAAACTTCACTTTATTAGACTACGCAAACAATTTTTATGTCTTAAATGATTTTATAAATTGTAAATAAATTGTTGAACTTATCGACAGATACCTCAAACTCAATTTATTCCTTTATATCAAGCTTTATTACAACAATCTATTTGAAAGTGTAGGTAGTTATTACGTGCTCTTTTAACAAGTAAAAAGCCGTAAGTAGTATGACAATTTTAAAGTAAAATAAGTAGTAATGAAAATAAGCATTTACTTTCGTCGGTCATTTATGTGACTCTGGCAATTAAAGTGATGGAAATTATGTAATTTTACACTGCATATTTTGCTGAAATACACAAGAAATGCGTAGTTTTCAATCACGATAAATTTTTTCACAGAAAAAAAGTGTGAACTTTGGAGTATTTGAATCTTTAATGGTAAAAGTTTTATCATCGATTATATCTTCTACCAACGACAAAAAGCAATTTACATAATTTACAAAATGTAATGAACTTTTGTAAATTAAAAGTTGTTCGCTCTAGCTGACTTTCCTGTTTTATTTTCTTACCGCAACTTCAGTACAAGGTGAGGAATTGAAGCAAATAATTTCTACTTGTTTATTTCAATTTTTAGGGTCGAAATTGTCAATTGATTTAGGATTCATTTATTTGTTATCTCCCACTCACTTCCGATTGCATTTAGAGTTGGAAGACGAAAATAACTTTATCCCCGATGAAATGTAATATCGCTCGGCTAATATAAACATATGCTGATGAAATATGGAAACGTAATAAGGTGCGATATACCAATGCATTTAATTTTTAATTTAAATTCCGTGCCGAACTTACTTTCAATATACTAATAGGAAATGAGGCAGAAGTAATGACAGTATACACTCGTTATTCATAATATCATCAAAATTATTCATCAGCATATCAGAATTAAATGATTAATATAAAATCAAGTAAATCAAAATTCGTGATAGGAATAAATGGAAATAAATCTGAGGACACTCCTCATTCAATTAAATATCCCATTTTGGGCGATTAACTCAAGCTTACCTGCAGAATTCCGTATTTTAATTCCATATCTAAAAAATTGTATTCCCTAGCATGCGCTGGTCTAATAATGCCGCCAGGTGGGAGAACTTGTGATGCTCCAGTGCTTGGGGGTCCACTGACTGGTCCACAAATTCCCGACTCCTACGAAGGAACGGAATGTTTTAATAAAAATTCAAATGCAAAATAAATCCAATTAAAATGCAAACAAAAATTATTGCTGCCGAAAACGCCTCGAATGCAAACATCACCTTAATCCAAAGTAAAAAGTTTATCAATTAACGCAAATATTTGAGTTCTCTAAGTAAATGAAAATTAATCAGTGAAATTCAGGTGATTGCGAATTATAAATTCAAATTGAGGTGGAACTGAAACAACTGTGCATATTGAGGACGATTTAAAGTTTAAATATAGGTCCTGAATTTTGTATTAACAATTTTTGGATCGATTTATTATAGGTACTTTCCAAAATTGTTCATCTATTTATACACATATTTTTTGACCCCAACATAATTTACCTGATAGGCCAACACATTTGCTAGACTCGCTAATATTGGTTCTGTGGCAAATGCCAGCGTATCGGGGCATTCTTCTATTGGGTGAATTATTTGCAGAATCTGAGGAGAAAATTTTTCATGTTAGTGCTTTTACGTGTCGCCTTCTTATTATGAAAAATTACCTTCGGATGCCGAAATCTTTCCAATTGCTTTACTGATGCCCGTAAAAGCTCCGTCACCGTTTCTTTCCTCTTTGGCTTATGTAACTTTTCAGCGATTTTCTTTTCAAACACAAACACCGAGCATTCCTGTAATAAAAAAATATGCTTATAAGAACGGAAGGAACCAGAAAATTTTTAAATTGGGAAAATAAACTGACGAAAAATATCTCTGCATCTCCTTTTAATCCACAATTTGTTACCCCTATTAGAACAAAGCATTCATTGTTCTGTTGAGAAGATTATTTCTCCAGAGGAGGAAAATCTCCGTAGCTTTGGGCCTAACTTAATAAAACCTTTTATTAGGTTAATTGAGTCTTATCACATGTTTGGAATATGAGAATAATACAATAGTGAAATAAGTTTCCTTACTATTGCTCCCAATTTTATGGAACAAAAGTCAGACTGAACTTATAACTAAACGAAGAGCCAGTCTAGATAGTGTTTGTGGTCTCACGAAGGATAACGCAAATTATGATGCTACTGACGAACAAGCCTTGGGCACATCATTTATAACACACATAAATTTTCGCTATGTACATATATAACTAGGCGAAAAGGTTCGTGTTGAACAAGTGACTAATATTATGACTTGAGTGGGCCCATGTAAGTCCATGCATGACTTACCTTCTAAATCCTATTTTGTATTTTGTTATGAGAGTTCGTGGCTTCATCATGCAGCCTTTCAATAAATGTCAACAGTACGAAATCCCATAAGCAAAATGAATAGCTCTTGAGTCTCCGTGTCCTAAGACAATTCCTTCTTCAAATATCCTCGAATTCATTCAATACCTAATCAATTGGAATAATGTGTGTCTGCAACAGAAGATGATAATTGAATTGAAGAAATCACCTCAGTCACAAAAAATGGGAATTAATGTTTAAGTAGATTATGTTAGCTTCATCATTAGTGACCAGTTTATAATTTCACGGTACTCTGCACTCTACAGCAAAATATCTGGGAATTTTATTTACTGCTCTTTGGAAGTCCTCAAATTTCAATTTGAACAGCGGGTTGGTATTAATAGACTTTAGGAGTTCAATACAAAAATAATAGACCATTTCGATGTAAATAGCTTTCAATAACTAAAAAACATGGTGATATAATTTTTTGAAAACTGCAGAGAAAATTTCAGCACGCTACTATTCATATAAAACATAGTCTTCGTCGACAGTTTATGATTACATAAATTAAAGTTCATAACAATCAGTTTAGGAAATACTCTCATCTGCACACAATAAATACAAAATAAACATGTAGTCACGAATGTGGATGAATTCTGAACAAAATAATTTTGCCATGCGTGAGATATTTTAATGTTGCTCGTTAAATTATTGCAAATTTTCTAGACTGATGCAAATTTATCATAAAAGATTACAATCTTCCAAAACAATTTTAAAAATTGGAATGGGATTTTCATTGTTTGATAACTTGATTCTTCAGTAAAGTAAATATAAATATAGATATGTATGTACATGTACATAGTATCAGTGCGAGTTACTGAAATTTAAGTGTATAGTATACCAGCAATATCAAAATAACTGGCTTTCTATAAGAAAGTTCTCTTAAAAATAAAATATTATAAATACATTAAATCAAAACGAAATATTGTCGTCACACAATCCAGAAAGCGGAAACGGAAAAATTTGAGCATTTACTATGCTGTAAATGTGAAAATTTACATCCAAAACTATAAGTACGTATAACAGATAACAATATAAAAATATACCGATGACAAATAATAATTACAGACTACTTTTATAATTATTATAATTTTATTAGTTCTATATCCACAAAAGTATATATTTACACAACTTTTCGAAGTTTAATTATTTTTAAACATGGAAAGGCGTTATTCCTCAATTACCAAATTCTCTTTCTTAATTCTAGGCCCAGCTAGATATGCTTATATGTATTTACATTTTTCTCCTGCTATTTAAGTAAATTTCATCATCTTAATTTTTGTCTGTTTTTAAATAAATATTTAAGTATACCTAAAAATTTATATTTTCAAAAGGTCTTAAATAGAAATTCAATAAGTACCATAATTTGTTGAGATTTTAAAAGAGCCTCCAGGAAAAAATTATTCACCGTGCGAGGAAATACTAATGATAAAATGATAGCAATTTTTCTCGAGAAAAGTTACAATCACCTAAATCATCTTTTTAGATGACGAGCAGATGTCCTCTCCCCAATTTTTAAATGACTCTCACGTTTGCGGGGGCACATCTCCATGATGGGTAATTTCCTATGGAAATAGTCCGCATAATATGGCTCCGGGGATATATTAGAAGGTATAGGAGACAGGACATTAGCATAGTTCACAAAGGCTCCCAGGAAAACTGAGATCAGATGGCTCCAAAAAGTTCACTAAAATGTTGCCACAGCTTCACTCATGCCCAACCCAAAATCGACAGGTTCCTAAGATGTGTCATACAGTCAAAGTGTATCACTCCATACGAACATATGTACATAATACCCTTCGCGTTTGAGGTGAAGAATATTCATAAACTTTAAAGGACCCGAGATTTCCTTTAAAGTTGAATAAATTTTCCTCCGTCACTCTCTACCTACGACCACAACTCATTTGACGGAGTTTGCGGAGCGGGCTGCCAGACACGAATATTTGAGGACAAAAGGCACGTATGTGTGACAGTAAATCAATTTATTGCTTGCATTAGGCGCAAAACCAGAATTTGTTATTTTAATTAACGTGGGGCTCTACATATTCATCCCAGCATGCGGTGCTGGTATTCGAATATGACATGTTTCATCAACTCCATTCCAAACATCCCGCAGCGTTTATGGGGTTGTACGCTTCCCCATGTCTTGCACGGAGCGAGGAGAACTGATTTTATGGGACAGATTTTGCTTTAGTATGTCTAACTTAAAAGGCCAGAACCTGCGGTAAATAAGGATTGTTCCTGTAAACATGTAACCCAAACCCCTATGGTGATATGACGAAACGCTAAACCATAAAATTATAATTATTTCAGTACGACCCTTTCATCTATTTAGTTTTAATGGAGAAATGTACTTAGGAATACCTCTGAAGAGCTAAGAGTCACAGGACAATATTGAAACCCTCACGTGATTATTATACCTGAATTTATATGGCAACCGGATTTTATTGCATTCTACCCTTTTGGCTTGCAAATAAATTTAGATTTAAAAACTCCTGGGAACATAGCTCAAATCCCGGGAATTTTATTTAAGGATGACAAAAATTCAACAGCAATTTCATTACACGTCCCCGGGGATAAAGGTAAACTTAGTTCTGGCATTGACATCTTGATTAGCCTTGCCGGAGGATCCTCTGCAAAGTGTTTGAATGGGAATTGATTGTAAAACCCATGTAATCCCCGGCAATAAAGAAGAACGGAAATGTTTTCCATTTTTTAAATTCCGTACACTAAAGGATCTGAAGATAATACGCCCGCTATGGTGTTGTTCTTTCCAGCAAGAGTGGGAGCACCAATTTTACTGCGGAAATTGCCAATTGAACTCAGAATTGCTGGAATTTCCTTTTAAAAACTAAAAAGGGCTTAAAACAGAATATTCTAATAATCCTGACAATACGTTAATGTTTAAAACCGTTTTACAAGTGGGCCAAGTTGAAGCACCTAAATAAGGCTATATCCTGGAAAGCAAATTTAAGCCGGATACTTTTCGTGCTCCAGAGAGTATCCCATTAATTTTATCGTTTGTTGAACAAACACAAGCTGCTAATTTAAACATTCAGTTCTCCTAAGCCACTACCCTAAATAATTATAAGCTACCTACCACAGCTTGTTTGCAGTTCTATGAATACTTGACCACGTTTACACGTCTTTTTCTAGGAATTCGCATAAGTTAGACGATGCCTTCTCATTAGGAGCACTTTGCTGTATCTGCTTAGGTCTAAGTATTTTAAAGCTGGAGGTACTCCAACCAATTAAATGCATATATAAAATACATCAAAGTTCTGCCACTCAAAGTCAGCGCTAAGTACGTTTTCAAATAAAATGCAAACATTTAGGATATTCAATAGCACCACTGCAACTTTGCCTTGGAAAATGTAATCGGATAGTCTACGATTCGTTAGGTAGCTACGTTGCTAATATTGTTTTAATACTGACATAAATAAATTTTTTTTTTTCATACTAATATAAACAACAAGAAAAGTATCACATTCTATCCTAGCTTGGTCCTATTATGCATTGTACTCAAAAAGGTTGTTTAATTCGGGTAAGGTACTTAAACAAACGTGTATGTTATTGTTTATTTAATAATTTTTTGTACGAACGAGACAATCAATTTCCAAAATTCGACAAATAAAAACATACCATATGTATATATCCACAATTCGCAGCTATATTGATAAACATATGTAGGTTATAGCTTTCGTACAGAATTTCGTAAATTTTAATAATAGTAAGAACAAATGCAAAAAATGCCCAGATGTCACTCGTGATAATCTCCTCTCTATGTCTGTAACATTTGATAGAAATCGGTTTGGCTATTTCAAAGTTAGCGCGAATTTGACAAACTTGAAACTTGGGGGTTTTCGGTATCACTAGCAAACAAACATTTGGGAAAAAGTTCTCAAACCGTTAAATCGTGCAGTACACAAACACTAACAGGACGCTCTAACGATTACGAGCATAATAAAAATTTCAATTCAGTGACATTGCATAATAATACATATAGTGTAATATTCTTTCTACATTTATAACGTTTTCGTTTATTTTATGTACATATCCACATTATGAAAATGGTTTATGTTACTTTTGTAAAAATGCATTGCAAAATTCACAAAAACCTTCTAAATTTTAAACAATTTTGGTAATATTTCAAACAATTTTAAGATAAGTTATTTTTGAATACTGTTCATAAGAAATTGTTCCCGAGTGTACGATACAATAGTCAAATCCAGTATTTATGTTAATGGTTTATAATCCCTTTTCCGTGAACATTTCTAATATTTCGATTATGAAATTTGGAATTATAAAAATGATAATTTCTTGCTAATACCCTCTGATAGGCGTAACTTGTAACTTATAGCCCCATAGATCACTATTTTCAAATACTTACACCTTTGCATAAATTCAAAATAAGACTTACATTAAAAACAAAATCTATTATGATTTGCATTGTTTTATTAGAAAAATCAAATCAAAAATTGTGTAACATTCAGTTGTTAACCATGGAACTTGCTCGCAATAAAAATACATTTAATTCGCCATTATCAATCTCAATGTTTGTTAACAATGTATATAACAGATGTATATAAGGTCTTTTCTCAAACTAACTAAAATAAGCTGTCGAAGTTTGAGGATGTAACATCAGGAAATATGTATTTAAATACGTAAGTAGACGTTGTAAATGAAATGTTCTATTTTAGGAATTAACAAAGTTTCCTGTGACGTAGGTAAGCAAATTATTGGGAAAACTCCGTTTTCTATTTGATGCATTTTGAGCTTAAGTTGCTTATTTGTTTGTTACAATTCGAGAAACTTCCTCGTTATAAATAGCTCCACCTCATTGTTGAAAGGGGTTTTGCAATTAATAATCAAGTTTGTCGACATTTTAAGAAAAGAACATCGCGTTTAATTTACTTTTAATTACAGATACGGAAGAAAACTCTCCAAATAACAAAATAAGGTTTAAATAAAAATAAAATCAATATCAAAAGAAGTACACGAAATATAGAAGTTTTGCTTTCCATCGGAGAAATCTTTACTGGCCGTAAGCAATTTGCTTAAGGAAAACATCTTAAAGTTGTTCAAACCTCAACCTCAGGATTAATTAGAACTCTTCGAGAAGAGCTCGTGTACAAATTATCCCTGTAAATTAACATTAAAGGTGAAATTTATAGAAAACTTGGAAGTGCGGGTTAAGACCTGCAATCGGACCCAGGCCTCCGACGAGATGCCTACTTTCGCAGGTAGGTTACAAGGAGCCTGGAATCAGAGATAATTTCGTTACTTGTAATGAGATAAGTTCTGTGCCGCTGCTATGTCATGGCATTAATTACAGAACAAAATTAGATTCTCAGTTTATCTGTCTGTTACTTCAGAATAGTAATCGGCAGTTGGAGGTTGCTATACCACTTGAGCAAGACAAACTCACTGGTTTAAATTTTATTAAGGACATCATTGACAAAGGAAGTTTGTGTTTATGCTTAAATTTTGTCAGCTTTCCTAGAAATTAAAACGGATGAGTACCTCCTGGCATCTACCTCCCAATCTCATCAGAACACCTCAAGGGTTGTAATATAATAGTATAATCAATATTTTCTTATTAAATCCAATAAATGATAAATGAAGAGCTTCCCTTAGCGCATAGGCGTACAAGAAGCAAATTACCAAGCAATAAATTTGTTTAATTGAGAACATTTGTTTGTTGACTATAGATTTGAAACCACATAACCCACATTCATTCTCAGATTTATTGCCAAGATATAACTTAAAATGTGTAGGTACATCAGAACTACAATTGGTAATTTCCATATTCCATTAGAGCCTGAATTGAATACTTATTAATAAAGCAATATTTTATCTTGTGTGAATAAAAGAAATATATCTAGGTATTTTTAAAAACTTGATGCTAAAGACATCCAATTCATTTGAGAATATATAGAGCAAATCCGATATTCTCCCTTGAATGTTTTATAATTGCATTTGCATTTGATTGATTTATGTCCCGTGTTTTCAACAGAAATTATGACTTCATCGATTTTTATATGCCGAACAAAATTATTAAGGCGTATTTTAAATAGAGTATCTAAGTTTCTAATTTTTTCATCTGTTTCAGATGTAGCTATAAAATGTATGTATGTTAAGTATATGGTATATCGTAGTACCTACTTAGCTTGATGAATTTGAATAAATAAATATTTCTGTTACATTATAGTAATAAATAGCGAAATAAATGAAACACATGTGAAATGGCGTTACATTTCTCATTATATGTAAAAGCTGTGACGAGTTTCACTTAGTTTCGTCAATTGGAGTAAGTGCAAGAAATAATTACGAAATGGATGAATCCAATTTCCCATTTAAAATGAATCGTTTGAAAGCAAGCTAAAAATCCCATCGCTTTTCACAACACAAACACATTGATTTTAAATCCACTTTTGGAGACGAAACTCGAAAGCCGAGTAATTACCGATACCTACCCTAAGACTTAACGTGAAAATATTTTAAAATCAATTTTTATTAAGTTTGTACATATGTATTCAATTCAATATTCCGTAATTAGGAATTGTATTTGGTGACCATTGATTGCGTATCAACGTTATCCCTTAGTCTTGAACAAATGATTACTCTTCTAATAACCTTCTTATCAATTGTGTTCTATGTATTCAGTAAAAGAAAAATTTTGCCTATGATTTTTATTTTTAAATCTACTTCTTTCGCACATTAAAGGGATTTATAACTGGTCCAGTCTTTTGCAAACTATAGTAACTATATAGTAGCAGCTCTACAGAGAATGCATTAAAAAAAAAAAATTTGCAGAAATTAATATATTAATAAAAAAAAAACTATTCACCGAGATTGAGTTAGGCCGTTCTACTATACATTAGAACTTTAACTTTAAATCAATGCAAATGAAGTCAATTGGAATTCAAAGTTACAGAGGAAAAAGTACCGTTTCAATAAAAATACTCTTTTCAGATACATATTAACTATGACCAAGTAGACCCTTATCGATATTCTGGAGGTATCCTTTTACTTATTTTAAAAGTAGTTTTCTACAATTGCTTTTGCGTTCCGAATTAAAAGAAAACATAAAAGTTGGGTCTATCTACAAATATTTAGAAGAGACTTACCTTTCCATCGCTTTTTTTATAAGAATCATGAATTTTCCATACTAATTCAGGTCCAGCACAAGCAGTTTGCTTTCCTATTTCAAAGTATTGCGTAATTGGGTTTGTGTCGATTGGATTCTGTGGACCGGTCGCACCACTTTTAAATTTTGAAAACATAGTTGCTGCCGGCATACCATCGATTATTTTCGAAAATACGGCCGACAAACTCACTTTTTGTTTCTCTTCTATTTTTATGTTTTAAATGAACTTGATTATGATAAAAAGAATATGGTTTTTACATTTTCAGATAGGCACCAGGGAGTTTACAGTTTTATATCAAAAATTTATATATACATTTCGTTCACTATTTACACTTTCAAATTTGGATCGAACTTCCGTTGAAACTGGAGAATCTGAAAACAAAAAGCAAAATGACGTAATTATATAAGAGATATTATATTATTTGGTGTATGTGAGAAAATTGACAGAGAATTAAAGAAAACATAGAGCTAAAATCATTGAAAGTTGAAACATCAGACATATGAGTGAAGAACATTCTTGTTAAATTTCGCAACAACTTAAGACACAATTACAAATATTCCCTTAAGAGAAAACAGCAAAATTTTAGCCAGGAAGGCCTGGCATTCATCAAGCTGTCGTAATAAGCAGCGACGCATATCACCCGGAGACTCAAAATGTTATAAGCGAATTCTTAATAAACAAAAGGAAAAGCTCAAATTTTTACCCTTTTCTCACATTAATCTTTTAAGCGAATTCCCATACCGATTTAAAGCTCCCGTTCATAAAATCCATGAAATCCCTGAAAAAACGGATAATTCCACCCTGGTAATGTGGAACTTCTACCATTTCTCGCTTTAAAACTTTGCACAACAAAGGAAAATTTATATGCCTAACTTGGATGAAATTTACGATTGTGTAAAATTTTTGTTCTCTCCCTGTGATGTTCAACATTTTTTCTCCAGGCTACTTACAGGTAGCCTTACAAGGATACTCTACGTCTGCCGAGGAAGTACACATTTAGGAGCAGTGGGGCCGGGAAATATTTAGTGGCAAAAAGACGCTAAAACTTTGATGAAAATTGTCCATATTAGATTAATAGCCCCAAATCTGCACAGCTCTTTATGCGTGCTCCCTGGAGGATGATGTTTCTTTAAATTAATGGGGGAATTATCAGGTGGTTCACAATAAGGGTCTGATAAGATTTTTCTCACTTTTATTTGGAGCTATTTTAATATTTATTACTATTAATCTTCGCGTGCAAATTTTAGTAAGTACGAGTATATAGTAACCAGCAACGGGAACTTTCTTTTTTGAAAAATGGAGCAATCAAAGAGATAATATAAATTATGTTAATAGAACAGCACCTACCGAACCCTTTTGGAAAAATAATAAAAGGTCGTTTTTGGTAGCAAACGACGTAAATCAGTTTGACATAATGGGCCCAATAAATAAGCATTTTAAAAGGAATTTTGGACCGCAAGTGTGTAATACGAGAGGGAGACCACACATTAAATAAATCCTTGGCAGGTCACGCACTTCGGCTGTATGCAGATCTTATCATATCCGCACCTGAACCGAAAAAGTATACAAGCCCGTTGGGAGTTAATCGATACCTCCGGCAGGAAATGTTTATTTGTTTATTGTTTAACCATATTTTGCTTTACATTTACCTGTACCAACAAATTGATATAATCGGCTTATCCAATAAGCAGCTAAATGGAGGGCATGCAGCTGCGAGTGTATGTGCAAAATTTCGTACAAAAGTCCCTTTAATACATACATATTTATATTTATGTAACCTGCATTTCTTAAAAATTATCCTAGGATATGCGCAGAAAATTCCTTCTAGGTTCATGTAAATATAGTTATATATTTGCATATACATACATATGTATATATCTTTATGTTCGCCAAAAGAAAAAATATACGAATATTACCAATTAAAGTACGAAAATAAGATTTTCAAATAGAACTAAATATAATCACAATAAAGTTAACCCCCGTAATTAAGTAATCGATGAAAAATAATATTTGTTATTATATTTAACATTCTAAACATTTTTCCCAAAATTCTTGTGCGTGACAGCTCGCGCAATTTATATCAACTTTAGATCGTCATTAGTACAAAAAAAAGCGAACCAGCTGAAACGTATAATTTTGAACTCTTTAGTCTCCCTTATAAATGACAAACGCCTACCTCACATCAGAGGATAAACACCAAGAATCAATTTTAAAAACGAATGTTTAAACTGCCGTGTTCTGATGGGGAGTATATTTAACTACTACTTCCTTGTAATCAATGGATTCTTCGGAAAGATAATTTCGAACATATGGAAACATTTCAAACCCGGCGAAGATTAAAAAAACCGGTAAAGTGCGAGTCGGACTCGCACACGAAGGATTCCGTACAATCATACAAGACTTAGCACTATGTAATTTCTTGACATTGAAATTTTTGTTTTTCACAAAATCAAAAACTAACTAGATTACGTACAAACGCCTGCTTCACGTCTCTTGTATGGGATCCTAAAAATGCCCACAAGAAATGTCTTTACCCCCAGCACTGTATCTCCATTATTTATGGATGATTAAATTGGTGAAAAGGATCCCCATTTGATAAAATGGATCTCATCTTATTTAAATAGAAAATACTTTAAGATCTTATTTAGAAATACTTTTCAACTACAGTTTTACTTAATTTAATATTCCTCAAGGAAATCATCCCTCTACGACACAGTTTATTTTAATTATGTATAAAATATGTTAAATCGGCGATAAGATTCAGTATGCTCAAAGGGTGGTTATACATATCAAGTGTTGAATAAAAGAGTTTCATGGCCACCATTCAATCGCGATATCTTTATTCACATAGTAAGATCTTTGCAAGACCAAATAAATAAGGAAATTTGAAATATTTTAATAACGAAAACAAAATATTTATTTTATTTTTGGGACACTCAAAATAGATATATGTAGCAATTTATATTCTCTATAGATGTATGTAAGCATCTCTGTTATTTTATCGAAAAGACAAACCATATTTGTATGTGATTTTCAAATACGCACCTACTTATCCCGAATATTTATCCTTAAAATAAGTATTGGACGCGTTCCTCTTGCTCAATCTTGCAATGTGCATTTAAAGAAGACTTACGAATCCTAATCATACCAACTAGTTCACATACTAAGCTTCCTCCGCTTCGTTTCTTTGAATGAAGAAATTTCTTCGACTTCTTCATGTATTTCAATATAATTAAAAATGAAGCCTTGCAAACTCGAGCAGTACTATAAAAGTCCATCCAATGCCGCATAAACATCAGACAGAAGAGATTCTCTGAAATGGCACCACTGAGAGTCATCTTTGCTATTATTTCCTCGGTTTTCTTGTTTTCTTCATGCCACGGCCAGGTAATTTTCAAAATTTAAATAAAAACTTAACTTATTTGATAACTATTTTAATGCCTAGTTATTATTCACTCCATCTTGGGGAAAAAGAAATAATTTGTTTCCACCTACGAATACTCATGATGGACAGGAAGCTTGCGATTCGTCGGAGGTCTTAATGGATATTTTTCGCTTTGTGCAGGTAAAATAAATCAGCATATCAAACTGATATTTTCGGGTTCTAGAAATCAATATCCTTTCAGATGGAAGCCCAATCACTTGAGCAATGTCATCAAAAATAAAAACGGTTTGGATAAATAAGCACAGTATAAGATATATACATATATTATAAATTATTAGTATTATAGAAAAGGTACTATAATTTATACCCTAAATGTGAGAAAGGCACAAATAATAATTTATGAAAATTTAAGCAAGGATTTTTGTTTCTGCATATAAAATGATGAATCAGTTAAGCACAAGTTACCTTTATTATGAAGTTTTGAGTTTTATGGGTAAAAATCATAACAAGCTACTCTTTTTAGACATTCTTAAATCCTTATACATATATACATGTTATGTCAGTGATGATATTGCACACTTGAATTTAATACACAATTAACAACAAAACATATATGTACAATTAAGATTTATAAAGCTTAGAATAAGGATTTAAATTGCTTACAAAATTACAGACCATTTTTTTTAACAAATTGGAAATCTACAACTTAAGTTATCATTTGAAGAAAAACAGGTAAGAAAAATCATTTTCAATGAACACTAAACTAAATTTATAGATTCATTCTTCTTGACATGCAAATACCGTAGATAAAATAATACATTGCAAAATAAGGAGAGTATAGCACAATATCTTGCTCGTTGCTGCACACAGCAATCCCAATATTCAATTATCAAATATTAAATTTTCAGGCTTAAATATTTCATTTGAGCGAAACACTTCTTAAAAAAATCAATTTTGCTCAGGGAAAGGTTAGGAATTTTTAATAAAAATATTTCTCGGTACTTGCACAGTGCAGTGAAATAGGAAAGTACTTATTATCAAGCTGCTTACGTGTATGTAGGCAAGATCGAAACACTTTAGTGTAAAAACGACAAGCTCATGGATGAGTTTGTCCTAGCTCAATAAACGTGATCTATAAAGTTATTCAAAAAGTGGAAAGTGGATAATTTTATCATAATATGCATTACTTTTCTTAATAGTATGATAATATAATTTATGGAATTTGGATATTTAAATTCTTCTTAAACCTCTTTGGAATCCCGAGCTAATATCCCCAAATTACCTGAATTAATAATGTTCCACATTCCTATATACTAAAAACATAAATTTGCAAGAGAACAAAGCACCTTTTTAACACAAAATTAACCCTCCAAAAGATAACTTCATTACAAAGTTAAAAGATAACCCCTTTCATAACAAATAGTCCTGAAGAAGTAAAATGTATGTATATAAATATAACATACTTGTTGTTTCGAAAAAAAGTTGAGATGAAACATTTGAAGAACAAAGTCAAAGTTAAGGTTTCGAAGAAGTGTTTAAAAAATAATAATATCCGTATTAAAGAAAACGTGCAAAGTGAGATTGAAGCAGTATAAGTGAAACAATTAAGGTTGTTTATGTAGTGAAAAACATATAGAAGTATGACTCGGCACGACAAGAGGAAAAACCCAGCCTGAAAAGAATGTTAATAGCAATTTGCGTATTACAATTAGAGTTAGTGGAATACTTAGTTGTAGTTGCATCGAATTAAGCGGTTAAGTTCTAAGGAGCTTACTTACCTATGGCAATTATTCCTACAATTTTTGTTGTATGATAAAATACTTTTATGATATTGTACCTAAAGATGAATAAAATACACAGAAATGTTAGTCAGAAGTGCTTCTCGTTGAAGGTAGGACTCCAAACTAAAGATTTTCATAAATTGGGTCAAAGTGGTAATATTTTAAAACACTATGACATTTTCACACATTTCTACTCTTTTTTACTAATTATCAATCTATTGTAACCCATTCTAGTCAGCCAAGCGCTGAAGCGTCAACCTATGAAGATCATCGTTTTTTGGTAGTTGGTATGGTTTTAGAATAAATTTCTTCGAAAACGGTTTTATTGATGTTTCATAACCCTCAGAATTTCACAAGTATTAAATATATGCAAGTACTACTACGGACAATAAGATACAGATGATCAGCGCCATGCTCAAATGTGATACCCCTCGATTTATATCAGCAGACCAGTCTTAGCTAAATTTAGTTGATTTTAGCACTATTTATATCTGAAGTTTTTACATTAACAGACAGAGAGTCAGCTAATGACAGGTAGCTTCTTTATTACGAACAAGACCACCCCTTAAGAGTGCCTTCGTAGTTAGGTGGGTTATCCATCGGCTTACCACTCATAGGACGGGGTTCGGTTCTACTGTGACTTTAAACTTTTTTGTAATTTGTCATTTAGCAAGGATATTTTGGAAAAAGCTAGTATTAGAATATGAAAAAAGGAGATTGGATGGAAACTTTTACGAGTGCGTTACATTGAGAAGCTTTTAACTTATTAAAACAATTTTTATTTTTCTAACTCTTCCATGTCTTCAATCCACTTAGGTACAATTTTCGCGTAGTAGCAGCACTATCATAGGTTTAAATATTTTTAAACGATGTTGATAACACTCGTTATTTCCATTAAACCTTCTTGAATAATGTAAGTTAATTTCTCTGATACATTCGGTAACAATATATTGTCGAATGTTTGGAATAAAGGATTTATTTTTCAATATACATATATTCAAATAATTTCGTTTGCAATCTTATTGTCTGTGGTACTACCCCAAAAATATCTACAACTGCAATCCTTTCACAAAGAAAATTAATGTTGTTTCTCTTAATCCCTTCGTGTAGCCACCAAGAAAAATTATTAGAAAACCTCATATTTAAAAAGGATTATGACTTTTATACGAGGTCCTTGTGGCGGTATACTTCCACTTTGACTTTATCTTAATTCCTCGGAGATATTTGTGGAACAGGTCCGCCTGTTGGGAAGGGTAGGAAATCAATGAATATTTCGATTATGGTTTGAGGGCAAAAAATCGTCGAAAGCAGACTACATATGAGGGTAAGTGTCCTTTTTGCTGACAGACTGAATCAATACGATCAGTTTAGGGTTGAAAAACAGCACCACTTAGATGTTTTGTAGAACAAATATAATTTGGAAGAAAATTGATTTTGATATCAAAGCAGTATTAAGATTAATCTGGGAATGAAAATGTTGGAGGACTCATTTAAAATTCCCGACGTGAGCACAAAAAAACCTCATAGAAAATTGAGTACACAGAGTGGATGAGATTTTTAGAGGAAAACCAAATAAACAAGAGAATGGTCCCCCGCAAACTGCTATAAATAGTAAACGCCCTCTGTGTTGGTTGCTTTAATCGATTTACAGTTCGTGGCTCTCTATAGGTTACTTTTACTAATCCCAGGCCCACTGGCCGATTCCGTAGAACCCTTCTCTGGTCCAGCCTTGGGATGTTTTCCATCGTCAACAGGACCCAGAGATAAAGTTGCCCGAAATTTCCTCATTACATTGACGATTTGGTCAGAGAAATTTACCAATTGATGAACGTCACGCTCAGCAATTTACCTGGATAAATTTTATCTTTAAGGAGATTTTCATCTCTTAGGAAAATTTAGGTGAAATCTTACTCTGGACTTTCTCGTGTCACTGAATACGTACTACATGATTTCAAAGACAGACAATTACAACGAACATTTTCAGAACTATTATTTTGCTAAAGGGGTTGAATGTGGTACTTAACCTAACCTAAAATATCTCAGAGTATTCTCAATTAAGTACAATATGGTAGCAAGGTAAATAAAGAAATTCTGATATAGCAAAAGGTTATGTGGAGTCTAAGTACATAGGAGCATATTATGAAATACAAACATTACCAGACGAGCTACAATTTAAACATTTAAGATAAATTTTGGGAAACTTCATTTGGCCAAACTCAAATGTAAGATATAGAGATACATTAAATAAGCAACAATTATGTTACCATCGGACAGAATTAGACACAATTTTCATCTATAAATAAAAAGTTGAAACAACGAATTTTGACTTGAAATGTTGTAGGTATAATAAAATACTTTTATTTGACATGGAATTCATTCCAAGGAAAAAGATAGTTTTCAATATTCGAAAGAATTATTTGGAGGTTTCGGATATTCTTATTATTCTCATCTGTATTTTGCAAAAGTTTTGTTCAGAGAAGTTTTGATATAGTATAGGTATGTTGGAATGTCTAAAGAAACGCAGATTTGTCCCCAAATCCCCCAGATACATGGAGTTTGTCCTTAATTGACCGTTCTTGTTAAGTATTTTCTTTTATATTCCAGTGCTTATAACTAAAATAACCTAACCAAATTGTTTACTTATGTATCATTAAAAAACATTTAAAAAAAACATTAAAGAATCAAAAGCACATTTAGCTCTCAAAAAAATTCAAATACAAACGTTTAAAATAATTCAATTTTCTTTCTTCGTGTGTGCTATATTTTGCATGTGTTTTGTAGCGCAATTTCTTTTAGTTTTCATTTACACAAACTGAATGTTACCATATTTATATATAAGTAGGACACAGATCAGCGTCAATGATTGAACTAAATATAAACAGCTTAGAATATTTGGCCAATGGGTAAATGAACCATGATTGGCTCCATAATGCGGATTAGGCCTAATAAATTGTTAATGATGCCACTTAAATAGAAAAATGTTTATGCCAACATAGCACTTAACTTGTTAAATAATACGTAACTAATACATTCTTTCCAACCAAAAGCCGATGTAACGGTGTTTTAAAGTTTCTTTTCGAAAAAAAGGTAACTTTACTAATAGCTTTAGATAAACTAAAAGTACTCCACATAACACAAATACATTGTGCATTGTTTTTCATCTTCGAATAGTTTATCTATAAGTATAAATAAAATTATAACATTGCTTTGTTTCTGCGTACGCATAGCGCAAAACCTACTGGACACATATCAAGGCAGTGATTTTTTAATTTCGTTGAAGGAGTCCACTGATTTATGTATTTAAGGTTATCTTAATAATGATGTGACCAAATGTCGGCAGTAAAAGAAAAACATGTTTGTCGTTAAATTTATGGTAATAAAATTAATACAACGCTAAGTCCGGGAAATTTGCTAGTTCGCAAACAAAATAAAAAATGAAAAATGTTCAAAGATTCGAAATAATTTTTTCGAATAATGAGAACATCTACTTTCAACCAAATTTCGAATCGAATACAAATATCATCTTTCATCATCGAATAAATTTTCAACCAAATAAAATAGTCATTTTGCATGAAGAGATCAAAGATAATTTGTTATCTTTCATTCGATATTTTTATCTAAATAATTTTTTATTCGAATAATGCCCAACTCTGCCATGAGGGACTTCAGAGCAACTTTAGCAGCACAATGTTTGCACACAAAACATAGAGCATACCAAGGCAAATGAGCAACCACCAGGGAAAGCAAATTTCAGACTTGTTCTCTGTGCGTAGCTGCAAACGTCCCTCCCTTGCAGCTTTATGAAAATGTTCGACATGCTGTCGGGGATAGAACAGACAGTTCTGTTGACAACTCAGTTTAAGCGTCATTTTTAGCCAGTGAAAGGGGTGTTGTCGACTCCTCTGTATTCCCTACGGAAGAGAGGATACATGGCTATTAAAAAACATTCATAAAATTAAATCCTTGAGTCAATCAAAAACAATATTTGATTGCCTTGTCAAACCATGACAATGTCTATTGCCGATGAATTAAAATAATATTTCAAAGAAGTTTGCTGGTTAGTTGTTATCGCATGAGCACTAACCAGAGGCTAAATGATGAATAATTCATTTATATGCAACATACTATTATAATTCTGACGATTTTAACACAACCGGAAAGGAAGGAAATGTTTCCCGAAAGTTTGAATTTTCTGTTTCCTTCCTAGGGATGCCAAGTTTTTCCCTTCAGATGTGGGCACCTACATTGTCTTAAGGAATTAAAAATTCATAATAT
Organism: Tolmerus cingulatus; assembly: GCA_959613345.1. Classification (NCBI taxonomy): domain Eukaryota; kingdom Metazoa; phylum Arthropoda; class Insecta; order Diptera; family Asilidae; genus Tolmerus; species Tolmerus cingulatus. The sequence goes on from OY390707.1 coordinate 47,359,754, forward strand.
ATGAGGTTAAAAAAAACATTCATTACAAAATAATCATTTTTATTTTAAAAAGAAACTAGTAAAACACTATCAGTCTTTCTTCAATTCCAGCCAACAAATTTGTATTACGAAATTTGTTAATACCTTTTTGTCGACTTTAAATTTTGCAATATTATCTGACCTTTCTCGGAAATGGAAGAGTATTTTTAATTTCAGTACAATATATTGAAAATTAGTTTAAACGCTATGTTTGTGTTTTCAAACATAGTACTTTCTTTAGTAGTAATAATAATAGGTAATAATACACACATAAATTGACTTATGCTAAATATTTTTCTTTGCTTTAGTATAACGAACTTTCTTGACTAACTTTATATTTATATGCATATTCCTTAACCTAATAATTATGAAAGCACAATAAATTACAAATTAATGATGGTGACACATATTTAGTATACGGAAGAAGAAGAGGAGGTAATTTAATTAAACATTTTTAGCTTTTATGTCATCATTTCCCCCTTCAGACGCGGTCTATCCATATATGTTATAATTTTATTATTATGGTTTCTGATAATACTTTTGAAAATTAAACAAATTAACTCGAGTGTACCTTGTAGTTAATTGAAATAACAATTAATACCGCCCATAAATCTAATTAAGTATAGATTAATACAGTTCTTCAATAATAATTTATAGGTACTAACAAAGTATAAAATTTATGGATTATTTAGTTGAACATGCAATATATTGGTAATTAAAAGATATTTGCACATCAGATGTGTATCAAGGCTTAACATTAAATCAGTTTATTATTTAAATATACGCAGCCGCTTCATCTCAATTTAATTACTTTTCGACGGAGAATTGTACGGCGGCCTACAATTCATAAAATGTATTATTCTCTTATGTGACCCCTTGTCATCTGCTTTATATTAACAAAGCAATATTGAAACATACTTTTGCTCCTTATAAAGAAAGTAGTCCACGATAATAAGAAATGAAAAGCAAATAATATTCTCTTTAATATTACAAAGAATTCAACAATGGCATATAAAGCAACTGAATGATATATGTAATAATGGCTTCTTTTGCGAATTTATTTGAGTATAACATTATTTTGTAATTTTATTTATTATATTATTTTTTCTTTATTTATTGATAAATAATTGGTTTTGCTTCGTTGATTGCAACAATACTAAAGTTTCACATGAATTATTTTTTTATTAAAACCAGTAGAAATTATTACAAAATGCACTCTATCAAATTGATGAAAAAGTGCATATTTTTGGAAGTTTTTTTAGAAAACTATTCGAATAATTAGATTGAGGTTTTTCATATTATCATAATACTTAGTTTAATACATATCTACAAAATTAAATGACAGCAATAACATATCTTTGGGTTATCATACTGAATTTTAGTAACATTAATTTTTAACCAAAACGCTCGCTAACATCAAAATAAATAAGAACTTAAAACCAGATCCTTTTTCAAAACAAAACCACCAAAATGTGAAACGAATCGATTCAGCAATTATCGAGATGCACTATTTCCTTGTAGCACTTTATTTCAGTTCCGGGAACAACGCCAAAATTCCTTCTAATAGAAGAAGCTCAGTACTTAGAGAGTATTAGAGATGAACAATTGCCGAATTTTAAATTTTAGATTAGATTTACATTTTAACCGATGTACTTGATAAAAAACTAAAAAATCAACCAATTTTTTTTATCCTTTTGGATACATATGATGGCCCCTTAACATATATAGTATTTCAAAAATTCTAATAGAATAAACTGCAGGTAGTAGTTATGAAATGCAAATGCAGTTGTTTTGGCTAATTATTACTTGACCTGCACGAATTCATTTAACCACTCGATGTTTATCAGACACACATACTTATACATATCTATTTTAATTTTTTAATATATGTATATTTAATCAATTTTTATCATTCAAAGAGTATTTTAAAATACAAAATATTCACATATGTACATATAAGTACACACAAGATTTACATATTTTCAGGTTTTAAAACAATTTTCACCGTAATTTTTAAACAACAAACTTTGCCCAGTATAAAAAAAAATTTAGAACATTTCGTTTAACGATTGGAAATACAATAATATATACGAATATACTTTCCACTGAAAGCAAAACCAATCAATAGGATTAGCCCAATAAAGGTCCTAATGGGACAAATGATGTCAGATGATTAGTGAAATGTTAAAGGTGAGTAGAATATTCGTGTAGGGGCTTTTCGGTTGGAAAAACCAAAAATCCTTCTGTCTATTGTTCACCATCTAGGTACGCCTACTAAGGTTAACCGATTTATGGAACTTATTCGAATTCTGCGAGAAATGTGCGTAAGTCGCAATAATTTGTCTTTTATTTATGTCTTATTAAAATTAATTGGAAACACGAAAACTCACAATCTTTAGCACTAAAGTTTTTCGGATTTTTAGGTGAAAAGTTATTAAAGTATCTAAATCGTTTTGTATTCATTATTATTGTTCCGTACCCAAAGAAGAAATTCTTATACTTTCGCCATGTCCATCCGCAAGTTACAATCATTTTATTCGGACACTATTAGGACTATACCTCTAAAATTTGATACAAGTATAGATAATTATACCCGCTACAAAGCTTTGTATTAACATTTTGATAAACACAATTTTAAGTACGGAAAAATAATGATTTAGGTACTATCTATGATTAAATCTAAAAACCTTAAATGTATTTAATTATCGTCTGACTAAGCAGTTCATCTTAATTGTACGCAATATTGCGTAAGTTATCATAGCACATACTTATACATATATTTAATCAAAAACTCTATTCACTATAAATACATATTGCTCAAGATATTAAATTAAATTGTGTAAAATTATGGCAACATGGCTTTGCCAACTTCAATATAAAAATGTTATTTAAAATACAAAACAAGCAATTTAATTTTCTTTGAAATCTACCTACATAAATATATTAGAAATAGAAAATGTAGAATTGAATCCGTCATTTTTAATTTCCAATTTATGATAGCAGGTAGATTTAAAATCAATATTCTCAGAATGCTTCTAGAACAAATTTTAACTCAAATTTCTTGCTTTTCTATCTTGAAGTTCGAAATTTCAAAAGGAAACCAGGATCTTGAAGGATCCTCAAGTGCTAATTTGCATGAACAATTTTTGAAGTTTAAAATTGTTGGTGTTATTGTTATTATCATGGATCCGCCATTCAGAAACTGTATTACAAACAAAAAGTAACCAAAGGTAAATTGGAATGATACTACTATATATGAAACAACTGAAATGTATTGAACTAAACTAAGCATGATTGAACTACAAATATGCAAGAAAACGAACTTTCGAATTTATAAATGTATACATAGAAAAAGATTGCAAATTGAATGGATTTATAAAATCTTTTTTTCAGAACCGCCATCGCATCCTTCGAAATAAAGGGTAAGTTAAATTAATTATAATATTATGAACTGAGCTTGAACAACATTATATAACAAATACAAAATTCACTTGAGTCGATTTAGAAGTAGGTGACTCCTACTGGAATTTACCTAAAATGAATTAGGATACTATATGATATATATGGTACATATGGTATATAACATATATTATGTTGTAATAAAATTAATCTGTTTGCCACAAGCAAAGCTTTTAGGGGCGCTGATAAAATTTTCAAAATATTCAAATAACACTTTCTAGATGTGTACTAAAATATATTAATTTCAAGTAAAGTATAAAAAAGTACAGCTGTTTAATTTAACTTGTGAACAGGACTAAATGCATAAATATATAACTTTGAACTGATAACATTTCCGAATTTTAGAAACCACGAACTTAACAACAGAAAACCCGATGCCGCAAGCCTGTAATTCTAACATTTAATTTAATATACTTTCAATTTTGAATTTGTAATTTTAAATGAAAAACACTTTTTGGGTATTTGGTAAATCTCAAACTTATTAAACGTTGGCATAAATATAAAAATATATGTTTATAAGGAAGAATTTAAGTGCCAGTCAATTTGATTAACCAATAGTTCCAGTGTTAATATTTTTCAGATTTGTAACTTTAGAATCGCTGCAAACACAAATTTTAAAACCTAACCCAAGCATGGAAACAGCCAAAGTTGTTTTACGAATTTGCAAAATTTTTCTCGCGTCCACGCCTGACGTAGGGGTTGAACAAATACGTGTTTATAGAGCATTAGGTGGGAAGCTCTGCATATATGTTTTGTATATATGTATAGTACATATGTATGGGCTTATGCTATCAAAAATAAAGCACTGCTTTTCGCTCGAAAGCAATCGCAAATAACCGCAACACGTGTGAGTCTCCTCCCCCGCTTGAGATTAATTTGCTTGCCCACATCGCCCAAAAATAGATTTTATTACTAAGGCTCGCAGATCCTGACGTTTGCTGAATTTTAATTGAATTTGTCTAAATTATACCTTTCAAAGGAAATTTAGTCATCCTTTTTGCAATATCCTTTCCTAGAATTTAAAATTTTATAACTTGGTTTATTGTTTAGTGCTTTTTGAGTAAAACGGTCGGTCTTAAGTGCGTAGCGTCTGCAATTTGAATAATTTTGTCGTGCAACATGACACAGTAGTAATATCGTTTTATTGAAAAACCTCTTTCAAGGAAATATTACCTGGAAGGTTAACGATAGCTCCAACAAAAAAGCTAATTTGTTTCAATCCAGTCTCAGTTTTTTACCGCTCGCATATAAATAAATCCCCAGTTTTAACGTTGCCTGAGAAAATCGCCTCGTCCTCAACGTTTTCAATATTTTCCGTGCTTTTTCTCAAGATAAGAAAATCTCCCCTTGGATCGATATTGGCCGCCGTAATTTGATAGTTCCTTCACGTGCTCAATCCTTTCCGCCTTTCGGAAATCAATTGACTAACGAATACTGAGCGATATTTCTAGGTAATATGTGTAAATTTGAGTGCTATACCCAAGATGTTTCCTATTTCATTCCTTAGAAGGACGTCTCGCCTTTCGCAAAGATGAATTGTAGGAGATAATTGGAGCGGCTCACGGCTCACATGAGCCCTTCACCGATCTCCTGATAGCGGCTTCGAAAATAGACAAATAAGGCCCAAATCTGCCCGTAAAATAAATTGTTTGATGCGGGTCTTGAGTTACGCCAGAGGCCTCACCAAATTAATTCGAAGTTATTCACGATGTGAGGAGATGTAAAAATATATCGCACCGAAACCAAAGAAATGAAATTCGGAAAAAATATCATTTAGGCATATCCCCAATTCCGCCAGGTCATGGGGAGATGTTTCTTATATTTCTTTATTTTTGAGATTTAAATTCTGCGCAGACACATGAGCAACCTCGGCCAGAACAGGTCCTGGGGCAAACGACCGAAACTAGAGTCCTCGCTGGAGCGGAAAACTATAGCATGAATTGCCTGAATCGCGACGTATGAATGTGTCCAAATCTGACTTGGCAAAACCTTTTCAGAAATTGATTTGGAACTGAGCGAGCAGTCAGTCGTGGAATGATACTGGCTTAGACGATGTTATTGCGAACCAAATCGCCGTAAAAGACCTTATTTCAAGGTGGCAAAAAAGCAAACAGATGTGCTATTCCTGCGAACACCAGAATTTTCTGTACGAATCCAATACCGTGTCCTTTCACACTTATAAATCCTTAAGTAGCAGCTGCCGACGAAATTAAATACCGAGAAAAATTATAATATAATACGTACACCTAAGGAAAAGTAATTTGGAATATTTACATAATTGAATTAAAGATACTTTCAGATGAACGATTTTTCTTTAACTAATGATAAGCTAGCTAATATGCGCATTTTTCAAAAAATTTACCTTATTGTAAAAATTACTTAGTAAATAGTTGTTTTGATTTTCAATTAAATTTGATTCACACACAAAAAAGATTGTTTTTCACTTATAATTTTGTCTAGTAAATAAATGAACAACATTAAACCTTTTCTAGATTCTAAAGTGACGTGATGTTAAGGTCTAATTTGATCTGCTTTATATACTAATAACTAATATTTTTTATTTGATAAGAATTAATGCTATACATATAGGTCAAAGGCCTGCGGAAGTAAATACCTACATATCTCTATTTAAAATAATTTTATTCTGCAACAATTACACTATCGAAAAAACCTACAGTTTCCCGGTAAATATATGACTCAATATCTACTAAACTTATGAAAATGTTCATTTGCACTGAACAATTTTTTAAATTATCTTTATAAGTAAGAATATACTGTGTGAACGTAATTAACGAATAGCATAGAATATCCTCCTTTATTCTTAAAAAGCTTCCTGATGATTGTATAGACATCGATTCTGAAGCATTGAAGGACCAATAGATTAAGTTGTTTTTAAACAACTGATTGAAGTACACATTTCTAAAAATACTTGTTTTATTGAAAAATTACTCACAACTTTGAGTTGAATGCCAGGAATATGGTTCGTAGAAAATTGCCTCTACAACCTCTAAAGGACAGAATATATTAAAAAGTTTTGGCGGGAGGAGAACTAAAAATATTCTCTTTGCGTCAGACACTTACATACAAAAAGTACATTTTTGCTATTCATTACTTAAAAATAGAAGTTATAAAAATCTCCAGATATTTTGGTCCTTCACCTTTTTTTAATACTTTATTAAATAATCGACATTTCAATGAAAGGCTGTAAAAGCAAGCATGTATTAGTAGCTGCTTCAAAAATAAATTGTACCCACATAAAGAAGAAAAAAAGAAGCTTAAACATTATTTTCGACAAACTCAGCATAATGAATATATTTTTGTACAGATTTTAATGCATGAAATAAATTGGTTCGTAACATCGGTTCAAACATCCCCATAGTAAATTCTAATTCTGAAACTATAGGTTCTTAAAAAAAAATTATTAAATACAAAACAAAATAAGAAATTTAATTGTGACAAATGAAGGCCTGTAATAACTTTATTGTAGGATCAACGGTTTTGGGGACAATAGCGAACTGTTATTCAATATGGCAACCAACGGTAATGGCGTAAAAAGGTTTAAACGCAAGAAGCAACATTCAACAAAATCCGCAAATTAAAAACTTCGCTAGAATAATTATTATATGTAGAACTAAATTATTTTACTAATTTGAGTGGACAACTATGGAAAAAGTTTCAATTAATTAACTACCTGCAAACTTGCTTTGAATATTCGATAAAGTTAAATCTTCTGTAACCCAAACTGGAACTGTATGGTATTTCTGCAATAAGTAAAGTAACTCGTATTGCGGCTACTACTTTCCAAAGCATAATGTGATAAAATATGGAGACGAATATTGTTTTCTATATGAAGATATGTATGACGTACATATAATAACATTTTCTTACATGCGAATTTGCTAGCTTTAAGATAGCATTTGAATTTTCTACGTCTCATAAAAATTTTACTTTGTTTTGGTAAACTATATTTTTAACTATTTTTAATATGTGAGCTAAAAACCAAGTTGTATTTCATTTCTTTGATATCAAGAAAAACAATTTTGTGGAAATACCTCAAGTATTAGATGGGCAAAAGGGCAAAATAATAATACGCTCCATTAACGTTCAGACGTTTCAACTTATAAAAATTTTAAGACTCCTATTAGGTAGATATGCAGCTAAAAGATCATTTCTTCAATCATTAAATTTTCCACTAAACTAAGCTCGTATCGTCTACACGTTTATGTAACTTAAAAATGATGTTCATATGTACTATCCCTAGATGTAAATACTATGCTAGAGCAAACTCCATACGTACCATATCTGACGCTACGTTCCGTTTTTTGCGATAACAAACCAAACTATACCCTAAGGATTAATGACGTGGAAACGAATTTTCATAAATTTCTCAGGGAAGCAAACATTTTCAGTGGTTAATCCAGTGTTAAAAACTCGATTTTATATCCATCCGTACATTATAGCCTAGTAAAAAAAAACACAAAACTAAAAGTATAATATTTCAGTTTATTACAATAAAAATTTCTCGTTCAATATACCACAATGCTTTTATTGAACTAGAATTATTTGTGGCCTTCTATGAAGTTCACCCTTCACCCCTCCAACTGCAGAGGGTTCAATAAAAATCAATTTTAGTCTTCAAAAGCAATAATAACAATAAATTCCGTTTTTATTCTGCTAAAAGGATCTTATTTTGTATTTTGTGGAGCTATATTGTAAATCGGATTAAATGTTTTTGTGCAAGAGGATATTTTTTATTATGAATGAGCAAATTTCAAGCGTTTTGTACAACTACAACTCCCTAGTATAATTAAGATTTCGTTTTCTGTTTGTACTAAACAAATTAACAAGCCATCATAAGTAGTTACCAGCGAAACTGAATTAGAAGTTCCTCAATCCCCCTCGTTCACAACGTTCCGGCGTGTCTGCCAAGACTTTCTTTATATCACTTCAACTGCTGACTAAAGACGCTTCGAACGGAAATTCAGATCCGTCTTATGTACACTTTCTTCCCCGTACGCCTATTATGCTGCTCATTAATATTCTGTTCGTATTCTAACTTTCTCCATAAAATTTACGTTTTTCCCCGACAACGCAGTATTTGACCTGTAAACGGTGTAAAAGTTATTTTCCGAAGCATGGCAGATATTCTGAACGAAATACTTAAGCAAGAAATAGACACCAAATTAGGATCGAAAATGTGCGATTTTGGACAAGTTATGTTGGTGTGGTAAAGGTAGTTCAGCTGAATAATCGACATTCTATTTATAAAACGTACGCAAACTTTGACAGATTTGTACTTCTACGAAACACGTGAATAACATCGGGGATGTGGCAGAATCTTCTAAGGTACCCTAATTTGGCACATTACAACATAATCCCAAATATTTTAATTCATATGTATCTATGAAAACGAAATTTGAATAGTCTTATTGAGCGTCGCAATAATTAGAGCGCAATAAAAATGTGAAGACCAAGTTGTCAAGTCTAATAAATTATAATTCCTAAATTTAGCACAATAACATATTCTTTTGAGTTATTATTATTATTTATATTAACCGTCTTATTTTAGATTAGGATGTTTTATATAAAACAAAAACATTTCAATTCTTTATGACTTAACTTAAACAAATTATAATAAGCCATTAAACTCTCGCTAATATAAAATTTCATTTTTTACCTTATACAATGTTAACCCATATATTATGAAATAAAATTATAGTGTAAAATTTCCCCTAAATGTAAAAATAAAATATTTCGTAAAAGCCAAATACATATGTATCTTTGCGTTGCAATGATGATTTTTTCTTAAAAGCACAAACTTGAAGCTATAATTGTTCAGTTGTACTCAGTAAAACGTGCTTAATAATAAACCAAATTCTTTTTATTTTTTAGGGAATGTAGTGTAAGGCATTTTAAATTTATTAAGATTGCTGTTTAGAAAAAACCTTATTTATTGCGATGTGTAAAATATAAATCTAAAACTTAAGTAGAGTAAGTTGCTTACAAATAACTATTAATTCATTCTGCTGAAAAACATAGAATTATTTTTGAACCTGCACGACGTTACATGAAAAATTGTTCATACAGTAGATATACTTGCTAGTAGTTATTATAGAAGCAACATTTTTTCTCATGCAGGTATAACTTATGGTTGAGCTGGTTGAGTTAATCAGTTCTCTAGAACTGAATCGATTTCAATGCAATTTTCGTTTTAACATACTGTAGTTTTAACACATGCATATGTATGTACTTTCGACACTCACAGCCTGGAGTTCTATTTGTGAAACCATTCGAATAAATTCGTGTTCGAAAGATCACCACATTTAAATGGTTTACGTTAAGGCAAATTTCTGAAATCCATTCTCGAGTTTTATCTTATGAAAAACAATCGACAATTTTCGAATCGTTCCCAGCAATAGAGAACAAACACAATAGATATATATTTTTAAACTCTCTGTTAACAAATATAAGTAAGGGTTGTATGGATAAAATACGATAAAACATTTTTAGAGCTTCAAAGCAAATTTTTAGAGCTTTATTAAAGTAATTTGGTAGCAAAAATATATAATATTTACATACATAAATACATATCTATGTAGGTATATTGACGAGGAAAGTTCAACCATTGATGGTACTCAAAGTTTTTGCATGTTCCTCATAAGTCCGATTGACAATTTTTGAGTTATTTATGATATAAAACTATCAAATTACACTACTTTTATCTCCGCAAATAACTAAAAACATATCGAGAAAAGAACTTGTATATATCTAATATCTATACATAATTGTTCTTCAATATTTTTTGCCTAATACATGTTTGATATTTCTGCAATAAAACTTACTAACTTTTAACCTAACATGAAGCAGTATTCCCAACAGATTTGTAGAGAAGTAAGACCTGCACAATATTAATTATAAATAACTATGTTTCCCGTCTTCGAAATTTTTGAGCTATATGCGAGTAAAAAGTAGTGAAATTCAACAGTTTAGTTTCCAAAATGGTGACTATATATAAAAACATCTGTAGATAATTTTATCCTTTTTAATACTACGCTACCATTTTTATGATATCTGTTCCAGGTATTGATTGTGTAAATTGCACAACCCTTAAGTACCGTCTGGTTCAATTTTGCTCGTTACCGTACCTATTTATTTTATAAATTAGTTACATATTTCATATGAAAAAAATATAAACTTTATGCTTAATTTACCTTGGTTGATAAATTTATATAATAAATGAATTATGTGTATATCTAGGTCGAAAATGCGAAGTACCGCAATGAGTGAAAAAGAGCTCATATTTCAAATGGGACAAACACGAATTATTGATTTGCTTTGTAAGAAAATATTCAAAATTGAACAATTTAACCATTTATCAACAAATTGTAAATTAAAACGTCCTCACAAAATTTTGACTAGAAGTCTTTGTAAGATTTGACAAACATAATACAAACATACTACAACCATGTGGTGAAAATATACATATTTAAAGGAAATCGGTTTGATTCAGAAATACGCCAGCAAATAGCCATTCGAGAAGATCCAACGAAAATGTTCGTGCACGGATTTATTCGAATGGTTTTAGGAATAGGCCCCCTGGTATTGTGTACATTTAGTGGTTAAATATTTTATTAAGCGGCAGCAGACAAATTTTTGCGGATAAAAGTTTTACAGCTGTGATGTTTGCTTTGAAGTAGGTGAAAGGTTTCAGCAATAAGCTAGTGATTTTTTAATTTAAATAGTAGAAAAAAGTCTAGGAAATGTTTGTTATTTCATTGAAAGAACAATAAATATGTAATCTAGTTTTGAAATATTGAGATAAATTTTTATAAAACATTTACATACTTGCTTGGCTTTGAACAATATAGGCGGCGGCATTACTCAAGTGATCAGTTTAGAAAACATCAATAAATTGTCATGAAGGTTTCCAGAAATGACTGTCATCTAGATGCATATCAGACACAATCATTGCTTTAGAAGTACGACTTTCGTTATTAATCTGTCTTAGTACTTATCAGCTAAGTTTCGCAAAAATGTCCATACGAATTTTAGCAGCTAAACGAACACAATACTGGACTTAACATAAAACCAGGAACAAAAATAAAGCCACTTGCAAAACAACCTACATATGCATGAGTAATATGAAACAATTAAGAAATTAATTAAAAACATTTAATTGCTGTTTAATTATTTTCTCTGTGCATAAGTTTACCTAAATTATTTGGATCTGAAACTAATTTTTCCCGCAACTAACTCGCAGAAAATGTAAAATGTCAATTTCAAATGTATAATTAATGACTTTAAATGACAGAACAATGTTTGAAAGTTATATAAATTGTAATATTTTATTTTAAAATGCAAAATTTAAGAAAATTTTGAATTAAATGTATTAAAAAAAACAAACTATATTGTAATTGTTAACAGCCAAAATATAATTAACCGCAGACACAGAACAATTAATAAATGATTTTATAAATTTAAAGCAAAACAGAAATATGTTTAAATAAATAAATAAAACAATTTAACTCAGAACACAATCTTGTACATTGAGAAAAATTTTTAGTTTCAGCAAAAAGCGTTTAATCTTTTGATATATTTTATATTATATTTCAATATAAGGTACATTAAGAAGTTTACAAGTAATAATTGTAGCGTTATCACGGATTCACGGGGTACAAATATTTACAATACACATGTTATGCTCATGAAATAGATGTTAAAATTGATTTATCTTTGCAAGTCAGTCAAAAAGTTACAAAAAACGAAAATAATCAAATTATTGAATGAAGAGAAAACCCACAAAATGTGTATTTCAACGCATCTAAAAAGGCTTGCCTTCAAAAGGGCATTTGATAAAGGAAACACCATGAATACACTAGAGATTGAAAATGAACAATATATGACAGTCTTGAAAATAGGGAACGATAACAGACAAGAAAATCAATATAACAATATTCGTATTATAAAAGTTATGCGTAGGTAAGGTAGGTAAAGTTTGCAAGCATAGTGCGAAGAAAAGGAGCTCACCTGTTCAACTAAAAGTTATTTACATAAATATAAATATTTCAAAAGACTTCTTCTTGCAACAGAAAAGAACTCTTTTGAAACTGCATAAAAATGCACAACTGCTTTGCATATCTACTTTTTCAAAACTGTTGACATCACATCGCAAAATAAAGTTTTTCACATTTGTATTGAAATATTGAGGGAAAAGACTTTCTGCACTTTTGAATGAAGAAAAAATTATGAACATTTATTACCTGAATCCTGCAAAAAATCGTAACTTTTGCTCAATCAGAACTGACAAATAATTATAAAACCACTAACTTTAGTTGCCTTGCACATCTAACGCAGACTGATACCCGATTAAAACTATTTTTAGAATTATAATCATACGCCTTCGCGCCCTCCATACTTTAACTGAATGTATTTTCACCAAGGACTATTTATGGAATGTTAAAAACATCCACCTCTTGCTATATTTCTAGAATTTTTTGCGCAAGTATCCTAAAAGCTACTCATTTCCCAGGATGATATATGATTGAATTTAAGGAACGAGAGAACATGACATATATACATATATAAATATGTGCTGAAAAATCATCCTTCGCGGCCCTCAGGCAGGAAGAGAATTTTCCAAGCTCAAAATTGTTCCTTTGTGAATAATAGATCGGTGAAAAATTGGGGACTTACAGTTTTTCCAGACTAGACAACTTGGGACTAGTCTTGGTGGGTCCAACAGGTATCCAGACAGCAGGCGCCAGCCCTCACCTTCCGCACAATTTAAGCTGGAAGGTTATTTGAAACAATCACTTTTCTTTACTGTGCACCAGCCACTAATCGCCCTACATAAATTATAAATTGTAAAAGGACTGGCCCAAAATCAAGCAACCACCTTGTTCTTACATCGGCACCAAAAGTGATGTGTTGTTCCACAACAATTGGCCCAAGGAGGAAATATGAAATTGTGAATGGCTTAAACGCGATATTATCAAAAATAAATTAATAACTGAACCCAATCAACCTGTTGAAAAAGCGCTTTACCCAGGGGATTTCACACTTTTACACATCTACAGGACAAGCAGCACGTAAAAGTGCGATGGTGTTACTCGTGTACGCCACACTCCACTCACAACCACACTGCAACTTTCGAGGGTATTTCAGATTGAATTTTGTACTTAATTTATATTTTTACATATGTATGTTTTGTGCTTCAAGGGAGTAACGATTCCCTACACAAGGATATGTTCGCAGGATCGGTCACGTTTGAACGCAACTGAGCCGATAATCAGACTGACAGGAAAAATGCTAACGACTTTGGTATAGCCCTTCAGAACCAACTAAGTTCCGAGCCCTGTGTTTATATCCCTGGATGGTATCTGGGGAAATCCCCGGTGTTCTAAAAAGCGCAACAGCTCAATTTTCAGGAGAGATGTCCTTGCCCCGAACGCGCAACTGGTGTTGGGGAAGCAAGGAATATCTGAAAGCTCGAGGTCTCCACTAGCAAAATCCATGGAGCCTCCGGGGCACATTTCATTCAGTAAAGGAGTCTCCTGCTTAGAAAACGCTGCCCCAATTCGCGGGAGAGTATTGTTGCAAACTTAAACAGGTATAAAATGCCGTAGGGCTATTTGCTGTAATTGACGTTCCAAGGAAAATTAAATGAGAAGGAATTTTTATCTTCCAGGTAAAATGGGAAGAAAGGCATAAACAAGAAAAAGCCCAAGATGCTAGACGCCCCACGAGAGTCCTTAATGTGAGCAAACAAATTTTAGACTCAATACTCCATGAATGGATTTCTCAATTTCTTTTACAATACCTTTTTACTCTAATTAAACTTTTTGGCTCAAATTAAAGGAAGGGTTTTTAGGGCAACTTCAAGGTGAAATTGATGCCAAAAATTCGCGGGAAGGTACTTTCAAACCAATCAATCAAGTTAGTTATCCATCGACTATTTTCAATTTTGAACATTTGTTTAATACAACAACTTAAGTTTAATTATGTTTGTTATGATCCATATTATGTCTAATTATAACAACTGCTGAAAATAGTAAGATGAAATGTTTTAAACTGAGAAACAACTCAGCAAACAATTAAGGTAGTTTTTTATTCCCCAGATGAAAAACGATGGTGCGAAAACACCATTTTTAAAAATGAAATATAACAGTATACATACATTAATTGAATTGTTTCTTTTATAACATTGATCAAAATGACTATTTCGTATTAAAAGAAAATGTGGAAATGAGAATGCAGGAAACACATTTTTTTCTGCATCTCGTCTTCCTATATTTTGGTAGCAAGTCTCAGAAGACAGAATAGTGTAAATTGCTTACTTATTAATTCTCAGGTGCGATAGTTAACAAACTTATTTTTGGAGAGATATTCGATGATAACACAGTTTAATCATCCTCGCTCTTTTATTGCAATGATAGTATATTTGAATTATAAAGGTTAGTTACTTTAGTACTTATCTACTTCTATTTTAAAATAAATATTTTATTATTCCACCCTTTTTCGAATTTTGAATAACGCTACATGAAAATATATAGTTTTTATATCATAGCGTGAGGTTTAAACCCATTAAATATGTTGCGAATTCAAAACAAGTAAGATTATTTTATTCATGTTAGACAAATCGTATCAAACAGTATAATTAAAAATAAGCAAATACGACCATAGTTTTGATGATCCATAAAAGGTAAAGGACCTTATTAACCCTCAGCAAATACCTTTACCTCGTTTGGACACATTGTGTAAATGTGGTATGCTACAGTTATTTGTCATTTAAAGAATGCAAAAAGGGATTTACTGACGATTAATATAATAACCATTTTTTTAAGTATTTAATTATCTCAAATCATAATTTATTGAAAAGAATAATAGCAAAGTTGTATACAACCGCCGTTGTACTTGTAATAATTTCTTATATTAAAACATACAACTTTTATATCTAAAGTATCTTCGAATAAATATATTACTAAATTCTTACTGCCTTACCGCTGTGTCACAGAATCTACTTGCTTCCAACATATGTAAGTAACTTTAACTAAGGTCTTGTCCCAAACAAGGCCCATCTTTTAAACTTCCCAATAAACGAATTCCGAAATGTCGCAATCCTGTGTTACACTTCACTACCAAAAAAATTTTAATTGCTTGGCTAGCTAAATTTGTTTTTATCAGTACCTTTAGAAATAACTCATTTCCTTTTAAATTGAAATTTCTTAATGAAATTCTTAAAATTATAACACATTCAATTCAGTTATACCTTTGATTTCAATTGAGTTTTCCACAAAACACATGCAAATGTGTCAATTAGATTTTTGTAATCGAATTATTGTAACACTTTTACCGAAAAAATTAGTAAAGGTCAAAGTTGAAATGATTTTATAAAAATTTTAGGAGTTTCATACGGAATTTAAATTTAAAAGAAGTTTTACAAGAACTTGAACGATAATTCTTTTTATTTTGTACTTAACGTCTGTCTATAAAATGCTTGCAATAAAATATATTGTTCTATTTCTAAATACATTATTATATTATTTATAACTAACATATCGTTCAAATAAAGAGTGGATTTTATTAAATCGCGTATTTTTTACAATTTGCTGAAAACATCCTTTGACTTCTTGAGAATTAACAAAATGGGCCCTATTGGGGTATTTTAGACTAATTGTTATAAGGCTTTCCTCTTTTTGCTTATACATAGTTAAACTAATATTTCCCCATGCGACATAGAACCCCTACCCCTAGCTCATTAAATTTGAAGTTAAAAATTAAAAATTGAAATATCTTGTATAGTTCAAAAGCCTGACGTAACCATGTTTGCTAAACAAAATCAATATTGCAAACGCATTAATAATATTTGTCTTGTCATTTGCTTTTGATTTTATCTATGCCTTTTTAAAATATCTTCAAAAACACTAGAGTATAACTATATTTTATGTATCCGTATTCCGTAAAAAAGGAAATTGAGCTGGCAATTAATTTATACATAAAAAGATATAACATGTTTCAATGGTTTTCGAATTTTAATTAATTGAATATCTACCTAATTTGCAATAACGTTGTTTCAGTAGTTTATAATGGTCCTTTGTTTTAGTGCATTTTAACGTGAAATGTAAAGTTTTGCTTAAAAAGGAAACAAAGTAAACAGAAACTGCAAGGTACATTGTGACCTACTATGTTGAAGGTTTCACAATTCCATTAGGATAAAATCGAAACAAAACTCTCACGGTGTTGCTCCTTTTGTCGTTACAGAGTGCTTTTAGAACAACATAATAAAATTGGAAAAAACAGAAAGCACGAAATAGAACGAAAACTATTTAAACTCTAAGGATGAATATGATGCTGTGCTATCTCCTGGCATCCCGCACAAAAGAAAAAGATTGAAGGAGGACGAAATTTCACAGAGGGTTGCTTTGCAACGAATTTTTATTTTCTGAAACGAACACTGAAAGCAGACAAAGGAAGTCAAACATATTTACATACAATATTAGGCCTTCGACTTTTTCATCTGCCTTGATGAGTTTTTGATAATCGACGTATTACATGAAATTTTTTTCATGGAATTTCTCAGAAGAAAATGACGTCGACACCCACACACCTTCCCTCTAGAACAACCTTTGAATATCACAAATAAACTCAAAAGGAACAACAACAGTAGTTGCTATTGCAACTTATATGAGGGAGTGCTGAGATTCAAGGAATCCTGCAGCTAATTTTAGGTCGCGTTCATATTAAATTACTTAAGGTAATAAGCGTCAATTATTGCTATATTATATTTTTAAGCGAATGTAGGGGCGTTTTAATTTCTTGTCTCTCCTTAGGGTGGATAACAATGTGAACGAACGCTAAAGCAACAGCTTATCTGAACTTCAAACATGCTTAGTGTTTACTAACTGTAATTTAAGAAATTACTATTTATATGGTTATGTTTGTCTTGTCTGAACACATACCAAGCAACAAACTCTAGACTTATTTTGATGGGCTTTGTTTCTTTCTGAGTACATATTCATATGTGCCTCTTCTTAAAAAGGAGGTTTGCAGATTGCAGAACCTACCAAATAGACGTTAAACTTATTATTTTAGTTTTAATTCTAATACACGAAATTGTCATCTTATGTAATCGAAAATTAAAGCCGCGACAAATCCAGAGACTCAACATATATAAAAATTAATATTTCAAGAAGCTCTTTTCGGTATACCTATTTACAAACAATTTCAAATAACCAAAATATTTTTGAAAATAACGATTTATTAGGTATAAATTAAATTTCAGGTCTGCACGAATTTTGAAACTTTATAGGAATCTGCATTTAGGGTCAAGGTTAAGCAAACAACAGTTGTTGCGGTCGCTTATATTTTCTTTCGTTAACTTGACAATTCTAATTCTGTCGAGTGTTGTTTTCGTATTGACTGTGCTACATGTATCCCTTGTTTTTTTATTCATTCAATAACCTCGTTTACAATTATTTTATATTTATACCAGTATTAATGAAATAAAATTGATAATGGAATCGACTTACTTAAGCGGATACTTTTATACTTTAATTTTACTGTTAAACTCGTAATATCTAAATCGATAACATTTTACTATTTTTTCCTTAGGTATGTTGGAACCTCCCGAACTCGGAAAATTCGTATCATTGGCAATAGCTATGGTTCTGAATCAAGTACATACATCAAATAATAGTAAAATGAAGTTTTTAATCCCGAATGTTGATGATGTCAGACATCATTTAACACTCGTATACATAAACATCAAGATTAAAAAAGGTTGAAAAATTCTGTATTTAACGTCTTAATACTGCGAACTAAACATTTAAATGTAATATACGAAACAACGTTTTTACTCAATTTCAAGCGGATCAATTCTACTAAAATATTATTATATATTTTTAATATATGTACATATTTACTTTGCTAGCATTTGACAAGAAAATAAAGAAATTGAGATATGAACAAAAATTAATTAAGGAAAGTTTTTAAGGCAATATTTTAAAAAATTGGTTATCCTTCTTTAAACTATTTTAACTATAAACTTTCTCTGGCATTGACACTGAATTTAAAGTTGAAAAATACTTAAATGGAGATTCAATTTTCCTGCTTTTTTTGCGTGATTTGCATGGCATAAATTTTGTCAAATTTACAATGTTTGATCCCAAAGAGACGATTCAGAAATGTCTTGCCTAAATTTCTAAGAATTTACAGTCGACTACGCAATTTTCCAGATAAAGCTAGAAATAATGTTTGTTGTGGTTGCATTATATTATTGAATATAAGTATACATACATATATGCATTATATCTTAATACTATAACAGAAATATAGAATGATGCTAAAATATAAATCTTTAACATTTAAAAATTTGTTAAAATAGTTTGATACTAATGTAAATATGCAGTTTGCTTTACCCTTGTTGTATTGGATCAGTAACCAGAACGGCATGAATCTTGGTATTGGGTGCAGCGGCATATATTGAAAAAATTTAAAACACTGCAGTACTATTCAATGAGCATGACTTACGCACATGCTATAAAAACGTCATGAACATAGTACCTATAACAGTTTTTACTTAATATATCCTTTATATACCATGAGTTTATTATGAAAACGCTACAGTTACATATTACTTTGATGTAAAAATAACAATAATTTTCAAATTAAAATAAAACGATAAATTAGAACTCTAAAAATGTTGGTTTTGCGTGTAATTTTTTACTAATGTACCTGATATAATTGTAACTTTGAAAAATTTTTTTTTCAGCTACTAATTAATCCGTGGAGAAAGTTGAGGTGGTGGGATTAAAAATTTGATACAATTTGAGCAGTTTGACTTCATTTTTGGTACCAATCCAAAACTGTCCGTGCTGGCTAGTAGAAATTTATGTATATGTAAAAGAAAAATTACTCATAACTGGAAATATGTTTTCAAGGATTAAAATATTTGCACTAGACCGCATTTTACTTTGTTCATGATTTCATGTCAATTATTTATCCTTTGTTTAAACATATAAACATTTTGTCCAATTTTTTAATAAATATTTTGTTTTGAAAACGCAATAGTCAGAAACAAGAAATCCAACTAAATTTTAATTTATTTCATCTTTTTATTGGATTGGTTTTCTCGATTCTAGACAGTTCGCTTTCATCATGTACACGTACTAACTTTTGTTATGAACTCTGCTTTCAAAGTTCCAAATCTTTTACAAAGTTTTTAATTAAATCAAGGTGTCCGATGATGTATTTTTGTAGAAACACCAGCACCCATAGATTTGAACTTCTTTACATCTACAACAAAATCCTTTGAAGAAGTAAGCACTCATTTTTTTTAACCGGAAATGAAAAAGGGATCCTAAAACTTTACTGCAGTGAGATTGAGTTTGCAAATTTAAAAGTACACACCTTTACGAAACACGGAAATGAAGAGTGCCGGACTTGTTACCTAATAAACCCTATAAAGAAAAGTAATTGCATTTTAGATGGGAACCAAGATCAAAAATAGGAAACCCTGAAATATTGACGTTCGCAATGCTCAAATAATAATCTAGTTGTGTGGATATGTGTTGTTCGCGCATAAAGATGACAACACCTTCGCAACCCATAAAATGAAAATATGAATTGCCATTCATCGCAATATTTCCCTGACATCCATTCAAAAAGTGACTGAGAACAAAAACATTAACAATGAACCCCTCGCACACATCCACATACCACAAAGTCAGTAGAATCGAACCAGAGGAGCAAACGATAACAATTTTTATTGCCTCGTAAAAAACATAAAGCGAACGCAACAAGCGAAAATCCGCCCCTGAAGAAAGACCCTTTATTGACGGAGCGTATGCCGAAGTAATCGCCTGGCTGTTTCCAAAGTCCCAGACTCAAGTGGAAGGATTTCATTTGGCATTGTAACCAATTACGTGAACTTTTCAGCAAACGTTCGCCGCCGCAGTGAAGGATCTCGACTGGGTTAAAACTTGAGAGGTTGTCCCTCTGCCCGACGCCAGTTTGAATACCCGTGGATGAAGCTTACGTATATTATACCTATATAAAATATAGGTTAAAGTTTCATGAGGGGACAAGGTGTCCCAGGAGACGCATGCTTTGTCCTCTTCGTCCTTATTTGCGGTGAAACACTGTCCTAGTTTAATTCATAAATTAGTATTAGTAGTTGGACAGCTCGTTTGGTTTGTATTATGTTTTGGTCAAAGAGCTGAACGTGATTAGTTGGACAAACCTGACCGAACCCAGAGCTTCCCCGAGGTGGATCTTAATTGGAAGAGCGTAGAGTCGAGGCTCTATTAATAACTCTGGAAACTGCTCAGCAACAACTTAATTTCAACTGGCAGTTACGTCCCTCCACAATGCTTGTTCAAACCGAATTAAGTTTTAATAAGCAATCCCTACCCACAATGAGATGACTTCGACGCTTTGTTGTATTTATATCAATTTGCTTTCAGATTTCCATATCCATCCCTCACCGCACCTACTGAGGGAGGCGAACAGCAGACGGGAGTTCAATAAAACCATAGAAATATTCATGGCATTATTATGAAAACATAGACATGCTCTAATACACAGACATCTTTTTGGCTTTTCATAAAAATAGCAAACAAACCGCCTCCATTACTTACTGCTTCAAGTGACTTAAAGAAATGAAGATATTCTTCAATAATAAATATATAGCCAGGAGATATTTTTCTCACATTTTTGTGCATGCCTTAGTACGCCTGGCACGATACGAGAACAATGCACCTATTGATTTTCATAACTCAATGTCATCGACGGGAACGCTATGCTTTGCCTTCAGCACTTGCGTTCCACAATTAAAACGATAATACGTTTTCATTACAAAGGATTATAAATACATACTTGAAATTCAGAATTCATTGTGACCTCTATGTTCAATAACATTCACTTCATAATATGAGGAGCTTATCGATTCAATTTCAGTTTTTTTATGCTTGTTCCTAATATCTGTATAACTAGTGGACCGATTGAAACTAATTATTCACAAATCTCACATATTAAAAATGTATTAATTAAAATACAATTTAAAAGTGGTGAATTTAAAATTATATTCAGTTGGCCAAATCTAAAATAACTACCTTTTAATGTTGATCTCATTTACATACATGGCTATAAAATTTAGTGACTAATTCAAAAATACTTACATTACTTAAAATACATGTACACCATAACTATAATCTTAAATAAATAACTACATATGGAGCTTACTACGAAATAATTTTAAATTCCGAAACTCGTTTGCTAGTAACAAGATTATACTTAATGTTTGCAGTCTAATTGTTTAAATTAGAAAATTCTTTGGAATTTATTTCATTCTGGGTATCGCACTAACCATTTTAAATGTGGTTCGATTTATAATTCCTCCGAAAAAGGTTTAAATTATGGTTTCACGAAAGAATTTCTAATATAATAATATCAAATTATTTGAAATGTGTTTATTTGTTTCATCCTTTATGTTCTTGTTCTATTTAAGATCAAAGTCAATAAACATTTTATTAATATTTTGAGCCGCACAGCTTTGGATCAATAAAACATTTTTTATAAATTAATATTTAAATAAGAAGTTGAACAGTTAATCTTTGGAAAAATTATGTTCAAAACATTCGCGTTCGTGTATCCTTTATTGTTTAGAACTGTTTTATAAGTCTTACAAAATTATGAAATGTGATTTTAATCAAATTTTCTCAAAGGTACACGTTCAATAACTTCTATATAATATTCAGATCTCCATATGAAGCATTAATTTGCAATATTTCATAGGACTAAAACTGAAATGATGATCTAAGGAACTCTAACCCCGTATTTGGATGTCTTGATTGACATTTTTAAAAACTAAATTACCTCTACATTAATCAGGTTATAGGATTAACTTACATGAAGGCATTAATTTTGTGCTGCGTTTTCAGCAACCTGTTTGCTAAATCAGCAGGTGCTGAGAGATGAAAGAAAGTCAACAGCACGTCCTTCGTCATGTCACACTATTAATAATAATTTTCGCGAGAATTAAGTGCAGAGTGCCCGCCCCATAACTAATTAATTCAACGATGCTGGAAAGAATGGGCTACGTACAACCCATAAAAGCTGTTCAACAAGAACATAATTTATAAGTACCTATTCTCAAGGAGTTGTAAGGGTGCAAGCTTATATTCCTACTTATTCTTAGCTCCCATGAAAAATTTTATGTTTCCTTCACACGCAATCCTTCCAAACAGATTATTATCCTAGGAGTACTGAACACCAGCTTATTTAGGACGAGCTCAACTCGACTTTGTCCCACTCAGATTAACACCAAACCTAATTCCCTTTGATTGTTTTTCCCTCACAAAAATTAGCAAATTGGGGCCGTGCTTATGCCTTTTGAATACCTACACGATTTTGACTAAGATTTTTACGACATCGCATTAAGACCCGCAAAAATGTCGCAAATGGGGTAAAGACAATTAGAAGAATAATTAATTATAACGATGTAGAAATTATTTGTGAATACTAATATTCGTGACGATATAATATAAAATTTGGGACGCTCATAACAACAACGTAATTTGGCAATAACTTTACTATGCAAATCGTAATTAACTCTAAATAAATTTGGCATTTTCCTTGTAAACCTTGTTGGACCATTACGTTCAAACCGTGCCTAGAACTCTTTTAGACATGTATAGTACATATATCTTCCTGTCATGAAAGTACACGTGCTACATATAAAATTATCCAGAGAGCACGTTTACTTTCTTAATCCACCTTGATTTGTACAAGGATATCCCTATATAGAAAACAAATTACAACACACCTGCTCGGCTGCACATCCCTTATTTTTGTCATATCAGATAAAATTTAAAGAGGACGTAACTGTCGTGTTACAATCTTTCTTCGTTTAGAAGAAGTTGGAGGTGTACAATCCAAAAATTATATAATAATTACAGCCTCAAAGATTTACATGAAAATGTGCACAAATCGTTGCTTATTTAGGATATGCTATAAGTAGGAATTTGGGTCTTCACCTATAGTGTATGTACATACATCTACTATATAGTGGATTACACATTATTGAAATTTCACCAATTTCCCTGATACCTATTTTAAATATTAGAAATAGTTTCAGTATATTTATATTTGTGTGTAAATACAATGCAACCATATTTTACAGTATTTTGAAAACATATGTAATATTTTTAGCTAATATATATATACGAAAAAAAACTAACAATATCAACAGTGGATATGTATTCCGATGGAGTTTCGATCAATTTTATAACATAAATATTGAACAATTAATTAAATCTAGTACCTGTGCCCACTAGTCCAATTCAAGCATATTTATGTGAATTTTAACTAGTTGCAAAAACCAAATTATTCTATAACTCTAGATCCAAAAGTTATTTTTCAAATGTAGTACCTTTTTATCGAAAATTTTCTAAAGCCTTTTTAGATCAATTACTTAGATTTACTGAAAGTTTAAATAGATTCAAATAAAGCTGCACTGAATAGCCGCTGTAAAATTATATTTTTACTTATAAAAGTTGGTCATAAATCAATATTAAGCTTCCGTTTTCTCCAGGACTTAGGCTTCATATGTATTCCATCTATCCCTGTGCTTTAAAAAGTTCAGTACTGCCATGATTTTATTTTATGCGATATGTGTTTTAATAATTTATTTATTTATACTTTTCTCTTCCAAATATTGTATAAAAAGGTTTTTAGAATTTTTCTTGTATTTGACAAAAAACATGAATAGACTGGTCATTAAAATTAGGGAATCACAAGGATTTTTGCCAACACTTTCTGAATCACGTTCTTTCTAGAATTTTACAAAAGCTTTTGTGAACAAATTACATGTGAAAATGCATTCGACTGGCTTTAATTTGTGACCCATTTTTGGGACACGTGGCACGAAACATACTGGAATAATTTTTAAAATCCTTTGCACTTTCACAATTTCTGTGGAATATGTTTAAATGAGCTCTTCGAAATTTAAGTTGGGGGAAGATCGCATAAACGACTTACACCTTTTTAACTGAAAGGAAAGTAAAGATTATGATAAAACTTTTGAAGTGTGAAGGCATATACGTATGTATAAAGATTTTTTAACACATTGTTAACTTATCAATTAATTTCCAAACGATGTTGGCTCCTCACAAGTTAAGTTTGGATTCTTATTTGCATTACCAAATAAATTTATTTATTTCAACTGAATTCGAAAAAGTAATAATTATTAGCACATTTATATTAAAAATTAGAAATAAAAACCGTTGATATGGATTAGTTTCCGCGTAAAATTATTTTATTGTACCTAAATATATTATTATTGTTAGTTAGTTAAAAGGAAAAAAATTGAATTAAATGATTTTCAGCAAGGAAAGGAGCATGAATAATACTTGAATCCTGAACTACATATTTCTATAGGAGTTGAAATAGAGCTTAAATAAATAAAATGTAAATCTGTATTTTCTAAAATTAACCAAAGAACTTCGACAATCATTTTTAACTGATAATTAAAAATAAGTAATTATATGTATTCAATTTCTTTAAACATAAGTATTTTTAGTATCACAAATGATGGAAGAAAACTCCCGGGACTATTTTAGCTCATGTACTTTTTCTGTATTTTCTCTTGATATTTTTCTATTTTACCTGTACATTTTATATATTTTATTTATAATTTACTAAGGAAAACACAAAACTGATTCCGTCATTTAAGAAAAGGGATATTTTAAAGTTAAGCACCTTTAGTATAAGTTATCAGTTCAAATTAATTTAATATTTACTATATTTTATCTACATAACTTCATAATGTTATTCTAAATTATAGCAAAAGAAAGGCTTTTACAATACTGCTGCCCTCCAACCGCTCCTGATATTATTCTACGTTTAAATTCTTTGCTAAATAAATTCTTGCGACCAAACCAAAATACTTTCTTCTTTTTACTTTCGTTGGTTTCCTTATTTTGTCATAGTTGAGTAACCAGGTTTTTTACTCGGGGACTAAAAGTTATTTAGTTGAAGATTTCTGAAATTGGCTGCTTTTTTTACTTTCTTTCGTTAGAAGAAAGTGAGCCCGTTTTGAAAACTCGTGGCGACATCCACTGATGAGTAGCAGAAACATTATTTTCACAGCAACGTTTGCTTGTTTTCTAACTTTTGTTTAGAAACATTTCGTGTCCTTACTAAGGGAAATTTCGAAGTAAGAATGCGAACCTTTTATAGAAGTGAATTCATCAACCAAATTTTGTTCATTCGCCTATAATTAGCCTAGACATAACTATATTTTTTACCACGTCCAAAACCACTTTTTTGTTTTTCATTGTTTCCTTAGAAAACATTTTATCTTCCTTCGAGGCGTTTATTTGACTCGTGATAAGCGCGGGGCCTGGACAGTGATTTTTTTTTAATTTATCCTACATCATGACTTTCGGAATACATAGAAGAATTTCTTGCAAAATTACAACCTTGTAAGCGATTTCTATAACTCTTTAGCTTTTCCGCTTATTCAAATGTCAATAGTATTGTAAGTAAAATACACCATGTTTCAGTCAAATTAACCTGAAAATAGCACACCTAGTCTTACATTTATAATTTTGCAACACAAAAATGTAAAAGTCCGTCAAAAACCTTATTTTTTTACCGGTACGCAACATGTAGATGGTTGCAAAGTTCCTCGAAATTTCTTTAAGAAATAGGAAGGAACTTCTAATTTTTGAGCAAATTTATAATTCTGGAATGAAGTATTATACGACGACACACGGTGGCCGATTTCATTCCACAGTATAAATGTCAATCTAACAAAATATCAATTGGCAGTAATAAGACGTGTGTGAATTGTAACGCATATGAATCATATTTATGCCTAGTATTCCTTACATTTTGAAACGAATTTCCTTATTATGATTAAACTATTACAGAAACTTAAGGACTATGGTAGAGTTGCAACTACATCAGCGCGGTTACAACACATGTACGTGATAAAATTGGATAGCGGAAGTGAAAGCAGTTAAATTAAACAAATCTCCTTAGATTCGAGAAAAAGGCGAGCACAGTAAAGGATAAAGAACTGGCTATATTAAATGAGCGGTTCTCGGTAATTAAAATAAAATAGGTCAATTATCATTTTCAAAGAACTTAAAGAAGGACTTATAAGAGGCTTGCAAGTTCAACGAGAAACTTCTGTACCGGATGTTATACTGCGTGAAGACCCCAAATGTGATAATGCCGAGCACATTCTCCTTAAATATAATTAATTCTATGAAATGTAGGATATATCTTTAAATTATTTAACTTTGATTTTAATAAAGATTGTTTTTAGCTATACAAATGTACAATTCAGCAAGAATTCAGAGAAATATGCCAGACACAAATCACATGAGGTTATACCACTTTTAAACAAGCTTTTCGATGACTCCGTTGTTTGGCAATTGATTTATATTTTATATTAAATATGCTTCATTAAATAATATTCCCGAACCAAAGTAGATGGTGTTTACTTTCGAACACGAAAATTAACAACAGTTTTATATGTATGTATTCGATACTGATGCAGTTTTCTCCACACCATTTATATTATTTATTAAATGAAAACGTTTAACTCACAAAAATAATAAAACATAATAATTATTTTAAAATACTCTGAGCCATGGGTCATCAACAATCATCAAAAATTTAGCTACAAGTTTAAATTTGTATAGTGCTGTATAAGATAAGGCCATCTTGTTTTCTCCCTGTAAATTAAATATTTAAATTCAATATATTCAGTTCTTTATACACATTTTAATTGGCACCACCACACAAACCCTAATCGTTATATTAATTATATAGAAAAGTGTCCTCAGAACAATAATTTATGAAAATAAATAAAGATAATTTAAACACAACAATACATTTGCCAGAATAATTTATTTATCGAAAAGTTTATGGATTAACCTTGAAATGTTCAATATAAACGAACAATTGTATAGAACAGCTAAACTTCAATATTGGGAAAAAATGTAGAGGTTTGTATTTTATTAAATTTTCCTAAAATGTAGAATTTCAATTAGAATACAAAATATCTAGCGCAATTTATTAAACACATATCTAATAAAAATATATATGATTTCAACTTTGAACAACAGATTTCGTAGGTATCATTAAGTTTACGTTTAGCATTTTTTATAACACTTCTTTTTGATTTGCATAGGCCTTTTCGGGATATACACTTGAAATGAGTTTAAATTTAAGTTTTATACACCCTATAAGAGTAATATCTAACTTTTTCTTAATTTTACATAAAAAGACGGGTAACTCAACTCAACCCAATTTCAAATAGATAAAAATTTTAACTTAAGACTTACAAAGTCACTGGAATTCACATGAATGTTTAGCAAGTTTAACTTGATTTTGTAAGGATAACAAACAATTTTTATGTTCAGTCTAATTGTAAGTATAAAGCATTAATTTCCATAAAATATAAGTACTTTCTAAACATCTAGATGGTAAGATCTAAAAAGCATTACTATTATTACGTTGTTAACGCGTACTTACTGCAGTCATTTTAATCTTCTTTCTTATACCATTCGCTACTAACTTCACAATAAGGCGGATCTTTGGAAACCGAAACAAATAAGCTTGTGATTTCTTGATTCAGTCATTTCTGTGGAATTACCTAAACATATGAAAAATAGTACAATAAAACTTACTTTCAATTTTAATATTATATTATCGGGTTAGCATATGTTTCCCAAAAAAGTGGTGTAATAAATCGTATCTAAATAATGCGCTTTTCAGGTCTGAATATGATTTTGTTTGCTACCTAACTTATAACCGACATGGTGTTTAAAAATTCTCCAAAAATTAAGAGTTGTAGCGGGTTTGAATTCTGTAAACCAGAAAATCCCGGTTATTTTCGTTCATTGAAAGCCCTTAGACATTTTAATTGCGATATTAAACTCGTCATCTACGTATTTTAGTAGGAAAACCAGTAACATTAAAAACCAAACAAGAACCAAAAAGAAGCCTGATGATACACAGTTTAGTTCAAAACTTAAGTTTTCAATCGCCATTTTAAATTTTAAAATTTTATATAAGCCTGTGTCTATTAGGAAAATATAAACAATACGACGGCGAAAGTTTCGTGATAATTTTATAAGCAGTGTCGTTATTTTTGTTTTATTATTTTTAATAATGATTTAGTAGGACCAATGAAACGAAAACCATTTTTGAGAAAATCAAAAATACAATTTTTCGGTTTTACATGGATAATGATGAATGTAAAATCAAAAGATTTAGGGCAAGTCAGAATTTCAATATCGATTTGCTTGGAAGGACTACCGCTCATCACTGGAGAATTTTTGATCAAAAATTACGTTATATTAAAATATAATAGGATCTTATAAATATTGACAAAACAAATTCGTGTTTTCATGGTTTTGTTTTTTTTTTGTTCAGTTAAACCAAAGGTACAAAATGATTTATAATACAAAAATTCTACCTTGTTCTTATCCCGAAAATAACGTAATTTTTTCGTTGAACTTACTAAGCTGTCTTTTAAATTTTTCAGCCTCTACAAACGAATTTTCTGTATCAGGTAGTTTTAAGTTTTCATTGTATATTCTAATATTATCCACGAAAAACCATAACAAAGTAAACAAATTTCATCCAGATTTAACAAAACATTGCTGTAATAAAAAAGTTTAAATAAAAATATAAAAAACACAAAATATTTTCGTAATAAGGAAATTTATTGGAAAGAGGCGGACAATTTTGAATACGAATTGTAAAATCTATAAAAATAAATCAATGTGGATGTTTGGTGTATGATGTTTTCACAATTTTCCTATGAAAAATCTTAACAACCTACAACAGCCTCTTCATAAATAACTCATTTTATAAAATAGATCACTTTATAAATTCTGTTAAATATTGATTCTAGTTTCCTCATTTACAAGTAAGGTAAAACGCCTTCGGAAATCGGTCAAAACGACAATACTCCTACGTACCATAATACAAAACGATATAACTATCTCTGATTGGTGGTGCGAGCGTATTTTAACACCTTGTCAAGTTTCAAAGTTACATTTAAGCTTGTCACTGACTTGCTTCATTGCAATGCATTTAGGGAAATAAATAAAAAAAAGAGAACTTGAGAAAGGATTTCTAGAAATATATCATTATATAGCTCGGTATATACTTTCCGACATTACACTTGCATTAAATTTCACTGATTAAATGCTCATTAAGACTGGTGAATACATTCAAAATAAATAGAACCGATAACTTGATGTGTATCTGTTTCGGATCTACATTCCAGTTCGCCTAACTTTTATTAAGTGTAAAATTTCTTAGTTAGCATCAATAAAATAAAATAAATATCACTTAATCGTAGACTTAAAGCTAGAGAGCATTTACATCACGTCATGTTAACACCAAGGGCTCGACTTGAGTACTCGTACACAACATAGCTAATAGATACAGCTGGTAAAACTTTAATGAAATTAGGTGTTATTCCCCGATACAGCCCGCTCAGCCCCTCAGTTTTGATGATACGCTTGAAGACGTTTAAAGTACTAGTATCAACAGCTGACTTGCTAGTATTTACGACCACTGTAAGTGAAAGAGGATTTTTGTAAAAGCCAGTTAAATAACCATCCGAAAAGAAGAATTTACCTTGTGCTTGAAGTCGTGTTCTAACTAAAGCTAACGGATAAGAGCACACTTGGCCAAGGGTGC
The DNA here is from genome assembly GCA_959613345.1 of Tolmerus cingulatus. NCBI lineage: Eukaryota > Metazoa > Arthropoda > Insecta > Diptera > Asilidae > Tolmerus > Tolmerus cingulatus. The sequence continues at coordinate 47,389,961 of OY390707.1, forward strand.
TAGAAGCGCTTCCGCATGCTAAAAGAAGCAGGAAACTGGGCTGTTCCGTATTGTGGGTGGCAATGTACTTCTTTTTCAATGTTTCATAAACAGCCAAGTCTATTCCGGCATATGGAACGATGCCTAACATATTTGGAATGTAGCCGCGGTAGAAACTTCTAACTCCCTCCTTCGTGTAAATTTTAACAGCAGCATCTAGAATTCCCTTATATTGGCCGGTTTTTCGGAGTGCCAATCGCGTCTTCAGCACCTCCAGTGGATAGATGATAGTTTGGCTCACACCACCCGCACAAGCGCCGGCCAGGAATCTCTCGTAAATGGTCATCTGCCGCTTCTCATTGCCGCGAATCAATCTTTTCACCTTTTCATAAGCAGCGAATTTAATAGCTGACTCGGGCGCAATTTTTAAGACGTTAATGCCATTTCCTCGCCAAAAACTTGTAACACCACCTTCCTTTAACATATACTTAAAGCTGTCTGAGATTCTAGTCTTTTTGGTTTGAACCTGTGGAAGTATGAACAAATTGTTACTAAACTTATTAATTAACAATTTCGAGTTGAAGCTCTTACCTGCAAAAATACTTTTATTCTATCTAACGGGGCAGTGCATGTACGTGAGACTGCTCCTGCTATTCCACCTGCAGCTAAATGTCTCCACCACATACCACTTTGCATTTCACTTTGTGTGAAGTCATCAGGTACGTTCATATCCTCCCCGATGTCGAGGTACTGGAAAAGAAAGCATATATTTAATTAATTATTATAAAACATTAGACTGAAAATGCGCACAATTATGAACAACATTTGTGTGAAGGGTTCTGTACACGAAAGTAATGAACATTTCCACCATTGTGCTGTCGGGTGTTGTGCAAAGTATGTAATGATTTTAATTTTGCATGGACAACCAACGACTTCCAATTCCTGATGAATGATTTCTAATTTTTTTGGTCCAACCACTTTTAATTATTTTTAAATAATAAACTAAAAGACCGAATTCTTTGATGAAATGTGTAGGAAACACCAATTTGTATTTAACAAAGAACATTTTTGTTTTCTAAAATAGACATACAATGTTAAGAACAATTATGAATTAAGGAAAATATCAAAATCGTAATATTAATATTCTAAAAGAACATGTGTACTTTTAGTAAAGAAAAAAACACTATATATGTTAATAATCTTAGTCAATAGAGGGGCTTAAAACATTAATTTTAAATATTGTATGATTTCCTTTCAACATCATATAAGTGGAAATAAAATTACATACTTAATTACTTCGAATAAAAATAATAACATTAGTATTTAAAATTTAAATTTCAGAAACAATTATATTCAATTAGAGTATCCGAGCAGTAGTAAAAACATAACTTTTAACGTAGCTTTGTTAAACGGAGATAAATCTTTAGAATCGGCTGGTAATTTATTTCTATTTTTTTTCAATAACTGTGAATAATGTATGTATTATATTTAAGTTTTATATAAGTTTATTGTTGTACTCATAAACTAAGAACTTTTGTAATAAAAATAAATAAAATGTTTGTCATCAGAAATGTTGATAATATATGTAGCATATGTAGAATAACAAATATCCACATTTCATATGTGCTGCCCTATGCAAGCCCTGAAACCATAGATTGAATCTAATCAATTATAATTATATTCAGATGAAAAGGAATGGAATATTTTTTTCAAAAGATCTCTGAAATTTTCGTAAAATCATTTAAACATAAATTAAGCTCAAAGCGACAGTATAAGAAATTTCAATTTATGCACAGGTAAAATATGAATTTTAACGTATTAAAATTAGCTGCCGTCCCACTTAAAGCTCAAATTTACAAATTCAGCTTATGCAACAGGGCAATTGCGAGGTTTGGATTAGGTCTAATGAGAGCATATTAACAAGAAAATGATTTAATATCTTCACTAGCTTAATTGGCACATAATAGTCTAAGAGAAACTCCTTGCAACCAAAAGTTTATTTATAGGTTGATGAGTTTGTTGCTTTAATAACCCTGAGAAAAGTTCCTACAACTAAACACACGCAACTTGAACCTTGAACCCAATACGGAAATAAGGAATACAATATAAAGAAAAAATTAACTAAATTACATCATATGTTAGCTTTTTTTATTTTAGACACTCAACTTAATAGCCCGCCATGTGTGTACATACAACGCGATAAGTTGTACATTATATATGTGTAAATGTAAATAAAAATAAAACGACTTCTTTATATGATAGATCCTGTAACAAACTTGGCACTGAAATGAATTTTTCAATGATCTAAAAATGAAAATTGCGTGTCTACTTTTCTTTCTTTATTTTCTCCTTCGGACGAAACCACTGCAACGACATTTTTCTTAATGAAATTCAACCGATGAAGAAAACATCAATCAAAACATTTTATATTGTAAGAATGCCAAACAACTGATGAATATGAGTATTCAAGTATTTGAGGCACGTGGCTCAAGCAACACGAATCTTTTCAACAAATATGTTGCTTTTCTTTTGAACCACATTTGCTTCAAATTGGACCATTGTGTAACGCCCATGTATGCGTGCATGCGCGAGTTTTTCATGCGTTCCAATTGACACGAAAATGAAAAATGTAAAGAGTGAACACAACATCCATTACGGAGTTATAGAGGTGCGAAAAATGCAGGTTTTAAAAATGCACAACACAACACCGACAGAAGAATATAAAATGGCCATAAATGAGTTGCTTTCCTATTGCGATAAAAGCTGCAAAATATTACTTAAATAGTTTAAATATCACGTTTGTTTTTTCATCGTAAACGTTAAGAAAACGGAGAAAACGAGGAAACGTTTAAAACACGTGTGGAAGAATAAAAAATTGTTATTGACGTGCTGTTTACTAATAATGACTTTCTGTTTCACCAAAAAGCATTTGTGGCTTTTTTTAGATTTTAGTTTAAATTTTCTGGGTGAATCGTTCCTCAATGCTTTGTATCTAAAATCCTAGAACATATCAAGTCTCATGTCTCCAGACCGTGTCTTTCGAATATTCAATAAATAAAGAACCAAGAAAAAATGTCTCAAACTAATAATAATATTTTGGGTTTGCATTTTATATTTCTGAATTACTTCCTTCCAATTGTTTCTAACATATATTGATATGTAAGGATTTTGTTTATAATATCTACGTTTTTTATCGCTTTATTAACTTTGATAGTAAAAAATAATAAAACCTCAGAAGGTTTATTTAATTCTTTTAAAACATATTTAAAACAAATATCAATGGAGATAAAAATCGCAAAGTTACGCAACTTGAAGTTCGACAATTCAACTACTGATTACGAAAACTACCCAGAAAGCATTTTAATAAAACTGTGGAAGTTACAAATTTTCTTATTCTGTTTTTACCATATTATCGCCCATTAAAGCTTCATTGCTAGAAAAAATCATTCTATCTTAAAAATATTGTTTTGATGAGTAATTTCTAAGTATCTCAAAAATATTCAAGATTCATTTAATGAGTAATCCTTATCTTTATTGTTGTTTTTATTTTTACAGGGTTTTACTGCATCTAGACATTTATGAAATCCAGTCAGCTATACTAGGAGACCGCATTTATGGAAAAATGCATACAATTGCTTTTCTTTTAAATTTTCACATTACGGGCAATAAATGTACATGTTTTCTCAGAAAGCATAAACTAAACACCTAGGATAACCCCCTCGCATAAAAGCATTCTACGAAGATTTAATAAGCCAGGTAGACCAACTAATAAATCCAGAAAAAAGTGCATTTTAAAGAAAAATCCAGATATGTCGGCAAATCTGTTATACATATTTTAAGTTGACTTCGAACTGTGTACAAAGTGCAGGAGTCAAGTCTTTCATTCATTGAACTCAAACATTTTCCAGTGTTATGTTAATTTCTTCTAAAATTGCATAAGCGAAAAGAACGAATGTCGATCAAAGACATTATCACTAGAAATCCGTTCACTCGCAAAGGTAATCTAAGTGAAAACCGAATATTGGTTGTTTGCCAACTTGTTCAAATTTTATCACCTGAATGTCTGGAGGCATGTCACATGTTCCTGTAGCACCACCCATACCAGATTTAACCGGTTTCTACATATTACATATATACTTCAATCTAGGAATTTAAATTTTTCAACGCTATAAAAGAGAAAAGAAAATTAATATATAAAAATACATTTTACCATCATGTGATCCTGACGAAGCTTCGCCAGCTGGTTCTCTTTAATACAAAAATAAAACAGAATTATCCACTCCCGAATTTTTGTTATATACACAAAATACATATAAAAATTCGTATAACATTACGTTAAAATAAAAAGGATTATTTTACCTACTTTTTGACATACTTGAGAGTCATACTTAAGACCCTGACCCATCATATTTACTATAAAATAGTTTGTTGGCGGTTCTTCTCTCATATCAGATTGATGACAGTAAGCGAATAATCAATTGACATTTAATTGCTTCTAATACAAAGTGCAAAGATGACTGCAAATGAAAAAAAATGGCAAGTGCATTTCACTATTTGCGTCAATGAGATTCCTTGATAATTTTGTAGTATTTTGTTCATTGATTATGTGAATTTAACAAACACACACCAAAACAAGTGAATCCGTTTATGTTTATAAATTTTTAAATTTCGTACTCGTTTTATATTACGGACACTACATTTAATTAGCATAAAAGCGAAGATCCAAAGTTCAAATATTATATACGCCATAAATTATGAATTAAGAATGTAAATCTTCATTAATTCTTTTAATTCGACATGTTCTATGAATTGGTAGATCAGCTATTTCAAAAGCATTAATGATCAATTTTCTATAATATTAAAACAAATTTCTTCATTTTTTTGTTACATCACAAATCACACTGATTTGGACCCTTTTAAAACTGGCTTATTGCATTTTACTTTAGATAACAAAAATCGTGGATAAAATGCATCGCTATAGTATACGATATCGCCAATAAAGCGTTCTGCTTACAAAACATTACGGAATATTCTTAATATTATTATTATATTAAAAATTATATTAATTTGTTTTTTGTAGGATTTTTAAACTTGGTTTGAAAATCTTACTTTTACTCATTTTAAATATTTAAAAGAAAAAGTCTTCCAGCTTTTTTCTCGTACTCAGAGTAATTATTAAGTATTAATTTTTAAATAAAATATTTTGAAGCATCAACAGATCGCTGAATATATCTGGAAATTGGGAAGAACCAAAATTACCATGTTTTCGACTTTTAAGAACTAGCAGCTTTAAAACAAGTTTTACTACAAATTCCCATTTAAAATAAAAAACGTTTTCTTTGGCATTTAACAGGCAGAACACCATACGTAAGCAAGTGAAAGGTGATTTGATAATCAGATACAATGCTATTAGGTGCCCCAAAAAGCAACATTAAAATATCTCTTAAAAATCGCAAGCTTCAAAACATGTCTGATAGCAGCTGCCAAAATTACATAAGTATGTAAAAAATATGCACGCTGCAAGTCTAACGGCCCATGCAGCCACAATGCCTATTCCATATGTTGTCTAAAAATAGTTTTCGAACCGTTGTTGCCATGTGCCCTCAGCACAGTTAACAATGTGCGAGATAAGAGAATTACTTGCGTATTGTCTCGATTGCGGCAAATTTTCGAATGTGTTAGTGGTATTGCTGATTCAGCCAGCATAAGCAAAATTCTGGGAAAGTTGATAGCCATCAGAAGTGGGAATTCACAAAATTTGAGTAAATGATATATGAACATAAGTGTAATATTTATATTTGATAATTACCCTCTTCATCATCTCCCTGAATATGATGACGAAGTCGTCCAGAATGTCTCCGGCAACGGCCATTTGATTTGAATGTTGTTCGAGCGACATTTTGAATAATTTATTTAAAATTTTGCTAACTAAATCACGACTATAAAACTCGAGTTTATGTTAACTGCCACTGCACACGATCACAGATGTATTTCAGTCTTTCAATATATATAACACTGGCCTTAATTCTCTTTGGGCGGTTTTTACTCCCTTTTAATGCAATGCCAAGCCCTCGTTGTACGATCGATCGATCAGGTAAGGTAGCTGCAGCGAACACGTTATTTGTAAAAAACACTACAAACAGCTCGTCAAGTGAATTAGGTAATTGAACTTTCACTGATCGAAGCGTGTGTTCGGCGATCGTTTCGCTCCAAAGTAGGAAGTGCTTCTTTGAAATGCCACAAACTCGATGAACTCCTAAATATAAATCCAAGCGGCGCTTAAAGATCCCCTGGGTTCATCCGGAACATTCTCGAAGCAGGTCTACTACCTGAGCCAGCCACGGCGCGACTGCTGAAAAACTGATTGGAACCCCTCCAAGCGGATCGCATAAAATATATAAGATCGGTTGCTGTTGCGTCTTGAACCGGGAGCGCGCGGGAGATAAGACGGACAAGCGGCGGGGCTTGGCACTTTGAAGCCTCTAGGAAGTGTCCGGCGGGTGCTGCGGCATCTGATAAGTCCGGCGGGCCGGACGGACGGGCGGTGGCGGGGAGGTGTAAAGTCCGGGGCTTGCATTCTTCGCCTTGATCAAATTCCGCGGAGTACAATGCGCGAAATCGATCGCGATAACGCGTTTTGCTCTGCCACGCTTTTCCGCCCCACCAACTAGGCGGGACTGTGAACTACAATCGCAAAATACCGGACTTTTCCGGTTGCTGTTGACTACGCGAGAAATTTTATCGATTTGTGCTAGATTTTTCACAAAGCATACATGTTTTGGGATTCCCAGTGTATTTACTGATCAATTAAATTTATTAGTTCTATTGTTTACTACACCTCTTTGAAAGTAAAGAGAAGGTACTTTCACCCAAAATCCTTCGATTACATATTGTGAAACTTCTACACGCTTTTCATGTTCAAATCTTACTCTTTCGAATTTGTACGTAATTATAACATACATAATTGTTGTCACTAAAAAGTATAAGATAGCAGTTCGACCTAAACAGACTAAACAATCTTATTGGACTTTACGTTCACGAAGTCTATTTCATAAGTATAAATATATATTTTTTTTAAATATGTTGTTTTATTCTGAAGAGGGCATAAAAAAATATTAATCGTGATAATTGAATAAGTGCCAAGCAAGATAGCACTTCTTTTTCAGTACTATATGTATGCTCGAAGCCAGACTTATGATCGAGACATGAATTCTTGGAAAATAATATTTGTGTTTGCTCTGTAAACCACACGTGTTTTGCTAATAGCAAGAAAAAATATGAAATCTTGTTTAGAATCTAGTTCTAATATATTTTTTTTAGGTTTTCGCGAGAAACTCAATTTCTCAATCAATTTACCCTGATCCTCTTATTGCTCTTTACAGTGCGTGATTTCTCTAAAAATTCGATCAATATGAAACTTTTATCAAGTATGTTATAGTACATATCTATTACTCTAAAGTGAATAGGCATGTTATGATAAATCACATCGATCTATTGTTGCTACACAAGTTGTACAGATTTTATTGATTATATGGATGAAGATACGTTACAAACTTTTTGGCCTAAGTAAAACAATAACGTTAATAACATTAAAATCCTTCATCTTTTGTATCCGAGATTGTTCATTCGACATTAGAAACATTATAAAAATTCAAAGACTATAAGAAAAATGTTTTAATCAAGAAACCAATCCGCAAATTTGATTTAATTAAACTTGTAGGACGCGAATTACAGCTTATAGATTTCATAACGAAGCCGAAGAGCAGCATTCCTCTAATATGAATAAACTAATGTTCATCTTATAAGACAGTGATTTGATTGATGTAAATAGCAAATTAGTAATATTTGCTTACAATTAAGACTGAACGTCCAATAGCAAAATACGAATACATCCGTATAAAATGTCGATCAACTGGTTCAATAACAAAACAATCTTGACAAATTTTCTGCATGGAAGACGTTATATAATGCCAAGACAAAGTAAATTGGCTCAAATTATATACTTATACAGTCTTCTATTGAATATTGGGATGACTATATAGACTAATCTTTCATTACAATTACGCACACTTAAACTGACGAAAAATAATAAAAAATGCCAAAAATCAGAATTTTACAAGGGTACAAGTTGCTACAGATTTTCCCTACTGTTGTTATATTGAATAAAATATTTGTTCTGTGCATTTTATTATTGCACGTTGTATTTAAATAAAATGTAGTAAATATTTGCTGCTATAATAGGCCAAATAAATAGGTGAATACTCATATAGTTAAAAGTGATAAACTGATAACCAATGTTCATTAATCCTCAATTAATATCACAATGATCTTCGGCAGTGCTTCTTTCATAACATTTGTGTAAAATTTTTCTTAATATAGTGCACGCGCGTATACCAAATTCGATACAGATAAGAAAGCCTTATGTTCTCAAATACATTTTCGCAACTATTGTAACTGCTCAAATAAAGGAGGTACTAAATGTGCTTTATCAACGTAAAGTTATCTATATAAAGTTTCCTTGGAAAGAAAAGATTAACAGTCTTAAATAAATTTTGTCTCTAATTTAAACTCATTTACGGACAATAAATTAATATTTTAAATGATTTGCTCCTTTCGTTATTGCATAATTTTCAATCCTTTGACTCAATATTTTATTGTATTATAAAAATCGTTCAATTGATTACCGTTTTTATGTTTAATAAAAACCATATGAACTTTTCAATATTTTTCACAGTTTTTCTCTTGATTCATAATTCTTGGTAGAACGATATAGTAGCCAACGTTTTTGCGAAAATATTTGACTCTATTCTATCATTACAAGGAAATGTTTTAACAACTATGTACAATATTAAATAATAAATATCTACAAATAATATAAATTTCTATCATTTCCTCAACCAAAATTCCTTAAAATGTTTCATCTAATCAAAAAGTACAACAGAGTTAATAAATTCGCAAATGGGTGCAAATTTGCATTATTGGGCATCTACACAAAAACCCATCCATTAAAAACATGTAAAATACTAACCAAAATATTTGAATTTGAAAGATTTTTTGCACTTAAAAGAAATTCGAAGAACTATTATTTGGATTTATGTAATTAAAGAAATACATTTTGTGAGAATTTGTCTCCTTCAAATTTCCTAAAAGGGTGATTTTCCATTTTATCGTGTGCTCGTAATAAAAATCTTCGTAAACAAAATTTGGAAATATTCATTTTTTGGAGAAATCGAAATTAATCAATTGCAAAATATACTTTTTCAAGACTATTCATAGATAGAGTCATGAAAAAGCCGTAAGTCAAGTTTTAATATGATGGATAAGTGACATGATTTTAGTCTTAACTCAGTTTTTAAATTTTGTTGACTGATACTACTATGATTCTCAACGGCTCATAATCTTGAAATTGCGACACTGTTAACTGGAATCATTCCTAAATTTGGCTTAAGTTCGATTTAAGAATATCTCGGAACTTTTCTGCTGGGTGCTTCCTTAATACTGGATTAATATCAGGAATTAAATACTATATTTTTTTGTTTTGATCTTAAAAGCACTGCAGATCGAAATCTGGATAACAAACTCAAACATTACCTTCATCAAGTCAGTAAATGTTGAGTGGTGGATTTGATCAAGTTATGACTTGAGTACTTTTAAATAAAAATAAATAGTTACCCTAATTTGAAAAATATATCATACAAACAATTTAAGTAGAAGGCATTTAATCGACATTTAAAAGTGGAAATGGAATGAAATTCAGTTTTTGCAATAGTAGATTGCAACATTTTATTACAAACTGTTCCAAATTTCTGGTTGGTAATTCGCATTTGTTGACTTTCTTTTATAGAAAATGAGGTATCTTATCACTGTGCAAAATTTCATCAATTATTCAATTTCGCCTTGGTGACTTGTAAATATTTTCTTTATACGTTTCACCCGGGACTTTTCCGAACCAATCACCTTTCATCACAGTAACCTCAAAAAATGTTTACTTGGAGATAGGATTGATAAGAATTCATCTAATTTGTGGAGTTCTCGCAACAATACGACCGCTCTGCAGCGAAAACGATAACCTGCCAACCCTCGGTCAAAATTTCTAGGGGAGATTTCTAAGGCTGGTAAACAAGTTCATGGGTGGCGTGACTTGAATTTATAGGGAAACATATAGTAAAACTTTCAAGTAGATATAAGTTAACTAGGAATAATCACCGGGATTGCGAATCATAACAAAATCATAAAATATTAAGTATCTACTATAGTGAAAAAAAGCGCAATTGCAAAAACGCGTGATACATTATGTGTTTTTGAAATGCTGTGAATTTAGAAATGAAATGAGATTATCAAGAGATATCTAATTTAGTTGTTGTCTTATTATCACAAGCGGGAAAATTTAACATATAAACAAATAAATTTGTTTATGAATTCCAGAGAACTTCGAGTGTACCATTTCCGGCTCAAAATAAGTACATTTCAGCAACAACTGCTCTTGGAGGCTTATCTACGGAAGTCAAAAGCAATTCACGTACTGATTATCTGCAGACAAAAATGCTCGAGTTTAAGTGGTTCCACACGCGATAGAGAAAAAAAGTACCTAGAAGATGGAATCACCAGCCAGAAAGCCTGCTTCAATATTACAATTATTATTTATTTTTAAAGGCCAACTTTTCAATCGTTAGATTAATTTATTCTTCGAATGAAATTGTTCCAAGAATCTACTTGGTGTTTGTTTAAAATAGCTATTAATCGGATAAACATATTGGCTCCTTAAACCGCCGGATAGGGTTGTATATTCGTCAGTTATTTTTGACAAGTAGATTGAAAAGAATTTTTTTCTTGCAACCAAGTTGATTTTTTATCTGTTATCAGCCGAAAAGTCGGCCATAAATTGTCCAAAAACTTGACCTACATAATATTTATTTAATATATGTATTCAATGCTAATTTAATTTCGTAATATTTGTGCTGAAAGCCCTCTAAGTCTAAGGATTATTTAAAAAATGTGTAGTCTTGTTATCTCATATCATTACGTAAAACAAAGCAAAATAATAGTTTTCGCGGGTCGCTACGGCAAGCAACGTCTGATAGCCTCTTCCACTGACGTCAGCATTTTCAACACTTTCGAAAGCAATAACGTAGTTGCGCGCATGACTGACCCCCGTCCCATCGCAATTAAGCAAATTGCCCGCAGACGAGATCAGCCAGTGCTGCCCGATGAACTCCGAAAAATTTAAATAACGTTAATGAGAGAAAGGCAGCCGTGGCCCTGGCGGGAACCAGCCAATCAGCGCGCGGATTGAAACGAGCCTCTGGAGCAGGCAAATAAGATTTGAGAGTGTGGCCGTACCAGCTCAACTTTTGGCGCGCTCTGTCAGAGGTCCAAAGTCCGGGCTTTATTTTAAGCGTGTCTGAGAGGCGGTTCGTGTTTGAAGCTTACGCAACCCACCACACCACTAACCACTTTGTTGCCCGTGAATGAGAAAATAGTAATTGACTTTTGATAAATTAAGTGAAATTGAGGTGGTTAGAGAAGGTTGCGTGTTGATGCATCTGGGCAATTTACAATGCATTTTGATACTGAGTTGATGAAAGGTCTTTCGTTTTGTGAATAGACCTTGAGAAATATTATGATTATAAAAATTAAAGACAAAGAAAATAGGATTTGGGCACGCTATTCCGGTTTAGAAGGTCACACAAGCTTGTTCACCCGACGAGTTTATTTAAAAAATCCGCCAACGCTTGCACTTTTGCGATACGATTTAAGTCTGCATTTTATCAGCAAGTTGAAACAAAACTATCACTCCTGGTTCTTGGAAAAGTTCTGCTTTCTAAATCTTGATTTTTTCTAAAGAAAGTAGCGTTTGCGTTAATATTCATATAACAATTCAAAACCACTTAAAAAACTTTTTCTAACGTATTAAATCTTACAGAAGGTATCTTCCTCTGGCTTTCCTTTCGAAAACTCTGTACCTTTACATTTTCTCAATATTTTTCCTTAAGAGAATCAAAAACGACAAATATTTAAAAAAGAAATTGGCGATAGTGTATTCTTTCCGACGTATTTAATATGGAGACTTGGAAAAAATTTATTTTCCCAGCATATTCGCAAAATTTTGTTGGAAATTAGATAGCGATATATGAAATGGCAAATGTAAGTTTACATTTATTTTCTTTTTTTAAGGAATTATTCCATGTTTTTTGTTTAAAAAGAATTCCCCAAATGTTTAAAAAAATTGGTGTGCATGAATGGAAAATATTGCGGTGAAGAAATTTAATTTTTTTTATTTTAATTTTAAAATTATCTTGAGCAATACCAGTGACTTGTGATCTTAACTCAACATTTCACAACGTTTCATCAAAATCCTGAGGAGTCCTTAAACTCAATATGCTTGCAAAATATTTATATATTGTACTTGAATCAGGACTAAGATCGTTAAATCAAGCCTGTGTGCTAGGAAAAGCAAACATTTGTAAGACCTTTGTCCCCAAATTTGCCCCTAAATTGCAAAAGAGAATTTGTCTGCTTTACATTTTTATTTGGGTTAATATGGATTCTCCGCATTGAGAAAAAATAATGTGACACCGTGGCAATTCCAGTAGATTTCCGATTTATTGCCACTAGTTTCCTTAATCGTAATTAAAATTAAAAAGCTAAACGAATAGTGTGTTGTAAGAGTAAATCACTGTTAACAGGCCGAGAACATCACATCGCGAAGGAAATCATATATAATAGCCAATTAGAGAGTTTCATTGGATATATTGCCCAAAAGTTATTAAACAAAACAACAAGTACCACAAAAAAGTAATCAACATCTAAAAAAATGTTGGTAAAACCCTAAATTAAGAGCTCTGTAAAATACTCTTAAAGTAAAAAATAAAGTCCCTAAAATCCTAAGTTAAATTGTACCTACTTTTTATCATAAAGGACTAGCGACGCAAGCAATTTTGTTGTGTCAACAACAGATTTTATTTATTTTTTATCACACAAATTACAGAAGAGTAAAATTGATCACCTATACCATTATTTTATATTTTTTAATGTAAATACTATTATTTAAAAAATCATGAATTTTTACATTTATCGGCTTAAAGATATCCTCCTATATTCAACAAATACGCAGAAAACTACGCAAGTATTAAGGATGGATATAAAACACAATCTTTCACATTATAAAAATTGCGATATTGAGATCGCGCATCATTAGTTATGCAAGCGAATTGGCAATTTGTCAAATTGTGCAAATTTATAATATTTATATGTGAAATGAGTACATCAAGATTTTTTGAGTCACTGATTTTAATTGGGGTTTCCGATCTCAAGATGTCATGACGAATCCAAAATTGTGACTTATTTAGATCTCACAAGAATAAATACATCAAAATTTGAATTAAATAAAACCTATAAATTTCGTACATACATAAGGTGGTTCTCCATTTTCCAATTGAATTTAATTTTTTTATAACTGTAGTTCTTAAATTGCTTGTATAGGCAATCTGATTAACAGTCTTAGAAAAGCACACATATTTTGATGTTTCCATGGATTTTTGGCAATTAAATAGCTATCAAAAACTGTGTAAGGTAAAATATTGGTTTAAGAGTAGATAACAATAAAAACAAAAATAAAAAATCGAATACAATAAAATTTAAAAAAATTAATGAAATTTGTATGTTTGGAAATTACCCCTGAAAGCCATTAATATGACCGTTTATATTGAGAAAAACATTTAAGAATCAAATAATAATTAAAGTAAATGATGTGGTTTCTTAATTCATAAAATAAAGAGTACACACATTCAGAATTCTTAATTTTATGAGTATCAATTAGTGATAATTTTGTGAATTTCGCAGAAATTTAAATCTTCAGAATTAAGTACTTACAGTACATAAATGTTATTATAAACCTCAAAACAATAACTAAATGTATATGTGACACAATGTAATAATTGTTTTGTTCATTATTATCAAAAATGTCACTAAAGCATGTTTCTTTCCATTTATTACCTAACACTATCATAACTTCTGATTAGTTTGGTACTAAAGACCCCAACCGTTGACTAAAGGAAGTACCATATAGATATATGTAGATCTTAAATCTTTAAATCCTATTTTAAAAAATATAATTGTTATTATAAATTGCTGCCAAAGGATGCGCCAAAATAACGAATTTGTCACCGGACTACCACCCACTTTGTACAAGTACATAAAGAAGCACCTCGAAAGCAAGTGGTCTAATTAATTTGAATTTTCTTAAATAATAAATGTAGTTACTTTTTAAGAAAGACCTCTTTTATGGAAAGCAAAAGTCTCAAGGGCTACGTTGCTTATAAGTCAACAATAATTTCATTACGGATTTTTTAATTGTTCGTGTGGCGTTTCTTGAGACTTTTTTTTTAAATTTCACTAAGCAATGCTGGAACTAGCTATTCCAGTACAGAAAGTAGATAATATTTTGCTTTAAATGCGGTAACTTTCTAACTTTCTAACTCAGCAACAGCGACTTAACATTGCCATTACTCAAAGCTTCTTCTAAAACAAAAACACAACATGACGACCATGTCCAAAATGTGCAAGCCGGTTTATACATGCTCACAATACTATCAGTTAACACGTTTCGAACTGTGCATTTAAACTTAGTTTTTTATTTTTGCGAACAACGAGCTGTGAATTCGAACTACACTCACTTCTACAGCCTACAGAATATTTATACCTGGAGGGACTCCTCAAACAACCATAAGATCACATCAGCAGCCTACAGATCAAATTCAATACGTTACTGAACAATAAAAGTACGACGCGCTTCTTGTAATCGTTTTGTAACTCAAGGCTTTGTTGTTATTAAAGTGTTACTTATATACATAGTTTTGTTGTTGTATTTTTTTCTTAGCACTTACAGTAGAATGCCGCCAAAATTTTATCAAACTGTGAATATCTGTTGAAGGTGCTAGCAACAAGAAGTCGCGCCATTCATCGAAGCTTATATTGAGACTTCCATCTTGATCCATTCTGAAAAAACAAGTACTTGTTTAGGCCTCGTTATTTTGAATATACTACACTCTGAGTTACCTTTGTAATAAGTTTGTTGCTTCAGCTTGATCCATTTCAATACCTAAGTCCTTAAATGCACATATCAACTCCTCCAAATCGACTTTGCCTGTAAAAGTAAATACTGTATGAAAATCATTCAAACAAAAATGGAACCTTACGTATATAGCTACCCATTAAATTAAATAAATATATATATATGTATATATTTGTATATAACAAAACCTTCCTCCACGCTTCTTTTGCGAAAGTAACATTCCACATACATGTTACACAAAAAATATAAAAAAATTATTTCCCATCGGTGTTAACTTATACTTAAGAGTGTTTAATAATACATAAAAAACAAAAAATCCCAGAAATGTGCTTTGAAAATTAAATGAAAATTTGCAAAAATAAAATAGCATTTCATAAAAGCAGCTAAGTGTATGCCCTTCATTAATTATTTTTATGTTTACCCCAATTTTATATGCATGTGTTATTTTAGAGATCAAAGTTAGAAATTCGAAATCATTTTTTACTTTATAATGTTTTCCTGAAAATGTGAAATTTTTACTTTTATCATGTAAAACTTAAAACAACTGAAAATGCAACGAAGCTTACTCACAATAAACACTCGCTAAATATTTATATTATCAATTTTCTGACCCTCAACCGGTGTTGGATGGATATATCCATTGGTAATACAATCTTAAAAAACATAATGTATAAAAACTTTATTTAACAAGATGATGCTGTTACTGCCATGTAATGCGCAGCATAAAATATAAATTTACTGCAATATTTGATTTTACATATGTTAAACGAGTAGACTAATTACAAAGTTCTGAGAATAAATTTAAAACAATGCTTTTGGAAAATCTCAGATGTTCGCATATAAGAAATCCTATGAAATCAAGTAATGTTATTTATATATTTTTAATTTCCATAGCAATGAATGACTAAAAGTTCTTTATAAGTTTACAAATTGAGAGTTATCTTGTAAAGAAATTAGGCTAAAATTCACTTTTAAACAAAAAGTCAAAACGGGGTTTGATCTACACATATGATGTCTTACTTTCAGAACAACAACTTAGAACTTTTTTCTGCAAGTGACTTAACCCATTATCAAACACAACATTTTCAAACTGCCTCAAATATTCCTGCTAATTCTTAGATATGTTTTTCAGATCAGTACAATTTTTTTGGGTATGTGTAATTCGGATTTCAAATTAATTGAACATTTTGAACAATGAAAAATGCATTATTTTGTCAGCTTTCTGAATATATGTCTATAAATCCTGTAATTTCAGAATAATAAGCATTCCGTTTAATATTATTTTTCGGCAAACATAATTATTGCACAACAAATGAAATAAACAAATTTTACATTTTTCAAAAAAACTTACTTACCATCTCTATTTTTGTCCAAGTGAGAAAACTGCAATCTGAGATTTTTCTCATGCTCACGGACATAATGAATGAATTCAGCAAGCCCGACATCGCCACTTTGCGTCTGATCCGATTGTTTAAGAAAAGTCTGCAAAAGCAAATATTATTTTATTTTATTACGTAAATAAGGAAAAACTTGATTGTGATTCTTTTTATTCTAACTTTACCATTTTAAAATATGAAAGATTTGTAACCATTGTTACTCTGTATTATTCGGAATCTGAAATTGTTGTAACCGAGCTACTTCGATGGTTTTTCATACGTTTGATATACAGGGTGTCGCAAATAGATTTGCTTAATACCAATAAAATTCTTACGTAATATGTTATTATTAGACAGTTTTGGATCTTAGGCACTCTCTTTTCTTCTTCAATTTACCATTTTGTTTGTACATTTTTATATCTTCTCCATAATTTCATTATTATTCCATTTATTGATAAGAGTAGGACCTTATTTAATAAGTAGTAGGCATGCTTAACGCTCAATTCAAATTTTAAATTTGACTGGTCATTTTTTTTATCTTGTTAATTTATTTATTATTCACATTTTTCATTTTAATTTAGATTCATTTCTCAAGTCCACACACACGAAGTTACGGGCAAAAGCTGGTAACTTTATAAACATCGTGAGTTGCGATTTGATTTAGAAAATATAAGAAACAGAAGTAAACTGATATTTTGTCATGACAAGGCAGATATCCACTATGAACTGCAAAACAGATACTGTAAACATTTTCTCGGCAGGATGAATAAAAATATCCATTTAAAGAACTCGTATCAATGAACGGTCGAATATTAATACCCGTATAGATTAAAGCTATTTTTTATATGTTATTCATCATAAATTTTTTTCGTAAGTGCAATTATATACTCAATAAACGATGAAAACGATTTTTTATGGGAAGAATCATGAACAATTACTTACAATATTCGATCCATTCACATAAATAATAATAATAATAATAATAATAATAAATGTAACTCTCCTTTGGTCGTCATTCTACTTAAAAACATTTGTATCACTTATCACTTATAATAAAACATATTGCCGGTCGTGAACGAAAATCTCTTATTTAGACAACGGCTGGTTAAGTATTAACCAATAATTATTCAGAAAGTTCCTTAACTACCTTCTTACTTTTAAGAAAGTATTCTAAAGTAATTGCTAACATTTATTTTTTACGGTTATTCTTTAAATATCAATCCGCAATTTTACATATTTGGATTGGGCTCAATATTATTTTGAATTTATAATTTCAACGAAATTTCTTACTCCCAATACGAAGCATAAGCCCTTGCAGGATGTCTTTATGCGCGCTTAGTTCACTATTCATCTCTTGGAAATAGTAAATTAATCCCACAAAGGTTAACAGTAAAATGATTCAGCAAATAATGAAAAGCTATAATTATTTCTTACTAAACCTCATACGAATGTTAAAAAAATCGTGTCGTGTGTTGTGAGGAAGATAATATTAAAAGAAAATATTCCAGACTTTAAAAAGAAAAGAATTTTAAAAAGCATATAGTGAGATGAAAATGCACGTATATTGGTTGTGTTCGTGAGTATGTGACCGAATTCACGATAACTATTCAGCAATAAGTATCGTAGTAGAGTAGTATTATATAGGGATGTTTTTCTTGATGTATGATGGAACTAATTAAATATCTCCAAGGATAGTGGATGCAAATGTGCATACCAAAGGCCTTCAAAAAATTGTTCTTTTCGTATACATATACATATGTATATAAAACAGGAACTTTCGTTAAAATTGCTCAAAGTTCTGACATTGACATTTCCGTAATAGGCATATTTCTAAAGAATCTACTTGAAAATTAGATAATTAGGACTGAAAGGAAGTGCTTTTTAGCTAATAATGAACTACTCATTGTATATGCAAAACAAATTACAGGTGCTAAATATAGAAAGCTACTGAAATACATAAAGTGCATAAAAGGACCATTTTATAAAGGATGTTTTTAAAAAGTTAATCAAGGACACGACACCATACAATCCAATGACATGCATATTATAACTCTTAACTGTAAAACACCGTGCATATTAGAAGTGGTCATTCAAAACTGCTTTTCACCTCAAAATGCACGCCGCATTAAAACAATTTAATTTTTAGTTTCGTAATTTTCATATGCATCTCTTCATATGGATATGACGTCATGTATTGATTAATATCTATTTTTAGTGAAGGAAGAATTGTAAAATCAATCAGTAAAATAAATATAATCATATAAGTACAGAAATTATAATAATACGTGTTTATATGTAGCTCCAATTCTTATTAAAAGTGGTATTTAACATCCGGCACTATTTTAATGTAATATTTAATTTACGGCGAATTTTTATTATTTTTCTTCTACTGCTTATTTAAAAATAAAGAACACATCAAATTTTAAGCTGATAGGATCTTGTGGGAGATGGCTATGACGATTTTTTTAAAAAACCCAACTAGTTACGTACGTTATGAATAAAATAAAGCAATTACAATTATAATGGACAAAAAATAGGTACATATGTATGTAATGCTAATTTCGGTTAGGATGGGAAATGAATCTGTTTAGTAAAAAGCAACAATTTTTTTTACTTATGTATGGTAATCATATGAAACTGCGTAAGAACAGCATAATAAGGCTGGCTTTTCTAGTGTTAAACAGAGAATAATTTTGCATTTAAGCAAGATATATCTCAGGTTTGGTGCATTAAAAATAGTACTCGTGTGACCAGGGCAACCTATGCAAAAGAGCTAAAGGGGATTCTATTTTGGGTTCATTCAGAAACCCAGGGAACTCACCCGAAGAAGAGGACCTAATAAATGACCCTTTCCGAATGAATGAGCATTCCAATTCTAATTAGAGAGGAATTAGCATGTAACGGAAAGCTCAGTCGGATAAACCTTGACATTAGAAATAAAAGAAGCCGGCCATATGGCAGACATGCGTACTCATCGTCCAGATTTTTCTGCATAAGCTCTCTACCCGAAAGTTTTCTGCAGGGCCCAACATATGATTCAATAGAGCCGTAGAGTGAAAACTCCGGGCCCGAGGCGACATTCCCGCTGGCTAGACCTGACGTGTGCGTATGACCTCCACACGGGTTTCTTTTCTCCGGCCGTCGTGTACTATTGATCCAGAGCTGGCTGCCTCAGGTAGCGCACGGCAGGGCCCTATGCTAAGCAGACCTTCCCTTGGCGGAGGCGCTGCAGGCCCCGAAGGTTTGCCAGGGCTACTATCCCTCTAAACTCTTCGCACCAACATAAAACTACGACCTGAATCGGGGGCAAAAAATACTAGAAATCCGCAAGTGATTAGATCACCACTTTACCATCGAACAAGTGCTCACCTCAGCATATTTGCTGGAGAGTCCGAACTCTTGCAGAGCCGCCGATAAGTCATGGATGTCGATTTTCCCATTGCCATCTCGGTCGAGCTGCTTGAACAATTTCTCCAGACGCTCCTCGTCCTCCTGTGGTATCTCATGCAAATCCAGGTAGTGGACGTTGGCTAGGTTATGATTGTGATTTTTATGGTCGTCGGACCACCGGTTCGAAGCAGCGGAGAAGTGGAGCGAATGGTCAAATCCACGGGAGGAGTCAGCAGTATCCGAACTTTTATCGAAATTATTCACTAGCTTTGAAGTCTGTTGCTTGTTGACCATTCTATATTATCAGGGGAACGCTCAATTACCGTGAATAGTTTTCTCCAAGAAATCTCAGCACAATTGCGAAAACTGCGAAAACTGGCACAAGAGCTAATTTCGATTTTGTAAAAATGAGTTACATAGTTATGCCACCGACATCATAGCTGGGTAACAAGTGCGATTTAGATGCAACTTTTCTTAATTTCTGACTTATGTAAATCTTGCACTTTAAGAGTTTTAAGCACTGGAAACTAATATGAGCATAATTTTTATAATTTAATCACAGACAAATTGGGTGATGAAAACGTTGCTGCTGGCGAGATCTGGTTTAATGCAGAACTGCGACTGAGGAGTGCACAGCACACGGTGACACAAAATCACAGGCGACTAACTTAAATCTTATAATTCAAGCCAAATAATTCCGAATGGAAAACCACTGCAGGGAATTATTTTAATGTATGGCATGTGCCAAGATACTGTCAATTTCTGTGCAGATTTTTTGACAACTGCGGCAACAAAATCGCACAATACACTAAAACCCTGCGTCCGTCCGACACCTAATACATATCTAATTCAATAGGTCATGTTTTTTCATCCTTTTGTTGCTGCAAGCGCCATCTGGTCTAGCATTTTAAACAGTGGGTTGCGGAATTGAGTTGAAGTGAAATATTTTCTAATTCATTTGAATGGCAGGTAATTTTAACAAAATAACTTATTTTCTATGCCTATTAACCCTAACTCTAGAAAGGTTAATTATTATAGTCCCAGAAATTATATCACTTAAGTGATAAAAACATAACCCTCTAGTTCTATTTCATTTTAACTACTATTTTGCGAGAGTGCCTTAAATCTCAATAGTCATTTAGGCAATAAAAGCAAATAATGTACCGAATTATTTCCATCAATTTCTTCATAGAATTTAATTTAATAGTAATAAATAAATAAAAATTAAAACGCCGCGAAAATCGATTTATCACAAATATTTTTTACCGATTTGAGCAGTAAATTATAGTGTCAAAATCATAAAACTTTTTGCATATTTTGGTGTAAGAAATAATCTTAATGGCGTAGATCTATGCGGTAACTCCTTATCTTCTTAGATAAAAAATATTTTAATGATTTCTGCACCATACTGCATACTTCCAGCATCCAACGCGGCTTTATGTTATTGAGTGAACTGGCAGAGAAACACTAAAATTACAAGTTAATATAGTCTGCTTGTCTGGCTGGGACATCTTAAGTTCAGAACAGATAAATCTACTAAATCTTGTCAACAATTTAAAACACCTGTTCTCGACACATACTTGAATCAAATACATAGATAAAAAAATGATAATAGAAAAATAAGCACTAGGGTAATTAACTCAAATTTTTAAAATTGGAGACATCCACTTTCCAAATTGTTAAGGCAAAAGGCGCCTTTTTTAAGCCAAAAAAGGAACAATGGTAGAAAGTTTGAACTAATAAACAATTATGAGGTGCAAGCCTGAGTAGGAAAATATGTCCGTTTAACCAAGCTGCAAAGGCCAGGAACTGCGACAAAGATAAAGCACCAAAATGGATTTTTCCGAAATAAAGAATTTCGCTCTAAGATACAATTTGCTCGGCCTGCCTGTAGCCTTTGTAGATAAAAGGATAAATATTAATGTTGTATCGAATAAGTATTTTTATGCGACCTCGCGACTTTTTCTCAATTCAAGCGCTAATAAAATGAAAGAAAATATAACGAAAATCGTGTGTTTTAATATACACATATCCGAAATCTTCTCTCCATAGAGTGTCTGTCGTCGGACCCAATGTAAGCCAGCGGACTTTCAAATAAAGCGTAACAAGAAGATGAAAGCAACAACAGTCCCATTAATAAGTGCTCTAACGAATATTTGAAACGTCGAGCCAAATATAGTAAAAATTCTTTTTCGCTTTTATGTTTTTCTGTGTTAGAGTTTTCTTCAAAGAAATGTATGAAAATATCTAGAAATTCCCGGGTTTCTGTATTTAGTAGCATATATGTATAGCAAATCCAAAATCTTACCCAAAATTGCCAACTTCAAAAAATACATATTTTTGAAATAATGAAATTTTCGCGTATAATTTTACATAAATAAGTAAACATTGATGACTTAACACGACAACCTAAATTATGTTGATATCTAAATACCAAGCAAGGGCTGGGCCACGATGATTATGAAAACAAAGGAGGACGCATAAGCTCTCTTTACATATATTGACACAATTTTGCTTAGTTTTTAATAATCAAGGATATTGGCTTTAAAAACAGGCTGCAACTAGTAAAAGAGTAAAAATAAAATGGATAAGATATACACTTTCCCTAGTCATTTAATAAATTCCATGCGTCGTCTTCAAGTTTGTTGTTTTTGTTAGAGCTCGGTCGTATTTTAGCCGCCTTCACGTCCAAAGCGTCAAAGGCCTCTGTCTGCGCTGATTGCTGTTTACCAACTTTTCTATTTTGCATTTTGCTTTCCGGTTTTGAGGCAAAGTTAATTGTATCGGAGTTACCCTGGTAGGATTCAGATTGGTACGAGGTATCAAATCCATTCCAATCATTATCACCGCCAGAGTTATTGGTCTGGTATGAGGTGTTCGAGTTGATTTTATCTTCACTCCAAGCCCAGTCATTTTGATTTGAAGACAGTTTACCGCTGGACTGCGATCGTTGATATCCTTCGGTAGTATTGTAGTTCTCAGTGAAGCCAGAATATCCACCTTGTGGGGACGAAATGTTGCTACCAGCAAGACTGCTCCAACCTCGTTTGCTAATGTCACCGACCTGAAATATTTATATAACATTGTAACATTTTAATAATTTCAGATAGTAAAACTGTGCTCTACTTAATAACTTTTAGCCAGACTTTGTAAATTGCTTGCTTCGTTATGTGTTTTTATTATATTATAAACCATGCATCAAAATAATCTTGTTTACTAACATTAATTGCTAAACAATTATAGAATTTGTGTTGGATTAGTGTATTAGTTATCGTTAAACAAAAAATTGGTTATCATCTTATAAGTTTCTTAGAATGCATGAAAACATACATATATAAAATATGTCCTCACTAACTCATCAACTACAAATCGCCTTAGTTAGAACTTTTTTACTTATTGGTGTAATGTAAACTAATATACACTATGATCTTTTGGCTTCAAAATTAAAATAGGAACCTTTTGCCGAAAAAGTGTTCATCAGCATTTATTTTATATGAGATTTGTTTTCAGTTATTTCGAAAAATGTATACATTCAAAATACAAAAATAAAAACTATTTTGGAAACTTAGTACAATTGTTATTATAAGCTTTATTAATTTATTTTGGTTAATATTAAGAAAATTGGCTTCATAAGATTAATTTTGCGAAATTGTGCATTTTTTTCTTATTATTTGTAGATTTGAAAAGTACAACGTTATAAAATAAGAAAAATCATCTTGGTACGAGTAATCACTTCTATTTAAAAATTCGGACCAAATACTGGTCCAAGAAAGGAATTATATGCAAAAAGTTTGCAATTATGTATTCAGAAAATATTTTAGAAAGGAAATATAACAATGCGTTGTCTATGGCTACACTTGTTTTAATCTACAATGATGAGAAACAACTATTCATAAATTTCATGTAACATAACGTACTGAACACCTGAAATACTCAAATTGCTCAAAAGCAACTAAATTTTTTGAAAGAGATACATAAGTATTCACCCTTATTCTTGATTCCAATGGATGCAAATCTAATTGAAGTGGACAAGCGCCGAATTTTCTGATATTTTGAGACTGCTTTAAAATTACCAAAACTTGGAACTGATTTATGTTCCGTCGAAATCAGAGGGTAGAGACTAACTCATACTATTCAATAGTTTAGTAATTCAAAAAATGTTTAAAAATATTAGTATATATTATACATATACAAAACAATGCTTTAATAGTTAACAATTAATGAAAAATAAAAAGAGAAAAAATAAATCAAAACAAACCTTTGTTGCGAGGGTATTGACTTGAGTGCTAACACTATCTAGCAAGTTACCGTCTTTAACCTTTAAAAACAAAACCAAAAATCATAACGTAACAATAAAATGAAAAACAACAAAATAAAAACTGGCTTAATAAATTTATTCGAATTCGAATCCATTAGAACATAGGATATTCAATACCAGACTGGCACTACTAAGGACCAAATTATTCAGTCTGCTTTCGAATATTTTACATTTTTTGCGGATTAGATTTCTGTCGATTTCACAAATAAATAAAAACGATGAGATATTAATTAATTATGTTACCCGTGTTCTGAATTTTGCAAATAGGAAAGCTAGGCACCCTTTAGCCTTTATTATTGCTTCTGTGAAACTATGCAAACCATTTTGGAAAGTATCACTTTTATAAAAACATATTTTGGGACAAGCGTTTAGATTAATTTAATTTCGGTTTTTATTTGGTACTAAAATTTAAATAAAGTGAACCTAAATCAATAAAACCCATTTACCTTAGATGATGCCAGATTTCCATAAGTCACGGCCTTTTCCTTAGCTGTAGTAGCTATCTTGGAAGCTCCCAGTGATAACATGCTCCAGCCCTAAATTTGAAAGTGCAAAAAATTAGTCAAGTTCTAGAAATTAACAAGGAAAGACATACAGTTGCTAGTGATGAAAGAGTAGTGTCTAAAATTTCTTGAGATTGACTCTTCGGTGGTGGATCTCTGGTATACCCAAAGCCAGAATACTTTCCTCCTTGATTTGGAGGCAAGTTCCTAAAAATAAACAACCAATGAAATAAAAACAATAAACGAATTAATTGATATTGATATACTCAGGCCTCAATGAATTCTGCTCTTGACGTTTTGTGAAGAATGCATCCTTTTGGTCCTTAAACTCCTGTGAGTTAAGGTTTTGATAGCTGATACTACTATCAGAGTAACCACTTGAATTTTGATAGCTAGAGTAGCCAGTAATAGAACCACTGCTCTTGGAATGTGTTATACCGCTGCTGTTGTTACTATTCGTGCTTGCGTAGTTTCCAGTCGAACAGGATTTTTCTGCGGTTTTCAAGTCCCAAGATTTACCTTGGGCAAGGGTTGAAATTTTATCACGATACAGAGCGGCGGCTTTTGTGTTGTACTTTTGTTGAATAGGTAGACGGTCGTTCCAGTCAGGTTGATTTTCTAGGAAATCGCGAGCTTTCCTGTTACCACCCACTTTCATTTTCTCCAGCTCTATATCCTTCCATTTGTCCATGGTAACTGAACGAACAAATGATAAGTGAACGCCAAGACCTCGATGTTTTCCGGAGCATTCTAGGCATATCCAAATTCCATAAGTTACCGATACCCATTGCGGGTTGTGGGCACCACATTCGAAGCATTTCTGAAATATATTATTATTGCTGTTTTAACAAAATTAACATTTTCTTCCTTGCAGACATGCATAACCAACCAAATTTAAAATAAACATAAAGCAAGAGAACGCTTTGCACCCAAAGGAAAACTGTATCATTCCCGAGTTTTATCGTATTAAGTCTTAAAAACTTGTCAATGCTACTCCCACTAAAGTATTTAAATTATTTTCCTATTTTCCATTTGACTTCGCATTAACTAACTTTTAACTAATCTTCGATTTTGGAAAGAAAATATAGTGATGTGATAGGACCATTAATTGACAAATTGCACGAATTCAGTTACAAGTTAAACATTCAATTCCTTTAAAGAAAACTGAATATGGACATACCTTTGTTATAAATTATAATTATGTACTGTTTGGATAGTATTACTAGGGTAGGAACGATGAAAGACAAATGCTTAGTATGTAATCGCGGTAATAAGTCAGTGACTTTAGGCCAACAACTTCTACTTTGATATTATTGTGAAAAGTCTATTTCATTTCTTATACGCTGAGCGAATTATCCAAGAACGAAGGTAAGATAAAAATTACATTTTTGTGAATATCACGCTTCCAAAAATTGTTTATCAGAAAATTCTCTACAAACAAAAAAATTTTATACAATTGAACGAATGAAACATTGAGCAAGTCTAAGAGGTGGTGATTAAATGAATGCATTATGCAATTCCTAACTTCTCGCCAATATTGATTTGGAAATACAATTCTATAGAATCAAACGCTAATTTCACTGTTATAATTTTGTTTTTCACTGCATTCTAATTGTGTTAAAGTAGTTATTGCAGAAAAAATACTAAAACGAATGGTAAGAGACTTCGTTCGTAAATTACTACGTAAATAAGTTTGTTTTACAGCGCTACACTAATCTAATACAAAAAGTTTATTTTATAATCAAACCGATGCCAGACTATTAGCATGAAAAAACATTACATATGCGAAAAAATAGTACAAACTGAGAGTAGTCGTAGTACGTATAGTAGTATTAAAACTGTTTTGAGTTTTAATTTTAAGACTTTCTTGTTGTCGTTCACGTATTTGTCACGTAGTGTTTTGCACATTTTAGGAAACTTTACCAAAATGTAAACAACAATTATTTACAGAAGTGTGGCTCTTGCACATAAAATTAACATTTTTAAAGTTCACAATTATTATAACTTGCTTCCATGGTTCTCGAGGTGTTCAAGATACCCAATTGGCCTTGAAATAACTGAAGTGATGATTACATCAATATAGTACCACCCAGACATGTACTTTTACTATGCAAAAATGATCTATTCATATATGAACATACAAAATTGGAAGATCGTTCATGGAAAATAAATACATGATCTAGCTGTATGTAGCTCCTTAATTTGCGCAACCAGATATTTTTGTTCGCCATTGAACTTTTTTGCTTAACGGACGTTTTCAAATGGTTAATCCCTGGTTTTGACAAATTATTGCAACTAACTCCTACCAGTTTTTATTCTATTCTAGACCTTTACTTTTCTGAACCGGTTTCGGAACTTTTCCACTCTGCTATTTATCAACTGATTCCAGCTATCTGCCTTCTTCCCTGAATTATCTTAACTACGTATAGCTTATTGTCGTGGTCCTCCGATAAGAGTGGCAAGGTTCTAAGCAGTTTATAAATTTTCAAAACTAAGTTCGTTTTTGCTCTTTTGTATTACTTAAAAATTACTGAAAAGAACCTATGCTAAGCAATTTAGTAAAGATGGTGCGCTTAAAAAGGACAAAATAAAAAATCATGAATTAAAAAAATATTTTTGCGGTGTTACTCTTTTTATCGTCTTAAACACTTTGCCGGAAAACGAAAAAAACAAGTTCGCTAGGATATATGCACACGTTTTGCAGGTCCCAACTGCGTGGAAATAAAGAGAACTGTTCAGTAGTAACAAGGAGTTCCGAGCGTTTTATTTGATTTTAAAAATATTACATCTATGTATAACACAGAAAACCTGTAGTATCTTCAACAAATTCGTCCTTTCGGATGTCTTACTTACGTTGTTGTCATCTGCTGGTTTGAGCTCCTGAAGGACACGACGAGTTCTCGGGCTAGCCATTTTCCCCTGTTTGTGATTACCAAGCTGTGTATATAAAAAACGTACTTTACTAAATTAACTTTAACAATTGTGCTAGTTTTAACAGAATTATCCTAAACGAGGAGCGATAAAACCGAAGGCTCAAATATAGGGAAAATCACCAAAATTACCCGACGTGTGAGAACTCGCCATCCCCACTCAGCTTAGCACTGACAGACGTCAAAGATGTCGAATTTGGGGACGTGTTATGCATTTCCATCAACTGCCTCCAGATGTCGCTAACATCACTAAAGATTTTCGCATTATTTTGCAATTCGATGGCCATCGCGTGCGAAAACTCTTAGGGTTAGCCAAACCACGAGGAATTGTTTGGTTGTAAGTCAGCTGGTTCAATTTGCAGCGAATTTTCGGATCGTTATGGCTGGTTTTTCGGCTGTTCTAATAACCGGTCTTCCCGGTAAATTTAATTTTATATTGTGCTGTGAAGTATTTAATACTTTCCTTCAGGTGTTGGAAAGACAACCGCAATCAAGAAATTGGCGAACGACCTGAGCAGCAAAGGAATTCACGCAGGCGGATTTTACACAGAGGAGGTCACGGACAGCAGCAACTCGAGGGTAGGATTTGATGTAATTACTTTGGAGGGCAAAAGGGATAAATTAGCCCGAACCAGGTAATCAGTTCTTAAATTAGTATTTAACATACAAAGCCGGTCTTCTTTAATGGCTTAGTTTAGAAATGTGCCACAAAATAACCAAGAAACGAAAGAGAAATCAACGTCCATTTTTGGTAAAACATCAACGTTGATAGGCGATAAAAGACGGTATTTTGCATTAATTTTCATGTATTTATTGGAACAAAATGCTGGAGACGATATTCAGATAACGCCTTCGAAAAAAATAACTCAATATGTTAGCATTGATAACCTCTCCGAAACGTTGACAATTTTGGGTAAAATAACGACTTTTACATTTTTTAACTGAAAATTGCTCAACGTTTAAGATCAGGGTGGAGGAGTTTGGACTATGTGGATCCGATTGAGCCCAAATTATTTTCGAATGAAAAATGTGCAAATTTCTCGAAAACTTCCATAAGTAGTAATATAATAATGATATAATGTATTTACAACATTTAGTTTTCATACTAAGATTTGTAGTTTATTCATGGCACGCGTACTCAAAATATATTAATATTTATTTTGCACAAGTTGAGTTACCAGCCGGTTTCACCCGGTGCACAAAAATTTAGGTCGTCATGTTGGCTCCGCCATCTTGAATTTCCAACTTTCAAACGTTGATTCACAATAAGAACATCCAAAATCTTCTACATACCAATTTTCATGGCAATCACTTAAGATTTACAATTTTTGGTCGCTATTTTGAAACCCGGGAATAAACAATGCCGTATATATTGAGCCGGAACATTTAGTACCTTCACCCACAAAATGAAAATGATCGGGTGTAGCGTTAGGTGTGATTGTGCAACAAAGAAAGAAACTTTTATTTTATCAACACTCCTTTTTCCCTTTCTCTTGAATCCTCGTTAGGAACAAACTTGTGGTCAAGATTTAATAGCAAAATTATTATAGAACTGGGAGTGGACAGCAATCGATAAATAGAAGAATTTCGGAGAAATAATTGTATAGCAAGCAAATTGCAAAAAAATAATCGATTAATATGAGAATTGATTAATAATGATTTCGATTAATAAGGTTCCTTTTTCGAAAGGCCCCGATCGGGCAAAAGTATTCGATAGATTTCCACATTAAGCAAAAACTCGGTTTTAGTCCTTGTAGCCTATTAATTTTCTATAAGCTATTAATCTTGTTGTAGAAACCGTCCGAAGTAAATAATTAATATAAAATTTGTTTCATTCCAATAATAACAATAAAAAATCTAAATAAAGTATGCACATATATTTATAAGAATTTATTGTTTAAATAATGAAGAGATTCATCGGAAGGTGATTTTCGAAGGCCGAAGATTGGCAAGTACTGCGTATATGTAAAGGAGTTTGAGAAAATATCACTTCAAGTCCTGGACCAGCAAATCAGTGTTCTAATAATAGACGAAATTGGTAAAATGGAACTGCTGAGCAACAGCTTTGAGCAAAAGGTAAGACACTTGCTACCACTAATCCGCAATGGAAAGTTGAAGGTAATAGCTACAATTCCATGCCGAAATACGTCCAAACTAGTCGAGGAAATAAAATCCTTACCAAACGCTAAGCTTTTTGAAATAACAGAAGCAAATCGCAACAATTGCTATGAAGATATTAAAAAATTGTGTTTCGACATATTAAATATAAAGCAATAAAATATCTTTTCTAAAATAATAGTTTTATTTTGGCTCCCTAATAGATCTCTTTCGAATCCGTTTAGGCGACTTTTCGTAATCCATCTCATTGAAGGTTTGTTCACTAGCTCGCCATATCATTTCCTGTCGCTGTGCCAACTCTTGATATCGAGCCTCGAAAGTTTTGTCAGGTGGTAATAGCAGCTCCCAACTTTTTTCAGCATTCAGCTTAGCTACAGACTGCAACAATTCGGACGCCTCTTCCTGAGGTAGTTGCGTCGCTTGAATGACTTGCCGCCGATGGAGATATTCTTGTTTTGAAAACTTGTAGAGCTAAAGTAAAATTGTTCTGATTTATTTAACATAAAACAATTGCCGGCAGGAAAAACTTACTATATAATTTCGACCGCGCACCATTAAATCGGAAGGTACGCCATTCGCATTGGAAACCGTTTCAGCGGGGTAAAGAATTTCTGACTGTATAACCCAGTTACCACGTAGTAAAACTCCTACTGCAGGAAGTGTTCTTAGAACCTATAAATTAAAAATATGATAAAATTATAGACTAAAAAATAAAATAATGAGAAAATAGACTTTAACTTACTAATTTAAAACTACCACCTACCAGAAAATTGTACCTACCTTTTCATTTGTAAGATCTCTATCACACTCTTCCAACAAGGCCATAATTTTATTGAATGTTAACATCTTTGCTGTAAAAAAAAAAACTATTGCAAAGTAAATGGAAAAATAATAACAGGCCAACATACCATCTTTCAGAAGTATTTTAACTTTTTCGAACAGTGGTAAGGTTTTAAGTTTTGCTTTGCTTACCACTTTAGATGGTAAAATTGCCTCCAAACTTTGATCAGATCGTTCACTTGGAATCAGTTTTTCAATGTACTGCTTGCTACTCAAACTCAGTGCATGACTAACTACCTCATTTTTTGCAGCGAATAGTTTTTGCTTTTCTAACTCAGAAGTAGGTGAGGCCTTTGAGTGCCATAGCGTTTCACACCACGGCTCGTCTGCAGTCTTTTTTATAAAATAGTCATAACTCTTTTCACGAGCTTTCTTAATTCGATCATTATCTGCACTGCTGGAAAATTTCACCTTAACCTTCTGAGCCTGAGGTTCCATATCTTCATCGGGTTCGTGTTCTGCTTTTGTCCTTTTATCCTGCTTGTCGAAGTAGGAAAAGCTCGGCCTTAACTGAAGGATACTTTTAAGTGGGGATAGGTGAATCTCCCCGTCTTGGAAGACGCCAATAACGTATTTATTTACATCCTCAATTGATTTAGTGCTGAGGTAGGATTGCTTGTCCATTATTCCACTCCTAAAAGTTGGTCGATCGTTCTTTCCGTGAGACTACAGAAAATGATGAGTACTAAAATTTTCCAGCAAAAACTTAATAATATAATAAAACCTTTCCATCCGCAGCGATTGCTAGCTGCTCTCCTTTGAATCGATCGTAAAATTTTGAATCCGTTTTCAAAGCAAAGTCAACTTTAACCATCTGATTTATTGGCTTAACGCAACTATTAACCACGGTTACCGATTCGAAGTTCGAATTGTTAGTCTTATTTGGATATTGAAAGAGAAATAAATTATCCTGCAAATTCTTTGAAAGGAAGACTGGTATCTGTTAGAAGAAAAAATTAAATAGCTAATTAAAACTAATTATAAACATCAAGTTTATAAAATTTTTAATATAAAGTTCATAGACGCCCCTTTGATGGTGAATATGTGCAAATTATTTGGTACAGTAAAAGCACTAATGCATTTGTTTTCAACTCTTCAAACCTTGATAAAAGGAAACAGATCAGTACCGGTGAAAACACAATGCTCGTGCATTTTTTATTGTGTACATGTGCTCTGTAGCGCACTTAGGATTTGCCCTAAAATTGTTGGGTCACGATTTGTTTTGAATTTGCACTAACTAAAAGGGCAAATGTTGAATCAACAAGCATTTTGTGTATGGAAACCCATTTCAAACTGGAGCGGCCCGGGAAATAAGGATATTCCCTGAAAGTGCGTAAAGAATTCTTTGAACGGTAATAGTCAAAAATTAAATCAGGGGTAATAGTAATTTAGAAAGACTATTGATTAAACTACAACATCTGCCTCGGATAAAAGGCATGACCAAGAGATAAATGTAACTAAAATATTTGATAAAAAAATACGGCAAAAATGTGAAGTTGTGTGCACAAAATAAGATTATTAAACAAAATGGAGCTTAATTAAATGTTATGTGAGGCGTGAATGTTATGGTTACCTCTTCCACTATTGAATCACCGTCATCATCCATAGCTAATAGTCTCTTTTCTTTTAGTTTTTACTAAAATGTAGATTTAACAAAGTAAAAACACTCCGAACCTCTTTCCAAACGCACGTGAAATGTCAAAATTGTCTTCTTCTATATAATAATTACTACTGCCTGCTTTGCATTGAATTTTTAAATACTCGATAGCGATTGTTTCGTAAGAAGAAGACTTCTTTGTCAATTTTTTGTTTATTTACAAAAGACAGCTGAGCTGGTACGGCAGAAATTGAATGAAGATTCGAAAGGTGAAGAAAGCCCAAGTGAGTTTTAATCAAACAACTCAAGAGGTATTAATTTCTAGGCACTATGGAGAAAAAGCCGGGACTTTGGAAGAAGAATTTGTACGAAAACCAGGGGTACGAAGACAACTACACCGATCCGTCCTTCTTGAAAGACTTGCAGAAGAATAAAAATTTAAAAATTTTCACTTTACGAGAGGCGATACGAGGCGCAACATACTTAAACAACCAAATATCGTGCATTACAGGATTCCTCTTAATATTTTACTTTATGTACACCCAAAAAATTTCTCCCACCGAAATTTTGATTGCGAGCGGCTTTGTGACATTCCTGGGTTACACTTTCTTCACCGGAAAAAATTTTAATTTAGGCGTACTCCTTGAGGATTCGAAAACCCTGTTAACTGTCCTGACATTTGGATACATTTTTTCACCAGTTTTCCACACATTAACAGACGCCATTAGTACGGACACGATATTTTTCATGACCTTCTTTGTTATGTTCCTGAACTTAATTTTCTTCGACTATGGAATCCCCGCGGCAATTGTTTCTAGCACGATTTCAATGAATGCTGCGATTTTTGGATCCATCTGCTTAGCCTCGCGACTGGCATCGTCATACCACGCCTTCGTCCTGCTTATCGTCTCAGCAGAATTCTTTGTTCTTTACCCCATTTTCTCAAAGAAGTTCTGGGCGCCCCACTTTCTCTGCCCAATTGTTGCGATTTGCGGCTATTTTCTCTATATTGTGTCCATTCCAGTTTTAGTAACCTACGCAGTCGTCATAGTTTTCACGAATCTAGTCTTTCCCTGGATCTTTGTGGGACAACAAACGCACAAAAATAATATTCATGGTCCCTGGGATGAAGCTATAGTTAAAGAACCTGAGAGTGATGTTAATACTTTATAAAATAAATTTAATTTGTACAGCAGTTTTGACTTCAAAAAGATTTGTTTTAAGGAAGGAAGGCACTCCAACGTTGGTGAATAGATCTATGGGAGCTATTTTAAATCTATTTTAACCAAAGATATATGTAAATGTCTATGATTTTCTAACAGAGAATTCAATTTTAGAAACAGTAAGATATACATATTTAATAACAAAATATAAAATTTAATGAGTGAAAAGGTACATATGAGATTTCAAAATGATTCAAATGATTTTGCAAACTAAAATTTGCACTCAATTTTTAGAAGAACTTCTTTTGAACTCGCCTAAAAATTATTCTCTATGGTGGAACACACCGAAAAGACAAAAAGAAATATATAAAGTAAACATACTAAAATTTGTATTGTTATGTAATATTTGTTAGTATTAATTGGTTTTAAAACAAAAGTATCATGTCAAATTAATTTACAAATTGCTGAACAAAAAAATTCAAATGGGGACAGTTAAAACATTCTTTATAGCTACTTAAACCCTACCATAGCCGGACTTCACATGCAGTATGTATAATTATTTTTATGAAATTCACTGAAACATAGTATTAAAAGCTGAATCAGAATTCGGCATCAGAATTAAAATCAGAGACCCTACAAACTTACACATAACCATTTAGAATTCAATTCGTAAAACTAAAACGAAAGGACATTAAAATAAAAAGCAATTATTCATTAAAAGCCTGCCTAGTAAAAATAATTTGTATATATCTCGGAATAGTAAGGAACGAAGGAAAACTTAAAGCTTGAAAGAAAAATTTAAGTTACTTTCATTCAATACAAGACATTTGGCAATTCTTTAAACCATCAATAAATACCAACACAATAAGGTTCGTCTTTGATATTATATTTTATACAAAGAAGGAAGCTATGCAAAAATGATTAAACACATATTTCTTAGCTTTTTCTAGACATAAAATGGATAAAAATTAACCATTTGCACTACAATTATATTCAAAGAATTTTTTATATGAAACTGTTTCCCACTAATTTGTTTTATATATGAAGTGCCACGCCAAAGGTGACTTAAGAGTTCTAGAGAAAAATAGTTTTGTCCCGCCAGAGATGACTTCATAGTGATAAGGGTTAAAGTGGTATATCTGAATCTTAGTGAACAAAAATAATTTGCGCATAATCCTTTACTTGGAATCTTTCATCTATTTGATTTTTAATCAAAATTCAGTAATTTCATTATACTGCATTTTCTATTTGTACCCCTGACGTCCTTAGATAAAAATTAAAAAACGAAATAATTTCGAGTTCGGTGTTGATCGATTACCCTTGAATCTTATTCGTACTCCGTAAACCTCAAGAAAAAACACATTACAAAAGGATTTACTGTCCAAATAATTATAAAAAGCTATGTGTGCCTTTGTTTTTAGCAACTTATGATTAACAGCATATTTCCTGGATATTTTTTCCAAATGGAAGAGTGATCGCTTCATGAATCCATATCGCTCATTCCGTGAATCCATATATGTATATATTGTAAAAGGTATTCCTTGTAGAAGTAGAAAAGTTAAACACCAAATTCATTTTCCTTAAATATATTTATTTAATCTTTGAACACTAATAATAGTCTGTACAAATTTAAACTAAACAAAATTTAATTATTGCATCAACATACGCTCCATTAATACTAGGCATAAAAATTGTTTAACAAACAGCTTGAAAGCCCCAACAAAAGAGAAAAAATCTCAAGGAGTGATCTGTCTATATATTTACGAAATCTTCAAGTTACAAAATCTACAAATACTTATCAAGTAAAGTGCAGGTTCGCATAGTTCAGCAGGTGCCTTTAAGGCATTATGCGCTAATGGCGTTAAATATGGGAGTACAAAATAAATAGTGGGTTTTTTCCCGATGGACCACATTGATACAAAAGTGATAATTCAAATTTCGTTCGATGAGCTCTTTTTGTTCAACAAACGCGTTTTGTTAAAATTTGTTCAAAATCAATACCAACTCTATTTTAGCTTGACTTTTTTCAGCGACAACGAGTTGGTAAGTTAGTTTGTATCGTTTGTTACTAAATAGAAAATAGAATTACAAATTGTTGGAAGGTACAATGAAAAAGTATTGCCTCTAAATGAAAAAAATTTGCTGCACTTAGTTCTTGATACAACGTTTATACTGACAGTACAACTTACTCAAAGCTATTTCTCTTGCAATTCTGGATAAACTGCTATCGATACTAAGTTTAGCAATTTTATTAAATTTGGTATTTAAAACACCCAACATTTCAACATGTGGATTACTTTGCATGACAGAATTTCTGCCCTGCGGCGATATAGCAGTTTGTAAAAAAGTGATTGCTTCATTTTTGCAATCTTGGTAGTAGTATTGAACTAGATGATATTTAGTCTTGATTTGTTTATGTCAAACGGAAGCTGATGCCTTACTGGAATCTCCGTCCCCTTGCAGTCGTGGTATTTTATCATTGTCTGTTGTAACTGATTCCAAAAGAGATCCTAAAATTGAAATATAAACACAACGGTAAAAATATATTGTATTCAATTAATAAAAGCTGTAGGTCGTTATTTCTATTTTCAAACTTACCAGATTCCACATCATTGGCACTTCTTACGTTGGAATTTCTTTGACGGCACAAGAACGGCGAAGCACCGGGCGAAGGAAGTTGTGTCTGCAGTAAAGAAAAAATTCTCATTTTTGAACAATTTGAATCGCATGAAAGCAACAAAACCCCTAAATTTAACAATTACTTGTTTTGAAAAAAAAAGTGCAAGATAATAAACATCATTTAAACCAAAAATAACCTTAAAAATATCAAGAATTTCAATTATCTCAATCACGATACATTTCGAAGTCACTATTTTTCCCAAACCTCGCAATTTTTTAAAGTACCCTAGATATCGAACCAATAAAATTGGATCAAAATCTATCTAGAAATGCGGCATTTCTTTCATTCACGAACTCGTACTAGCTCGTTGATAATAGCAGTATCAATATTATTCTTCCGAAGAGTATAAGTATTTAAATAGACGTGCAATTAATTGTACATCTATTTTAGAATAAATAAATAAATATTTTTCTGATAATTATAAATGCCATTTAAATATCAAAACTAATGTTGTACTTTAATTGTTAATAACATTTCGATCATAAAATTTATTTAACAGTTGTTTTGTAGACTATTTCTTGATTTGCATGAATTAGTTTTACTTTAACGAAGCAGTGGAGTTTATACTGAAACAAAGCAATAAAATTACTAGTTAAGTCACTTTTCTATTATGCATAAGATGTGGTTACCTCATAACATCCATAATGTATATCTTGGAGGAGCTTTTAGAAATTTTAAGCCTTTCTCAATGTAATGTAACAAACATCTCGAAAATTGGTCATCCGATTCGATTTGAATTTAGTCTTTATTTCCTTAATAACATAATATGCATAGAATTGTTTAATAAAATCCACTTTTTAACAAACCTTATTTTAAGTTCTTGACGTTACCCATGAACATGATGTTGATCTACCTTATTTGCATAATTTTTTTCTTTACTTTCTGCCATATTTCATATATTTTCTTAATACATGAGTAACAAAATCGATGGATTTTTAATATTAAATTAAGTTCCACTGAGAAAAAACGTAATAAAAAATTTACATAAACATTGCATTTCTATAATATAAATAAAGACCCAGGTAATTATTTTCAAAAATTATTAAATACAAATATTTGAATTACTTATTTATCTTAATAAATGAAGTTGTGAAGTTCACTTGTAGAACAAATATGATAGTTGCGTTACAGCAGAGAAATACTCACAATTTTATTATTATTTTGGCAGCATGTTGCTTTTACGCAGCCTTCATCAGTGGTTGGGCAGTCCAGAGCGCAACAATCCTGTGAACCACTTACATTTAGACTTGATACTCCATCAGACATATTAAGAGCTTCAAGTTCAACAAATTCAGGTTGGATGGTAGTCGAATGAATTCCTTCATTATGGAAAAACTCCTTTACTTTTTCCGCAATTTTCATATATTCAGACAAATTTCGACACCTTTTTGTAAATATTGGATTAATTCTATTATAAATGATGGAAGAGAGTATATTACCTTATGTGAGCTGATGCTATTATCCTATCACCTGCCAATTGCCAAACGTGAAATTCATGGACGGCAATAACACCGTCAACTTTTTCCAGAAGCCGTCGTTGAATGGCATCCACCTGTAAAGAGATATTGATTATAAACGTATTGCTGTAGAGTACTTTAATTCATTTTACCTGAATGTGAGTAGGTACAGTTTGCAGCAAAATCAGAGCTGATTCCCTAAGTAGTGGCCATACTGAATGTAAGATTAAAATTACGAGAACTATTGAAAGAGCGGGGTCCATATAATGCCTGTATTTCCAATTTGTCAGCCAAACAACCTATGAAAAATATTGATAAACATCGGAAAAGTTGAACTAATTTCCAAATATTACCAAAGCACTGATAATCACTATAATACTTCCTAGAGCATCGCTCAGAACATGTAAAAAGGCTCCGCGCATGTTCATTTGAGATGAATCATGACTATGTTTGGATTTCTTAAGTGCGGCTTGTTCCTGTTTACACAGATAAAAAAGATAATTTAAAAAGACTTATGCTAATATTTAACATGATATTACTAACCTGATTTTGGTATACAAATGAATTGTGTTCGTTATCGTCGGCATTAGCTATTTGAGATAATTTGCTGTGTGTACGAGTTAAACCGTGGGAATGACCATGATGTCCTCCATGTTCTGTAAAACTATTATAAGTAAAAGTTCTCATTAAATTTAGAGCTAAACTTACCGTAGAGCAAACATAAACCTACAACATTGACTAGAAATCCTATTGCACCCACAATAAGTAAGAGTTCAGGCTCATGTATTTTGCTTTCTTCAATAAATCTGAAATTATAATGTTTAGTCATTGTTTCCAAAATTCTCAATATGTTGTTTCCACCTTTTGCACGCTTCTATCACTATACTAAAACATAAAGCTACTAAAAAAACAGCATTCACAAGAGCTCCAAGAACTTCAGCTCTAGCCCAACCAAATGTGTTTTTGGACCATTTCTTTGGTGACATCTGTAAGTAATAATAAATAGATTCGAATATACTATTCTTGGAAGTAGAGACTTTCTAATTATATTGCAGAGCAAATTCGTTTCAAGAAAGATAACGTTGCATGTAATTTAATATGCCCTTGGCTTAATTTTCTTAAAGCTATTTAATCATGTAACCGAAGTTTTCATGCGTATCCTTAGACCTTCTTACGGATTAGAGAAAGAATATTCGTAGATTTTCCAGCATGCTGAATTTGGGCACCCCCTAGTTATTTATTTAAAGTGCTCTATCCTACCGCTCTTTCGTACTTACAAATATGGAAACACTCCCCCAGTCTTATAAACTTATCTTTATTATTTTTTTCCGCTGTCTGAAGGAACGCATGTAAACAATCATTTTAAGAAAATATGAAAACATGGTTTCTATTTTTATAACTCGCCAATGAATAAATTATTAAGTATTAAAAATGTTTATCGTGTTGTACCCTCCCTATTCCACATACCACAAGAAAAAAAATGAAATGGTTTTCTTCATTTCCTCTCCTCATAAGCGACAAGTACATGTTAAAAACCAAAAAAGCAGACACCGTGCAGTAGTACATAATTGCACGTGAAATTTGGAAAAGCACATGTTTTTCAGAAAGGTAATTTTTCCGTTTTTTTGAAGATTAGATCAAATCGCGCAGTATATCAAATAAGATGAAAATATAAATATATTGCGCGATAAAGTTTATCGCCATCAATTCCGAAGTGTAATAAATCATATACAAAAATATGGAAATGCAAATAAAGCAGAGATGAACTAAATGAAACAGAAATAGAAACACACCCTACTCGCGGAGTCAAACATGGCGCATATAGTTAAAAAAATAGATTGATATCATAGGAACCCTAACAATTAAAAAAATTCGCTTCGCTGAGTAGGATACGTCAATTTCATGTTGCACAATTAAATATGAAATTCTGGTCATACATCAATTCATGACTAGAATAAAATATCTTGCTTACATTTTATACAGTGTTAACCTGTCCGCTTATTAAATACTGCTCGTGGCCGTTCAGTAACAATAAATCTCCATATGTTATATGTTAAAATAATAAGCATGGATTAAGGTCATGAATTGAAGAAAATAATCAATAATAAAATATTAATTTTTTCCCGAGACTAACATTACTGTTGTGTTTAGGAAAGTCGTAAATCAAGTACGAAGAACGCAATAAAATCAAAGTCTGATCTATTGTATCATATCATTTTAACACTTACCTTGACTGATAGAAAAGATATGACTAAAGCCGCTATGTCGCCCAGCATGTGAAAGCTATCAGCGACTAGTGCCATTGAATTTGTCACATATCCCACGATAATCTCGACGAAGAAGAAAAACGCCGTCAACCACATCATCGATAACAGCCGACACTTCTTTCCATTGAATTTCCCCATTTTTGCGAATCTGTAAAAGATAAAAACGTGTTTCTGTTAATATTATTAACAATAGGAAGCACTCAAAAGTACATCATTATCGACGGATATGAATTTCACAGGAATCAAAACACAATTTGAAAAATCAGCTCCTAGATCCCGTGTGTCAACAAGCCGGTTGCGTAGCTTCATATTCGCAAAGCGAGCTATCCCTTAAGGCGTTATATCGATATCTTCAATCGACAGTTGATTGAAGAGAGAAATATTAGGTAGGCTTCGTTTGATATTTAAAAAAAAAAAAGTTAATTTTAAATCCCCTTGAAATTGATGTAAAAAAATTTAAGTGTGTGTGTCATTGTGATTAGCCGCCCACGATATTATCGCTATGGCCACAAAACTCTGCTAAGTTGTAAAACGAATAGAATATGGTTTACCGAGATTGCGGCAGTAAAAAAGACTATTCTTATCTTTTGAAACTTCGTCATTTCTACGAAATGTATTTATTAAAACAAATAAAAGTGCAGACTGTTTGTTTTGAAATGATAAACATTTATTTTAATTATTTATTATGTATTGTGTTGCAGCCCAATCTGTGTAATTAAAATTTAATGGGAAATTGATATAAGTATGATCGCGTATCTAGGAAGCTGTAAGCCACTAACGCAACTTTTAGGCAATGTAAGAATTTATTAAGTGGTCGCTGTAATGAGGGATGTACTATTTTAAAAGTCGTCGTGTAATTTGATTATTAATACATTTATCATAGTTTATAAAACTCCAAGGATAATTGCTAAAAACAACATATCTAGTGCATAGTCGTAAATAATTCGGCGAGAAACCAAAATTTCGCAATCAAGAAATTTCAAGTTCAAATTAATTTGCACAAAATCCGTATTTCGTTCGTAATTTGCAGATTTAAAAACTCCATAATTCTATGAACAATTGTGTCTTTTCACCGTGAAATTGCGCTTTATATTTTTATTTAAACCCATATTGCTTTTAATATAATTATTTTATGTTTATCAGGATTCCTACTCCACACTATTGATTTTATTATACATATTTATATTTAACCATAATATGAATACAGAAAAAATTGTAAAAAACTTTTCAATAATTGCTTGCGTATTCAACTGTAAAAATTTTGTGCGGAAAAAACCATGTATGGTATTTTATTATGCGTTTTATTTTTTATAATTTACAATATAAAAAAAGTACATATATTTTTTCAAAGAGCTTTATAAATTCTTTCAGATATTGGGTGTTAGTTCTGTACCTTCACGCTTTCTTAGCATAGCTCTCACGATGCAATCTGCCAACGAGCAAACAAGAGGTGGCGTCAATTCGAAAATGAGAATTCACATGAAATCTCCTAAGACTAGGTCATCCTAATGTATCGAATTTCACAATAAAAATTAGAAATCCTAGTGCACGGTGTTGAACCTAGTGCGAATAAAGTCACCCCTTAGCTGTTGAATTTCGAAAAGTACTCCCTAAGTGTTCAACTACTGACCTATTTTCATTTTCTATATCGGCAACCATTTCGATTCGACGATCATCTATGAAAACGAATTTTTTTTATGCACATATATACATAACGTATTTTTAATGCTCTGTGAATTTGTGTTTGAACATTTGCGGCTATAACAAAATTACAACTAGAACAGTCAATGCTGAATATGGGCAAGCCAAAACCAAATATAGTACAGAGAAAAACGAAAACCGAGATCGTTACGATAACTCAAAGAAAAATTCATGAAAAAAAGGCGTGCCAAAATTAGTTTGGCAGGTTCCGTGCCGGAAATATTAATCTCACGATGCACCGCTCTTAGGACAGCCAGTCGAAGTTGATGAAAGAAGCCATCAATTGAAAATAATTTACTATATACAACCTAAGTGCTTATGGACAGTCCTTAAGTATTGCAAAAGCGACATAGCTACCAAACTGTACTCGGTTTAATTTCTAGGTATATAGTATATTTAAATTACCAAATTGTGGGCAAAATTGTAAATCAAGGGCTTCTGAATAGAATTTATGGATTATTCTATGGAAAGTTTTTTAAATTGCAAGTTGAAATATAGGAAACTCGTCTCTCAACGACTATCGTTGAATGCTCAACTAAAGCAGTACGTCTCGCGAAGGAGAGTAGCCAATACAATAGTCTTAAATTAAATGGTTTTTCGAATGTTCATAAGAATTCAGGTACAAAAGTTTAAAAATGCTATGTGCCACCGTAATGTGTATGGTAACATGAGGGATCACTGTAGGCATCGACACTAAAATTAAGTTATTGAGTAACTTATTATATTTCTACTAGAATATTAGAATAGCATTTAAAACAAATAAAAGTAAATGTCTTCCTTAGCAAAATACCATTCTATATGTTGTTTTGTTAAGTCTGAACAGAGACAAATTGACTCTTCTCGATTTATTAAAATTATGCAATGTCACAGCAACTTAACCCCTTTCCCTCTTGCCACAATTGTTGAGGCGACCAATCGTTTACAGAGGGTGTCGCTCAAAACAAGCCTTTTTTTAAATTTTATTTTTAGTAGTTAAGTCTAAAATTTAAAATAAGAAAAAATATATATATGTTATTTAAGACATTTTCAACTAAATTTGGAACATGTCATGTGATGACAGTTTATAAAAAGTTTCGAAAGATGTTTTGTTGAGGTCTGAACAGGTGTACATATGTTAATCGATTCTACATGGTCTTGTGATCAACGTTTGTTCGACAAACTTCAATTTTTTACTGTTAATGTTCATCACTGTCATCAATGCGGTATACATTTATTGAAATTTAAACTTTTAGTTCTCAAGATCCCTACACTTGCTGACGAATTATGAAATATTGTGTATTATTAGAAAGGACAATATATTGTGTTTTGTACAAATTTCCCGTTTTGGAACTCTAAGTTTCTTGAACGTATTCATAAGTGTTTAAGTGAGCATAGAGAATAGATGACATACTAATTTAAACTTGACGGGATTAACCTACCATATTTATTAGTTAAATTTTTCCCGTTTGATGCAAATAAATGTTAAATCTAAAATCGGAGAGAGAATTTTTAAAAACCATGTAGTGTGTAAATACTTTATGTGGGCTAAAGAGGTAAAGTCTTGTAAGCATTTGTGTGAATTGAATTGTCTTTCGATTCATGTATTTCATTAGTTAAATAGACAAAGCAAGTTTAGTTATACGTATTGTACAACATATGTGAAAGAATGTCTTCTTGCTCCATGATAACATTATGAAAAATGCTGGGAATTGACCCGTA
The DNA here is from genome assembly GCA_959613345.1 of Tolmerus cingulatus. Classification (NCBI taxonomy): domain Eukaryota; kingdom Metazoa; phylum Arthropoda; class Insecta; order Diptera; family Asilidae; genus Tolmerus; species Tolmerus cingulatus. Next base: position 47,433,051 of record OY390707.1, read on the forward strand.
CAACCTTTGTTTAATTTGGCATGTCTTATCACTTGGAAAAAGATTAATAGGAGACTTTAACACTCTGTTTGCATTTATCTGTTTACGAAAATAATATAAAACTGCCAAGGTAAGGAAAATAGGCAATTCGGAAGTTCCCAAAATAGCATTCAAAATGCAAGTTTAAAAATTTTAAAAACATACATTTATGGAGGTCTTTTTTAAAAATCTTAAGAATAAACCCAAAGCAGTTGAGACATATCATTTGAGAAGATAAACTAACTCAATGTCGAGCTATACGTAGATATTATGGTAAGAAATATAAATCAGATCCATATTTTGTAGCTAACTTAACTACAAACAGTTCGTGTTCTTCTTCGATTTGGCGGAAACTCTTTCTTTGACACCCATTCGTCTCAAGTTTCCACATTTTACGCCGCTCTTAAGCGGAAAGGTATTGACCTTGAACAAATGTGGGCGAAATGAAGAAAAACAATATCTCTAGTTCGCAAATAGGTAAGAATACATAGATCATCGTTAGGAGCTGGAAAATGGGTCTGTTTAGTGACATACTGCTTCAGCGTTTCTCTTGGAGACAGTTGAGGGTACTAAAGCGAAATTGAAGCACTCGAGTTGTGTTTACACGCACTCCGATTGCTTATCAGCAGCGCCAGCACAAAACTTGATACTCCTGTGGTTTTTAATTAGGCTTGAAGACAGCGATTATCGCGGTTTTCATTCTTGATATATTTTAAGTAAAGCGTACAAATTGCTATTTCTTCGAGACATTCCAGAGTTTTTACATTGTGCTATGCTTCATGGCGCGTAAATCTCTGTGATGTCATTAACTGCTCGGTTTGGCGAAAGCTTGGATATTTATCTCATTTTCAGCCAATCAAAATGCGGCTAAAATGAATTTGAGAAATCGAATAATCGGCCTATGTGGGGACACAATTGATCCGCAAATGAATTATATAAGAACTGCAAGCGTCCGACAGGCTACCTGCCAATAGTAATGGAATTTCCACCCGCTGCCTGTTCAGAATTCAAAATGATATTCAAATGAATCTGTGATGGGACGACAATGAAAGAGACACAAATTAAAAATTAAGCGCTGCACTTATTCAATAATGATAATTTCGACGTATTTCAACCCAAGTTGGGGTATCTCAAGTCACGTGTATTTAGGGATTGTGGCAGGCAATTCTAGGTAAATTAAATTAACCGAGCGATAGCCAAAAAGTTTGGTGGCGGGATCTTCACCTTCACCATTCATCACGGCTATTTACTTTTCTGGGAATAATTGAGTCCCTTCTGGGAGCACAGACACTCGGGGGAAGCTCGGCTTTCGAGCAAAAACGTAAAATATTCATATTCGTAGAAACGGCTGTGAATTAGCATAACGTCCTCGCATCATCTGGACAAGGTAAAATACCAACTGAGTCATGGGTGCGAATCAGTTAAGTATCAATAAATCGGTAAAATTTGCCAATTTGCCGAAATATGGCAAAACACTGGAAAACTTCAAGGCTTAATGTATGCATAGCACTTACCCTTTGTGTGGGAGAAAATCAAAACTGCTCCAAAAATAAAAACACTCTCCAGACACGCTCAATGATCAGAAACAATAAATAAAAGTTGCTGTGAAATGCAGAAAGCACATTTTTTTATAGCAAACGCGTCATTGTAGTGCATTTAAGTCATATTCACGTCGGTGGAGAAAATTTTCGATTTTTAATGGTACTGTGTGCAAACTTTGGCGTTCTTACAAGACAAAAAAACGGTAAAAACACTTTCGAGGCCTGCGGTCGGGCCCAAATTAAATTATGGTCAAACTTTAACGAAGTGATAACACTTATGCATGCTTATCAGCAGCAAAAACTTTGCTTTTATCTATTGAAATCAACTTTTTCTATAAACTAATCGGAGCAAAACTTGCCAAACGAACGAACGATGAAATGTCTTTCTAGATATGACGTTTCCTAATGTCTGCTATTGGTGTGAAGTTGTACCTGGTTAACAAGTCAATAAACTTGTCGACTTAGTGTAATAATTTTATTTCAGCGGTCCGGGAAAACGTCCAAGCCAAGGGGAATCACCTTTTCTTGAAATGAATCACAAATTTTCGCATTATGAAAAGTCGACCAGGATCGGAAAAAGTCACGAATTATATATTCAGTGACATAATGTATTACTCATCTCATCCAAAGTACATAAATAATTTCCTCCTGCCACACAATTGATTTTGTGCAGTCATCTGTGGGTTTGAATTATTTTTCAATTATCTTTGCTTTATTTCCAATGCATGTGATTTAAAGAGAAAAAGTAAAGATCGTTTCAGTTTGCATAATTTATTGAGTAATTTATTAATTTTTTGCATTCACAGTCTTCATTTCCCAGAACCGTGACACGCTAGAATTAATGGATCCTAATTTATATTCTATTCGTTCTAAGTGTGAACTTTTGTAGGAGACAATAGAAATTGGCGTAGTATGCGATATTTTGGACAAGTATTTTCTATGCGATTTTCTGGTGAACGTACATATCTACTGCATAAAACAAGATTCGGTAACTTTTATTGCCCCATATTACCAAACCAGAGCAAATAACCTGGAAATTATACCGAGCTTGTTAAAAAAAGCCTTACTCGGAATACTTCTTCCGCACAGTACAGAAAAATTGAAGCTGAATTAACAGAGAACCGACTAAGACCATTTATAATCTTTTTTATATCTACAAAATTATTTATCAACGAGAAGTGTGACATAAATTCATTTTTATTAAAGACTGAAAAGACAAATCTTATGGCACAAAACGATGTTAATATACCTTAAGAACAAACCGATGGACAAGTCAGATAATTATTTATTGAAATTAAATACGTTTTGAAAGGAAACTACGCCTGCTAACACAAACTCTCGCTCCTTAGACTGCCCATGAGCTTTGTTCCAAGGAGGTCATACGAGCAATAAGCGCAATATCTTAAAAAACATACGGTCGAAGAATAAATACTAGATTTATTTAGATGGAATGTTGAGGGTTTCCTTAATATCGCCCACAATGGCATCGACATCAGGGAACTTTAGAGCACGAGGCGGGCCCTTCTTCAGTCCACTCCAAATGAGTTTCCGCTCATCCTCGGCATCTGTGGGAGTTTTAGCAACAGAGACTTCGAACGCGCCTCGACGACTTGTCCCGGATGGATTCAGGACGAGCTGGAGCTTGTTATGCTCCGCAGGAAGGCAGTCGACGATTTTTTTGAACAAATCGTCGGCCCGCCGCTTGAACACCCCTCAGCTGCGGCAGTGCTCGATGTAGACGACCGGCGTCGCCTCATCTAGCTCAGTTGTTTTCGACGATGTAGGCGCAGTTTTTGATTTTTTCGCTTTCTGAAAATGTTATGAATCAAAATGCCACTCACTTCAATGTTAGTCGGTAATAGTTTAGTCAACTATTGTCTTACCGATGTTCCCGCCGTCGAGCTCTTCTTGCGCTTCGGTGGCATAGTTCCTAAATGTCTCAAGCGCAAAAACCTTTCACAGTCTATCAACGTACAAGTAATAACAGTTTCAAAAGTGGACTTCTCAGGGTTTATACGAATCCGCACTATCAGCGCAACGAACGCCGTTACATTTAAACAGATTTCCAAGTTTTAGGTTAGAGCAAAGTAGCGGCAGATTAGTTCTACAAGTTCCACTATACACAGGGTGTTTCGTTAGAACGAATGAACTTGGTAAAAGTTAAAGCTAAGTTTTCCTTCTGCTGCTGGCACTTATATTATTTAAGTAAGAAAAGGATATTTAACTAGCATTTATTACTTTTGAATGAACATCTTAGTTGCTATACTATTTTAACATTTATAAAGAAAAAAATATTACCGTATCGAAATTATCGGCAATTCCAACTTACAAATGTTATGATTTTATAATGGGAATTGTAGAAAGTTGATGCAAAAGTTTGACTCTACTAGGTACTTTCTTGAGGATAAGAATACTAATAGCAAATTCTTTTTGGCTGAGCTCATAAATACTTTTGTTTATATCTTTTCAGTTCCTTTTTTATTAGCAGTCGGGTTTATTTAATTATTTTATTAAGAGAATCACGCCCCGCAGTGCTCAAAATTAAAAACCTAGGGTAATTCAGTGATAATCTAATTAACTGCCATAAATTTTGTGTAATAATTTTCCTTAAAATGAATAATATAATATAGATAAATATATATTTTGTTTTTCCCAGGTTTGTTCCTCCCTTAGTTTCTCTTTCAATTTTACATAAATCTCGTTATTCTATTTCTTTTTTGTTAAGAATATCTGTTTCTATGATTGGTTTTTCGTTTTTTTTTATGTTCTAGAGTTCTTTCTAAGTCCTGTTTAAGACAATTCGTAAAAATTAAAAAGACTCCTAAAAAATTGTGTAGTTCGATCATGTCCCATACATAAAACAATCGTTAATCTAAATAATAAATTTTAAGACAATAATCTTATTCCTTTTACGTGAAAGCAAATCAATCACCAGCAGAAGTACTATATAATAAGACATTACAAGCATGTATAAATTATATTTGTAAGCATGTTGTGCAATATTTCCTTAATCGCTGCCCATACTTTTATCAGACGTTTTGCATTGTATAACTGACATTAGTGACTACGTTATAAAATGCCTTAAAAATGTTCATAGAAGATGCTACCGGTCTTTTACGTAAGATCAAATATTAAAAAACTCTTTCCCGTAATGTAATTCTCAACAATACAAATAGATCTTAGTATTATCTATCAGTTGCTTAGTGTATTTTCTTTTTAATAGGTTCAGTTGTTTTGAGAAATACAAATTTAAAAATTTGTTGAACTATTGAAACCAATGTAACAATTAGTTTTGTACTTAAAGAAAATATTGAATTATTATGGCTTAAAAGGCTAACAATTTATAATCCAGATCCATTAGAGTCAAAGAGCATTTTAATCGTAACCACCAAAGAAAAAATTTACAACAAAAAATTGTCGTAATTTCTCAAAATACTAGAATTTTTGTAGCAAACTGTCGAAAGCCCTGATTTACTTTAAGCAGAATTTATTATAGCTCTCCTTAAAATCTTGTTCCCACTCTCGATATATTTTTATTTGGGGATCGAGGTCAATTTGTCTGAAATATGTATTTTTCGTAAAACCTTTTTTTATTTTTTAAATCATTAAAGTTCGTAATCACTAACCATTAATTTTTAAATGATGATATTTGTAAATATAAAATATCTTTAACAGATTATAATTATGGATACCCTAAATTTAATTCTACATGAATCATATCATTTTACATTTTTTGTTAAATAAAGACTGGTCCCATTGTTGACTAACTTCCGGTTCCTGGGAAAAAGATGAAAATTAAATTTGAATTGCCTAATTGTAAGACTCGAAAATAAAATATCTAGTCCCTATTACTTCCACTCAATTAAATATTCAAAGACCTACCATATTATATTTTACAAACCTGGTGTAAATACATACTACATGTTGAATTATGCTTTTTTTATAGGACTACGGTAAAAATTTTTGTCTATTTTGAAAATTATTCTTCGACTGTATGAGGATAAGTGTTTAGAAAATTCAATCGCATAAAAATAGAAAATTTACCAGGAAAATTGGGAAAAGGGAACGAATAAAAGATCACAACGAATCTACTCTTATTTAAGTTGCATTTAAAACTAATAGCTCTCTGACAACCTTAAGATATTTTGGAATCAACATCAAAACCTTTATTTAATATCTTTCATTTCCGATAATTTCTTTACATTTAAAGATAAAAGCTAAAATCTCTTAAATACAGAAGAGTCTAGAAACACAAGTTACATATAACGTTAAGTTCTCACAAGTAATGATCAAAATTTGTCGAAAATGTTTGAAACCAAAAAATAAATCCATGGAAATCAGAAGGTACGACAGCTAAAAAAATATTTTATTTGTATCACAGCACCACGAATGCTCCTCAACATTGCGGCTAATACAAGTGATATTTTTTCTTTGCTTATAACCTAAGTGTTCGTTTTATTATATACGATTCTTGTAACAGTGATCTAACCGAGGATATTAGAGACTGGGTACTTAGTAAGATGTAGATTTATTTTATCACTATCGGTATTTCATAGAGCAGTACATTTAATATTGTACAATATTGTCCGGCATCTCTAGCCGGCCTACGACCCTCACAAAACACTCAGAACAGAACGCTTGCCGTATATGTTCGACCCAATTTTGCTTTTTACGAAGGGATTTCTAAACCTGGTAATGAATCAAAACGGAAATGGGAAATTAAAAAAGTAGAAGAGTACGCTACAGTTTGCTACAATTTTTAATAACTTGTGAGGAAGAGAGATTTCATGAAATGCAATAAACAAATGAATATGAAGTGATTCTGCTAATAAAATGGACGGCTACTATGAGGCCACCACTTAAAAAGTGTATGATAGCGATTAAACGACATTCACGGTGTAAAATCTAAATTTGAATTGGCTGCTTTAACGTAGCTAAAATTTCCACAATAGAAGCATTTCATGAATTCTCTTTCAGAGATAATTGTAAAATTTAAGTGAACAAAACCTCAAATGTCTTAAATTGAAAGGCTGCATTTCGTTTCACTTAGTTTGTTTTTATCTGGAAAACTCTACGAGTCTGGTTGACCTGTTTTGTGTTTCGCGGATTTAAATAATCAATAATTCCTTTAAAATGTATAGGTTTTTTATCTTTTAATTGTAAATTAAATTAACGTAAATGCGTCCCCCTAACGTTAAAATAATTAGGTAGACGCAGTTCCTAAGAGTTAATTTTGATTTTATATATCACTTGAGGCAGCATTCAAAATATGTCTCGCCAATGTAGTTGCCACGCATCGCCTTAGCCACGTTGTGCTCAAATAGCCGTCGGTTCGTTTGCAGTACATCAGCAGCTTCTTTATTCAACGGATCTTCAGGATTTGGTTCCTTAAAAAGAACACATTAGGTTAGTACTGCAAAATGCCTTATTTTTAACCAAACAAACCAGGAACAAATACTGCAGTCCATACACAATTGAGTTTATAGTAAGAACTGGTTTCCAGTCTTCCCGCAGGATATTAAGACATACATTGCCCTCGAGATCAATATTCGGATGATAAACTTGCGTTTCACATTTCACTTTCGGCGGTTCGTGTGGATAGTTGGGGCCAACTCGAAAATTGAACACGAACCTACCTCCTTTGTAGAAGCCTTCGTCGGGACAAATGATCAATTTGAAGTTTAGTAGGTCATCTGGATCAGGGAAGTCAGTAGTGCACGTCTTCGGTAGATTAAGTTCATTTATGTCTAGGCAAAAAATAAAAACAGTTAATGGTGAACAGAGGATACTAAAACTAAGAGTAAAGTAACATCTAAATACAAAATAAAGCTAAAGGTATACAACTTCACAAATCGTCTATGGAATTAAAGTACAATTGGTCTAGAGAAAGTTAATACCAAATTAATATAAAAAGAATTATAGCGTCTAAGGCCTTACTGAAATTTGTAATTTTCTAACTCTGATAGTATTTATAGGAAAGTAAAGATGAAATGAAATAGTGCTATGAATTATTAAATTGTTGATAATTTGTCTTATTTATTTTTCAATAGCCATAAAAAAGAACTTGTTATTATAATTACATATTGTTTTTAGCTTCAATTGGAGTCGCAAACTAAAAATTTGTAAAAAGAGCTAAAAATTATAATTGTTTATGAAAAATAACTCCAGCACATCAAATGTTTATATTCATCTATGCGTTTGCTTATGTTACGCACTTTCACCCTTCACTACACCTCTGAAAAAAATCACTTTTTATATTTTTCACCAATTATCTTTTCAAAAATTTACATTAAATACTTAATAATATGAAGATTAATTAAAATAAACTTGCAAACGATTTTATCTGCAAAAAGAATCTAGTCCAACTTATCTATAAATTGTTCAGGATTTTCGATTTATATTCAGAAACAATTTTTAATGATATATACAATTCAAACGATATTCTAGTGATCGTATAAGGGTCAAGGCTTTCCTTTTATAGAAACAATATAATTTCCTCTATCGCACTTCACAACATGGACTCTAGGAATTCGTTAAAGCCTGATTTTTTAAAGAAAATACTTTTTACCAATTTCTTTAAAAGGCCTCAGTAAGACGCTTAACTTGTTTTTATCAAAACAAATTATATCCAGGTAGTATATACCAAGAGGTATGGAACTCTAAAAAGAGAAGTTCGAGATATATCTGAGTTTCTTGCTAAGTATAATACAAGGTAGTGTTATTTGTCTCAAAGCAAGATCGTTTCCATCTAGTTTTCTATGACTAATGCTGATTAAATTCTATGAACAATACCAAATCCGCTTAATAATACTTATTTCAAGACATTATTTTTAAAAGTTAGTCCAAAACGGTATTTTGTGATAGCATGAAACTATTTTTAGGTGGCGGATTATCCGCTTCATGTTACAAATAACTATTAAATTTTCGCGTCACGATTCGAACAATAACATCAAGAAATCCATGAATAAATGATTTAACTGGCACAGAGATTGAAAGATTGCTATTTAATAACGAGAATTGAAATGGGATATGACAGGACTCTTTTCACTTTCTGTGTAATCAGCTTATATCTTTCTATACGTATATTTTAAGAAATATATTATTATAATAAGGAAAAGACCACAGCATATAGCATTTCCTCTGTCGATGTCATACCTTTCACGACTGAAAGTGCTTAATCACTGATGTTATAGCATGTTTGAAAAATTTGGCTTTTTAGTGTGGTAATTGATATAATTATTCTACTAGATTTGGAACTTTTACTAGACGGCTTATAAATATCATAAGTGAATGAAGTATGTACTTTCATCATTAATTTTAGTTACTTCCATTATATGGATATATAAATGAATTCAAACTTAAATGAAATGAATGACTAGTAGATTCATTCATTTCATTTAAGTTTGAATTCATTTGATTAGTAATTAAGAGTTGATTAATGTTTTGTAAACCATAATTTGCATTCTAACGGCATTATTTAATAATATATCAACCAATAATAGAAATTACATTATAGAAATGGCTAATGTTGTTGATGGATCCTTCACACGATTTAAAATATCGTACTAACTGGCAGATTTGGTTTGCCTAACAATTTAGCAAAATTGAGGCAACCTGGAAAATATTGGGAAGGGTCCATCAATTTTGGGACAGAGAGCAATCAAAAAAATTTAATGATGTTCAAACTTTTACTGAAAATTGGTATCCAAGGAAACTAAACAGGTATTATTAGAAAAAGTAATTATGAAAAGCTGCTAAATAAGCCTTGGTTGCTTGCAAATGCACAATTCCAGACAGTCATAGCGAAATGACTGTCGAGACGCCAACTGGTCAGTGATCAACGCATTTGCCCAAAATTAGAACAAATTAGTTCGCAAAATAAAAAAAATTGGCATACGTATGCTATTCAGACTGACCATTACAAATTATTTTGCGAACTTCCTTAATTCGAATGAATAATGAGGCGTTCAGGCGAATTTGCTGCAGACAAGGCTACTGCCCATAATAAATTTTTGCGTATCGACATTTACCGTAAATATTGAAATTTTCACATCAAAAAATGTCGCTCATTTCCAACAGCACTGAAAATTGTAAAATGTTGAGGTAGTTTTGCAAGTACCTTTCTGGATCCTGAGTTGTGCAGCAGAAGCTTTCTTTTGTGGACCGGTTTTCGACGTCTGCTCGCCATCCTTTTTCTGCTGTTTTAACGAGAAAAGTTTTATCATCTTGTGTTTTCACTATTTCTTTAGGTGGAGCTTGTATCCAAATAAAATTTTATAACTTTCTCAAAGACAAAAACAAAGATTGCACCAGGCAGGAATTCCTCCCTTCTGCCTACAGCCAAGATTTGACAGCTCTGTTATTTTCATGGTACAGATGCTTTGTTTATATGGCACCCAAAATGACTCTAATAATAATGTAAACGTGTTTCTGATCAACTTGATTCGAATCAACTTCATTGCGGTAAGTTGAGATTCGAATCGTTCGAATTATTGTATTTCCGTTAAGGGGGGATTATTACTTAAAAGTTTGTTTAAATATTAGTAGATAGCAAGAAATTCAAAATTATTTCACAAAATAGATCAAGAATTGATACAGTCGCTTTTTTACAACCAAACAATTTTAACATAGGTTCCACAGCCTTTGGTTGGACCCCCGAAGCTCGAAGTGAAATTTAGCCCCGATGCAACATATTTATATTTTATTATTTTTGCTACCTGTCTCATCTTTACGCAATATTTTAAATGTTCATGAAATAGTATTGCTGCCATCGTTTTATCCGTGATGTGCATTTTTTACTTTATATAATACTTAGTCGATTAAATTCGAGTACATAGAGCATTTTCAAGCAGACATTTTTCCGTCCAAAAGGCTGTTCCTTTAAATTGTTTACGATAAAAGATGACCAGTTAATAAAAAAAACATTTTCAAGTTTGACCTTCCAGATATCTTATAATAATTATGGCAGCATAATTTTCTAAACGCCATTAGAAAGCTAAAAATGCATTGTTTAAATAATATTAGTTCTAGTTTCAAATGCGTTCAAAATGTTCGCACCCTGTTGATCCCACTGTCGTATCAATAAATAATAAACTATTACTCAAACTTCCCAATTTTTGAATATGATATTTTGGCAACAGTACGTATAGGTAAAAATAATATTTTTTAAAGAAATTGGAAATGCTTCTCTTTTTAACAAATGGTGACAAAACCAACAGAACATTTCATTCCTTTCTTTAAAACTTATAAACAAAATTACTCTGGAGTACAGAAGACCTTAAAACACCAGCGCAAAGCAATAGTATCGTAGTGATATTTAATTTTGCTGGTGGTGTCTCAGGTGTTTGCTCACTTCAGCACATTCATATGGCAAAGATTTTATCTTATCTATTAACTTAATAATACCCACTTGTGATTCTTCCATTCGTTTAATGGCTTCATACAAAAATATTTTCTGTAGAACCTCTTATCTTTAATTTCTGCTTAATAATATCCAAGTATGTACTGTGGCTTAAATCTGATGACTGTAGGAAATTAATTATTTAGATTTTTTGAATTCCAAACATTAGTGAATTAAGGTCAAAATTTTAATGAGTGTTGATTAACCGTTTTAGAATGAAATAAAACATGTGCTGGCAGATGATTTGTTTATTTAAATAAACTAATTGCAACAATTTACACACGCTTGCATAAAAATACAATAAAACAGTTGAAAATGCAATGGGATTGCACCCACACGTTAATTACAATTTCTTTATATCTCAATTAAAAATGTCGTTCATTTTGTAAATAACACAGCGAAAAAATGCATTTTTTTAATTATTTATTTACTTATGTTTTTTTTTTTGGTGAGTTTTGTATGTTCGGTAATAATGCTGACCTTTGGTTTTGTTGATGGTTCTTCTGATAGTTTTTGTATTCTGTCCAGGTTCGCTATGTTTCTATATAAATTTGCTAGTTAATTCGATGGTTTAGCAGTAAGGTATTCAGTCGTTGCAGCAAGATCACGTCCCAGCCATGCAGCATTCAAACGGATTGTTTCAATTGACTGCTGAACAGTTCGTTCAGCGCCAGGGAACTCGTTCTCCTGAAAGAATGCTTCTACTTCTTTTGCCTTTTCTTCTGAAGCAAAATTCTCAGTTAAATGTTTAATAAGACGCGCCAGAAGGAATCCACCCTATATAAAAAAAAAAAAAAAAAAAAATGCGAATTATTTTTTTTTTTAAATTAAATGAAAAGCATACTTGATATTGGTCCAGTAGTTTGTTGGAATTCTCTTTGAAGAAATCCCAAGTCATATCACGACCGCTGGGATTCATTGCCACTGCCACTATGACAAATATCGAATCTTGAGCTCGAACTTCATTCTGTATGCAACAATATATTTATATGTATATAGACATTAGTTAGAATTTGCAATTTTCAAAAGATTGACTTACCGATACGGCAAATTGGATCACTTTTTTTAGGACTGTAATATTCTGAATTGATCCAAGAGCACGAGAAATGCGATCCTTTTCTTCATGCAGATCAGTTGATCTATACAATTTTAGCATATGCTCGAAAGTGTTGTTGTCGCCTTCTTGTAACACAGCCTTGTAACAAGCCGATCTCAAATCGGCTGGTAGAGCAGATCTTCCAGCTGCATGATCCTTAAATCTAAGCGTATGTGTTTTTTCCGATTAAATTATTTGATTACTAATTAATTATAGTATAAAATAAATTTACCTTCTTTTTGCCTCTGAAATTGTCTTTGGACATCGGAAAGAGATCAACTTATTGAGGACTAGTCCTCGTAGAAGAGTGTCCAAGTGACTTTCATCGGGTTTTGCATTCCAACCTAGACGTGCTGCAACTGGACCATATAATCGAATTCCAAATTCGTTGAAGTGATTTTGTAAGTTGGTGTGTGACAATAAGATTTGTAATTTGGTCAGAGCATTTGTTATCGCTGACCACACAGTGTAGTTCGTTTCCTTTTTATACGCATCAATGAGCTTTAGTACCTATAAAAATATAATAACTCTAACTGAAGGCGGTTTGTTAATCGTATTAAAAAATTATAAACTAACTTGCACCGTTGAAGCATGTCCAGCTTGAACTAGAGCGAATAAATCATCCACGAGTCCAAGGCGATCTAGTGGTGGTAAACTCATATCCCTAATAGCCGGAATAAGTTGAGTTAGCATTTTTTGCGAATATTTCGTCCTGTAGTAGCCTACAGTGCCGATATTTATTTTGACCCAATGATTTTCAGAGACATTCTCCAAAGCAAAGTTCACTGTCTTTTTATCGAGCACAAGCGACTTCACGATAGCGGTGGGATTATTCGACGTAGAAACAGTTATAGGAATCATCCAAAAGTAATCTTCTGTACACATAGACCCATCGGCGGTAAATTTTTCTTGAGTGATATCTAAGACTCGTTTTGAGCCCATTTGTACGCTTTCAACTGTAACCATTGGGAATCCCATTTGCTTCACCCATGTGGACATAACCTGGGCAATAGGTTTTTTACTAGCTTTTTCTAGAGACTCCCATAGATCCTCAGTTTTTGTATTTTTATATTGATGACGTGTCAGATAAAGATTCATGCCCTTTCGGAAATCTTCATCTCCTATATAATGGTGGAGCATTCTGATAACACTAGCACCTTTATTGTAACTGATTTCATCAAATATTTCGTCTATTTCTGACGGATGGTCAACAGGTACTTCGATTGGGTGGGAGTTTTTCAAGCAGTCCAGCTCCAGGGCACGAATGTACATGTCGGTAGCAAATTGGGTCCATATATCGAATTCAGGGAACAAGTGATTAACACACAAGAATTCAACGAACGAAGCATAGCCTTCGTTCAACCACAAATGGGTCCACCATTCCATAGTGACCAAATTACCGAACCATTGATGGGCTATTTCGTGACCTATAGTTAATGCAATTGATTGTTTTCTTATTAAAGAAGTATTTTCAGGGTCCACAAGTACGAATGTTTCCCTATAAGTAACTAGTCCCCAGTTCTCCATGGCACCTGCGGAGAAGTCTGCTATGGCAATAAGATCCATCTTCGGTAGGGGATAAGCAATGCTAAAATATTCCTTGTAATATGGCAAGACTTTGGTAGCGACGTCTAACGCGAACAGTCCTTGGTTCTTCTTCCCAATCGGGGTGTACACTCGCACCAACACTCCGTCACTCGATGTACCTTCGACATAGTCGTATTCGCCCACGACCACCGCAACGAGGTATGTTGACATAACCGGCGTCCGTTCGAAGTTGATCAACATTCTGCCCTCATCCAATATCTCTTCGGACTTTACAGGCATATTAGAAAGAGCCACTCGATCCAGGGGGACGACTAAACTAATGTCGAAGGTTGCCTTAATTGCTGGTTCATCCCAGCACGGAAAACATCTCCGTGCGTCAGTTGCTTCAAACTGAGTTACTGCAGCATATCGTTCATCCCCTGTCAACGTAAAGTACTTACTGCGGTAAAAACCCTTCATTTTATCGTTAAGCTCTCCTGTAAATTCCATTTCCAACGTTGCGGGGCCAACTGGTATTGTATTTTCGAAAATCAGAGAAACGATTTCTTGTTCAGGAGATAGTAATACTTTGTTGGGGTGGATGTATGTTTCACCGACATGGAGACGGGTTTTAGATATTTCAATATCCAGGGCATTTAGAACGATGGTATCTGTTGGCTGTATAATCTGCAAAAAGTAACGAACAGTTTTATAGTCTACTCCATAATATGCAATTCAATTCAGTAAACTTGTAGATGAGACTGAAGCGTTTGGCACCAGTTGCCAGATTTCCGAGTACTGCACTACGATAAGTTTAAAATTTGCTCATTAGCTATTATAAGAAATGATAAACGGGAAAAGTGCGCTGTTTTGGTTTTGAGCTAACAAACTGACTTTCCTAACGATCTACAACCTTATATATACACTGTCCAAAAGGTTGTATATTCTACACAATGCGCATTTTACAAAATGCACGGGTTAACCTTATTGCCCTAACATATGTATACTTTGATGCAAATTTTATTGTTGCGAAATTCAAATAACGAAATTTCTGAAGGCGACTTTCGAAATCCAGTTTTGGTTCGATGCAAGTAATCCCATAATGATTTTCTTTTGTTAGAAAAATTTCTTCTTTTTGGAATTACTTTCAACTGTCGATAAGAAAATTGGCTCAGTCACCCACTTTGAAAAAAAGAAGTCATCACTTTATCCCAAGTTAAAATCAAATATTTCATATATAGACTAAATTATTTAGATTGAATATTTTGTATTTAAAGATTAATTTGCCACGACTAAATAAAAATTATAAATTAAATAATAACGATTATGATGTAGCTTTTACTTTTCAATCTCTCGGAAGGAATTAAGAAGTAATTGTTGTTTTTTGGTCTCGATGATTATCAGGCGGTAAATTCTGTTCAAAAAATATACGGCCGCTTTTGCTAATATCCAAAACAGTAGGTCCTCTATGTACATTGTATTTGCGGATAATGCTGCAATTTTTTTCTTACATGCAGAAGTATTTTATCCTATTTAACTGTAAGTCTATCCATAAATGCTTACACTACCGCATGGCAAGACTCCAATAACAATTCGCACTTATATATCCTTTTATAAATAGAAGGCACACATCCTCGAAAATTTCTTGAGAAATGTTGGTTTAACTGTTTGTACCCAATTCAAAATAACAAATGAATAAAAAATAATTATGCAATGTTTTCAGTGTCTCACGAAGGTCCCCCAGTGTATAAATTTAAGCTCGGATTATCCGAAAAAGTAAGTGCATAGATTCAATTGGCCAAACCTCAGAATGTATGTAGCTTATAATTTCTAGATTTGCATGCACGTTAGGAATTGCTGTTGAAGCGCCTCTTTGCGAGGGAGTCTCCCTCAATTAAGAATGCAAAAATAGAATTGCTTCAAAGTGGTTTTTACCGCAAAAATGCATTTGCGTGCTCAACGGGCGGCCCGACAGAGAAAAGCGAGCCGAGCCCGCAGTTTGCTGCATTTCCATGCAACAGAGCAGGAGCCAACGAGTCGCTTGATGTTGCCGCGTTTTGAGCAGAACGTCAACGAAGAAACTGCGGCGGGCGGCCAGAGGGCCCTTTGCATTTTAATAAATCCCCAGCATGCGAAGTCCGTCGGTACAGAAACAGTTGCGAATAACGGAGCGCCCGTGCCCCGTGGAAAGCGAAAGTTAAGTCCCACTTTGCACACTTCGACTCCACCGCGGCGGCGGCGGCGGTGGCGTCCGCTCGTACGTGGCCAACAGATAAAAAGTTTGTAAACAAGAAAGGTGATTGCACACATTCAAGTCTCGAGGGATTAGTGCTCATTTCATCTTACCTGGATGTTAACTTTCGCTTTTCCTGCGAATTTAAAGGCTTGCAGGTCGGGTCTCAGCTCCAAGGAGTAGTGCTGCGGGATGCAGTTTATGGGCAGCCTCTTGAATTCCTTTGAGGTCATCTTCGCTGGTTCTACTGCTGCTGGTCCGGGGATTGTCCCTGAGTGGTGGACTTTTTCACTGATCGCCTGATCCGCTAATTTCCTCACGAATTGGGTATGTTCCGCTCCGCGAACACCTGATAACGCGAAATTTTTGATAACGGGACAGGCGCAACCTGCAGTGCTCTGTGAAAATCTCTGATTCACTCGAGTGCTCACACGCCAGGTTCCGAAATGTCGACGGCAGCTAGATCCAGTTCCAGTTACACACTGACACAGTCGGTCACCTTTGATATCGGAGCAATAGCGGCCGAAACACACCTTTTCGCTTCTGTCACCTGGCCTGGATGCAAAAAGTCGCCCCACCGAACTGGAGAGAGTGCGCTGGTCGCTGCGGCCGATAGTCGTCCCTCTTCCGCCTGAAATGGAGCAATGTGGCTCATTGTTTTGATTAATTGGAAAATGGAAGCTAAATGCATATAATTGCACAATCCGGTAGTTTTTAAACACCCCTCTTAAATGAGACTTAGCGCGGAAGTCTAACTTATTCGTTAACATTTTTAAATATCCCTTGAGAGGTTTACCTTTGCAATGCGCGATAATAGCGCTCTGACAAATTTGATTTATATTTTTCGATGCGAGAAATCTCCAGAGCATGTCACAGCATTTAGAAAGTGGACAGAAATTAATTTTCCCTGCGTGAGAAAACTTAAATTCGACAAATAACAGACTGAGCTACCCCCAATAATGGGGTTATGTTTATGACTGTTCAAACGTCAGGAATATTGGATGTAGGCATTGTTCAGGGGTATTATTCCAGGAGTCGTTTGTTTACAATGCTCGCCGTATAAAATGCCCATTTCATATTCATAATTGCAAGAATCGTTATTTTTCATGCAGCAGCCATCGTACTGTAGAACTTTTGAAAAAAGTAATTATTTTATGATTATACTATAATTAATTTGAGTACTATATAAGTTACTGTTATTCGTTTTAAATGTTTGAACCAAAAAATGTAATTAATGTTGAGCATAACCTTAGGATAGCTTTGAACAAAATTTGTTTTGCTAGAGAATCTTAAAAAACGATCAAGAGTAGTGGGGCATATGGCTACAAATTATAAAATACGAATAATACACTGGTAAATAAAATAATTAAATTTATAAACATAAACAAATGCAAACATACAGAAAAATATAATTGCATTTATACAAACGAGAGGGCGGTTTTTCCTAAACAGTTTTTTGAGGCCAAAAAAGCATAACTTGGTTGGCTATATCTCGTAAATTATTCGATCGTGTAATTTTGAAAAGTAATTGCGATATTATGTGCTAGTGTTCTGATTTCTTTTTAAATTTTTCCAAGGTTGCGTTTAAGGTGATATCATGATCGATGCAAACTTAATCAGAAATGGCCACTTTGGAGTCGAATATTTCAAAAACTTTAAATGAATATGGCATAACTTTGAAAAACGGTTTAAAATACCTCATAATGATTTGAAATTCCCTTTTCACCCGATGGGGTAAGTAAAAATTGTTTTTCATCCCCACTTTGCATTTAGGGGAGGTGGCCTTAAATTCGTTTTTTCTAAAAATCTTAATATATAACTTTTGTAGCGGGTATAATTATCTATACGTGTAAAAAATGTCAATGCTATAGTCTTAACAGTCTCTAAATAAAATGATTTGCACATCCTGTGCACGGACATAAAAATGGATTTTATCATTTATGCACAAAATTAAAATCCATAAGCAATGTTAAATTTATGTTGGTATATCAAGTATTATTAATTATTCATGTTTAAATTCAGCTCGTTAAACTCCTCCAAAACTTTTAACATGTTTTTGGTTTAATTTTAAGTCTGCGTTCTCAGAAAACTGCCAGGATAATTCCCTCATATGCTGTTGTCGCTTCTTCCTTGGATGAGTTCGATGATCGATTTATCGCATAGGAACGCTTCACGTAATATAATTTTCTGATTTAATTTGCGAGAACGTTACTTTAGCCTACTTTACTCGTGTTGTTCATATTTAGAAAATGTTTCAGCGAGTTTGTGTGGCGAAACAAGCTCGAATGAAATGTTTTTTTAATGTTTATAAATCTTCTCCGCAAGCGTTATGTTAGGGTATGAAGGTCGTGAAACAACAATAATTCGCCGGCAGCTGTTACCCATAAACCTGTCTGATGTGTTTGTCACTAAGGAGAATCACTCGATCAAATTATATTGGAAAATCATAAAGAAAACAAGATACAGCCGCCTATCGAATTCTGTCAATATTTTCTTAATATCCTCCTTCACCGGTCCTTAGCGTGACAAAAGCATTTCCACCAGAAATTGTCGCACACCACCCGATCGGCGACTTGCTTGTGTCGATAGGACCGCTTTGAAAATCCCCATATTTTCTCGCGTTCTTTCTTTGAAGCTTAGGAAATGAAAAAGTGCTAGCAAAAGAGCGGGTATTTTGATGACAATGGCAATTGTGTGCGAAATGTTCACGCGTCTTTTGTTCCAATAGGACCTGAGGGATGAAGTCTCACAGTTTTAACATTTCTGATACAGTACGGGGGTGAACGAACTTTATGGTGAGCACGTACCCTTACGTGACTCTTCCGTAGGCCGTAATTTACCGTCTTTGTGGGACACACTCGGAATACTTTTTAGGATTTTTAGATGAAATGTCTTAATACAATCGAATCCGAGGTGTAACTTGTGGGTTCTTTTATGAAGAAAAGTTGGCAGGAAACCAACTGTGAGCCAGGCTGGTAGCCTGGTAGGTTTTATGGTGACGATAACTTCCTACATAAAAGGAGTAAACGAAGCGTATTGAATTTCTTAAAATTCGGCCTCCTTTTTCACGGTCTCTTTACAAATTAGGGTCAAAAAGATTTGTTGAAGCGATATCTTAGTCGATCCAAAATCCTTCGACCGATTAAAAAATAATTTCCTTTCTATCCACTTGCGGGGGCACACCTGTTTATAATAAAACCTGAAACCGGGGAGATATCTCTTGAATGAAAGTTAAATCACTGGGCACCCGACTCTCTAATCTTTTTCAGAAGACTTATTGATCCCAACCGTTCTGACGAGCTCTCAAGGAATCAAATGGGATTTAGGAAAAGATCTTGAGGTGATGTGTCACACGGTGTTCAAGTTACCTTTCACAGGACCAGAGTCAAAGTTGATATCTAATCGATAGGTGAGCAAAAAGGATTACTGTCGCAAGACTACGAGCCATTCTTAATTTTATCAATATTTGAACAGACAGGTGCCAGAAGGTTTGGCGTATCACACAATACGGCAACTGTTGCTATATATGTTTGTACATATGTATATACATATAATATAATATCAAAGTTAGGTCAATAAATCCTCACGCGTTCTTGGCGTCAATTTTGAAATTTTGAACTGCACAATATGCCTATAAAATCAGAATATGTAAAAGTCGTTACGGGACGAAGCGTGTCAGCGTTTTGGTTGCCTTCGAGTGAAATGATTTATTGGTTAAATGATCCAAAAGAACCTTCAAATATTTACTTGCTGACACAATGGGCTACTTTCGCTAATTTATTAAATGCACACAATAAATCATGTCAACCGATTTCGTCGTTGACATGAAAGGAGCTTCATGCATAGGCTTCGTGTCGATCCGCAATTTTATGTCACCGGAAATGTGTACGCTTGTTAAGCCATGTACGGACACATTGGAGTTTGGTTTTAATTGAATTGGAAAGGGAACCTTACTGAAAGACCGTGTTGTGAATGGTTATTAACTCATTTAGATAACTCTGTTGGCCTACGTGTGACTAGTGAGTACATATTTCAATTGGACCCCTTGTTATTCAAGATCTCTTTGATTATCAAAATAAGATTAGTAAAGTTGATCTGTTGATGTATTATGTATATTAAGGACAAAAACATTAAAATCCATAAAATGTATACAAAAATAACAAATTCGTTTTGTATACAACTCAATTTTAAATATTTCTGTTTTCGAAAGCTCTTTCAGTACGGTTTCTCTCCCTTCTCAGTAATATTCCCAGTTTAACCTTTGATCATAAGCTCCTCTATCAAGCGACTTATAAATAGCAAAGAGAAAGAATTACTATAGCTAACCAATCCAAGAAAAAATAAATTCGTGTAAAACAAACAAGGAAACAAATATTATTTTTTGGATTCTGATTTCGATTATCCTCTCAATTTAGCTGACTTCTTTATTAATGGCATTATTTAGTTGTTTCAAAAATGTATATAGTTCTCTAAATTCGTTTTCGTATAGTTTTCGAATTTATATGAAGAAAAACTTTACACATTATCATACTCTCGCACATTCAGTAAAATGTTGAATATTACGGACGTTATGTAGCAGTTTGTCTTGGACCAAAGTAGTTTGCATTCATCCTTGAATTATTAAATAATAACATAAATGCGTGCTTGTTAGCAATTAGCTCTTTACCAAAAGCTGACATTTAGTCGCGACAGAGGAATTGATGACAAACACGTACCATAATTAGTATTAACCCACACCTTAAATTCAGGTGTCATGATGAAAATTAAGCATTGTTTTTAATATAACAACTCTATCGTTATCGTTTACAAATCTAAAAGTAACGTGTTTCTTTCAATAGTTAGGCACATGCATTTTTCAGATTTTCTTCGAAAAATCCTGTGTTATGTTTTGTACTTAATGATTCCTTTAAATCATGTTTAATTTGTGGGAATAATAAAAAAGTGCTTTTCAGTTGAAAAAAAATGTAACTTATCATGTAAATATATTTGTAAGTAATAAGTTGGACAAATAAGCTTTTTTATGTAGTTCAATATTAAAAATTCAAATTCAATAGTTCTTATATAAATTATCGAAACATACAGCGTTTTAATTAGTTAGTTACATTTTTCACTATGTATTTTTCAGCTTTCCTTTGGTTCGTATTTTTCGAAAGAAATTACAGATTTGAAGTTAGTTTTGTATTAAGATATTTATTTTGAAAGATAAAGTATATTGGATATAAAAGATCCAAAATTATGCAAATGTATAAAAGCTGCTCTGATTAAGTATTGAAAGATTTCATCTTTTAAAAAATCAATTAGGTTAGATAGAATTCCGCGTTTTAGTGTTTACTGTATTGCTTCGGAGGTTCTATGCGCCATTAGCATGAAAAAGCAATTAGTACGCTCCAAAGCATAGATTTGCAGGGAGCTCGGGGTAATTTTTAATTAGAAAGGAATGAGCTCCAACTCTAAGCAGCACATTATGGTAGAGGAGCGATAGTGGTAGTGCAGCAATTTTTCTTTACTCAAGATGGGTGCAATTTCCATTGATTAAGTATAATTAATTTCGATTTCAACAAGAGCCAGTACTACTTCTAATAAATCTGCTACCACTCATTAAGAAGGATATCATTAATTCTGCTTATTCACATGAATCGGATTGAACACTATGGTCCAGAGTATCGAGAAATTAAAAATAAAATACATTTTTCGTGGAAAGCACTGAAAGAAATTATATTTTGTATTTTCATATTTAATACTAATGACAGCAACGGAATTGTAAAAAGAAAGTTTGAAAAGTATTTATTCTGAGGCTAATTAAAATTTTAATGAAAAGTTATTCATTCATGTTCTGTCTTCTGTGATGTATGGATCATACATATTTGTCTAATGCTAAAGCCACGGAATGGTTTTTTTATTTACAGAGCTGTTTAAATCCTTCTTAAGTCTTATGCCACACATTGTTAAAAACAACCAAAGATATTTGAAATTACCATAAAATTCTTGAATATCAAGCTGCGACAAGAAACCCTATGAACCCTTGGGTGGGTGTAATTTACATACACGTGACAGTATGACAAGATGGAAATCAGAAACTCCAAATTTGTAATGTATTTATACAAGTACACCTCAACCGTATTGAATTGATCCTCTGCTTACTACCTCTTGAACATTTCTTTTGTAAAGATGCAAAAAATGGAGTTTTTATCTATATACACGCTGGCAGTTGGTGTTAACTAAATACAATATATGCAAGTGAATAAAGAATTAAGTTATGGCAACAACGATAAGGAAGCAAAAACAAAACAATAAATTGTACCCTACTTAGAAATAAAGCACAAGCTCGGATGGCATTGCGATTAATTTTCACTACTTGTGTAATATTATCTCCTTTAAAAACAGGGATGCTCGCTCAAGAATGTTGATTCAGCCTACTGGCTAATAAAAATTATCAATTGGCGCGCTGTATGTACAAAGTGTGCCCTTGCGTATCAAATTCCACTGAAAAATTTGCCGCCATACTGGAACCACCATATTGAAATTTTCTGATTTTTTTACACAAACTTTTGTTGGCATATGCATAACAATTCATCAAAATTTCATAGCAATCGAATAAACGGTTTAGAAGTCCATAAACAACATACAAATAAACTTTGGTTTTTATAATATATATACGTGTATATATTTACATACATATGTCTTTTAATAAATATATAGGACTTGTGAGCAATGAACTTTTATTTTATTTTCAACGAACAAAAAGTAATCGAAGTTTTACTAATTGGAAGTTACTCTAAAGGCAGTCGTTTTATCTGTAAAGCAGTGAAACCCAATAAATCGTATCCAAAGCATCGCAAAGCGAAACTGTTTCGAACTAACGTAAAATTCTTAGAATTAGATCAATCTGAACCGTTCAAAAGTTCTCACGGAGTCAAGAAAGATGAGAGGGCTCATTACGTTAATTGCGTAGTATGTGCATACATATATGTTGTATAGGCACCCACGCAAGGCATCTATGTACATTTCAATTAGGAATACTATCATATATGCGCCTGTGTGTATATTTTAGTTACGCTTTCTTACCTGTTTGAAGAAGACTGCGAAGATGCAAGGAATGGAGTAAAAATAGAACTACGCTATTTCTGTACCACGAGTGCACCCACTATGTATTTTAGTAGAAGAAATTATTTGCCCAATTGTTAGTGAATGAAGCACGTTTCCAATAAAGGCGAGATAGTGCACTAGTTTTTTATGATATTGAAGCATGTCGCAATAAAAAAAATTACGTGAAATATTCATAATCTGAAAGACAACGCAGGTTTAAAACGAAATGTATTAATGTAGGCTTCCGCAAAGTATGCTTTAATCCCCGGAGGTGCACGTGCGAATAAATAACTCGTTTTTTAAATAGCAGCAGAGTAAGCGTTTCCTGTAGCATCGTTATTTTCATGTATCCCTCCCCTTATTGCTTATATATTTATGAAGCCGAAGGATTTTATTGCCCGAATGTCGTATTTTATATCCTTTCCAGATTCCCGTAAACGTATCAAAATGGGCTGGATGAATTCCATGCAGACAGAAGGTATCATTAACGCGGTGTACTACTCCAGAAGGAGGAGTTCGGGAATGTATTTCTTGTGAGGACATTTTTGAACGTTGAACTCATGATTCTTTATTTATTTGTTTCGAGCATCTTCAGTAATTGGAATTCTTTCGGTTACCAGGCCACGTGCACGTCGTAAAGCCTAATAAGGTGACCGGGTATTCATGTGGGACCTTCTTCAAGTGTCTCCACTTCACCGAAGGAAGAGCTTAAGAATTTAATTTCTGCACAGATTTTGAACCAACCAGGTATTTGAGTCACCTGAGTAGTTGGATTTTTTGTATGATATCGAAACCCTTTTAAATACTTTGATTTTAAACATTTATAAAGGATTCGATTTCACTGACTAGGCACGATTGGTTTAGGGTGTTGAAGGAGTTGAAAGAGTGGAATCTGATGTTTGTCGATGACAAAGCATTGACATAATATTGATTAGTCAATATAGCGGACAAATAGAAAATTTTAGTCAAAAGAGAAAATAAGGGGTTTTATAAGAGTATACCCACCCGGCAACACTAAAAATTGCTTGCGACTGGATCTTCCTTATTGTATTGTATCTTGCTAAAAGTACAACTAAGCTATTGATTTCAAGCTAAAACGAATGACTTTTGAGGATAAAAATGATAAATAATTTGGAATATTACTTATGTATCAACCATATTTTTTTTAATTTCGAATATTGTGAAACTATCAACAGTTTTAGAGAGTCCATATCTTGGACAAAAAACGAAATCTTTATAAGCCTTATACGATTAGATAATCGTGTCCGTCTGTCCGCTTGTCACAGCGGGTTTTCTCAAAAATTATGTATCGTAGGAATTTGAAATTTGTCTTGATGATGCGCACATATGTACATACATATATTAGGAACGATTAGTAATATCTTATATTAGTTTAAAATCCGTTCAGCTTGATCCAAAGAAAAACAACTTTTAATTAATACAATGTATGAAGTATCTATTATTTGAAAGTGCTATTTCTACGGATATTAAAAGTTGTTTTGTTATATAATTTTTTGGTGCAATGGTATGGATAATATAGTTCTAAATTTTTCTAGAAATGACCATTCCTTCTGATTTTGAGGGTTTTTAAAGCAAGTTTTTAATAGGGTTCGAAGATAATGAATCATAGACGGTAATTACTTATAAATGCCTTTTAACCAATATATGCACATATAGTATTAATCCTTATCAAATAAAGAACTTTTAGCTGAGTGAAGCAAAAAGTACAGGCAATTCTAATTTTATTTTGATCGCTTTTAATAGTATTATGCCTTGTAAAACTTTTCTGAAGATATACATATTACATTTGACCAATAATCTAATTCTCAATATGAACATACATGTCATGTACATATGTATGGTACATATAATAAAGATTATAACACAGCACTTGTAATGTATGTATATAGGAATATACTGATGTTTTAATATTATTGAAGTAAGCAGAATTCAAGAGAAACATTTTGGGGCTTGTAATGTGCTTTAATAAAAAATTATTCACTTTCTTGGGATCACTCAGTCGCCAACTTATAACAATCATGTTCAAAACAGCTTTAAATATTCATATTTCAGGTGGAACATATAAACCCTCATATTAAAATAATTTTGACAACCTCTTTATTTGCAAAAGTACGTAAGGAAAATTCAAGTTTAAATAGGTATAAACTTTTGATATAAATTTCTACTTGATTGTGCTTAGTTGTCTTTTAATTAACTTTTATCTTATTATTTTCGGAATTGTGTATATTCATACTTTGCTGGTTGTTTGAATTCCTCGAAACTCAATTTTATTTCATATACATACATATAAGCTATAACACTAAAGTTGCATAAACCATACACAGTTTAAAAATACTGAAATGTAATTTACTGGATCACGTTTGGCAGGTATCGTAAACGGGAAAAGTCAACACGTGAAATCGATGAAACGACATTAATTTTCATGGTCATTAAACATTGCCGGTATGCAAACAGAAAGAGGTGACGATTCGTGGAAGAAGAGAGGTTCACAGGAGATTTGAATTCAATTACTTTGGTGTCTGCCATCTCTGTAATTATTGTCTTTCCTTGAAGGTAGCATTTAACGCCATAAGCGCATGTAATTAAGCAGGAAAAGGTTATTAGGGTGCTAGTTGTTTCTGAAGGTGTTCACTAGAAGTCTTTACTGAATTTTGGATTTATTTAGGACGGTTGAATAGTTTGCTTACTTACGATTAGCGTATTATGCCCAAAGATGGTATGGTAATTTTGCAGAGTTGGCGGGGCAAATTATTTGGGTACATAAATAAATGATATCATTTTATTTTCAAGGTCTTTAGTACACAATATTTCATAAACAATTGTATGACACTCTGTCATTTTACATATAATACTTTTTTCTATTTTTCTGACATGATTCGTTGTTAGATATGAAAGTAAAGACATAAATGTTACTTAGGAAGCATTCTCAATATTCTTTTATTTTTTAAAAGAAAATTAACCTCCGTATTACTATATTACTTACACTGTTTTCATCGATTATGAATACTTGTATATATGCATGGACACTTTGTTTAAAAATTTGTCCACAATATGTGCTAGATAGGTTTTTGACGCTGATCACAAACAGTTATTTGTTTTCAGATTCAGTCGTCGAACAAGTTTGAATTTGATAATTATAAGCAAGTTTTAGGATAGAAATGGTGATGAATTATAGAGAGTCTTGTTATACTTTTGATGACCCTTTTATGAATAATGAAAAAAAGTAAGAAGTTTTGTAAAACCAAATTGTTGATATATAAAAAAATGATTTTTTGCACAAGTGAAATATTTAAGGTTTTGTCAGTAAATTCATAGTGGAGACAATAAATTTACATTAGGAGTTGGAATAATAAATAAGATATTCGGATAATTATGAGTAAAATAATGATTACAACAAACACAGTAAATAAAAATAAACTTTTTTCTTTTTATTGAGATTCAAATTTACTTAAAATTTTCGCATTATTAATTTTGAATATAATATTTTAGCTTACAAATATTTCTTAATAAAATTAAATAAAAGTCACCCAATTTAGAATAAGTGTCTCATTAAACCACAAAACATCCCAGTTTGATGATAGTTTCTTTAAATAGACAGCGTGTTAAACTTATTTTTATTTTACTTTAATGTTAGACCGATAGTCTATTCTAAGACAAATAATATTTCGATATTTTTGCAATAATTCGAAAAGTGATGCGAATACATTTTAATTAGCAAAATGTGTACATACATACATATGTTTTGCGATATAGACCAATTTGGTTGCTTAATAATCATTCGGCTAAATACACAGAGTCCAAATAACCTTTTACATAATTATGATTCTCTAATGACGTTTATTTAATTTTTTAATTTTGCATTTAATATTATGAAAGTAAAAAAATACAATTAACAAAAGGTTTTTTCATCTCTAATTAACATTGATTGATATATGTAACTCTTATTCATTAAATTTGAATGCGCGTGTGCTGTCGTGTACTGTTTTTTGCAAAGAGTTCTATCAAACCAGAACCAATGGCATTCCATTGGCATTTGTTTTTAAACTGAAATATTAATTGAATGATTAATAATGAATTCTCATAAACAAATACGATTTATTTTACTAATGGCGTTGTTTTCACGTGATAACCTTTTTCCTCTTCATACATAATTTTTCGTTATTATTATTATAATATTTGTATAATACCTTGTTGAAATATCAAAGTTAAAGAATGAAATAAAATGATATCTAAATATGTATAAAGAATGAAATGAGGCCGAGTAAATGTTATACATATATCGTTAATTACCAGTTTGAAAATGCATAACATAGGTACAGTATATACATATATTTATGTATAATGTATGTATTTTGAAAACTTCATACGGTGGTTCTTAATGTATTTTACTTTTAATATATTACATTTGCAATATCCATATGCTGTTTCAACAACTGTTACATATTTTAGATACTAGGCTACCTGGTATTTTTTTTTTATGATTTACATTTCAAAGAAATTAAATTGACTTTGTAAATTAGAAGTCCCCACTTTCCAACGATAACTATTAACAACAAACCATATGTAAACAATTAATAAATTGACTTTTTCTAAAATGTTCCCAGCAGTAGCTATTCCATCTTCAAAGAATGCCACTATAAGCAGCTATCGGTTGACTAAAGCCTCAGCCACAACTGTGATATGGTCACAAATAGCTGGCATCATTTGATGCTGTATTCATGAAGAGGTTAATTTAAAGAGCCACTGCCTTGGCTCCGACGTCTTTAAATGCGGTTTCGATTTGTCATCACTCTGTGTAATCTCTTACCTTTAAAAATTTGAATTTTCACTATTTCATAATCTCATTATTCCATCCAAAGTGCTGGTTCTAAAATCAAAAAACTAATTCGAGTGAATAAGTAACACGGAAGTATCATTGTTTGAAAAGGCCTTTCCCAGCAAAAACATTTCTATTTCAGAGGCCAAAAATATTTGAGGAAGCCCAATAAAAAATCTCTTTCCCTAGCCATTCACTACCAAAATGGCCTTCCTTGTTGGCATTTTTCTAAGCGCGAAACAAACCAGGTAGATCTGCAGAGTTAAATATAAAGGTTTTATGACGAAGATACTCGGTCAAGTTCACACGATCCGACAAACAGTAGTCGGCCTGAAAACCTGCTCTGAGGAAGCGAGTATCAGAAAGATGCAAACCGGAAAACGAAAGTGAATTTGATCGGCGTTCGGCGACATCGATTCGGTCAGTGGTTCAATGGACCTCTGGAGACTTCCAGCTTTCTTCGGATGTAATTCGACTGACCTTGACATCGAGAAAAATTAACTCTTTGAGTTGTGGTTTCAGAATATCTGCGAATTTCTGCTTTAATTGGGGATATTGCAAAATTCATTACGAAAGAAAAAGTTTTCAAGGAATCACAAGTACCGAGTTAAAGTAGTGACAGATTTGATTTTCCTTAATTATTTAAATTGCCGGCGCCCCACCGACGATTGCAGAACCCCCTTTCAAAGCACAACAGTTCAAGTTGACGGCATTCAGGCGCTGCAGTCAGCAAGAATGGCAGAAGGTAGATTTTCCCAAAGCAATTATTTTACGAAAAGTGTGCCATGCAGAAATCGGTCGTTAGCTTGAATTGCAGATTGACCTTTGTTTACCCTCACTTCTGCTTGTTCAGTCTGCCTCTGCAAAATTCTTACTGGGCTGCATTTTGGGCTTGTTAGCTGTTGATAAATGCTGCTTTGGCAATTTAAATTGGGGCTCGCTGCTTAATAATGCATCTCTTGCAAATTATATACATTATATTGATGATGTTGATTGCTATTAATTATTGCTTTCTCAAAGTGGGAAAACTTATGTAGTTAAATTTTTTTTGAAGAGTAGCTACATATGCAGGTTGATGTAAACTTTTATGTTGCTATATGTTTCTATAGAAAAGAACGGTGTCAGGGTATTGATATGCTAATATTGAGTTTTTAAATTGCAGGAACTCTACGGAATAACCTTTCCTTTATAGATATAACTTAACCGAAACTTATCAATATAATCTTTTCAAGCTTTCGGAAACTAAACTTTGACCATGCCCATCTGTATGTCACAGATGTTTTACTCTCAGAGTATTAGTGCTATAAAGATGAAATTGGACGTGGTTATATTTATGTACCTACATATTTATAACGCCTACAAAGTCCATTTTAAGTCCTCTTTATAATATGAAACATTTTAATTTTGATAGTTAAAAAAGTGCTAGGGCAAAGCAATGTACTTATAACGTATTGTATTTTCAAACGTGTCCTACGCCCGATTCAGAATTTTCGGAGAATAATTATTGTGAAATTTGGATTTAACTGCAAGTACATGTGAATTCGAAAACGGCTTATATTGCGTAACATCTGTATGTACCATAATTCAATTCAAATCAGGCAATTTGGAATTTCAACTCGCTCTTGATTTGGAGCAAGTGTTGCATCTTATATATTTGAAATGAAATAGTTGAAAAATTATATTATATTCAAATTTGATTTCTCGCAATTTATTAAAATTAGTGAAAAACATTTTGTGTAACATTTGTATCAAATATGTACGTATATTCGCGAAGAGTAATCGTCACTTCTCAATATTAAGGAATTCAAAATAACCTGGAGCAATACCTTTACTTTAAAGCCTCATATTGATAATTTGGTATATAATATATGTAGTGTTATAATAAAAATCCATATACAATAATTTTGCACGTGAGTAAGTGTTAAATGCATCTACAATAAGTACTTAATAGTTTAAAAAAAAATTTCAAATGTAAATCGAAAAGGGTCCCACATTTATACGTGCTTATAGATATTTCGCAACTCATATTTCCATCCGTTTCATTTAAATTAATTCTCGGGAAATAAAAACACCGTTACATTCAAGAAATATGAGAAAAGTTACTTGGAAGTGTTTATGAGAAAACCATATAGAAGCAAGGTCAGTTATTTTCTTAATAAAGTTCTGTTATACCTGTTATTTTCTCACGTCTTGTAATAAAAAAGTTTCAGTGTTAATGAATTTACTTGTATTTTGATTAATTTAGCTTTTTATCACTTTGTAAGATTTTGAGGAACAGTCTTATTATAAAATCTATTTGGGAGCTGTAACAGCTCATATGGGGCTAATTTACTCATGTGTCTCGTCTTGTAACCAATTTAAGCATATATACTCGTAAAGGTCAAGTTTTTATCAAACAGCTTAAAGAAATGAGCAAACGAAAAACTGATTAAAGTAAAGCAAGAAAAGGTACTGATATTAATGGGTTGGTATAAGTTAAGTTGACTTATATATGTATGTGCAATTGATACAAATCAACTAAGGTTTGCAAATATACTTATTTTCACAAGTTATGGCGATTTCATATGATAGAGTACCTATTATTTTGGCTTAAATGATTGTTTACATAAACCCATTAATGCAAAAAGACTGATTTCACTTTTTATTGTAATATATTGAAAAATGAGGTGAATGGAATGAAATAAATTTAATTTGATATAGGATACATATACAAACTAGAATAGCTATAGATATAAGCAACAAAATACACGTGTCGATTTTTCATCCACGCTCTACTGTTCCTTTTTCTGCAACAATAAGTCAGGTTTTACAACAACTGAGACAAAAACATTAAGTAGTCTAAAATGTTGAAATATAAGATCAGGTTTTTTAAAAAATAATATAAAGCAATTCCAAACACGAAAATAGCAACAAGAAAATTGAAAATTTGCCAACAATTTTCTAATTTAGAGTCCAGTATTTATTAATCTGAGCTTGTTTCTTTATTGTAATTCAGGATTCGATTAGGAGAAGGGTACCTAATACCATTTATTTACCATTAGTTCTGGATATTTTGTTCCGCGCCCTTATAATTGAGAAAACCTGGCTTGACTAATAAATAATTCTAGGCGTCTGAGTAACCTTTTTCGGTTCATATTCCAGCTAGTAAAACCTCCTGATATTTTTATGCACATATCATTAGGTCATCATATTCTGGGTCTGATTTGGGTTTGAAAAGGCAAAACTTAGTAGAAGCTAAAAGGGTTCTGGTTCTGATATATCCCGAGGTTTTGATTTTTGTTGTCACTATTCTATTTTATTCCCCAGATTTCCAAACACACAACAGTTCGTTAGTTCTAAGAGATAAAGTTACTTCGTGGGGGTACATATATTATACTTTAATAGCAATTTAGAAAATATAGTATTATGTCGTATATGGTATCTTTAGACATCAATGAGGCGCATTACTACGAATACCAATTCTAAAATTAGAAGAAGTAATTGTGAATTGAAACATTGTTTTTCGTTATTCTAAGGAAATAATTTACGTATGATATCCTCTATATACATATGTCCCACTCAAAAATACAAAGGTATAGATACCTACGATCGTACATGCGGAAATCGTTATATTAAAATCGTGCACAGAGAAATTATGCCCGTATGCGGTATATTAAATTTCACGAGTTTCATCTACATATGTACATTATTCGTACGCTTGTTACCCTAAATCTAACTCTAATAGATTTTCCAAGTGAATTCGATTAAAATTTTTCAATTAAACCGCTACAGCCCAGTTGAGACCGGCTTAGGAGTATTTATTTACCCAATATATTAAATCCAATTTCTTCAATGTGAGTTTTTGTAATTTTGTGCAAAGTTTTAATTTACAACATTTTCTGTAATTAGGGTTTGTCTTGCAGAGTCTCGTCAGAAGGGGCTTCAATTTGTTAAAGTTG
The DNA here is from genome assembly GCA_959613345.1 of Tolmerus cingulatus. NCBI lineage: Eukaryota > Metazoa > Arthropoda > Insecta > Diptera > Asilidae > Tolmerus > Tolmerus cingulatus. The sequence goes on from OY390707.1 coordinate 47,464,727, forward strand.
GAAGTTTAAGAAAGAGAAATTCTTGGAGACGGTCGGAGAAGCTTCGAAAGAGAAAAAGAATTAATGCAAAATTAGATTAGGACGGGCAATTAGCACATTATTCGATTAGTTCGTTCGCGGGAGTGAGATGTTGAGTTTAATGGACTTTAGTCATTATCGGATTTATTTTAATTGAGAAAATTTTTTTTCGTTTGTTCATTTCGTATAAGAATAACATTCGACATAGTCTACGTTATGTAAATATTTGTAAGTATCCCCAAATTCATATGCAAACCCATTTTAAATATTTAAGTCATTTTGTATACTAAACAGTATATATAGTTGTATTTAAAAACAAATTCAATATCAAACTCCATTCTGTTTCGTGATATTTAGTAGCAATTTTAAAACGGAAAATTTTAATCATTCTGTACACACACAAATATTATGTATATCAAAACCTGATTTTCTCAGAAATAGAAATAATGTTTTTCATTACTATACTATTATTGACAAAATTCCTTCCTGAAACAAAGCTCGTAAATTTAAAACGGGTCTTTTTTTCGAATATGAAGTGCTGGTGCTCAGTGCATATTTGGTTAGTTCTCTAAAAAAGATCGATAAAATTACACCGACATAAAATATAAATATTCTGCATAAAAACGATGCTACTTTTATTTATCTCAATGTGGACTTGATATTTCCGTTGTCAGCACCTTGAGTATATTTAATGTTGTTTTAATGGGACTTTTTATATTGTAATTCAATGATAAAGTTCGCGTACTTTTTACCTTCGCTACTGTTAATTCGTAATTACTGTGTTCGAGTAACCAAAGTAAGACTCAATACATTTCCTACTTTTGATCTACCTATATTGTATGTAAGCACTTACGATGTAAAAATCCGGTACTTATAGTAACAAAAATGCTTTTGATTTCAAATTTAGTACTCCTCCACAACATAAATTTTTAACTTGTATGCCTTTTTAATTTGAGTAGTGCCTTTTACATGGATTTTTAACTATATGATTAAATAAAGAAGTTCTTCGTTCATTACATGTACTACATATTTGCAAACCCTTTCAAATTTTTTGATAATATAAATCTTGCCATTAGACATCAAGTTTTATTTATAAAGTGTGAAATGTTTTTTCTATGCCACACAAAGATCAATTTAATTTTTGTGAAATGTAAAATGAAATTTTGCAGATTCAGTGTAAATAATGCAAATAAACTATATTACTTTTCGAGTTGAAAATACAAAGAAAACTTTCGTCACTATCCCTCCTTTTTTGATTATGTCAACATGTTGTTAAATCAAGGACTAGAGTTTTACAAAATCTTAAAGTGAAACTTGTAAGCTTAACCCTTTCTTCCATAGTAATAATTTCGCCATGCTGAATTTTCTCAGCCGATGTCGTGAACTTGATTTTTTAAACAATTCAGTAGATCGCGACCATCGCATTTAGCATCTTTTTATTTTCAAACATATCTTTTAGTAACTGACCGCCAATAGACGGAAAAAACGTTAGACATGAACTTAATAAAACGACATCTCTAAAATATCAACCTACTCTATTGAGAGGTCAACAAGAAGCTGTAGGAGATCTTCGTGCGTTAGAGGAGACATAGGCTACGTTTCCTTCAACTTAAGAAAGTGCGTCCAAAAGTGGCCGGCGGCACCTCACCTGTCCCCAAGAAGTTCACGCTGAGTGGTCAACGCCATCTACCACTACCGTCGCAGGCACGTTGATCGGAAGCAGCACTTTTTCGCACTTTAAAATTTTATGCAACCGCCGTGAATTGGTTAGTCGTTACTCGACAATTGACTTGAGACATCGGTCGGGATCTAGTTGGTGGTCAGTCAGCGCGATCAGTGCTTTGAAGGGATTATTTGAAGTTGAACTTAATCCAAAAATTGTTTAATAAAATAAACCGCGAAGGAATTTTTGTGTGTAGTTTCTCTATATATTAAATTATTTAAAAGACTTTTCTAAGACGCTCAGTGTTTACCTAGATAAAAAAAGACAAAATATAAAATGTTATCTACATTTACTACACAAAGTGTTCTGATCCCACAAACTGTTAGGTTTTTGGGACAGTTTTCACCTGTCACTATCCTCCTATTAATGACCATAATTTCCTTCATTGTTATTTATAATAAAAGACGTGCGCGAATGGTTAAGTTGATTGAGAAAATTCCGGGTCCTACTGCCCTCCCTATATTAGGAAATACAATTGAAATCAACGTTGATCACGATGGTAACTATCATTTTATTCTTTACCTATATTTATTTTGTGATTTTATGTGATAATTGTGTTTTTTTTTTATTTGTGCTAATCTGGATACAATTTATGTAAGGTGATACGTGACAATCAATGACCACATTGTATAAAGAGGGTCCTGTTCTCTTATTCGAATATGCAATTTTCAGAACTATGCATAAATGAAGGTTTATCTTTTTTAAAGTACAAACAAAAATGTACTTTCGAAGTTAAATATGTTGATTCTAAAATTAATAATTTGTTGAATTAAATAGCATGGATCTTATTTTATATTCTACAACTAATGAATTCCATTTGTGTTACATTGCAAATGTTAAAGGATAGTATTCAAAAATTTGGCTCCGTTGGGTAGAGTTTAATAAACAGAAAAAGGATATGGCGTTCGAGAAATAAATTAAATTGCACAAATGAATGTTAATTAAAGAAGTTGTTAGTGAAGGTATCTGATAAATTTAATAGATAATAGATAGGTATCATACAATTTCTTCTTAATCGAATGAAAACTATTTCAAAGTAGATATTACTTATTTTACTAAAATCCGTTGGATGTAAAAGTAATTCATTGTTAAGAAAGTTCTAAAATAATACAATAGTAATAACAAAAGAAGCATTCAATTTTTATTCTCAATGTTTTTAAATTGTATTCATGGAAGAAGGAAATTTTTTTTGTTTTATTGTGTATTGTTGATTAAAACTCTTGGTAGGATACAAAGCGTTTGAAGGAAAAACAAAAATTGCTAAAACATTACTATGTATTCATTTCCAAGAAATTGTAATTACTCAAATAAGTGTTTGCTTATTTGCCGTGAATCAAAAAAATAAATTTTTTTTTTCACTTGGTTAATATGGGAAAATCTGCAATATTATGCTGCCTCGAATCTGAGGAAAGATAATTATTATTATGCCAAGCGAAATAAGAAGCATGTGCATATGCAGGGTCGATTATACATATACATATATGCATGTAGAATTATTTATTTCCCTAGATTATGCATTTGTGCATAAAAATGTACAGTCAACTATTATTTTCGAGAAAAATAAGCTTGAAAATTAAGACTTCATTTTTGCAATTTTTCGAAAATTGTTATAAAACAAGCGTTCTCATAAAGGATTGTAGGGTGGTTTAAATGAAGGGCTAAGTCCTAATCTAGTAATATTTGTCTCGAAAATGGTAGCTGGTTGAATAATTTCATTTACGAAGTCAAGATTTATAGGCAGATAACATTTTACCGGTATGAATTATCAGTTTTTCAAAAAATAGTTGGTGTTGAGCAGCGTTATCGATGAAAAAACATATGTTAAATTTAATTTTAAATACCGGAAATCATAAAGTTTTTTATGGCGCCTTTGGTGTCATTTTCTTTCTCGGGTATGCTTTTAAACTATTTATTTTATATACAGCTGTTTCGGGGGTAAAATCTTGATTGATGCATCATAAAAATAACTGAAAATTAGTTTAGGAACAATAACTCTTATTATTGTTTTATTGCTGCCATAAAAATGCGATTTTTATTATTACGCACTTAGAAACTCAGAATATGATTTTCGTAGTTGTTGCGAATTAAAAGTCAATTACTCATACCACGTACAGAAAATTAGTATAGCATCGTAATAATTTTTTAATGAATATTTTTTAATGAGTTTTTTGAACTAAAAAAGCTGTATACAAATATGTATTTGTATAATCTCTGATTCAAATTGTTTTTCTTGAACTATTAAAATATTCAAAGTTTTGGTCGATTACTACTTTAAAATATTTTAATTAATTATGTTTAAATTTTGGAAGTCGTCGTAATATAAAAGAAATTATGCGAATAAAATATTTAGGGATGTTAAGCCGTTGCCGTACCAATTTAACCAAAAGTCAAGACCATGGCTAAAACATCTCTTCAAGTTTTTATCGATTTCTAATGGTAAACGGAAGGAATGCGTTCGAAAATGCTCGACGAGGTCATCCTATTGCTTTTCTGAAGGTAAAATGAGCATAAATTAGAGGTTAGAGGTGAGCGCTTTTTCACGAGTCTGATTAGTCCGCAGCGACGGTTCTTCCAGGTCAATGTAGCTCACAAAAATTTATTTTAAGTTCCGCTCCATTACGAGGTTTTTGCGCAAAGGTTTTTGAAGGCAACCATTAAAAATGTATAGTTGTTGCAATTATATTTTCTTGTAATGATATTTAAGCTAATTATAAGATAAAGGGCATGCAAAGTAATCTTTTTGCTTAATTGTTTTCTGATGGTCAATTTTTAGGATGAGTGATCATACAAATTGGATGAAAATTCGCGTAGGTCAGTGATTGTTGATATAATTCACTGATGTAATCAATAAAAGAAGAAATTAACCTTGAATTGGGCAACTGAATATTTTCATTAATATTAGGTACTTACATTGGAGCTGTGAAATATGATGACTATACGTTTAGTCTTAAAAACAAAAATAAAAATTTTCTAGAATGGATTTTTCTATTAATTTAAGTTCAGTTGAAACAATACTTGCATACAGTTTCTTTGTGCAGCTTGGCCGGAAGCAATTTAAATTTCACTTTGAAATCTTTTGAAAAAATGATTTAAGTGTCATTTAAGAGCTGTTAAAATATCTGAACAGTTTCATAATTTTTAAGAAAGTGAAGTATCTAAACTAGTGCAACATAAAGAGCGGAAATGCGGATAAACTATGTACATACAATATCAAATGAGGATCTTTAAGAAATGTCGTCATGTAATTTTTCATCAATAATATTTTAAATATGTACATCATTTTATTTCATTTAATATGGGCTGAAAATATTAACCTTCCTTGTATGTTTGTTATTTTTAAAGGTAGAATCAATGTTTTTAAAATGAACTTATGCTTTTGACTGACTATATTTGTTAGTCACATAATTGTGTGCTACAGCTATCACTAATATTTAATAACCAATTTAGCTTTGTATCAAAGAGTAATTTGCTTGGGATTTTACGAATTTTCAGAGTTGATATAAATGATGCTGCACATCACCAGTATTTTCAGCCCATTAACCATTTCATTAATTATTCATTTTTGTTCGTTTAGAATTGTTTGTACGCTTAGCCTCTGGTGGCCTGCTATATAATCCGGAAGAAGGTATTGTGCGCGGTTGGAACGGGCTCGTGCCATGGGTCATAATTACAAGCCACGACAAGATAGAGGTAAATATAATAATGCTGGGATAATTGCAGTCAACTAATTTTTTCGCACTTTACTGTGTTATCATTAGTTAATTTCGTATTATGTTCTTTATGTTGCTAATATACATATATACATATGTATGAATAATTGTAAAAAAAACCATATATGTATGTAGAGTATCTGCGTTTCAATTTTTTGATAAGTATTAGTCCTCGTCGATTTTCTTTTAAGTTAGGAAGACACCTCAGGAAGTAAATATTACAAATTGCTTCCTTAATTATATTACGATTAAGACGGCTGTTGCAAAATCCTATATAACGTCAAAGTTTGGTTTCATTTCTTTGTAGATACTTATTTTTTCGTACGAAGACTGCGGCATCGGAAACATGTTATCGATTTATTTTAATCATTGTTTATAAAAATTAGTCTGAAAGTATCAAATTTTGTTTTTTTTACGAAAAAATGTCAACTCAAAACTCTTTGTTCAATAGAATCAAGTTCTAATTAACGTGCTATTTGAACTTTTTTTGAATGTAATTTTAGAAATCGCAATTAGTATTAATTATAAAAATTTCAACTTGAAAAAAATTATTAAAAAATCATAAATATTTCTATTAAACTTACAAGCTTTTATTTATCAGCTTCATATGTTTGAATGTTTGGGCGAAATCTTGCCAGTCAATTTGAACGAGTTCTCGTTATCGGAAAAGTCCGATATTTGGTACACTTAGGTAATATCGGTGGAAATAAAATATAATATATTCAATATCGTTCTCAATTCAATATAGCAGGTTACCTTTTTCTTTACAACGCTCTTGGAGTGAGTATCAAATAAAGGGGTTCACAGAGAAGAATATTATAAAAGCTTGTTGTGATTGTTTTTTTTTTTAATTAAGTATTTATTTTAATGTGAAATTTTCACAATGAATTAAATAAAATAATAGAAATAAAAAAATTATATTTTGATGTTGTTTTAAACATACCTAAAGGATATTAGGATTAGTAGCGATAAAAGTAAATAAATTAATTGAACATGCAGTTTATAAATACAAAGCTTTCTGGTTCAATCAATATATCTTTGTTTATTCTTGCTTCTATACTAGTTAATCAATTAAACATTGTTGAATTTGGATCACGAAAGGGGTGCTGTTTGATTTGTAGATATTATGTTGCCTCTATTTCTATTTTAATTTAATTTAATTTTAATTTGCCCGCACAATTAGAAGAATTTAAGGAAAATTTATAAATATACATATGTTTGTAACTACTACCCTCTAATTTTTGGAGAAAATTTTGAGATAAAATTCATTCTATTTATTTACCTCCTAAGCAACTATAATATTTTACTTACGTAGGTACATAATTTTTTTAAAAAGAAATTTTTGTAATGAACTTTACAACTATATGCTTTCAAAGTTACAAATAAAGAAAAAATTGAAAGCTACGTGAAAATTTGAAATATTAGGGACATCTTTTCTGCCTATAAAATAGCCACATTTTGTTTTCTCTGTTTCTGCAAAGTTTAATTGCAACTTTGTGGTCTAATCAACTTTTTACTGGCTAGAAGAATTGTCACCATTTATCAAGTCAAATTCAAGCATTAATATCGTCTCCCATGAGAGATTTTGGGTTGTTGACAGTATAAATTACTGAAATTGTCTACTGTTACTGAATTATTTCACGGAACACGGTGTCCCTTGTACCTGAACTGTTACTAAAGAGGTGACAAAAAGAGGTCTACAAGATATTGAACATAAAAAATGTTATCTTTGTCCAGCGCAATATTCACAAGAAATGGAAGGAAACTTGACATCGAAATCTGACCGTTGACTAATCACTTTCACGTCAAGTACACTTCGTGGGAATTCCTTCTTCCGCTGCGACTCCATTTGAATGTGGGCGACGTGCGTGTGGCTGCGTGTTTTCTTAAGTTTTGGTTCCGCTAAGATTTTCTTCAGTTATGAAACTTGTGCGACACTTCTGTCTTGAAAGTGCAAAGCAACTTTATACTGATGAGGTGATGGCAAATTGAGTTTGACGAGTGTTCTTCTACAAGTGCCACTGCCACTTCAAACTTGGGTTTTGTTGGATTGTTTTACAAACAAAAGTTTTACTGTGATTTGATTCAATTTTACTCTCATTAGTGATGTAACTTATGACGTTACTATGAGCTTTTAATCTTTTCTTGGCATGCAAGAGAAACTATTGAGAAATAATTAGATTAAGGTAGTTCTTAAACGCTTATGTGAAAATATGTTGACTTAATAAAATATATTTTTCTCTTCTTTGTGTTATAACCTATAGAATTGTTTATGCGAATGACCGGAATGACTAAGATGTTTGGTAAGCGTCAAGGTATTAATAGAGCCTGGCAGGGCAGTGCTCCATACGTTATGCTGTCTCTCCCAGAAAGTGTGGAGGTAGTTATTGTTTTCGTATTACTCTTAAATAATTATGGTGACGGTAGTTAAGAAATTGGATTAGGTGATTTCCTGGAAAATATATGTATTATTAATATTATAAAAAAAATATTATATGATAGCTAATCATCATTTCATTACATTAAAATTAGTATCGAAAATACAAATCATATGTCCTGCACCCAGTATAGTTTTATCATTATGTATATTAAAAGTCTTAGCTTAAATATTCTTAATTATAGTATTTTTTGTAACACGAAAAATACAATTTATTTACATACATGTGTTTATTATAATTTAATCTATATTACAGCCAATTCTAAATAGTCAAAAGTTTATTGACAAAAGTTATGACTACTATTACCTACAACCGTGGCTTGGAACTGGTCTTCTTACGAGTTTTGGAAAGAAATGGCACAGTAGAAGAAAGGTATAATTAATTTCCGTACCGATACTTGTAGTTAATTATTTGACCTTTTCAAATCTTATCAATTAAGAATATAACATACCAAATTTTGAAATTTACAAATATAAAATATAGGTATCATTTCTATTGATGAGATTTGTATAATTCTTTTTCTAATTGAAATTGTATGTTTGTAGATGACTGTTCCTATAACGGGAATAATAAAAGATTATTAGAACAAATTGAAAATAAATAAAATTTAAATATTTCTAACTAATTTTTTGCAAAATAATTAAATTAATTTGGAAGAAGAGTTATATGTTGTGTTAATAGAACAGTTTCTTTAAAAAAACTTTTACTATTTTATAGATATTGACGCCTGCTTTCCATTTCAAAATTTTGGATGATTTTATCGATGTCTTTAATGAGCAGAGTGTGATTTTGGCAAATAAACTTAAAGCTGAGATAAACAAGGAAGGTTTTAACATATTCCCATATGTTACACTGTGCACTTTAGATATTGTTTGTGGTAAGTATAACATATACATACATTGTTACATAATAAGAATTACAATTTTCGAATCCTTACTTTATTTTTTTATTATTTAAAATTTACTTTATAATTTTGATAGAGACCGCAATGGGACGAAGAATTTATGCTCAAAGTGATAGCGAATCTGCTTATGTTAAAGCAGTGTATGGGTAAGTACCCCCCGTAATTAGTATTATACATATTTGAGTATTACCTATAACAAGTGAATTTAGAAGATGTACGATCAAAATGTCCAATTGTCATTATTCGACATTCAAAAATATTTTTATATAGTGTTTTGATTCTTTATGCGCGATATGTACATAGTTATGATTCAAATAAACTGAGAATGCATATAATTCTTCAAATTTCGGCAATGCTGCAAAAATAATATATGTTAAAATGTTCAAATTTATTTTTAAAATCCTCATTAAATTCCGGAAGCTCTGTAAATTCAAATCCTACAATTTCCCTGAACCCAATTTGAATCAAGTTCCGAATTGCACGACCTCTACATTTGTAACCGATTAAATTTTTACATTTCTAATGAGTTCCTCTATAAATTACTCATCGAGTAGCTTTTGATTTATCTTCCTTATAAAAGTTGAATTTCAACTTGAAGAAATGATGAAATGAAAAACTTGTTATAGACCTTGGCAATGGGCTACTATTTTTCTGAACGCAGCGTTTTTTTGCATAACTTTATCAATTTTACTTAGTGAATTTTATTGATCTTGTTGTCGTAAATTAGAATAATAAGTAAAAAGCTTATTTCTTAAACAATAATACAAAAATATGTTAGTAATGGTTTTTATTTCTATTATTTGTATTTTTAGTGCGTTGCATAGATAGATTATATTTTTGTTGCACATCATCTCGTAAAATTTACTTTGAGAAAAAATAACAAACTTTGCCATTATTATGCATTTTTACTGTTCAATTACAATTAATATTAATTGTAATCCCGACCTTTAAAAATAGATTTCAGTCTGAGATCGCATCAACTATTATACGGCATAAGTATTTTTCAAAACTTGAACTTCAATTTTATGGAAAATTGATTGAAATCGTGCTCTACTGATCTATAATTGTGGTTTTATTTTAATGATTTCAAGTTCTTTCAAATTAAAGCTTCTACGTACCTTAATTCGATCACGTTCGAAATGGATTAATTCCCTGTTCAAGATGACTTCTAAGTAAATTCAATGCTCTGATCAAAGTCATCAACGGTTTGATGCGCGCCTTGCTGGTATTAAATTTACCGAGAATCTGTGACTTGACCAATTCTAGGTCAGTAACCATCGGAGATTTTCGTCTAGCAACCTGCTCAAGCCCAACTGGAAATTGTGCCCACAGTGGAGATTAAATTCTTTGAAGTGGTCAAGCAGACAAATTTTTTGCAAACGGCGCAGATTCTTAAAAGTTGATAGCATTGACACAATAAGAAGCCATTGCCTTGGTAGGAGGAACAAAATTCAGTAGAGGAGTGGAAATGTCGAAGCTTAACCTGCGTAGGTCTCCGCATCGCGCAAAGAAATCTACTTGGAAGGTTACTTAACCAGTTTCATTCTCTGCAACTCCTTAAATTTAAGAACTACGCTGCGTAATTATGAACATGATTGATGGTATGATTTTTCCTATATACAGATATGTAGAATTTTGCGGATTTGCGATCATTAAAAACCATTAGAGTTTCGATAATTTATTTTACAATAAATTTAACGAATTTATAATTGCAATTAAAAGTTTTGAGATGGTCCCTTAATTCATTTTAACTGCTTTTTTGATAAGAAGTATTACAAAAAAAAATATAGTGCATTTATATATATTTATGTATATATTTACATATATAAAACAAAAACTAAATCATGACTATATCGTATTGATCGTTTAACGTGAAAATTTTTAAATAAGAGCAAATGCAGGGAAGTAACATAAATGAAAGTCAAGAAAAACTGCATACAATAATTTATCCCTTATTTTTCCAACACCCCCAACATTTTGTTCCGCTTGCAAAAACGGCAACTTGAAAAAATGTTAACCTTTATACTATCATCAAATAATGCGAATTTTCAACTCCAATTAGAATTTTGATGAATAGTAGGTATGTAACATAAGTAATAAAATATGTTTAATTGATTACTTTAGAGACTGAAATTTTCAGAAGGATTCAATTATGCTACATGCATTACAAATTAAAGATGAGTTCCCTGTCTCAACTAAAAGTGAAAAAGATATTAAAAAATTTCATATTAAGGATTTGGTAATTGGTAGGAAGGTAGGAAGCTAGGAAATGCACTTTTCAATTGTGATATTAGTATATTATAATATACCTATTGGAAATTTGTTGACATCGTTTTAACTGCAAAAATCGATAGGTTGCCTTACATGCAAACGCAGAATATTTTCTATTAGAAAAATGAATACCGTATTATTTTTTTATTGATCAAAATGATCATACAACTACTGTTACAATAATTTTTATAGAGAACAGACACAATTATTTTTCTGTTGACTAGATTTACTAAGATTAAATCCTTAGATATTTTAGAAAGTTACAAGGAAAATATTGTTGCATCCTATTTTACAAGTGATTATTATACATACATACATACATATGTATATATAAATTAATTTATAATAATTTTGGAGATTTAGCTATGTAACTCAATGTTGTTCTTAAGACATCGTAATTCTTTTACTTCTATTCTTTTTTCATATATATATATTTTCAGAATTGGTGAAATAGTTCAAAGTCGCCAAGCAACACTATGGCTGCAGTGGGATTTCATATTCCGGATGACCAAAAATTATAAAGCTCATGAAGAATACGTTAAAATTCTTCATGGATTCTCAAACCGAGTAATTCGGGAACGTAAAGAAGAAATCAAAAATAAGAATAACAACAATGATCCCTTCAGTACTTTCAACAACAACAGTGCAGATATGCCAAGTTTCTATGAAGAGGATAAAGTAGATGAAGTTGTTTTTGGTAAAAAGAAACGTTTGGCCTTCTTAGATCTCCTTATTGAAGCATCAAAAGACGGCACTGTTCTTTCAAATGAAGATATAAGAGAAGAAGTTGACACTTTTATGTTTGAGGTAATTACATTAGTTTATTGCCCTTATTAGCGTTATGTGTATATTGTTCTGTTTTCCCAGCAATAATTTAATATTAAGAACATTATTATAAAAATGGTGCACAATTTAAAGATATGTTAAATCATCATAAATACTTTCTTATTTTTTTTTAAAGTAATTTAAGCAATGAGTTCGAAAAAGCATATATACATATGTATATTTATCGCTTAAGCTTTCAATTGGTTAATGATGCGTGCTTAAATTACTCGATAGTTTTAAAATGTCATTTAGTTACTTTATTTTAACTCACCGCGTTTCTTCCAGGGTCATGACACAACATCAGCTGCAATTTCTTGGACACTATTTTTGTTGGGTGAAAATCCTCACATTCAGGATCGCGTTGTAGAAGAGTTAGATTTTATTTTTGGCGGAGACAAGGAGACTCCAGCTACTATGAAGAATTTAATGGATATGAAATACTTAGAGTGTTGTATCAAGGATGCTCTTCGACTTTATCCTAGTGTACCTATGATGGCGAGATCAATTGGTGAAGATGTGCAAATTGGTGAGATAATTTTACATGCCGCTTAAAAAACACTTTATAAGTTATTGATATTTTAGGTGACTACACAGTTCCCGCTGGTACAACAGCTCTTATCAACACATATATGTTGCATCGGAATCCAAAAGTTTTTCCCAAGCCAGACCAGTTTAACCCTGATCATTTCCTTCCAGAAAATTGTCAAGGCCGGCATCCATTTGCTTATATCCCTTTCAGTGCTGGACCACGAAACTGCATTGGACAGAAGTTTGCAATTTTAGAAGAGAAGACCGTTCTTTCCACAATTCTTAGAAATTACAAAATTGAAGCTGTGGATAGAAGAGAAGATCTTACACTGCTAGGAGAACTTATTTTGAGACCCAAGAACGGTCTCAAAGTGAGAATTACTCCAAGAGAGTAGTTGAGTAGGATAAGAAATTCGTTGTTTACAATTAAGTTATTTGTAGCTTTTAAGGCTTTAAAAGGACGATTCGAAGGCCTATAAAAGCTTTTATACAGGCCTGATCCGTGTGATTGTTATGCCACTTAGGTACAACAGGTACTAAATTATTTGAACCTATTCAACATACAAAAAGCAGGGTCACGAATTACAACTTATATACTATACATTTATATTTAAGCATGATGATTGAGTAGAAAGATGACATCGACATTATGATATTTTAATATTTTTATATATTTTTATTTTTAATTATTGTCACCGGAGATTTAGGACTTGTTTACGGAGTAATTTGGGTTGGTCAGGCCTGTTATAAAGGCTTCTAGCCCATGACTGATTTTTGTGTAAAAAGTTTATAAAATTGTGTTGTTTTGTTTGATGTGAAGAATGCAATAAATGGGTCCATTTAAAAATAAAACGTTTTAAATTTTAATTTATTAAATTTATTTATATAAACAAAGTACATGATGTAATGCCGTATAAACAATTTATATGGATATTGCTTTGGGAAGATTTTAACGATGCTTATGATAATTCAAGAAGTTGGTCACAGTTAATGAAACACACAATTTGATTGAAAGGAAATATTTTCAGCTGTGCATAACATTTTGAAATTTCGAACGCTAACCCTAGATCGAGTTTGAACAAGGTACGCTTAGATTAAGTTCGGGCTGAATTTGGCTGAAGTAGAATTAATCTTGGCTTCAGTGGGGTTAAGTCAAATTAAAACTGATCTAAACCCGATTCAAACCAAATAATATACAAAAATTATCTTCTGACGAACACTCTTTTATTTGTGCGTACAAAATTTTATGCAAATTGGTATAGGAATTTAGTTCTGTATATCCCAGAACAGAAAGACCCCCTCTTACGAGTACTCAATTTTTTTCTTAATCAATCTAGTTTTCTTAAAATGTATTAAAATTTCACATCCTTAACCCACACCTTAAATTTTAATGTTAATTTAATATGTCTTTATGACTACTTAGTCTGCGCCGCCCGCCTTTATCTCTATACATCATGATTACACAGGTAACCTCCATTAAACGTCACTTGTATTCCTTCCTATAATTACCACTTAATAAATTTGGTTGCGCTAAAATTATCTATACTGTAAGTGAGATATCAAGGCACTTTGAAAAACGTTTCTCAATTTATACACCTTAATAAGCCACGAATTAAGTATGCTTAAGTATGCTTCATCCAAAGAGTAAATAACTGGCACGTGTAGCGTTATTATCATATTGCTGGTGCCGCGAGAAGATTAACTTCTTTAAAAATCCCATTAATCCTTAAAACGTTTCTAAGCTGTATGAAATTGCCTTATTTTAAAGGATGGGTAGCGAATATCTACCTCGAAGCTCCCTTAGCATTCTCTTGGATATATCTTAAAATTTGGCGGATGTATTGCTTAGACAAATATTTTTGTTTGTAAGTCAAGCGAAACTTTTAATATGCATATGTATACTTACCTGGAATAGAATGCTTAAGGGCAATTGTAGCATGATATCCTCATTTAGGAGGTGCACCTCATTTTAATTGGCAACAAAGAAAAATTGTTTAACATCTTGTTAATTGAGCGAAATTTTATTATCCTGCAAATGATTATATAAATTAGGAGACTGCATGTTTGTTTCATTAAAAATAGCTCTCTTTATTCAACTTATGAACGTAGGTAAGGTATATTATATTTATGTACGAGCGGAATTTAATTAAGGATATTTTTTCGCCTTTTACGATGACACCCGAACTCAGAAAATTAAACTATATTTACTCGAGGCAAAAAGTAAACAACGTTCTGCTCGGACGAAGAAAATTAAAAAGGACTCGACGACCTTTCGGGTCGTGGATAGCCACGTGGACCTTTTCAGGGAGCAACAAGACGAATGAGAAACTGTTCAACCAGATTTCACGGTACTTGGCGAATTTTTTTGAGGATCAACTAAACTATGTCACCAAATTCAGAGAAGAGTCAATAGCACGAGCTAGTTAATTTCCTCTTTCCATCTGGTTGTCGAGCGTATTTGTGACTAAGGACATTGTCGTGCCTCCGTTCCTTCCTGCTTCAAATGGAGCCTGCCGGAGAGGAAATAAGACCAAACATTGAATTGGGTGATACTTCCTGGCTTGAGATTGCCTTTTTGGTAAATTCTGATTGGGTCAATTTTAAAGTTAATCTGTTGGTTTATTTATCCATAAGAGATCTATTTGGCAAATAAGTTAGAAATTAAAGGTGTAAAGGTCTGGTTCTTTTATTGCTTTACATTTATAAAGAAATTTTAGTATAAATTGAATTTGGGATTTTTTCAAGAATTTTGATTAACCTTTATAAGATTGTCCATTTAGAATCATATGTATGTTTGTTGATCGTCTATATTTCCTTCCCTTCCTGAAAAACAATTATTGAATATAAAACCCTAAATTAAAATGTTTTGTCTACATTCCCCAAACAAATTATCAAGAGTGTAGAAAATAAGGAAAATTTTACTTCAAATCAATTTGTCAGGAAAATTTTACTTCAAATCAATTTGTCATTATATATCGACGAAACTGAAGAATATATTTATCTTAATTTGGGCAATTTTTAAGATTATTGAAGAACTTTTCAAAATAAAAAAGTGGAAATGTTCTTTATTTAAGGTATTTATATGTATATGGTTTGCAATGAAATTTTCTTGGAGTATGAAAAAACTAGTGATGGCAAAATATTATTTTTCCACATTTTAAAGTTAAATATGTAGGAAGTCTGGAAGTACAAGCGACCAATGAATTTATTTGTTTGCATATTCGTCGGTTTTGACTCATCCAAAGTCCGTGAGGAGACCTCAAACTCTATTTAATCGATGACTTTAATAGCAATATTTTGTTTTACTTAAAAGTTACCTATATGGTAGCTTATAAAAAGGATTCTTTCTTTGAATAATAATTGACGCAGGATTACTTATTGTTCGCTGCTTTGCAATATATAACACTGGCTTCAGTTTTATCATTGGGTTTTCTAGAAAAGGTGTTCCAAAAAGTAATATTATTTTAAATATTTATTTGCTTGTGCAAACCTAGCAATAATATACATAGTTGAGTGCATTTTGGATTCTAGCACCCCATTGTAAGACTTCTATTACAGGTATGTAATGTTAAGGTTGAACTGGAATAAATAAATAATATATATACGTATATATGCGATCTTAAAATTATTTGAATCCAAATATTCTGGAGCTATCATTATATGAGTATTATTTAAAATATATACATATGTGGTTATATTTATACGGTTTTTACTTATCACAATTTTTAATCTTGAGTCGAACAAGTTTTCAATGCATAGTTTTTTACTAAATCTGACTTGTATCCGATAGGTTAAAATACATAGCTAAGTATGTAAATATAATTCCTTTATGGAAAGGAACTAATTTTAAACAAGTAATTTTAGTAAAAGTATTGAAAAATTGTTGCTCTTGTTTAAGCTGTAAACCATATGTTATTTTAAAAACCGTGAAAATAAGGTTGATTGCATAATCAAAACAATTATTTACGTTGATGTGATGTAAGATTTGTTAACAAGTATTCGAGTTTTGAACACGTTTTCTCGATATATTTAAATACCAGACTGGCTTGTATACATTATATAGCATATTCTATAGGTACCTAATTTAATTTATTTTCGGGGATTTTTGGCGTAATTTTTTTAGCCGTTGAATTCGGATTTTTAGATCCGCAAAACAGATTATTTCCTTCATGCGAACAAAATTAAATAATTTATTTTGCTTGTCAATATTGAACTACATATAAGGATTCCACTATATAGAATACATCGTAATATCACTTGAAAAACTTTTAAATTATTTTATTGTTATCCTACCTAAATTTAACTAACTTGTTATAAACTGGCTATATGAAATAATGCCCCTCTTCGTAATGAGGTTTTCTGTGTTCAACAAATTTATAATTAACTATTTACATGAGACCCGATTATTTCCTGCACCAAATAAGATGCGAACCCGCTTGTCCTGGGATTTCAGAGAGCGTAATTTTCGCTGATGTGCTATGATAAAATTTTACGATATCACTGCGCAACGAGGAAACGGGAATCATAAAAGAGGAAAAGGCAGACAATTTAATTTAACTCGAAATTTTTTTCTGCAATATTTGCTTATGTTGTCCCTTTTCGCGGAAAATTTATGTGAATTTAATTTTACAATAATGCGCAAAGAACGAACTTACAACATCTAAGGTAGCGAAAAAAATTGCCTAAAATTGGAAGTGTTACGTAAACCTTCCATAGGGATGTGAATTTTTACGGTGGACTGAATATCGTAGCCCGATAGCTGCAAGGTTATTAACATTTCAATATTTGTTAAAGTGTAAGCTTTAGGATAATATTTTGTAGAAGCGACTTGCTCCCGGCACTTTTGTCTTCGACAGACAGAAATGAGGAAGCGAATTCATCCTTTTATTGAAACATGATTTCTCAATTTGAATTTTCTAAAACCTTATTGTAACAATATTTCTTAAGGAAGAAATGGAAAAGGGAAAAGATTGACACGATTCCTGAGATATCACAACAGCGGAAGTACTTTAGGTTATTTTTCATTGTTTAGATTTGAAGGACTTTTAAATTCATTTAAAGTACACTATTGTGTAATAGGATCTAAATTTGTATAGTAATTTGTGGGTACATCAATTTAATTTCATATTATTTTATTAATTTTTATTGAAATATGTTCTATTTTTTCTTAGAAGTTCTGTAAAACTTTGAATATTTGGTTGAAATTTACTGGAAATAACATTTACCTTATTTAAATATTTATAAATACACTATAATCTTTTCATTTTTATGCTGCGAAGAGATAAAAAAAATAAATTTCCTTTTTAATTTTGCTACATATTATTACGCTCATTGCGATGTATAATAAATAGTAAAATAGTAAAATAAATCACTTCTCCTCTGTAATTCTGACATTTTTAGTTTACAAGAATTTTACTCCATAACATAACCCCTGCTGGCATAATAATTTTCTAAGAAGTTATTTACCATGTCAACATTAATATACAATCTGCGGGAGACTTTCGGATAACAAGCAACAATTTTCCAGACACCCATGGAGACGTGACCAGAAACAAGAGTATCTTGGGTACCATTAAATTTTAATAACGCTTTTATTTATTTGAGTGCTTAATAAAAATACTTGGAGGTTTCTGTTGGTTTTTAAGGGGTTTGACGGTAATTTCCTTTACAGGAAAATTTGTTTAAGGGAAAATTTATATAATTTGCACTTCTTATTGTTATGCATAAATAATTTTTTACCGCCCAGAAGGGACTTAAGACGTTAGTTTAATTATTAACAAATCCCTATCTTTACTGAGCAAAACCAGAGTAGAAGTGAA
Source organism: Tolmerus cingulatus (assembly GCA_959613345.1). Taxonomy (NCBI): domain Eukaryota; kingdom Metazoa; phylum Arthropoda; class Insecta; order Diptera; family Asilidae; genus Tolmerus; species Tolmerus cingulatus. The sequence continues at coordinate 47,482,963 of OY390707.1, forward strand.
AACCTTTATATAATAACATCTCCTAACTGATTCATCAACGATGAGCGGAAACCGCTGAAGTTAATTACTTAAAATTTGTACAGGAGGTTTCTTTTGTCATCTAAGCACCCACTAAGAATTAATTATACGAAATTCTTCCAATAAAATAGGAGGTGTAAGTTTGTATGGAAAGAAATTATTTTTAAACATAATATCACAAAAATTGATATTTGGCTTTTAAATTAAAACTTAAGAAAGGTATATTGTAGAATTTTTGGAGCTATATTCTTTAAGAGGTAATTCGTAATATAGGAGATAAAAGTGTGCTTGGCAGTTGTCTTATTTTTGTATAATTAAGGCCATGAAAATTAGAATTTAGCCTTTTGGCTGGAAATTAAGAATGAAGTGTTTAAGCGTTCTTAAGAAATCACTCTATAAGGGGTTAAAATAGGGAATGAAAATGCCAAAGTGCAATCATTTCTAAACATTAAAGCCATGAAAATTAGTGTTAGTTAAGAGTTGACTTTCATTATACTCTGAAAAGTAGATACTTAATTTCAAACTAACAGTATACATATAAAATTATACGTAGCTTTGACCACCAAAAATACATACACAAACATAAGCAGCCACGCACACACGCTTACATATATGCTCGATAATTTATAATAATTCGGATCAAGAAATATAGAATACATTGTTTAAACTGCAACTCATATGGGCCATTTTTATTGTTTTTGAAGAATGTCCGTTGTATTTCAACAATCTGCCATTTTCTAATTTATTACTCTTGTATATTCGTACAAGACTTCAGAGTTTTGTTTAAAAGCGCACATTGAAAAGATCCTTATGGAAAATTCTTTATTTTGGAGTATTTTCCTGTTAAAATTGTTCTTAAAACATAAATACAAAGCATGTTCCATCAGCAATGCTATTTGTACGATTCAGTGGAATAAGTTTTCTTCATTTTTTTTATGATTACACATGGCGATGTGGTGTGTTATTTAAATTTATGCTGAAATTTTTTAACCAAACGTTATTATAAAATGATTCAAGTAAATAAATTATGAGATTATACATTGTTAATAAGATGATTGATATGTTAATAGATATGTATTATGAAATTAAGAACTGCCCATTTTTACAGTAAGTATTTATAATATTTGTTTGATGATATTGACATTCGATTATCAATTAAAACGTATGAAGTTATGCTAGAAATTCGATAAGACATTTTTCGTATCTATTCAAGGTTAGAGAGGAATTTCACCCTTGCAAAATTCAATGTTTTCTTCTGTGATAAGAAACCACTCTGAAAGTAATTTTATCCCCTAGAGTACGTGTCAGATTTATTGATTTGCAAAAAACGTTTCAAGGTCCGGTCACGGAGCTCTAGCAATTTGCAGGATGTTGCTTTGATGGTACATATTTATGTAAGTATTCACTCGATTGCTATACATATTTTCACATTCCTTGAAGCAAATATGAAAGTTTGGAAAGAAGAAAGTTTGTGAAATGGGACATCCTTGATAGCGTAAATACAGAAGAACATCCTAAAAATAAACTCATAATGTGTTTGAGTTTTTTATTTACAAATGTAATTAAGAATATACTAACTTAGTAATGTGTAATGCCTTTAGCACTCATATTTATCAAATATGAGTGCTTTTCCCAGAAAAAATGTGTAATGATAAATAATAATTCAGTTTGTAATTACAAATACTATAATACGAGTATAAAAATATTTCCACAAGGATATGTTCTTATATGTAGTAAGCCAAAGAATTTGTGATATAAGGCCTAGTTATTGAACCTTATTAAACGAGTGACTTAGCATAATTATTTAGCTAACGTACTTTTGTACAAACGATATGATATTTGTTTCTTTTCTATGTTAACCAAGTGTTATGTTATATTAATTTATAGGTTTGAAGTTGTACTGGACAAGTATTCGTGTGCAAAATTAATAAAAAATTTAAAAAATTGTACAGATTTATATATTAAACTTACAATAAATAAATTCATAAATAAAAAATTATGATCAAAAATCCGTTAGACCAAACATAGAATTGATTTGATTGTGATGCATTGTATATATACTAACAGAAATGAAATAAACTACAATTTGATTCATAAATGTTTATTTATCTTTTTGTAATGAGAAATACATTTATTTAATTATATCACTGTAGATTAACAAGCAAACATCTAAGTGTTAAATGATTATCATTTATAGCTAGTATTTGGAAATTATTAATGAGGTTTATATCCTTTGTAGTACCAGAAAAGTCTTAATGTGAAAAAATAAATGAATTCAATAAAACTTATGACACTGCAGCCTAAAAAAAGGCCTGTGGTTCCACCAATGCTGACTGTTTAAAAGAATAAGAAAGTTTAAATCAGCTCTTAGTTTTCTAGTTCTTTGAAGTGTTCTTACTTATTAAGTCAATCAGAGTAAAAATTATTTCCCTTTTAAATCTTACTAAAGCTGCTTCATCCATAAAGACAGATATGGACATTGTTGTTGTGGCTTGAACCTTTATTTTAGGATTCTAAAAGTAAATCGTTCAATAAAATTGGTCTAGAAGTTAGTGATGGTTTTCGTATACTGTTTGCAGTTTAATAAATTTCTCTTTTCTACAGTTTGGCACGCAATTGCACTCGTTACGATACATATGCATCTTTATGGATGCCAAACATTTTAGGCCAGTTGGACCACATATTGGATATTTTATGTTACCTAAAAGTGAAATATTGAAGATATTAGTTGAACGAAAATATTTTAATCTTCTCCCTATATCTATAATCTAAGAAGAAGTAAATAAATAATAATAAAGAAGACATCTGCAACCTTCTTTAATGACAGATCTTTCAAGTTATAACGAGTGGCAGCTAGTGGAAATTGTCGTTGTTGTCGTTGGTGGGGCTAACTACTAAAAGAAAACAAAAGTAAGTTAATGAACGCATGCAGGTTTCCGCTCTACCCAAAAGAGGTGCCACATTCAGAGCGGTAACCGAATTAAAGTGTTCGGTTTTCCTAAAAGGAGTTTTACAATCCCGGAGAAAGTGTTAACATTAGAAAATATATATGTATAATAATTATAATAATATAATAATTAATTAATATTATTTGTAAGGCTCCTTTTAGGCCTATTCCGCATTTGTGCCGCTCATCACAGCAGCTCTATCGTACATTTAGGGGATTCATTTGTTACCCAAATCAATTTGCTTGAGCGCGCCCGTTATTACATCAAGCATCTCTTGTGCAGAATGATCGTGCAGATCGGAAATGAAAAAAAATCTTTCTACCGTCAATTTATTTATCACAAATCGCAAAATTATCATAATTTCAGAAGTGCAGGAAATGTCTTTTGTTTTAAATGCAAGTCAGTATGAGATGAAAATATGGAATTAGGCTTTTAGTCAATTACGTAAATAAATTTATGTATACACCTACATACATTTGTATCCATATGAACTAAAAAAAGGTATGATAATCATTGTGAACATTATTGCAGAAATAATTACTTTAAAACTCTGTAAGATGAAAGAAAGTGTAAGAAATGAATTAATTAACCACTATTCATCAGTAGTAAAGTCACATGGCAAAATGTAATTTAATAGGTAGATTTACCTTTAGCATAAAAGTGTGGAATACAATGACAATGTTTCATACTGTATTTAGTGTTACACTCAAATAAGCAAAACTGTTCCGTGTAAATTTTAAACATTTCGAGGTTGGACTCATCATAAGTTCTGCATTTTCTCTGCTCAATGCTTGTTTTGCTGAAAAACTGGTAGTTGGATAAAAACGATTAAAAATTATTTAAAAATTCACCCAATAAAGTCGTCTCCATAAGTTATCTCTAAGGCTCTAAAGCTCCACATCAGTTGACCCGAATTGTTGAAATGTACAACTTTATCTGATGATGCTGGTAAATCATTTGTTGCATGGACATACGCTTTAAATTCTGCTAAATCCGATTTGAATAAATACATTTGTGGAAACGGACTGTAAAAATTTATTTTAACAATTGCATCCTTTGGAGGCGGTTGAAAGCTGTCACCCCAAAGGCTGTAATTGGAATATTTTTTAAATGGAAGTGTATAAAATAAATGTTTTATTAGAATTATAAAATATACTTAGATGATATGTGGAAAGCTGCTTCATTGTTCCAGGTATAACATATTCCGAGTGGCGAAACTGTTTTTACAACTTTAAGCAATGTTGAGTCACGTAATACGGTAGGATTGGTGGGTTTAGACAGGCTTAAAAAAACTCATTAATACATTGACATTCTCTAAATAAATATGAGGTTGAATATACTTAAAAATAATTGGAAGGTACTCCTCCGGTTTGATACCATAAAATTTAAGTGGGATATCTCCAAAATCCATAACGTTGATTTTAGAAATATTTTGAATTAAGTTTGTGATTTCTCTTTGATCCTCGACAGTACTAGCACGTCTTCTACTCATAATAAATATTTTTTATTATTAAACAGCACAATAAAGGGCACATAAAGTAAATACTTCACAAACTCTGCTACCTTGATGTCATCTAAAAAATTAATAGGACATATGGTGACGGCTGGAAAGGTTGTGTTCCAGGACAAGTATTCTCTGTCTATTGCTATGACCGTACTATCTGTCCAATAAGTGTCGCACAAATATTTGCTCATACTTCCGCAACTAATTGCAAGAATGGCAATTAAGAGGAGCCAGAATAAGCTAATAGTATTAAGAAGAACAGAGATATTACTGACAGATATTTAAAAATGATTGATTGACTTTGAAAAATTGGAATTCGAAGGTAATATCAATAAAAAATGTATGTACGGTAATTACATATAAGCTACTAAATTTACATTATTTAACATATGTGAATTCACCCTACTGCTTTTTCGGAAATAGTGCTTTTACAAGTTTTTTAGAGTAAGCTCAGAAACCAATCCTTTCACTTGCATTCCTATTTGTGTTGGTACACGAAAATTGATTAACACTAACAAAATCAAATTATTATTGTGTCAATTTTCCATCAATTTAAAATTAAAGTTCATAATTTTCGGGTATTGAGCACTCAATTTAAATAGTTGTTTCATATCGAAGTTTTAAAAGAATCACTTCAAATGCTAAATACGTCATTGGCTTCCAAATGTTTCCTGATGCGAAATTAAAAATTACATATATAGCTAATTTTTGAATGGCTGCGTTAAAGTTAGCCGCAATTGTTCAAACCAGGCTATACCAACATGCAAAATACCAATTCCCATCAAGAAATGTTTAAAAAATTGTATATTTTATATGTCTTTGCTCTTATTTAGTTATTTTGTTGACTTATTTAATGAGATTGAAAACAAATATTGAAAATAATATTCGTTTTTTTCCTTAACTTATTAGTCCTCTGTCATTATTGTTGTTCCATTTTTCAAACATTTTGTTTTCGTTAGTTCTCTGGAAACAATATACAGAATAATCTGAATTTTTTAAAAAATATTAAATAAAAAAATACGAAATTGCGGGCACTCCTAGTGGGTGTATAAAAATATAAACGTCACATGTCCTAATTTTAATATTATTTTGTCGATTATTACTTTATAATGTACTAAGAATGATGATGTTCTTTGCAAAACCCTCTTCTCTATGATAATGTATAATTAAATATTTTAATATTGTATAATATTTTATGTTACATACTTTCTTGCAGCATAACTTTGATTGAGTTTGGATTTCAGCACAAAAAACTATTTTTATTAAATTTAATTATTTCTGCTTTCGCAGTTTTAATCCTTAATATAAAATCGATCACTATTCCATAACTTAAATGAATTAATAAATATTGAACTTATGTTACTTACAATTCAATCCAGTGTATGTGAGTATCGCCCAATTTCTTTAAACCGTGAACATTTGCGCGATTTAGATAATCTACACAAAAACGAAGAAAAACTTGAAAGCGCGATGAATGAACTACATTTTGTAATTTTGCTTTTAACGAGTTCATAATTTGGTATGCTTTATAAAAGGTAGTTGGCTGACATAAGACTTGCGGAAAGTGTGTCTTATAATTTAAATAACATTCAAAACACTGATCAATAACTACTTATGAAATTGATACTTCATAAACATCGAAAATCACTTCAAAAACAAGGATACTTATTCACTCATTCATACAACAGCGAAAATAATTACATACATTAGTGTAAAGTGCAAAAGAGGCACTTCCCTATAAAATTATAGAATAATTTATTGCTTCAATTGGCCACTTGGCTTGTCTAGTGGTGCGGACCAAGCACGCAATATCAATTTAGTGGCCTATTCCGATGTATAACATTCAAAAGAAAGAACATACATACATTGGAATAAGAGTTAGTATCCAATACAGTGGTCTGTCGAAAACGATTGCGATAAAGTTACAAAAGAACGTTTTCCTGGCTTTTAGATTTATACGTGAAAGCATAATTTGTTTCTTAGGCGCACTCACAAGAAATTTAATAGGGAAGGACAACAAAAGCTAAATTGGATTTGCTTGATTTGCTCATTTTCAGAGTATTTTATTAGCCGTTCTTTTGAGACTGATCGATCACTTTGTACCTTTTCATTTTCTTGGGCATTTTTTAGGCTGCCCACGCCTCAGCGCCATCCTTGTGTGAACAGAAAATCAAGCACGAACGATTTAATTTAATAAAGAGGAATCGGACGTTTTGCTACTCTTTGGTATTGATAAGCCATAATTAAATGGAGTAAAGGAATTGAAGCCTCTTAATTTTATTGATACAATTACCAACAACATTCGAAAACTGACCTTCTATTTTTGTACTTCAGTTTCCTGTTTTACTGGAATTTTTAGCGATGGTCTCATCAATTACCCATTTATTTTTAGGAGCATTCTTGCAAAAAGGTTGATTCTATTTAATCTTGCTGAGGCCAATCTCTCTGGACCCTTTATTTCATTGCTAGGACGCTGAAGATTCGGACGGGACTCGATGGGCTGGAAATGTAAACATTGCAGGGGAAACTTGAGGGAAGCTCTTCTACGGTTTTGTGATTCTTAAACACAGTTGAATTTATTCATCTTACTCAAATAGTGGAAAGATTGCTTAAAGCAGAAAAAAATGTCTTCACAAAACGTAAATATCTCAAACAATGTAGAAAGGGTGTATGAATTGGCAAAGCATATAAGTAATTGAAAGTACCTTTAAGCGCCCAATTAGACATTAGACTTTGATGTTAATGACACAGATTTACAATTAGATGATAGTCTTAACATTGAGAGACTAAATTGTCATGGCAGAATTAGGTTGTTTTCAACGTTACTGGTTTTTTAACTATTTTGATGAACATTTATACCTTTTATTAGAAATTATTCCCATACGCATTTATTAACACGTTGACTGATAGTGCACCAACGGTGCGCGTTTAAAAATGTATTACTAACGAGCCGTAGCATTACCAGTGAATACTTGAAAATTATTTCTGATATGCAGAAGTAATAACTTAAGAGTAGCATATTTTAAGCTATACACGATAATCACACTAACGTAGGACAAGTCTCTGTTTCTCGAGTTGTAATGATGTTGAACATACATACATATGTACATATATCTTCACCGCAAATGCTTAACGTGTACAACATAATTGTTATTTATGTACTGTACTTATACTGTTATCAATGCATCACCAGTGGAGTACACAATTTCGATTTGCAAGATCCAATAATGAAAAAATTCAGAAAAAGATCGCGTAGACAAATATTGCGCGTAATGTCCAGGAAAACCTTTTTTATGTGTTGAAACTCTTTGAAGGATATCATTGAATTTGTGTGAATAATAAGGAAATTATATTTACATGTGAAAATCCTTTTATATTGTGTTTTTCTGATCCTCTAAATTTATTTTCTTGAATTATATAACATATAGCATTTGGGAACGGATTTTTACAAAATATGCAAGTCCGTGCATTGGCATACAAATAATAAAGCTTGTTGTAATCACCGGTGATGCATTAGCCTATAAGTAATAGCCTCATAATAAAAATATTAGCTCCAACATATAAAAGTTTTAGATAGCGGCAGTAGGATCTTGTTATGAAAAAGTAGCCGAAACTGACTTATAATGAAGAATTCCTACTTATTATTATTATTATGATGAAATATTTTACAAATGCTTGATTCCACTAAACATAGGAATATGACCATTTTTATGGGAATGAAATTCTAATCTAGCATGGTTGATAAATAAAACGTATGATGGCAAAATTCATGTTAGGGTCTAAAGATAATCACTATCTAAAGCAATGCTCCACTCTATCAAATCAGCAATTGATGCCAGGTAATCACAAACAGTACATAGTGCAACAAAAATTTGATTGAATTAAGAAGATATTTGATAAACGCAAATTAAGAATATTATGATTTTAATAAAGCGTAGGTTATTAATAAAAACATGTTTTGTGTTCAGTAGTGTGAAGTCAATTGTTGACTATTTATTTTATTTAAACAAATTAATGAAAGGGTGGAATCGGTTAATGGAGTAATAAGGGATAAATTTGGGTAAATGAAATTTAGTTAAAAATATAAAAAAACTAACGTATACGGCCAATTATTTTATTTTTCAGCTAAATTTATTTGTCTAATTAAATTTTCCCCCAAATTATTTACTAACGAAGAATAAATAAAAATATAATAATAATCAATCTTGTTTATTTAGGTACACTTCAAGTTTATACAATTTCATTTTGTTTTGTGATGAGTGTTGCTTACTTTTTCGAGCAATAATTAATTTTTTGACGCAATGTTTTTATAAAATTGCTCTTTCGATTTCAATACATATTAATTTTTCAAAAATTTTTTAAAATTATAGTTGAAACAATTTCTCTATTTTTGTACGAGTATAGCAATTCAAATTCCGAGTGTCACACTGGTTACATAATTATTTATATTTATTACTATTAATTGCTACACTTAATTTTTGTATGTTTTATTTCCTATCATACATATTAGGTGCGTTCTTTTTACATCGGATCCGGTTCTGGATTTTGCAGGAAATTTTGCATCGAATTGAAATTTTGTAAAGCGTCACGCATATAAAGATTTTCTATTTCGAGAAAATAAAATCATAGTTGCCGGGCATTATACTTACTTTTTGTCAAAACCTTAACCCAAGAATTTATCTGGTTCAAAATTTGAAGTTTGGTTGGGTAACTATCATGGCAACATATGTAGATGCATTTTTCACAAATTTTAATTTCTTAATATACATTATATACTAGTGAACGTACCTGCTATGAATACCCCGATATGTACATTGCGGAAACGCGCATAGGGGCTACTGCAAAAAGAAAAAGCCACCTTTGGTTAGTTCTCAAAGATTTCAAATAAGTGGTTTAGTAGTTTAATCTTCGAAAAGGTAGACATTTTATTATAATAGTAAAGACAAATTAAAAAAAAAAAACTCTGCTAAGTATGATTAATAATTTAACTATTAATAACTGTTTTGTCCGTCTCGAAATTAAAACATAAGCTTTTTATTAAGTACATGCGACGACTTATTAGTGTAATTCATTTGTTTTCTTAAATACTCCCTTAAAATTTAAAACAGAGCGCAAAATAACAAAATAAGTATCTTTTTACCAGAAAATCTATCAAAGGATCTAAAGGTAGGAGTCAGAATTTTTTGGTCTGCTTGGTTAAAGGGAAAAATGACCAACAAAATTCCTTTTAAAATAATATTTTTAGGACTTAATATTTAACTAAGTATCTTTCTTGTAGGTCGAGTATCTGCTCGTCCATGAATTTCTGCCACAAATTGTGCGTAAACTGACAGCAAACAGAGTAACAATGAGGCCACAAAAGCCTTTTGAGGGACACAAATCTTAAATCCCTGTGGCGAAATATTCCGGCCCCAAATATATTCGAGTGGTTTGAAGCCTATAGAACAGGAAAAATGAATTATGTTGTGCGTGGTCGGTTTTATTCAAAATATCAGAAGACTAATTCCGTCGCTTTAGAAGCAGACCAACCAAACATGTGTTAACACACCATTTGGATCGAGGACCCAGAAAAAGTTTTTTTCCGGATATTTCAATGTCGAATCATCCCAAACTTCCTCTAACTTTTGCCATATGCTGCAAAGTCTTAAGTTGATGAGTTTTGACAATGGGGATGAGAATAACTCAATTTATTTTTGGATTTAGAAAAATTTGTAGACATTCAGTACCTAACTTTCTATCTAAGAGTTCTTATAGAGTTTAAAAAGAATTTCTCCGAATAGGGAAGTGGAGTTTATGCAAGCTTCATTTGGCTTAGTAAATTTTAGTTAATTTTTAAAGGCTAGTACCAATTCTAAAAGGGAGATTAAAATATTTTTCCATTACAAAATTTAAGTAAAAAGTATGGATATAAGTAACTCAGATTTCCAATTTTATGATTTTTCCTGATTTGCTGGGATATACATACCTACATATATAAGTATATTTTTATAGGTTCAAGAATATTATAACCTCCAATCTCTTCAAATCTCCTGTTGTTTTGGTAACTACTTTTGTTAACTAACCTGAAAAATTGTTCCTTTATGACTTTTGTTTGTTAAGGGAGTTTTGTTTGAAACAAATTTTTTGAGATTCACAATGAAGTTTAATATAATAGTTGGGATAATTATACATATTTAAGAAATAAGATTTGACTGTTGTAAAATTTTACCCAAAATAATCTATTAGACAAAACTTTATATGAATTCAGTTTAGGTTTTTGAAATATAACTGTTTTTATTTTACAGCTATAATTGTAAGTAAAATTTTATAACGAATTTTAACTAATAAGTATATACAGCTTCATTACTACAGATATTCTTTAATCTTTAAAATATTCTTATTTAAAGATAGTATTACAAGAGTACCTCATATTTATATGTATACTGTGTGTGAGATACTCATAGGATCAACTTTTAACACCCCACCAAATTTCGGGTCGTCTTTATTCTAGAACATTTGTTCACTAAACATTAAAATTAAGCAAGTTTGTTTGAGACCCATAAAATATATTTCAACTTTTAATCAAATTTATCCGTGTTACTATCTATTTATATGACTACAGTAGTCATTTGAAAAGATTAAGGTATCTGACACTGCTGCCCTGTGTTAAAGTTTTAAGGCTAAATGGAGTTGGGAGACTAATCTACATGAGGTGTGAATTAGAAAAATTCAAATTTCATGTCCATATTATTGTATATTAGTAGGTAAATGAGAAAAAAAGCTAATAGCTATTTAAAACAATCGCCCTAAAAGTTTTTGGGGGAAAGTTTTAGTATCTATGGAATAAATAGGACAATATCTAACTTCTATTAAGGGGAGGTGAATTGAATTTTTCATCATTTATGTTTAATTTTTATTTTAATGGATAACATCTCAAAAATATTGTCTCCAAATTTCAAGTCAATTCAAGCAAAATTAACGAAGTTATGATCATTTCAGCGACCGTTGCTCTTAATCGATTTTTTCTATATCTGCGGAGCCGCACTTAGGTACCTGGCGTGCTATTCTTTCCCTTTAAAATTCCTAAATTTAAGAGATTTGCGTAGACAAGAACTAAAAGATGCTTATCTTCTTGATGAAAGCTCATTGTTCTATGGACCTGGCATCAATGACTCTATGTGAGTATAGAAGAATCATCGAGTTTTATTTTAAATTGTTTAGTGTGCAAAACTTTAAAGTGTTTTTCTGAAACTTGTCATGTTTGAAGTGTTTCATCATCTATACTAATATTATAAAGAGGAAAGATTTATATTTTTGAATGTTTGGAGCCAATAAAATCGAAAACTACCAGACCGATTTCAAAAATTCTTTCACCATTAGAATGCTCCATTATCAGTGAGTAACATACATAGGCTATATTTATTACTAGAAAAAATTAGGGATCCTTACTAAAACTTACGTGAAAACCACAATTTTCTCTATCCCAGTTAAACTGATCCAAGTAGTCGTGTTGTTTCGTTTATTACAGTGTTTCTTTCTACCTGAAGATTACTTTTTGAATTATTCAAATAGGACATCAAAACAAAATGCTAATAGAAAAATAAACGCCGCCGCGACGTGGCCGATGTGGCCTCACCTTAGAATATAGGCAATTTAAGAAGGGCTTCATACGGGAGGACATTTATTCTTTTACACATTAGTACAGGCGTTAAAATTAAGGCAATTTTAAGAGGGGCTTCGCACAGGTGGACATTTAAAAAATAAATGTTATCCTGTGTGAAGCCAGGACGTTCCGCTAGTACCTAACATATAATCTACTGGACCGATAGTTGTGAAGTTTTACGCAGTATATCCTCACATAATTCACCAGGTAACGCTGGGAGCTCTTTTTTATTAATAATTATTAATTTTACAACAATAAATAAGCCGATTTTTTTAGCAAAAATCACTTTACTAGCTTCCAAGTATTCCCAAAAATTTAAAAATTTAAAAAAAACTTCCTAGGCTTACCGCGAGAAACATTTTCTTCAACAAATGCATTTTGATTTTTATGTTTCAGATAATTCTGTTGCGAGTTATAATGAAAATCCGCAAAATACCTTTTTTTTCCAGGCGTTTCCGGAAATTCACCATCACTCGGTCAATGGTAATTATTTTATAAAGAAAAAATTATACAAATATTGTTCAGATATTGTTTTACTATATGTAAATTGAATTAAGAAATTGACACTGTCCGTATCGCCAAAAAAATTCTTGAAAACATGCAATTTTTTCACCGAATTAACTTTACCCTCCCCTTAAGGTGGTTTTTCGAAAACAAAAAAACTGTGACTCTGGGGTTAATTAAAAGAAACCTTTTGCAAGAAACTGCAAATGTACATACACGCATACATATAATTATAAAGCAAATATTTAAATCTGTATCATATATGTAATTAAATCACCGAGGAAGTAAGATTTAACCAAATAATGATTTACATCCTATTGTTATCTTTTTAGCCTGTAGGAGCATTTCAGCGACAACATATTTCCCCCAAATGATATAGCCAACGAGGCAAGTTTCCTGTTTTCTAATTAGGAACTTTTTCACTTAACCCATTCACTGCACGTACACACGGGACCCGAATTTGTCTCGGAAACCCCCATATAGGCATTTACGTATTCAATTTGTTTGATGCTGCCTGTCTTTGCCCGCCATAAAAGATAAATAAATAGTTCCGCTGATGTCTCCGTTTCACCTTGGGCAAAGTTGTTTCGTCGACATATGTCTTCCATTTAAGCAAAATAATTTTGCCCTCATGTCGCATAGCATTCAATTAAGCCCCACTTGTTGGTGAGACCCACTCGTCACTTGTAATTTGCCCCCAGCGTAAACATGGGGTATGGGAGGTGCGCTAAAAGGGGATGCACGGCCGGGTAAAATAAAATTCCCGGGCGGCTCTTTTGTCACAGTGATCATCATGCCAGTAGTAAATCCCGGATAATTAACTGAGATATATGGGGAGGCTTACCAGAAAATTGAACAATCTGTGGGACTTGCCCAAAAGTTTCCCTATTAAAGCCACCTGGAAGCCCTGCTGCTGCCCGAACGAGAGTTATTACATCCTCTGAACATGGATGCATATTATGTTGCAGGACGTTTTATTAGGTATTTCCCTTGGTAATGAAACCATCGAAATTCCGTGCGTCAACGACAACCAAAATGATGATGGCGACCTTGCAGCCCATTTATTACCTTATGAAGGTAATATAATAACAAATTGCCCTGCTGCTATTTTAAACTTTGTATAATTCCAACAAATGTTACATATGTATATATATGTATACACGACGTGTATTCATCCATGAGATTACTTTGTTTACTTGAACCTCTCTAGAGGTCTTTAAGACTCAACAATATATTAGGAATACTTATTAGAAATGCATACCTACATATAAATGAGCAGAATAATTATTATAAATATTATTATATATTAATAAAAGCAACCAAGTTTGCAATATTATTACTTCAATTTTTAAGATTTCTTTAAAATTAGGATAAAGTTTAAGAAAAACTTATTGGGTTGATATTTGGGATATAAGCTTATAACCTCGCCATACTGATATTTAGAAAATGAATTTTATCGATTTGTTGAGATTTAAACTTGTACTAGTAGGAAAATATAAATATATAATATGCGTGTTGTATTTTAAACATCAAGTACTTGTTTAAAGGGTAGGTACTGCGATAATTTTATGATTTTTACGTTTCTATTTCCAAAACTAATTTCTTACATAGCCTAAAATTGGAAAATTTTTGTAAACATCTTTTCAATTGTAATGAGATTTATTTATGATCCTTGGCAGGGTTTCAAGACGTGTAGAAGATAATATTTGTTGGCGAAATTATATATACATGTAAATATCGATTACTAGCGGGGTTACTCGGTTTCAAGTATTTTGGCCGCCGTATTGGGTTCGTCATTATGAATTTCCAACATTTTATAGTAAATTCGAAACTACTTCAAAATATCTATAGTACCTACTAATTTTCATTCAAATTCGTTGAAGTTCGAGAATCATTGTACGCTATATTGAATTCGCCTTCTTTAACTAGTATACATTTCGAACATGGATTCATAATAAGGACATCAAAAGTAGCCAAACAATAATTTTCCGGGCAATCCCTTGATATTTTAAATTTTGCGCTTAGGTCCACCATTTTTTAAATAGCAAATAAAAAGTAGTCTGTGTGTTGGATCGGATCCAGCGTTTAGGTGTGATGGGTGTACAAAAATTTTGACCGCCATTTTGTCTTTCCAAATTTCGAACATCGAACCGCAAAAGGAAAACAAAACGCCCCCAATGCCAATTTTCATGCCGATGCCGGCATGCACCAGATGTGCCGATCCGATGCGGTATCCGATGCGGCATCCGATACGTTCAAATGAATATGACCAAATTACATGCAATGAAGTAGTCTAAAAATATTAATAATCTGATATTGATATTAAGACAACATACCGACAATAGGTATTACAATTTGGTTCAACCTCATAGCATCGTGCATTTCCGCTTCAAAGTAAAAAATGCTTAATTAATATTTATGTCAAAATATCTATGCATAGGTAGATATATAGTATAAAATTATACCGGGGAATGAATAAAGACCCCTCCCACGCTTATTGAAAATTCTTAATTAAAGCAGAAAATTAATTCCAATTCCCTCGTGATACAAAATTTGATGAGCTTTTCAGATATACATTTTCGACTGATTTGGTGGTAAAAACTTTTGGCGATAATGGCATCATGATTTCCTGGAAATGATTTTACGATGTTCTTTGCCTACGCGCCTCAAAATCTTCATTAAACAGGAAAACTCGTTCAGGAGGATATTACGTTGGGAGTCTGAATTATTTGATTGGAGAATTGTTTACCAACATAATCTGAGTATTTGGGTTCATAATGGAACTCCAATCGGTGATCAGGCTAAAACAGTTAGGGAATAGCTTGTAGTAATAAATTATTCGAATATAAGGGCTTACCAATAATTCGATAAGATACTAAAGCTACAATTTCGACTTTGAAAGATTTTGGTTAAATTGTTGGGAAATGTCGGTTAGATGTAATAGTAATTGATTGAACTTGCTCAATTTGATAGTAATATTTATTAAATTTTAAAAAGATAATAAACGGTTTAAAAGATTTAACCAGCCACTAGATTATCGACATGCATATCGAATTTATTCGTCTTAAAAAGTTTAAATGTAGAGAATTTTCCATAATTTTTTTAGAAAAACAAGGAATCGTCTTTAAATGACTATGACAAAATTAAACGAAATGTTTGTGAATATGCTAGAAAGTGCTACGGAAAACTGATTTTTCGAAACTTCTAAAGTAACATGTCTTGGGAAGTACCTGCAACGACAAATTCTTTTATACATATGTAAGTATATTTATCATTTTTAAGCCGAAATGAATGGTACTCTAAACACTTTCTTCTATTTTTCTTCTGTCTAGTCATAGGTGCCTATTATATTAAGTAGGTTACAATCTTGAAAAGGTGTAGAAATTGAAACTTCCTTTCTTTCCTATAGAACCTTTTCTTATATGCTTATGCATATGTTTGTATGTTTCTTTCTGAAGAACTTCCGAACTTTCTTGAGGAATTAAGGGAAATAGGTACAGATCGAAAAAGTATTTCGAAGGGATTTCAACCTTAACGTAACATTTGTGCGGAGTTTTAAAGTTCATGTCGTGTTGACTTTTGTTCTTTGTAAAGCTTTATATCAAATCCATGGCACAGAACAGCTGTTCCTTGTTGCCCTTCGCACTGGTTGTAGCATAAATGGCGTATGTTAGTTTCTATATATTAAATTATTTTTTAAATTCATTCAGGCGCATGTACCTTGGTAATTCTCTTTCATTCTTCTCTTAACAAGAGAGAGCTTTAAAAGCTCAATTTATGCTGTAGATTTCCTGTTCTTTTAAGAATTGTATTATAGCATTTTGCAAAAGCTCCGTTTCGCTGTAAATTCTCATTCAGTTGTACTGATGCTTTCTAAAATTAATGTGCTCTAAACGTTAATTTGGACGTTTTATTTATTTAATTGATTCAAATTATAATACTTTAATTTCTAACTAAGAGCATGATCATTTTAATTGTGTAAAAAATTACTTTAATCCTTGCAGGCGTTTTAAATAATATGAAACATCTTTAATTAATATTCAATTGAGGACATTTACTTGCAATGAAATAATACTGCGAACTCTATCTATTTTTCTGAGGATTAAATATCAATTGACTTCTTAAATTACATTGCACGAACACCAAAAAACGTTAATGCTTTGTGCATTACATAAATGTCCCAATGAAACAACTTCATTTTATGTAATACTTATGTGTATGAATGTATGTAATTTTGTTAATAATGTTAGTTAAAGTTTGAATTAAATGTTTTGAATGGTAAAAGAACTTCGGTAAAATAAGTAAATAAACCCTTAATCAATTTCTTGGTTATTTCTATTTGCCTTTTAGACTACTATAGGTTTAAAGCCCCGGGCGGGCGTTTACAATTTTTATTCTAGTGGGTTTTTTGTATTATATACATATAATAAAAACCTTAAGGGTTTCGTTTCTATTTCCCTTAGGATTTTAAAAATCGCGTGTAATTTGCATCCTCTGTTGCCTTAAAGGTGCGTTCAAGTAGAAACGCATTTTATGGAAACTGAATTTGTTTAAGTGGCACCCGAAATACATAAATATCTTAAAATCCGTTGATTATTTCACTTCAAAATTATTGTGGTTCTTCTTTGATGCGTATTATATTTTAAATAGTCGATTTTATTTAACCAGTAATCCCCAAATTTTGATTGAAAAATTATTGATATTTTAAAAATTCGGAATAATACGTTAATTTGCCACTTCCTTTCTTTCCAAAAATTTTTTTTAAAGTTGCTTATAGTGTTTACTTTCGAACGACATATGTATGTATCACATTTACATATGTATCACTTTTGATAAAAAATTAATGAAAACATCTAATTATTCAAAATAATCTTTATTTACTTCTCTAGGATAATATGCTCTGAATGTTAAATCCAAATAGTTAGCTTATTGTTTTGATTTATTTTAAAGATTATTATTCATTGGCAATTTTTTATGAGAGTTGAAGGGATATATTTATGTATGTATATAAAATTAGGGAATTTATTGCTTCCAATTATTTGTTGTAAGTAATTTGTTCGAACATGCATAGAAAAATAATTTTGTGTTCTCGGAGCTTTAATTAGTAGAAGGTATTAAAGGCATCATGATATCGGTGTGGATTTTTCATACTTTACTCAGTAATACAAAATTTGTCTGTTTATGAATTTTTAATCGGAATAGGGTGTTTACAGATTAGATATGCAAATTTTTCATTGAAATAAATTAAACTTCCAATGACATGATATTATAATTTGTTTTGGGATAACTAACTATTTAACTTAATTTCAATTCAATGCAAAATGGATCATACTGTGACAAGGCCACAGCTAAAGTAAAATTTTGTAGGCCTTACTATAACTTATTAATCATAAAATGTCTAGTTTGATTAAGACAAATTAACTTTTATTAAAAAGTCGGTAGCAGTAGGTTCGGTTAAATTTACTAAAATATTAAAAGCATGGTATAATAATATTTGCAAGATCCTAATTCCGATAAATTCCTTTGATGTTACACATGTGCTTAACTTGAGCTGAAGATAATTTCCGCATAGCGCCTATGCCACGAAAGACCTGCTTCTGACAGCTTCTTTTAATAGGCCTCAGAAACGAAAAAACACTTTGGAGGTAAAAGCCCACACTCGACTAGTAAATGAAAACAGGACCTGTTGCTTTCTCTTTGGCCTTAAATTGGAGTTTTGGTAATTTTATTTGTGCCGTGCTGTCAGTAGATATGTGTTTATTTTTGTCCTTACCTGTGGAGTCGGAGGTTTAGGTATTTTCATAACGTTTAATATAATATTGATTGTTTTGTTATTATATTGGTTATTAATTTTTTATTTGGGAGGGTCCCAAAAATTAGGTAACTTAATGTTGCCAAGATATAATTCAAGCAAATTGTTGTTATGTTAGTTTTGGACAATGCAAAATTATCAGACTCCTCTCTTATAGGTCCTTCAAATTGAACTCAGTTTGTAACCTTAAAAAAAATCGCAATAAATGTAGGTTTTGAACGTTTCTACCAGAAGTTTACCAGGATACATAATAAAGGTTCCACCAAAAATGGGAAGACCCAAAAGATATTTCATTTAAATGGACCCTTATGCAAGTATTTTCTCGATTAGCTATAATATTACAATTTTAGATATATGTATGAATGCATGTACGTATTTTTTTTTTTTTTTTTGTTATTTTTCCATTTACATATGTATGTATGTATATATATCAAGGTATTTTGCTTTAACATTTTGAAGATTTTAAGTTTCTCGTTTTCGCCGAAATTGTGAAAAACGCTGAAAAACTTTTCATCTTGATTTTTAAAAATAGCATTCAATATTTTAAAGACAAATGTTTGCTTGCCGCCATTTGGAAAATAAAAGGTAATCCGTTCCCACATTTTTGCGAGCATTTTTGATAAAAACAATTTTAGAAACATAGGTGTATTCTAATAATAGCATTTTTATTAGAATGTTCTTAAAGTAAAAGTGGAAAATTAATGGTATTTTTATTTAATTTATTAAATACGCGGCTAGGTTGAATAAGAAAAGCATACACACATTGATTACCTACAAATTTTGGTAATGCATGACGTGTGCTCCATTATAAAAATTTAAATAATCCATGTTTAAAACGCATTACTTACCGATTTTGCTGTATTTTGAAGGACTATTTCCATTTTAAGTGAAACATAAATAATCATTTGGTGCTACTGTAAGCTGTTTTCGAGATTTTCATCGAAATTTCCATTCAAGTGTAACAATTGTTGGGGATTATTCCTGTTTTAAAACTGAAAAAGAAAACAGGAAAGCTCTTTTGACATGTGAATGATGCAGAACCAAAAGTACTTGGCAACAGACGAAGCGTAATTCCCAAAAAGTCGTAAAAACTCAACTTCGAAATTTTGAAATAGAATTTACCTAAATTTTGTGGTTACCAATTGCGTAAAGCAAAGCACGATAAGAGCACCTTGAACATCTTTTCGTGCATGTAATGCGGGGGTGGGATAATAAAATGTGGTCTCTGCGCTAAAAATTGATTTACTTTATTCAAATAACGTAAGACAGAGTTACGTTTAGAAAAACACTAGAGGGAATACAAAGAGTACGTTGTGCATGGTATGCAAAAAGCCACTGCAAGACAGCGCGCGATTTGTCTATAAGTTAGTTATGATGTCGCTACCCTCCTTGTTGGCAGTCGATGAGATGCCCGAATAGCTCTTCATGTTTATTTCCATCGCTGTCAAGGCGCTGGAGACGTGATAGAGGTTCTCCGACAAAATCGTATACACCTCCATGAGTTCTTCCTCAGTCTTTGAAATAATAAATGCGTCTGTGGGCGGGATAACATAATCAAGTTGGATAAAGTGGATTTCGAAGAGAGAAAATGATTCTAAAAAGCAATCGAATACCTACCACTCCTGTCCTTGATTAACCGCTGTGAGTATGTGTTCAGGATAATCGAAACATCGTCGGAGGTGCGAGCTTCAAACGGCCCAAAGCCAGTAGATGTTAGATTTAAATTTGAGGACGATAGCTGAAAAATTCTCTTGTATTGGCGAACGTGGGCAATTGAAGCTGACCACTTTTGGTTCTCAACCATTTCAACCAACGAGTTTTCAAAGTCTTCCGGATTTGTCATGGGTAAGCCTGGAGATGGTGTGGGCGTGTGCTCTCCTTCAGTAGATGTCGAAGTGTCTAAAGATTCAAGTTCCGCATCGTCGACACAGCGCAGGAGAGCACCACGGACCATCAAATATAGGTCGGATATGTCTTGAATCTAGAACCGAATACTTAGCACCCTGAGATTAATTTTAGTAGCAAAAAGTACCTTGTCATTGTGTTTTAAATTGTTTATAACACTCATTGCGATTTTGTGATTGGACTCAATTAATAAAAGGAGTTGGAACATTAACTTGTATATAGCACGGCCAAGGTCGAGTAGAATTTCAGCTGTTGCCGGATCGAAAGTGATGAACCCGCCTGAACTGTTTCCCTCATGAGTGCCTGGCTCAACCTCGCCAAACAAAGCCAGTTTGCAGGATGTTTTCACAGAGTCTAAGCACTAAATATTTACTACATTAATATGAAGAATAATAAAAATTGTATAATATTTTATATCAGCTTCGACAATTAATAGTCCAAGAAAAAGGCAATTGAAAAATACCCATTTTCAGCTCAGAAATAGTGTTCCATTTTCTAATTTGTGCAGTTAATCACTGGAATCTTTCCATATCTAGATACAACAATTATATAGCGAATTGTTGAGCTTATTAACTATGATAATTGTAATTGTTAATACTGGCTTAAAAATGCACATGATTCTTTGATGACTAGTTTCGTCGAATAACTTTAACTCTAGTTTCCCTGAGCTCCAAGTTTAGTGATAAATATTTTTATTGAAAAGTTTTATTTCCTCGGGATAATTGCCAAGTACCACTTTTGTTCTCACCTTTGACCCCGGCACAGGCAGGTTACAAATCAATGAGAAATTTGATCAAAAATAAGTAAATCAATAAATTTCAAACATTTAAAATTATTGACAAAATTCGATAAGCAGTAGAACCAAATTTCACTTTCATTTTCAAAAGTGATTAAACTAGCCAAAGTCAAATATATTTTATACGAATGCACATTACAAATAAACCAATTTCTGTTTAATTTCATTTGCGATTAGCAATTTCAGAAATCATACAATAATTTAGGAGATACTTACCTCTAAAACGTGATCCTTTCGATCAAAGAAGGTTTCAAGATGCTCCTGGACCTCGAGGACATTGAATCTTAATGACTCGAACAGACGAGGAGTTGTTGGTTGGGACTGATTGCACCAAACTCGAGGTGGATCACCCTTAGACACCAACAGCTCCGACATGATCGCGATTCTGTTGCCCAGCTGAGCTCCAATTCCTGTGAAGTACTTCCGAGAATCTTTTGATACATTGATCGATTTTAGTGTTAGCTCTTTGATTAATCGGAATAGTTGATTGAGTAGATCAGGAGCTTGAGCTGAAGGCTGATTGATTAGCAAAGACTGGAGTTGTTTTCGCCAGTTTTCCTCTCCTTCATCTCGGATAGGTGCCCGGAACGAGATTAGACCCGGCAAATGAGGTGATGCGTTACATGGAGTTATATCACCCAAGTCACCAGCACTAGAGCCACTAGTATCACTTCTGGACACTGAATCACGCCGACGTCGTTCCCTGAGACTTAATGATGTTGGTGGACCCACCAGGAACGATGATTTTGAAAACGGTTGACGGTGATCCTCGTCGATTGGTGACTCCGATTCGACTTCTTCATCAGAAGAATCGTCTGCAGTATGCCTCTTACGCTTGCTCAAAATAGGCGTTTTCTCACTCAAACTCTCGTCCAAAGTTGAGTGCCCTTTGGAACCAGTAAGCGGTTCGCTATCTCCACCTTCAGATAATGGACGACGCCTCACACCCCAGTTGAAATTATCGGTTGATTCGCCCTCTATACTTTCACTTTCATATTCGAGGAAATCAAAGTCCTTGAAAACTCCAAAATCTGGCTGTCCATCATCCCGACGTGAGCCTCCACTAAGGTCGCCATGCGGCCCTGAAGTCTCTTCGGTGCTTGATGCTGCTGACGACTGTCGCTCCATCAAATCGGATGACTGGCTGAAGATAACCTGTGGTCCAAAGAGAGTTTAAAATAAAAATTCGATTCAGTTGCACACATACATAGAAATTAAAGTGAATCAAGTCTTACGGTGTGACTGGTGCGCATTGATCCTGAGAAAAAAGACATGCAATAAAACTAGAAGAAATCATGCAGCGTTAATAGGGCATGCATTTACCAAAAGTGCCAAAGTTAAATCAAAGCGCATCAAGCTAGCAATAGTCTAAATTCTTAATTAATTTGGAAAGGGAGTTTTAAAAGGAATTCCTATTGAAACCTCTAGGGCTTGGTTGGACTTAATTACAATCCTTCGATGCCACAGCTACAATGAAAACTTTTTGTTGTTAAGAATAGCGATTCGGCAAGGGGTTGACGACCGACCGTTGAGAGGTTCCAAGGACCAAGGGTCATTGCATTTTGTCAAAGTGAGGGGCGTTCAACCCAGTGTCGAATTTATTTGTCAGATTTATATCCGCAATGAGATGCCTTCCTTGGTTTGACGATGTCATTAAATATTTAATTGGAAAGAAAGGCGTCCTCTCCTGTGAGATAAAAACGTGAATGCTTTGGGTCGTAGGTTATCTGTTTAATAAATCCTCTCTTGGGTTTAATTAGTCCATACTCATAAAGCGGTGGAGGGTTGATGAAAGTTGATTGCACGTAATTGATTGATTGATGAAAAGCATAAAACCCCTTTCAGGCTACGTGGTTAATTCTATGGAATATTTGAATGTTTAATCCCTTTTTCATTTTTAAGGCATACTAAATTACTATACAAATATCAATAAAATACCTTTGAAAGAGCAAAATGAATTCTACATACGAATAAAAAACGGATATTTATCGCTAATAATAATAAATCCTTATGTTTAGTTATATATTATTCGATCTTTTTATATACAAACAGCGAAACAGTTATTATATATTACGTTTTTGCTGCGGTCACTACTCTATGGAACCATTTGAAAATTTTGGAATTAAGTTATTGAAATGGTTTCCTCAATGTACTGAGTTTCAAAGGGAATATTTGAAGTTTAATGGCGCAGAAAATCGAGATAAGGAACCATACAACATTTTCTCTCTGCCAACTTAACGAGATAAAGCTAATATTATTTTGGAAAAAAGAGAGTTGGTATAAACCTTTTACATTTTTTATAAGTTCTCCATATTCCGTCTATTGAAATAAGGACTATATTTGTAGTTTGCTTGTCCGTTTTAATCGGCGATGATAGTCTATCCATTATTTGACTTAATGTTCCAATAGTTCTTAGTGTATTTAGCTAAGATCTCTTGCATCGCCATGCAGTTAACAAGGGTGGAAAGCAATAAAGTAAAATACAACATCTTTCGGAAAACTACGAGAAATTAGTTTTCCGTTTTAGATATTTTCATATGAAAACTGATGAAAAGATATCTAAAAATGAATGATGCCAAAACTCGTTTAAGAGGTCGTAGATTTCACAAATAAAATTGATTTGTATGTGCATACAACCCATGAGTTTCTAAAAGTGACTTTGTTACCGTGATAGGTGCCGCAAAATCTTTCTATATCTTTGTTATGTTCGCAAATGGTTAAGTTGATTAAAATAGTGAGGAATTAAGCATTATATTTCCTATTTAAAAGTCATTTTACCACATTGAAATCTATCTTTACCATCTGGTTGTCGCCGAAAGGTCTTTTCTTGTTTTCAAAATTAAAAAATTTTCTTCATTACTATTCTACACAGAAGTGAATCCATGTTAAGAGTGCTTATATCGCTCTAAAAAGATAAGTTCGTGTAAGCGTAACAAGCGATTGATTATTTATTTGAAGCGTAAATAAAGACAAGAAGGAGTTAAAGTTATCAAAAATCCCAATCATCGGTCTGGAAATCTGAAGTTCTGAAGCATGAATTTTTAAATTTTCTCTCTAAAAACTTGATTGACTTGAAGTGCGTTGATCTAATTGCGTAAATTGTCTTAAATGTTATTTTCTATTAGTGTCTACTGATTGAAATATGAAAAAATTTTATGAGTGTAAAGCATATCGAAAAAACTAAATAAGGCATTTAAAAGAAAAGCAAAATTCTACAGGACTATATTTTTACTTGAGATTATTCATTCAGCTTTTTTAAGGGGGAATCCAGTCTTCGAAATTTGCAGTGTGTGTAAAATGTGAAGCTATTTTTTTATCAACAATGCGTAGCATTTGAGGAAATTGGTGTAAATAAGCAATTTACAAAATAAAATGTTAATAACGTGTAACGAAGTCATTTCAATAGTTTTATTTTATCAATTTTATCCATTGCCTTAATCGCTGAATTTAATAAAGGAATATTTATGCTCGTACAACTGTGGAGCCGTGATACATTTGAATTTTTATTTTTAAATTTATTTGAATAGATATTTAAAAAATTGAAATGTATAAAGTTAACAAAAGAAAAAACTTCAAAAATGAACGTTTTTGCGGAACAAACTTTTATTAGAACAGTTCATAAAATTCATTTGTATGTGCTGGAATGATATACCCTGTATAGTAAAGTTAAAAGGACCGTATTTGGGTTTCTATCATATATTAAATTTTTAAAATGCAGTAGAGCACTCTCGCAACAATTTAAGTGCAATTTATTACATACGATTGTAATTTTCGTTTAAATTTATTAGATTTGTTATGTTTTTTGTTGAAAATTAGCATTATAAGGCCCCAATTTTAAATTCTCAGAATCGGGCTAAATTCGGTGTCCCCCATTCAATTCAAATTTATCATTTTCATCTTGTCTTACATACTCTATTCAATAAAAAAGTTAAAGGTATAAAATAAATTTTCCTTTAGAATTCTCCGTTGCTACCATCAACAGAAAAATCTAGCATCTCAAGATTTACTTGTTGTTCGAAGACGCCACAAATATCATTCGGCGGTTTTTTGTATATTCTAATTTTTAATATTAGAATTTTTTATCTAATCTCTTTTAGCATTTGGTATGAGGAATTCAAAAGTAATTAACAAATGAATTAATTACATTTTGTAAAGACTAAATATAGAACAATCGAGAAGTGTAGACCATGATATTTTGATCCTGTATAAAAGTCTACAGGGATCAGTAAAAGCCTAAATAAAACCAAAGATATTTATATAAAGGCTCTGTGCACTGCGATGTTTTATTTGTGTGATAAACGAGTTCTAAAATTTTGTTTTTGTATGACCAAATAGTATCTTTACTTACATATGTCGTCATATTGATAATACACCCCATCATCAATAAATTAAAAGACAGCGATTGCTGCATTATTTTTAATGAACTCTTATACAAAACTGACTCGTTTGAAATTTTAATTTGAATCGAAGTTTAAAATCTTGTTAAAAAAGTACATCCTTTTACAACATTATAAATCCACTCCAAGAAAAGAAGGTTATTTTTGAGGCACTGTTTTCTACAAAATTCGAAAGCTGATAATTTTCTATGTGTAATTCTAAATCTACAACAAAGACCTAAAGACGAACAATAACAAACGAAATTTGTGAAAGAATAAAATTATAAGTATTAGCTTTATAGTCTACAAGAATTTAATAGATACACTAATGATTTAATGAAAGGGATGCAATATTTTTGTGGACCAAATTTTGACTGGATTTTCCTCTGATGACATGGCGAGAAATTCCCCTTTTAAACCAAAATTAATGTATAGAAATTTTCATATATTTTTTTAGATTAATATTAAACCCTTCGAAATATGCAGCAATATTAAATCATGGTGTTACCGAGTACTTTGGTAAATTTTCTTGGTAAAAATGTGAACAGAGAAAATGGGACTTTGTCAACAAGGCACCATTTCTATTCATATGAGTAGTAGAGGCAGTTTGTTGTGGTTACAATAAAATTAATTTTTTCAGATGGAAAATATTTGAGAGTTTTGGTTCGATTTATGTTGACCATTGTTAACATAATTAAGAAGTTGGGAAACGCAATTTTTAATAAATGGGATTAAATTAGATGGTGATATATCTAATTCCTCGAACGATACCCCAATCGATTCTGACATACGGACGTACAGACAGACAACATGGCACCTTGTTTTGCTGCGGACCACCAAAAATTATTAAAAGATGTAGATAAATAAGTGTTTTTCATTTTTTTTTGTAAATGAGTTGTGGAATAAAATTGCGCTTTTTGAAAAGGATTATTTCAACTCTATAAAATTGATAATTAGTTATTTAAGATAGCTTTCACTAAAAACAAAATTTATTTTATTTTAGTGTTATATATATTTTATAGTTAAATCTTAGTAATTTTAAATATAAATTTCTAGTTCAGTAGATTTTTCATCAAGGATTTCATGAGGTGATAACGCGTATTTTGAGTAGTTTTCAATACAAGAACTTTTGCAAATATTTGAAGCCGTGCATACACTTTCGATAACCATTAATGGATTTTTATCATTTATTACTCACAAAAGCAACAAAAAAAAAATCGTGAAAATCTCATCGACTTTATTAAGTAGGCTATATAAGATATAACTCACTAATGTAAACATAGCGTAAAATAAAATTATTTAATTTGTAAATAAAAAATGTTTATGGCAAAAAATACCTTAAAATTGTACGTAGAAGTTGTAAAAACATCCATTTATTCGTTGAGTGGATTTATAAAGTTGCAGTAGAGTGTATAACGAATTTTGTAAACTAGGTCATCAACTATTAACATTTTCTTTCATTAAATCTTTACTCTATCATGCAAATAAAAAACTGCAGTTCATTGGCCAACATTTTGAATAAAATGATATGATTTTCAAAAATAGTGGAAAATTCCATATGCTGTAGATGTATGAAGACCTTTAATTGCTCTGCTTATTTAAGCACATTAACCCCACAGAGTGAATAAGGGTAGTTTTAATTGATTCACCTCTACAAGGACCTTTGAAAGTCCATTAAATTACTCCTTTCGCTCCCATGCAATATTTTACTTGACGAGCTTCCCAATTTAAGCGGGTGATAAAATAACGCAGGTGCACAGAATTCCACTCAGGGTGCCATAAAACGCTTGTTTTTGTCATTACCTTTGAGCAAATGGAGTTTACGTAATCGTCCTTTGGAAACAGAAGGGACAAAATTAGTTACGAGAAGGCGGTTAATATCATTTAAGTCAACATGCATCAGGTACGAATTAAGAGAGAGATTTTTCTCGGAATTTACATAGTTTCCACATGCCGGAAAATCGCAATTAGGCAGATAGAAGCACACACGACTTACCGAAGGACTCTTGGGCAGGCCGACGCGCTGGCCACATGTCGTCAGGAGGTTCACCAGGCATTCCCGAACACGTCCCTGGGACATCCAGGGACGCTTCCACCCACTCAGTGGGACGGTGTCCGCGGGGGACAGGCTCGCACTTCGTCGGGGCGAGTTCGGAGTCCCTGTGTGGGGCACATTCGGTGCCGCTTGGGCCCCATTCCTGCCCTGGGGATTCGAGGGAACGTGCTCGGGCTCGGTCTTCAGGAGAATGCGACGTCCAATCAGAGGAGTCTGCGACACGTCGAACGTAAACTCCATCGTCCTGCCTGCCAACTCCTTTTTGCAGAACACCTCCGAGTCGGAGTAGCTCCCGTAGAAGCTGAACGAGGGCCCACCCTCCGACGGCGGCACCACCTGAAGACTTGAACTCCTGGTCACAACGAGCTTCAGGATCTTAAGCGATTCCTTCCAGTTGGGCGTCTGCGGAAACGGAAACAAAACGAATATAAGAGGAATTGTTTATCTTTTCTTCTGGGCCGCTTACGTCCAAATATTTGCCGATGACTCGCAACAGATCGGCGTTTATGGTTTGTGCTTGGGGCGAGGACAAGTCGACGTAGTGGAGCATGCAGTGAATCACATTAAGCACGGAGACCTGGATCTGCTGCGGTCCTTTCTCCAGCATCTCGACCAGGAAGGCGAGCATGTGGAGGCCCATGTGGGCGTAGGTGTCGTACAGATACTTGACGACGCACTTCGTCCACTGGAAGGACTCCTTGCAGAACGTCTTGCGGCTGTAGAGCGTCATCACGGTCCCCAGGTTTTCCAGCTTGGCGCCCAGCTCCGAGGACACTTGGG
Organism: Tolmerus cingulatus; assembly: GCA_959613345.1. NCBI lineage: Eukaryota > Metazoa > Arthropoda > Insecta > Diptera > Asilidae > Tolmerus > Tolmerus cingulatus. The sequence goes on from OY390707.1 coordinate 47,511,304, forward strand.
CGATGTTCTCGGCGCTCCGGATGCAGACCTCATTTGCATCCTCGTAGTGCAGGAGCATGTAGGGAAGGAGCGATATCACATTCATCGGGAACGCACAGCTCTGGGTGGGGTCGCAAACGGGCAGATTGAGCAGTGGGGCCAGCTGGGACAGCAGCGTTATTGTGGGCTCGTAAGTGGTCGAGTGGGTGCAGCCCTAAATTTAACAAAGTTAGCAAGTAAATTGATTAAATGTTACAAATAAGTTTAATTTTAATTTTATTCGTTGTCTTCCATCGATTTCGATTTTGTACATAGTTAACTCTTTATGTCCTTCGTGTTTCAGAATTTGCTATTTCCTACCTATCGATTTTATTTTAAAGTTAAATATGTATAACGAAAAATAAATAATTTTTGACTTGAATAGCAGTCGTTTCTGAAAATTGTTCTGAATTTTGCTTTTGAATTTCGTACCTAACTTATTAGTATTCCAAATAGCATTTAGTTTTTGAACACGATTTCAGATACTCAAGCAGGAGTGGAACGATTTAGAAATGCTGCCTCTGTCGCTTTACACAGTTTTTAAAACAACAATATTAGTTTTCAATTTACTTATACCAATTTTATTTAAATTCTAAAGTATCATTTACTAATTATTAACACTAACGAATAAGAAATGATACTCTTAGCTTGGTTACTTTCTCAGACAAAATAAATCTCTTTTAATTTAAGTTCATTATACATTTTGTTTGTGTTATAAAATACATCCACTGGTCAATTATCTTAAAATTCCTTCGAACTCGAATACCTTAAATAACTTTTTGAGACTTTCCTCCTCAGAAAGGTGTGCGTAGAAGCCCTACTAAGTGGAAACATTCCGAGGGAAAATCCTAATTTCACTGGACTATCAATCAATTTACCTTAAGGAGAAGGGCATGGACGCCAGGATATCCAGCCCACTTAAGTTGCTGCTGCAACTTTTCAACTTTGTCCCGGGCGTCTGGCCGATCTAAGGGCAGACGGTGAAGAACTCTTGTAAGTAGTCGTAGCGCCAGTAGAAATTCATGTTCGTAATCGCTCTCGAGCAGGGAGACAGCCAGCCAAAACAACTGCGCCAATATTGTCATTTTGTCGTCCTGTAAAATAAAAAACATTTCAGAGGGTTATTGGATTACTGAAAAAATTGCAAGAAAGCTTTGCGAAAATCCTTTCACCTAATCTTGTGCTTAACCGAATTCAATCCATCCATTTAAATTCTCTCCGTAAGTACAAATTAATGTTTGTCTGTTGAGTCCTCTTAAAATGTGTATGTGTTTTTATTTATTTATTTTGTTTTTGTACTCCAATAAAACTTGTGCATAATTCCAATGACTAACGAAAATATGATGAAAGTCAAAAGTAAGCGTTGACCCTTAAAGCCTTATTATTATGACCTTAAAGCTTTATTATTTCAGAACAATGAGAAATCTACATATGTTCTTTAACTTGTGACCTTGTTAAAGACTTTTGAAAATAAATGTTTTTGGTTAAAGTAATTTAGTTTTTAAGTAGTCCGGCACATAACAAATTTTCAGCATTCTTAAGTCTATGAATAATAGTACCAAAGCTAAACATTAATAGACGGCATTTTAGACACAGTAGTTCTTGAAATTTTTCCGATACGCTTACTAAAATCTAGGATATTGAAATTGGGATAAACTCATTAAAAAAATAATTAGGTATTGCTAAGTTAACTACTCAAACATTGAGCTACATGTACACAAATGCAAAATTTAATAACCCCTTTGGACTTCAAAAAAAAATATAATTATGTCAATAGTATGTATTTAGAGACTGGCCGAACCCAAGTGCTCCTCCTCGGACGATCGAAAAATAATATTAATTGATAATTGTTTTTTCGTAATTGCTGCTTTACCCAAATATGTTGTTCTGAAATAATCTTACTCCAATTAAAACCTACCTGCGTGGATCCCACACCTCTCCTTTGCCAAAGATATTAACAAGGATGTTAGATTAATACTGGGGTTCTATTCCAGAATTTGAAATGCCATCCCCATTCCCCAATTTGGTTTTATACTCAAGGCCAACATACCAAAACATTTTCCGAAACAAAAATCGTTTCGGTGAATTTTGCAAGACAATACGTTATATGTATTGTAAAATGCAAAACCTATGCAAATGATAAACTCATCGATATTTTTATTAAACGAAAAGAAAACTTCTATCTGTAGCTCGGCAAAATACTTGAGGCGATAATCAAATCGATAAATCATTGGTGCACGCAAAGTGTATATTATAAAATATAAATTGAAAAAGCAGTCCTTATTGAAGGTAAAAACATGATGTTATCGTAACATTATCATGTTCACCTAGAGGGCGGGAGAAACCAACTGGAAAATTCTACCTTGGGCACAGAAATTTAAATCAAAACAGTCATCAGTTATTCAAACAAATATATGTATTACTTTTTGGAATCTTCCAGCTCCTACACTGAATGTAAAAGTGCGTTAGACCCCTCCTACTGGCCGAATGTCCAAAAGCTCTAACGAAGAAGATGATTGTCGTAAAAGAAACTGCTTCCTTTGAGATTACCTGGCCAACTCCAATTATATACAAACATTTTTTGTATATTTGGTATGCTAAATCAGTACAGGGAAATTCTGATTTGAATTGTATTGCAATATAAAATAAACATTTAAATCAAAAATTTGATATTTTTTCTTAAATACTGTTATACAACATTTCTGCTTTGTATATAAAATCTATATTCGTTTGATATTCCTTTAATTTGAAGCAAATATGGTAAGTGCTTTCTTTAGGTTGAATTGGAGAGGATTTTTCACTTATAGATACTTGCGACCCTTTACAAAGCATCTAGAACATGCTATTTTATTGTCAATAAAAATCATAGAGTGGCACGTTTTTCATAGAACGTTCAAAGGACATAATTTCGTACGTATAGCCTTAAATTTCCTATGCAATATTACGGTATTGTTAAATTTTATACTAAAAATGTGTCCACGTGTCTAAGATATTGTAATAAAGTCTTCAATTATGAATAAGATTTTTGTAGAAGGATTTAAAAGGAAAAGAAAACATTTTATTTTATACGGAAATAACTAAGTAAGCAAAAATCAATTGCGCAGCCTAATCCATAAAATAAATGTATAGTAAAAACATATGTATATTAAGCAGTGATGTTATAAAGGGGTATAGAAACGAAGGCAGGTAAATTTTAGACAAATTGATTTTAAAAGTGTTAATTTCTGAGGATGTAACATAGAGAATTGAATTTCTTTAAAAGGATAATGCTACCTTGTAATTTTTTTATTACCATGAATAATATTCAAATGTGTTTCATGTGGAGGGAAAATTCTTTATGCGGCTATAAAAATGTTCGAGTCCACGATCCCGTTGAGCGGGTATATTAAGCGAGCTTTAGCTAGGCTTTTGATAATATATGTAATGTATTCTCAACCGTTTATCGTTTATAATATAGTTAAATGTAGTTGTTGATTGGAAAAGAGCTTGCGATTGTGTGCAGCATAATCATATTTGTATCCGATACAACGGAGAATCATAGTGTTCTTAATTTTATGTCGGCATACTGTACTATTATAAACTAAGATGGTTAAACTAAAAATATTCCTTCAATTTTCAAAAATGCACTTCAGTCAAAGGTAGCTGTAATTAATTTGTAATAAAGTAAAATTAATTTTTCTAAACGAATTATTTTAATAATTTTATGCAAAAAGTAATTAAATTTAAAGGTTATTGAAATGAGTTGATTTTTTTTTATGAGCTTAGGAATATTATTAAGGGATTTTTATACAAGAAGGGCGTTTGTAAGCTTCTTTCGGTTCGATTCGAACGTTATTAAAAATGGGCCCCAAGATTCCATGAAGTTAAAATTTCCGTGAAAGGGAATTCCATAACTCATTCTTTAAAGATCGCTCAAGCTGCCTGAAACTTTCAGCTAAGTATTATCAGTAGAGTTAAAGTGAATAATATGAATTATACATATATGTATGTAAGAATCCCCTTTATAATTTCATCCATTTTAGTAGGTGTATTTAAATTTTCAAATCTTGATGCGACCATTTAAAAATTAAGCGATACTAAATGAGATTGCTACTCCGCGACAATTCTAACTTTTTGTGTACAGGAACTAAAACAATTTTTGTATGCACATATTTGTATATCAATAAATACGAGGAAAATAACATTGATTTTAATTTCATTTTCTGTATAGCCCGTATATTTCATAAATAATTAAAAGATCATTTTATCCTTCCTTAATTTGTTGTCCAAACAATTTTAAAAATGAGAATAACAAAATTTCGAATGAGCTTTTTTATATAAATCCGATAATTTTTTGCATAGTTTTTTAGATTTTTTAGTGATCCAGCAATTTATTTCATATATTGTGAAACGTCTTGTTTTGGCCTAAAGGCATTTTGTTAATATTGTATGTTTATGGTATCGACAAAATTTGTCATCAGAATTTAGTACTTTTCGAAAGTTTCGGCAATTAGCTGCGGAAGTCGCAGGACCGTTTCCCGCTAATATCCAAACTTGTTGCTTTTCGAAACTTCTGATATGTACATATACAAAATAAAGTACACAAATAAATATTTTAATTTTTTTTAAATGCACAAATATTGATTGATCTCAATGATTAAAATGTTAATGAAAACCATCTTACCTGTGTTGCTGTATCACCGAGAAGCTTTAAACTTTGAGCACTTCTTGACCTTGATAGTGCAGACCCAAATTTTGATGCATTTCTATCCATGTCTAAAGCAGACGCTCGGTTTCGAAGCTCCACTAAACAAACACAAAATACAAGAAATAACAAAATTAAAAATCTACGAACATTAGTGTGGCTGTTATTCGGGCGATTTTGTTTGTTTTTTTTTTTGGTTTGGAAGCAAAACTTTAAATAAAAAAGTAAAAATCCTCTATTATCTAATTCTCTTTTTCTTTTAAAATATAAAACTGACATATCTATCTTATACATATTTAGAGATCTATAGAATCATTTTGATGCCTATTAAGAGCCACTTTCTCAAGAATGGGTACAAATATGAAGTTGCAATTAATATTAAATACTAAACTATAATGATGCAGCCTCAAAGTCCATTAACCACCGATTAAACATCACAGGACGAGAAGTTATATTCGTAAAAAATAGAAAATTTAAGAAACTTCATCCAAAATTGTATAGTACGAAATAAATCCAGCTTAACTAGAACACAATTGAAATTGATTACTGGAAAACTCATAAGCTTTACAAGTTTTATAAAACCTTCAATAGTTTATGAAATTAAAATGTATGTAGTACAATGAAACCTCCAGGATTTTTATTTCTCAAATATGAGATTCTATAACGCTTTTTGCACATCGTATGTATGTCGCCCAAATAATAACCACGCTGTACACAATTTATACAATTGAAATTACCTTGTTTATCGCACGGTGAGTTTGTTGATTTCCTCGTGCAATAAGACACGGAATAGCTCGTACTCCTAGCGTGTCCTGCACTGAGGACAAAATTCGGGGATTGGGACGCAGTTCCCGATGGTGATTTTTTCCCGGGTATAACAGACCCACTGCCCTCTTTATTGTTAAGATTCGGGGTGCTTTTAAAAATGTCCTTCATAACGTCAAGCGGTCGGAAATCTGAGTCTAGGCTATCAACTGCCGCTTCAAGGGTCAGTAAAAGTTCAGTCACATAACCCTGCATATCTTCGCCCTGCTCAGCAACAGTTTCCACTAATCGCGATAGAATATCAGATAGCATCCTCGAATTAATTGGGACATTAAGGGCTCGAAATATTTGCAGACATCGGCCAGCATAATGTCGGGAGGAGCAGCTCAGCCCGAGCTGAAGGGCTATTTGCGCCCATCGTTCGGCTATCCTTGCGTGGGGGTAGCTATCCGAGAAAGTTTTTACCATGTGCTTCAGGAAACAGGAAAGTTGCTCGGCAGATTTAATGGACCATACTGGTAGTTTGGAATAAAAGTTGCTCGTAACGCGCCCAATTAAATTCAATAAGAACTTTACCTTTTGCAGTTATGTCTTCGTAATTCCACAATGGCTGACAGCTCTCCTGCGACAGATATTTTATTAGACTTTTAATAACATGCGAAATTCGCATCATAGGCCCTGGTTGCGGGGGTGCATTCTCTTCAGTAACAATCAGTGGAATTTCACTGTTCTCGGTAGTGTTTGGGTTTGTTAGAACATTTCCAGATATTTGCTGCTGCATTAGAGAGCTCGATGGGCCGAATAAGTAGCTATCGAATTCCTGGTTGGGCTCTATCAAACGCAAACATCTTGAATACAGTCAAAATAATTGTATACGACGAACCTGTGAAATTGTTGCTGATAACAGGCAACGGAGGCACAGCAAGGCCTAGTTCCAATTTTGTTGTTTCGCTATTCAATAAAACTCTGGCTACCGTCAAGTGGTCGTTGTGTTCTGCCAACACGATCTAAAGTAAATATTTTGACTATAAGATCGATTTCGCAACAACACGTGACGCTTAAAGTTTACCAAGAGATTTAGGCATAATTGTTTGCAGTGCTCCCGTACAATAACTCTGGTATGGTCAAGGCCTAGGAATAAAATGTGCAGCATGAGCGGGATGTGGACAGTCCAGTCAATGCCAGGGATACCATCAACAACAATATCTGTTAGGAGCATCACTGCCACGTTGCATCTGAGTGTGTAATTACAAATAAATGTCTCAATTGTGGTAGAATTCCAAGGATTAAATGGCACATGTAATAAACGAAATAACTTACCTATGAAAGCCACTTATTGGCAAACTTATGTCTGGAAGAAACTCTGTTAGTGGTGCAAAATATCCACCATACTCTGGCATGGGCAGGGGATGAGGTGCTAGAGGGGGATCTGTACGAAGTTCAACGTTTTCCTCTTGACGGAACTTAAAGGATGTAAAGGATGTAATTTCATAGTGGGTATAGTTCGCAAAGAGCTTTGAGTACACTTACCTCTGGATCGTTTGCTAAAATATCCTCAGGTCGGGGCAAGACCGATGGCCCGGATGCTGCTCTTATCTTATCACTGCCTCGTGGGGGTCGAGTCGTTTGAGTAAACGAACGTATTCCACTGTCGGACTTGCAAGTGCTACGAGGCGATAAGAGTTGAAAAATTGATTCAATTATTAAAGAAGAACTTCTATCGTTTTCAAAAGGAAAATTGGTTCAAATTAAGCAGCTGTATCTGTAGGCAATAATTTTATTTGTTTTGGAAACGACGAAAGGAGATACCAATGTATGTTTCATTGAATAAATAGTCCTATAGCTTATGAATTTTCCCATCCCATTTCCCTTTTCTGTCTGTTGCGCCACAACTTCTAAAGCTTTCAAGTGAATTTAATGAAATTTTGTAATCATAACTTAGAAACTACTACTCTAAAAATAGATTATATATAATCCGCTTTAAATAACATTTAAGCCAAATTTAGATCGACATGAACTAAGCTTAGTTCAACTCAAGTCAGTTTTAAGCGAATCTTAAACCCATCAATCATTAAGTCTGTTCGTTAACTGATTTAGAGTGATCTAGATCAGAACAGATCAGGAGATCCACGTAAGATTAGAACTAACTGCTGTTCATTCACCAAAACTGATCCTATTAGGATTAGTTCTGATACGAAAAGGGCAGTAAAAGTTCTCATTGAACGTAGATATCCTGATTTTATAGGACATACAGCTGAGTCACCGTTTTGCGATATTCCACAAAATAATATAAAATTACATAACAAAAACGGTGGCGTTGAATGTTGATTGAAGAACTGCGTATGTACATTACCAGCAATAAAAATATATACATATAACATATTGAAAATTTTTAGTTTTAAGATTATAATAACGTAGCCGCTTAATAAGTACAAGCTTCAATTTGGTGTTATTTTCTCTAACTTTATTTCATTAATCTGAAGACAAACTAACATTTATCTATGTAATTGATTGTTTAATGTTCAATACCAAAATTGGCACAACAATGATTGTTTTTCTTTTACATTTTATCTAAAAAGTATGGCTCCGAAAAATTTAGAAAAAATCATGAATAAGGTTACTGAGTGAAAACTGCAAGGATTGGATTGCGTTACACCGTGTAAAAAGAAAGTTCTAACACAGATTTTGTTTTCCGTTTCATACTTTTCTCTTTTTAAAGAAGGTAAAGCTCGGAACATTTAATGAACGAGTTTAACTTGCACTAAAACTTCTATAAACGTGCATGTTTTTGGGATTACGGAGGCAATTCAGTTTCTTAAATTAAATTATTTTCTTCGAATTTTGCTTTAGTTCATATTATTAATATTACTCAATAAGTTTACTCAAAGTAACATATTGCTTATTTTTATTAAGATTATTTTAGAAAAAAAAAACGAACGGTGGATGCAAACTTCGTAATAGGAAGAGGGTTGAATAAAATGAGGTAAGTAACCAAAGAAAATTTGTCGGAGGATGCCATTCCCTGCTCTGAATTAAAAATAGGAGAATATCAATTAGAGATTACAATTATTTACGTATCCAACGTAATTTTAATCAGTCATTTCAAGGCGGGAAATGGCATCTCCCGACGAATTTTCTTTGGTTACTTACCTCTGGTTTTTTTAAAATTTTATTTAATCCTTTTTCTATTAGGACGTTTACATGCGTCGTGGGTTTTTTTTAAAATGTTCAATTTTTTTATTTAGTTGACACTTTTTAGAGATTTCTTTCAAAATATATTTATTTTTAATGTAGCACGAGCATTCGTGCGACGGATACGGTTTTGAAAATATAGAGAGAGAAACAGAGAAAGAAAGAGTAGGGGTATTTTTTAAATTATTAATTTTTATTTTTACCGTAATAACTATTTGTATTTAAATAAATATACATAAGAACAACCGCCGATGAATCACAAAACGTTTACAGAAAGCTGCATTTAAATCGGCCAAACCGTTTTGCAGATACTTGGCAATATTCGAGTGCAAAAAAAGCCTCTCACCCTAAACGCATATACCTTCTTCGAGAGACAAAAATAATTAAATTTTTAAATAGCATTAAGTAACTTTTCATTGATTGCATTTATTCTTCCCATTCTAAAAAACTAATGCACCATCACTCAGTACATTCTATGTATTTCTCAGCTAGGTATATTATAATTGTTATTTTGAATTCAAAAAAATTAAGAATGCGTGGAAGATTGCTGACACATCTTAAAGTGCATGTACATGTTTAATTCTTGATTCATTGTTAAAGCATTTCTCGACGGTTATAAAAAAGGACATAGGAAAAGTTATTATGATATCTGCCACAGGATTTTCTTCAGAAGCCCAAACTAGATTTTGTGGAGGACTATAAGAAGACGTCTGGAGAAGTTGGCTTAAATGGGCGAATTATACAGATGAAGGCACTGATGAGTAAAATCAGCAGAAGAGAATTGAATTTGTCATAAACCACATTTCCTGAACGACAAACCGAGAATTAGCAGAGTGGAACCCGATTGTAAAAGACGAAATTGTTTTCCTAAAGTCAACAAAATATCATACGCATTGTTAAGTTGAGAAGATCAAAATTACATATTTATGAGGGTGGTTCTTGAGTGCATTAAAGCAGAATTTCAATCTTCATATCTAGAAAATGTCTTTCACCATGCACTTATGTTTGAAATTAAAAATTAATGGTATATTATATTGAAAACCGCAAAGTACCAATTTTCAGTTTGGAGTTGCTATGTACATACATATGTATATACGAATTTACCATTTTGCTTGGGATCTTAAAATCTATGTAATTCAAATAATTTAAAATTCAAAAGGTACAGGTGAACGCAAGTTTCCTCTGAGAAAAAGGTAAAGTCCAGACGAATTTTTGTTTTAGAATATCTAAATATTAATAAAATGTCTTATTTAAAAAAAAATACCTTTCAGCTTTCAGGTAGATTTCAATGTGGTAAAAATGATTTTTTCATAAGGGAATGTAATGGTTAATTTCCCACACCCCTTTGACCGATTTCCGCATTTGCCAACATAACTCAGACGTTATCATGGAAAATATTTATATTAACCAAATTTTACCAAAATTGCTACATGGAATTAATTTAAAATATATAGCGAGTTGAAAATAACCCTCCGGCTTCACCAAACCTCGCATTGTTTTAATATTACTTAGACTTCGAGTCAATTAATGAATACGTAAAGTTGGATCACAATCGATTTAGGAATGCGGCAGCAATGGTGGTAACAAAATCACCTTAGGAACTAATGTAACTCTTTGACCGATCATCATAATTTTCTAAAACGACTTAGAAGTATACCAATTGTCAATATGTGTGTTAACTTTGGACAAAAACGGTTAATGAATGCGGAAGATAATTCATTCAACTCATTTTGATAGAGTTTACGAGCCCTTATACCACCAGCCCTTTGACCGATATAATTTCCGCCCATTTGAAATCAAAGCATGAAATTGTCCTCAAGAATTATGGAATTTGTGTTCTGAAAAGGCATTTAATAGTTCACCATCTGAATAGACAATTTACTGAATTCAAACTGACATAGGTATAATATAGTTACGGTGATGTTCAGAATATAACTGGGGTCAATGTCATAATAAAACAGCATTTATGTAAGCAGACATACGTAGGGCAAAGTGGTATCTAAACACATCTACACCCTGAACATCACAGAAAAAAACTAGTTCACGTACAAAGGCACATAGTCTGTGAGATTTATAACTCATCCTTTTGGGTTCGCCGTAGCCGGTTAACAAATATAAATTTTCCAGTCTGAAAAACTAATATGTTCACTATTTACAAAGTCCATTTTGGGGAACGAAAATTTTGTTGTAGGTTCTTGAGGATTTAAGAGTGCCTCAAACTCTTTTCAACAGTTTACCTAGAAGCTTTCTCGTAATAATATTTTTGTTTTTGTACAGTCATACAAAACGTAAATAGAACATCGTCGAGTCAGAAACATAAATCGTTCTCTTCTTTTTGTAAAAAAACTTTCATTTCTGATATCAAAGGGCAAAAGCATATCAAAGAGCAAAGAAACGCCCTACAAGTAAGAAGTTTATCATATCCTTTTTAAACTTGGAACTTTTTATCATCTGAACCTTTTGCCAACATTCTATTTTCAATTTTCCTAAACAAATTTTAGTGCGATGAGGAGTGATATGCATATACAATTTAAGTACGGAGAAGTGAAAATATTACAATTACTTATATGTACTTATTCGATAAGTTGACATGTTATCTACATATTTCTATATACAATTTTATTACCATCCAAGTCTAGAATTATATTCGGAAACACATTTTGCCACAACAGTTCATATCTGAGGAATTTTATTTATTACTAGTGCGGTTGCCAGGTTTCAACCGGTGAACAAATATTTTGGCCGCCGTATTGGGTCCGTCATTATGAAGGTCCAACCAAAGGTAAATTCGAAACTACCTCAAATTATCCATAGTACTAATTTTCATGTTGAAGTTCGAAAATCATTGTATGCCATATTGAATCCATCATCTTTAACTGTAAATTTCGACCATGGATTTGTAATAAAGACATCCAAAAAGAGCCAAACATTCTGCCATTTTTTAAATAGGGAATAAAAAGTAGTCTGTATGTTGGGCCAGAATATGAAGTATCTTCCCACAAAAAATAAATGTTATCGGATCCAGCGTTTAGGCGTGATGGGTTGCCCGGTTTAACCCGGTATACACACATTTTGGGTACCATACTGGTTCTGCCATCTTAAATTGCCAAATTTTGAACATATATTCGCAATAAGGATATCTAAAAACACCTAAATACCGATTTTCATGCCAATTCATTACCATTTTACATTTTTGGCCACCATCTTAGGTCCGCCATTTTGAAGTTAGCGAATAAAAAGTAGTCTATATGTTGGGCTAGAGTATGTAGTATTCAGACCCAAAAAATTAATATGATCGTATCCAGCGTTTAGGTGAGATAGGCTACCTGGTTTCACCCGGTGTACAACAATTTTGAATGCCGATGACGGCATCCGATACGGAATCCGATGCCGCTTGCCGCCGAAGCTTGCAACTGACGCTAGCCACTGAAGCTGGTCGCTTACCGCTGACGCTCCCGCTTGCCTCTGACGCTTGCCGCTGACGTTTGCCGCTGACGCTTGTAGCTGACGCTTGCTGCGGTCGCTTGCTGTTAACGCTTGCAGCTGACGCTTGCAGCTGACGCTTGCAGCTGACGCTTGCAGCTGATGCTTGCAGCTGACGCTTGCAGCTGACGCTTGCAGCTGACGCTTGTCGCTGACGCTTGTAGCTGACGCATGTCGCTGACGCTTGCAGCTGACGCTAGCTGCGGACGCTTGCAGCTGACGCTTGCAGTTGACGCTTGTAGCTGACGCATGTGGCTGACGCTTGCAGCTGACGCTTGCAGTTGACGCTTGCAGTTGACGCTTGTAGCTGACGCTTGTCGCTGACGCTTGTCGCTGACGCTTGTCGCTGACGCTTGCCGCTGACCCTTGTCGCTGATGCTTGTTGCTGACGCTTGTTGCTGACGCTTGCCGCTGACGCTTGCCGCTAACGCTTGCCGCTGACGCTTGCCGCTGACGCTTGCCGCTGACGCTTGCCGCTGACGCTTGCCGCTGACGCTTGCCGCTGACGCTTGTCGCTGACGCATGTCGCTGACGCTTGCAGTTGACGCTTGTAGCTGACGCTTGTCGCTGACGCTTGTCGCTGACGCTTGTCGCTGACGCTTGCCGCTGACCCTTGTCGCTGATGCTTGTTGCTGACGCTTGTTGCTGACGCTTGCCGCTGACGCTTGCCGCTAACGCTTGCCGCTGACGCTTGCCGCTGACGCTTGCCGCTGACGCTTGCCGCTGACGCTTGCCGCTGACGCTTGCCGCTGACGCTTGCCGCTGACGCTTGCCGCTGACGCTTGTCGCTGACGCTTGTCGCTGATGCTTGTTGCTAACGCTTGTCGCTGATGCTTGTCGCTGACGCTTGCCGATGATACTTACCGCTTGCCACTTGCCAATGCGGCATCCGATGCGGAACCCGATGCGGCACCCGACTGCCCCGGTCCAGACTCGGCTCAATTGCTCCCCGTGAGGAGCCGAGCCAACCGAACCTTCCCCGACGGAGTCCCTGAAAAGAATGAAAGCAGAAGGTCGCTGCTCCTCTATTTATAAGCTGGCCGCTCACAGCGAGGGAAGAATTCCGGTCTACGCTCGGCTCAACTGCTTCCCGCGGGGAGCAGATTCAAATCTCCCGAGGCCTAGAGACAAACGGCTGCTGTACTGCCGCCCTGCTCCCAGCTGGGGAGAGCTACCCAGCACAAGATGAGGTGAGGAGAGGTCCCTCTGGACGCAACAGTTCCAGTCTAGCTTCCGGGTGTTCGAGACCGCCGCCGGTCCAATCCCGGTCCCAGTTTGGCTAAATCTTTCGCGGCGGCCACTCGCTGGTTGTTTTTCACACTGATCCTGTTCATGGATTTATTTTTCCCGGTTCTTCTACAGCTAGCGCCTTCGCATGTCCGATTTTTAATAAATTAATACCTGATTTTTTTTTTACTCTCATTATTTTTTTATCTTTTATCTTTACTAAAAATAGGTCTTTAAATTAACACTACTAATTTTGCAATTGACAGTACATATACTTAAAAAAATAAAGGCTATTTAACATCAATAGTCTTTTTCTGTCATAGCTTTTCTTGGTTGAAATTATTCAAAATGGTTTACCAACTCAATCAACTTTGTAAAAATCCTACTTTGTTTATTTTTTAATTTTTTAATAGAGTACTTATATCATTCATCCAAAGAACATGTGTATATGAATAAAATTTTATTTTGTATCCTAAATTGCATTCTAAATTTTGTTTGCAATTAATTCTCTGATCCAAAACCAATCGCAGCTGCAACTTGAAACTGGAATGCATCTTGCTATTTTTATTATATTTATTCCATTATTAACTTCTCCGAATGTTGACTAAATAAAATTAAAATAAAAAGCTTTCTTCTACTAAATGAATTGCATTTGAAATCATCGACATTGGATGCCGCATGGGATGCCAGTATACTCTGCCGATGCTGCTGCTGCTGCTACTACTACAGCCATCTTGATTTTCAAATGTCGAACATAGATTCGCAATCCTCAGAATACCAACTTTTCAAATTTTCGATTTTATATATATATGTACTCACATGATAAGTATGCGTTGTTAAAAGTTAATTAAATAATGGAGGGCATTATGTAGTAATAATCCTTTTTCGATTATTCCTAACTGCTTAATATGTATTAAGTTATTAAGTCATCAACGTTTTTCTAATATTTTTCTTATGCTTATTTGAATTGTAGAAGATTTGGTCGACATATTGGAATCATTTAATTAATATATCATAGTAAATTTGAATCAGTACCTTAAAATATATGCAGGGTGTAAACAAGTTCTATAAATTTAAAGCCGATAGTTTTAATATTACAATATTATATAATTAACAAAATCAATCATTTGCGAACGGCCAACAGACGAGTGACCTTATAAGGATTCCGGTTCTGTTGTGGAAGTATAAACATGAAAATAAAATGGATAACATCGCAGTACAGTAAATCTTCTACAACGCGGTTCAAGGAAGATAGATATTTTCCCACAATGCCATTATTTTATAGACATATATTTGCAGATTTGAAATTCTGAAGATCGTTCCAATGAAGAAAAAAACTTAATTTTAAAAGGTATAGGCAAATATTTGCACATGAATATGATCCTTTGTTGAAGAGAGTGGAAATATTTAAAAGAAACCACTAAAATTGCTTATGTAGGTGGCTATTAAGAAGTTTATAAACATTTACAAAACAAAAGCAAACAATCTCTGATCGATTTTTTAAAACTTATAACTATCGGAAATGTAGTCACATTTGTCAATTAATCAAGTTTAGATTCTGAAATAAAGCCACTGAAACTATTTTTTCTCTCTGATTTAGATTTTTAATTTGGGTAAAAACATAATTATGATCCTTTTTAATTTCAAACGGTGTTGAATTTTATTTAACTGTATTTGGAATGTAATGTTTACAATTATATAATAAAACAAATACTTTATTAATGTACTAAATTGTACGAGATACCTGTATTTATAAGGACAAAGGAACAACTGAACTTCATTACAGGCCATTATAAATAATATGTATGAAAAAATCTATTTTGAAAGCGTTAATTTCGGGAAATGACTCTACGGAATAATTCCTTAATTACCCAAACGTATAAGCTTCTTGCTTACTTCAAAACGCAGAAACCTTTTCTATTTCAATAATTTTGTTGTTCATAGATTGCAATCTCTTGTACAGCTAGTTTTATAAATCTTTATATTTATCATCCGCATAGGTTGCAATGTTTGAACTATTAGTCGCGTGTAAAATATCATTAACAAAAGGAATAACGAGAATGGGTCCCAAATGACTACTTTGAAGGACATCTCAGCTAGTAATAAAAATCTACGAAAATAACTAAACCAGTTATTCAAGAAATCATTTTCGGAACTTCACAAAACAAAAATTATATAGCAAAGTTGCGTGGGAAATCTTATAAATAGGGTTTATAGCTTTCACAACATTTATTGTAGATAAATGAGAACTGGAGCAAATATAGTATAAATAAATACAATACACGTATTTATATTTTAGAATAAAAAATATTTCATTTTTCCTTTCTAATTCGCATGTTGTATTAGTCAGTTTGATTTCGGAAATTGATAGATTTATATCTGAAATTCTCATTTCCAAATAACATGAGCTAGGTCTTATACAACAGCGTAGATTCATTTTCATTTTAGATCCGCCATTTGGAAACCTTCTATTATATGCAAGTTAACAAATAGTTAAAATAGTAAATAGTATCTTTAGGCGAAAAGTGAAAAATATTAAAGCAAACGTTTAGAAAAACTTTAACAACAAAATCCATTCAAACACCACATTCGAAATTATTATAATAGTAAAACTGCACTGCTCTTTAAGGTTTTGCTTATAATTTTATGTTACATAGTAATAAGAAATATCCAAGGCGCTAGGTAGAGGAACACCCTTGCTCTAACCATAGGTGATTAAAATATGATACAGTGTTTAAATAAAACCATCTACTATACTTTACTTTGATTCATTTTTCAGTCTTGTTTTATTCAGCAAAATTAATATTAATAGAGGCATTAACACGAATAAATAAATAATAAATTTATTACCATTTAGCAGAACCGATAATCTAAAAAATATCATAAGTGCTTGGCTTGGTAACACGAATCTATAAACCACTTGTTGCTTTATCTTCAAAAAATCATTTGCGTTCTTTTGAAGAGAGATCGTCGCATGTGCTAATAAATATAGACAGGTCCAAACAAATCACTTTTTCGTCAGGATGTTCCCTTGGATTAAAAGAATAAAAATTACTCTTACACTCCAATCAATTCATTAAGGATTAAATTACAAGCGTCTCGAGGCCACGAGAAAACATCTCCTAAGAGTTATCACCAACTGTCCACGATTTTCTGGCTTATGGATGACCCAAGACTTAATTAAGTCATGTCAAGGGCTGGACTCAAAGTGGTGCTTAAATTTGCGGTACATGGAAGGATTAACTCAACTGGAATTAATTTACACGGATAAATAGCGAACTCAGCCTGCCTCGTGAAAAATAATTTCTCCGAAATTTTTTATCCCACTGGAAGACCGCAAATCCTTTCCGTTGGGGAGAGAGGAATCCATAATTCATTGTACTTCAAGGACATTTTGAGTGGCAAAGAAGAATTTCTTAATTGTCCGAAATTTAATAATTGTGATCATCTCAAAATTGCAGACGTGTAATTGACAATAAAGATGTTCTGTGAGAAACAGCAAATTAATCCGGCCAAATTGTCGTCAAAATCAATGAATAATATCACAGTAACATAACGAAAAATACTTGCTCCACATAAAATTTGTATTAATATTTATTCATATTCTCAATTCAACATAAGAGTATCTGTAACTACTTGTTGCCTTAGGAGGAATGATTAATTTTGGATGAAAGTGTACGCTGTATCCAATTGTAACTTTACGCTTTAATAGTAGTTAAATAAATTCTATTAAAGCTTACTGGAAAGCAATCAGGACCGATACAATCTGAATATCTTGCTAGAACAAAGCCATTAATCAATAAGGCTGACAAATTGCAGATAAGCAACTATTTTCTACTAATAAGGCCTGTAGCTCCAGCCACCTCCATTGAAACTCGATGAGCGATTTGAAGGGTATATTTAAGTATTCATGAACAGAATTCAGTGAGGCTACTTTTGGGTAATTTGCTTTTATTACTATAATTTAGTTAATTATCTAAAGGTTTTGGTTATCTTAATTGTCTGAATATTGCGACTTATCGCCAGTAGCATATTGTATTACAGCGTTTTAGTTTTAGACACCTCAAGATTTTCGTGTAGTGTATTGAAAAAAGACATTTTTCCTAACAAAAGATGCCTTGTTACTTTGAAAATCTAAGAAATCACCAACTTTAGGCTCTACCATCAGACCAGTAATGCGGCTATGGAAAGCAACTTTATAAATCCCAATATATACATGTGTATGTAAATGCATGTTTCTTTATTCATTTACCTTAATTGAAATTTCTTTATGAAAAATAGGAAAATTATTTTTAAAATATCTTTATATATGTAGATATCTTATCTTTTATTTACTTCATATACATTTTTAATGAAATGAGTTTTAATTCGAACCAATTCCTGACTGATTCTATTGAATTATTGAAGACGACTCAAACAAAGCAATACAATTATTTTTAACATCTCATAAATATTTCAGAGATGGCTTGATGAAATATTGCATACATATGTATGTGAATGGCTTTCATAAGTGAAACATCAAAGATTAATTTTCAAAATTTTGCGGCATACGTTTGTAAAATGGAGTGATTGTATTTATAAACAAAACCAAATTTCATCAAACTTTTTTATGGAGAATTTTATGTCATAATTTTCCTTTGCTTAAAAACACTTTAATTTTATGAGATAATTAAAAAAAAAAGTAAAAGTTAGTGATGCGTTTCCGTATTAACTACAACATCGAACTAAAAATCTCCACATGAAACCTGCTTGATCTCTTTCTGTTGTATATGAAGTCAAAATCTAATTATACTGATCTATTTATTATTTATATCCATTTTCATTAATTAACACATACATATATCATGAAATCGGGTTGGTTTTCACGACGAACTTTAACTTTAAGTAAAATTTGCCGTGTTTTATTAGCTAAATTAAAATGATAACAAGTTATAAAGCAAGCAAAACATATTTTAAAAGTTTCTCTTATTGCAGAAAAACATTTTCCACTAAAGATAATATTATTAAAAATAAAACTTCATTATAAATAAAAAAGCAGAGAACTAGAGGAACAAAACTACTCACATTATTAAGGTTAGTGATGAACAAAACAAATCTTGGTTTTTGCGTGCTTATAAAATCTTGAAAAAATGCAGAATACAATTCAGAACAAGATTGGGCCTGCAAAACAAGATTTATATCAAAATCGACTTACAAAGCTCGCAGTCTTCTATTCAAAAGTGTTATAAAATAAATAAATTTGATAAAAACAGGGAAAAAAAGAACGGATAACGCACCCTATTAAACCGAATTCCAAAAATATGCAAAACAATTTTTACTTTGAAATTCTCTGTTGCTATTTACAATAGCACATCTTAAGATTTTGGTTGTTGTTTGAAGTTAGCATGAAAACCAGTGATGATTTTCTATTTATAGCATAAAATTTATGTCGAATCACCAGAAACTCTGCCCCGCGGGGTAACTTGAAAAAATTTCTTTACGAATTCAATCGCGCATAAAATCATTACATTAAAATAAAAAGCAATAAAGAGGTTACGCACTCGTCGTGTACGCATTTTACTTTTTTTATATATGTTCTCTTATTTTAATTTTGATGTTAAAGGGCAAAAGCTCATAAAATAGCAGAAAACCTAAAGAAAAGTGCTACCATTAAGAAGTTTAATCATATCCTTTTTAAACTTTGAACTTTTCATCATCTGAATCTTTTCCCGATATTCTATGTTGAATTTTGCTAAAAATATCTTAGTGCGATCCAGAAGAAACTAGAGACTTTTTCTTATGATACACATAGGGTAAACTTTACAGGGAATTTAAATTGCCCGGTTTTCACTCCATATTTGTCTCTAGCATACCCTGGTAATTTTGAAAATACCCAGCAAAATAAGCGAAGAATTTGGTGGTATTCCAACACCCTCAAAAATTGTTGGGTAATTTAAATTGCCCCTTTATTAAAAAGCCTATTCGTACTCATTTCAAACGGGAATGTTCAAAACTATTTGTCTATTTTCAAAATTGCGGAATTTAAAAGTCAGTTTATAAGGTGAGTGAAAAGTGTGTGTGTAATTCTTTGTCAAAGATTGCCCGATATATGTGGGTCAGGGGGTTCAAATTAACTGGGTAATTCAATTACTCTGAAGTAAATACCCGGTACAGTTTACCTTATGTGTATTATAAGTATTACTGAATTTTTGACAATTATTGAAGTTAAAATTAATTATTATATATATTTAATGGCTCAAAAGTTCCAACTCTAGGGAGGATTTGGACAAAAGAAAAGCGTGTACCAAATTTGCTCCATATACATCAATCAATAACCAAAAATTAATGATAATTGTCCATTCAAATGATGTCCTTGCAGCCATTAAAAATGATCCACATTTTCTGATACCACGTTACAGGGAATGAATGCGTTCAAAATGATGCGGAATCTAATCCCCAAATTGGAGATTGGAAGCCAACATAAAATAGTAATATTCACTAAAGATAATATTATGTACGAATTTGATATCTTTGTCATGTGTCCACCGATTTACATGAACTTCGATTCGTTAGAAAGAAAAAATGTCTAGCCTTAAAATAAGTTACTCCACACATACATGGCGGCATCGATTGCATAACGTCAGTCCTGAAAATTAATTATAGCGTCGTGTATTCTGGAATCCGTTCAAAATGAATCGAAAAGAGATTACAAAAGTCAAAAATTTCTTAATTAAGTTGCTTCGCAAATTAATTTCAGTTACTTTTACCTTCAATTAATTCTTTGAAATACAACATAAAATAACTAGAATGAATTTTTCTATCGAATTATTTTAATCAGTTTGAACAAAAAAATGAATTGAAGTCAATGGCAAGAGAAATGAATTCAGAAATTTATTAACGTATTCCAATCTAAAAGGCGCTTTTGTAGGGCTCATGGATTTTATGACCATTTTCTGAGCTACGATCACGGAGCCTTTTTGTAAGCTTTTTTGAATTAGATTTGAACAGATTCAAGAATAGGTTCCAAGTTGAAAAGGGGCGTAAACACTTTCTAAATAGACTTGACTCAATATAATTTTTAATTCGGATCAAACTTCAATTCGGATGCAAAAAGACATAAATGAGGTAAGGGTGTACGAAACGAATACCAATATTATTAGGATTTTGTCTTCCATTGACTCATTACTAATGCAAATGTAAAGATCAAGTAAAACCTTGCAATTTTCATTATATTTTCTGACAACCTTTCAAGTAACAAATTGCAAAAATCAGTTCAGCTCCAACGATTTCATTTAAAAGGATAGACTAAGCCCATTCATAGAAGGATTTTTTCAAGTAAAGTGTAGTCAAGTTGAAGGAGTTAAACTCTCTGTTTATATTAAGTAGATACGCAAAGCTTTTAGTTTTAGAAGACAATTCCAGCAAAGTACATAAAAAAAGAATCGGCCGCAGTCCATCAGCCGACAATTCCAATCACATCAATCAACCTTCATCGAAGATACAAGCAAGACAACATGCAATTAATTTCCACTCCAAACATACTAAAAATAGGAAAAGTACACACCCAGTTTTTATTGGATCCTCCCCGCTGTGGCGCTTCGTATGTATCGTGCCCTTTTCCACCGCCAAATCCTGGATGCGGGAGTCGTTTATGCCTGCTGTCTGGCCTGGAAGAGGAGGGAAGAGCCTCAGTCGAGTGCGCCGTCTTTAAGTTCACCTTGCTACTTACCGTCGGAGTGGCTGGACGCCTTCCTCATGCTCGTAAGCCGATAAAATGGGGGTGTTTCCGTCCTTTCAATTAAGCAATTAAGCGTTTCTACAGTCTGCAGCTCTGTCATAAGCTCGTCCAGTAATCGGTCAGGACACGTCCTTGCCAAATACAACGCAACCCGCTTTGCCTGCGGAGGCCAGAAATGAATATCGTTTTTGTGAAATCCAATTTGGTTCCTTCTCATATAAAAAAGTCCTTTCACGGAATACTTACGTATGGCAGGAGCTCGTTTGGCGCCATCCCAGACATTATGACGAGGTACCGCAGGATTACTTTCAAGTTATTCGGCCAAAACTGACAAAGTGTCCCCCAGAGCTCCTCTATGTCCCTTGGATGAGAATCGGCAAACTAGGGAGAATTGAAACGGGATTGAGTGCCGACAAGGTGTACTTAACTTAATCAAATTAAAAGGATTTATGATAACCTTTGTGGCTATTTGCAAAAGTCCTTTCATTCATTTTATTCTATGACGGACAGTTCGGCGTAAACACATTTATCATCATCTATGACGAAGTTCGCCAAGTTTTTAGATCTTTTTTATAGTTTTTCTATATCAGAGGCTTATTTAGTTTAAGTAACGTTTAGGGAACTCGACTACTAGGCGTGGCACCAAATCGAAATAAATAACAATCACATTTTGGGCGTAATTCTAATTTGAACCGATTTTTAGCAAATGGATCCTTAAATTTTCCTTAAGAAACTCTCAATACTGAAATCTGGGGAAGGAACAAACATTTTGTTTTATAGATTAATCAACTGTGAAATCATTATACCTAGACAAAAAGCTATAAACCACGCCATCTTATAAAGATAAATTTAATTTTCCCGTAACAAATTTTATAGCTCTGATAAGTGAGGAGTCTCTGTTCAAAGGTGATTATTTACATTTTGCAGACCAATTTAACTTAAAATGTATAGCCAAAAATTCATTTTAAAAGGAAACGCTTTTCGAACTAGGTTGATTACTACATCCTATTTTGCTTTAGAATTACGTTCTTAATGAAATTGTAGCCTAGCCATTTACAGTTTAAATCAAATTAGTGTAATAATAAGTTAGAAATCTTGACTGTTTATCAGTATATTTTTAAAAAAGTATTCTCTCATTTTGATAATTTTTGAAAAATGCTTCACCATGCAAATATTCATTTTTTACAGTCACTCATCAAATGGCTCCTTTGAATAAGTTACATTGCTTTTATATGGTTTCCAACATAACCTCACTGGTAAGCTGAAGCGGCTTCCCTTTGAGATATTTGTTGAAAATGATGAAAAATTCGCAATTTTCGAAACTAAATTATTATATGTAACAAATATTATAATAGGGTATCGTGCTTGGTTTTTAAACTAAACTTTTCAAATATTAATTTCTTATATTATTCTCTTTGTTAAAGAAAGTACTAACTAAATACCACATTCAGGTATTTTTTGAGATATTTTATAACCAATAAGTACGAAACTTGAGGTGAGAGGGAAAGGCCTTTGATGAAGACTTAAGGTGTCCTATAACATTTTTTTTTACGTTTTATCTCACTCAATGCGGAAAGTTCAAAAACTGACTTTTACCAAAAATTTCATATTTTCTATTTTTGGGTTATTAGTCTACGTCCAAATATCAAATATCACTCCAACACGTACATAAATGCAAGTATGGGAGGAAACGAACAGACATAACTGCATACCTTCATACACAAACATATGTATGTACATATAAGGGTTTCGAGTTGGCTACGGAGCTCTAAAGAACGAAGAAGTATAATGAATTGATGAATTTGTGCGTGTACAGCATTTCAAATTATCTGAACCATTTAAAGGAACTTAGGAATTTGTTTTCTGACGATTGTAAATTTTGTCAAAGTACTTAACAAGGTAAAAGTCTGGTTGTTGTACGTATTCATTTTATAGATGTCAATACATCGAGCAAGTCTAGTAAAATTATCAATTCAGAATTTATTTAGCTCACGTTCGAAGCGATATAAACACAATCCTCATCTACAGTGTCATTTTACCAGCAAATTCGTATTCCTCAATGTTTTGCACAAAAAGTTAGAAAACTGAATACTATGGCTATGTTCAATATCTTGACTCGAGTCGACCCGAGTAGATCTTATCTTCTTCTGAGCGTTCAGTATCTCACTCGAGTCGAGTAGAATAAATCCAATCTCTTCCATTTTGACAATACTTTTTAAATTTGACATCGAGTAAGTTTTCTTCGATCTTTTGAGGACTATCTACATAAAATAACTCCAGTAAACTAAATCGACTTGAGCATGATATTAAACGTACCCTATGTATCATTTGGTGTTTTTTTTTCTTATAATAAATGAAAAAGAAACACTCTTTTTTATTGAGATATACGATACGACATTTTATTAACAAAACCTTTTGCTTTATTTAAAAAACCAGAGTTGATTATTTTCAGGGGTAGCATATTTCTTTTAAATGGTATTTTCGAAATAATTGCATGTCATGTAACACTTGTTTGGTGTACAAAACAAAAACTCCGAAAAATTTGCTTCTATATAATTATTCTAACAAGTATTATTTCCAAAATTCTTGATTTCTGACCTATAAAAATACCCTAATTATTAATAACAATACTGGATCAATAAATTACTTCTTATTTGTAAATAACTGTAATTGTGTGCACGGTTTATTGCAAGCAAACCGAAAGTTTGTCAATTTATTGAAATAACTTGAACAATATAAGTAAAAACATTATTCCAATCCACTTACCAAATAATTGTATAAAAAGTTTAACAACATGAAGCAATCTTATTTAGCTTTTAGTAAGAGATTTAACTCTAAAGCGCTTTCGAGATAACATAAAGCAAAATAAATAGAACCTACCTTTGCAGTGATGTAAAATAAATTGTTCAGAATCATTTCTGTAGCTTCCGTAGATCCAGAGCCTTCCCTTCGTCCCCGAGTCCCGGAGTCCGGAAAGTACTGTCGGACGAAAACAAAATATGAAACGAAATTAAGGATAAACTTTGAGCATTACTGCGATGTAAGACAGGGGTGTTGCGGGCGGCACACTTGTGGCTACGAGCTCCATGTTCTCCAGCCAGGGTAGCAAACACTGCAGCAGGAGGGCGCGCACCTCCTCCCTCGCTGTCTGGAAGCGGTGAGTTATTTCTGCAATTAAAGACGATCCCTCGTTGCTAAATGACCTCTTTTACAATTTTCATAAATTTATCATAATCCAGTGCAGCGGTACGAGTCGAATGGGACAACAATAAGAGCCAAATGCATTGTTTGACACGGCGAGAAATGGACTTTTTAAGGACTCTACTTCCCTTTTCCTTCATAAATATGCAAATTTTTAAAGCGTAATACTGCTCGAGGGTGCTATTGGAAAGTGAAGCGTGTTGCTCATTACAAGTCATTTAAAATGTGAAATTAAGATTTTCAAAGGAAACAGCGAAACAGAGAAGTCGATAATAAATGGGTGGGATTCCTTAAGGGGGTATTCAAATTTTAACTTTAAAACCATATCTTCTGGGTGCGTACTCTCGAAAGTTCCACCTAAAACAGGCGAAATAATCAAAGCTAAATCCTCCTACGTTTACCTTCCCAAGTGTATGAATATTTAAAACATAAAACACTGCCCCGGAGTATTTGCTATTTATAGTCCAGTGTAAGGAAAATATGTACGCTTGAAGGAGCCAAGTAATACAAAATATTAATTTTCAGCGCAATCATAAAATAAAACGATGTTTTGCAATCGTTCCCAAAAAATTTGGAGAAGTTTAATTAAAACCTATGCTAGTCTTTTTTGACAAAGACACACCATAATAACACAAGTAGTTTATTTCTGACAAAAAGCAATACAATTGTATTTTTAGTTTGTATTGTATAGAGAAAGAAAAATCTATTTGAACTACATATTTCATTGTTTTTAAACAAAAGAAGGAAACATGAAACACAACCCAAAATTCTTAAAAATTATAAAACAATTACCAAACGAGCTTTCAATTTACTGCTCCACCTTTACTATTTATTGAAGAATAACAAGAACCTACACCTAGTAAATTTTAAATTTTATACGAGACTAATGACGAGAAATGAAGGATTTTAACTTATTACTAATTATAATAAAATGTATCCAGACAGAAATGGTACATTATTTTTGAAAATAGTGCATTTTGTGTAAAAAAAGGATCACACAAAAACTTTTTCTGTCAACCGTATTTAGGCATATTAAATAATAATTAAAATAATTCAATTAATTGTAAAACTATTGTCTTGGGTTTTTATCAAAAAATATTTTTTTCCCAACTTAAATATTACTAATGAATACAGTTTCGGCTATGTCTACTTACTAATATTCAAAATGTATGAAGTTCCTATTCGAGCACTTAAAATAGCAGTCCTACTATGTATACACAATTGTAAATCGTGAATTTTAAATAAAAATTGAATTGAATTGAATAATACAACTATTACATAGTATTTGACAAACTTGAACTTTTGTAATAGTTCAAACGTTAAATGCTAGTATTTTACCTCAATTATACTGATAGTAAAGTTTTAAGGTGAAAAATTTGGGTTGCCTTCCAAATTATAGCAACTTAGGAATGGAACTCATCCTGAACATTTTCAAAAGCTTCTTAATATTAATATTAAATATATAATTATTAATATTAAACACTTCTTATTCTGGAAATGTTAGGTATAACGGTCAGATACATACCATATATAGTGGTACATTGCTTATAATCGAATGGTTACCAATATCTATGCATAGTATTATGTGCTTCACAGACTTCACACACACTAATAAACGATACTTCCAGGCGGTGTGCAGTAACCAAAAATTGGAAAGTTAACATTTTTGCAACCTTTCAATTTACAAAAATTGGTACATTTTTTTAGTCCTTTAATTAAAATATGTTTAGGGTTTAAACTTGGGAAAAATTTTTGTCGGCAAAGGATAGGTTTGTAGTGCTTTGTGAACCATAAACTGCATGGGAAGGTGTTTTGTTTTCTTTCCTTTTTCCCTTTTTTTGTCAAAAATTAGTAATTGGAATATAGTTCCTTGTTTTGCTACTTTGAAGGCAAATTCATAAAAATAATGGACCTATTTTGTGTTATCACCAGAATGTAATTATTTAAAGTATTATATTAATCCGAATTTATGTAATACAGAAGTATACTTTCGGTTCTTTCTCTACGTTAATTTGCTTTATATAAATACTAAATATGCCTACGATTCAAATTAATATTACTCGCAAAACATCTAGTTATAAACAGAGTAGTGTAGCAATTAAATATATTCAGATAGAAAGATTTACAGTTGCATGTAAATATAAACTTAAATAAAATAAATGTGTTTTCGGGACGGCATGGAGTAAATATTTACTTGAAATTAAAAAGCAAATCTACGGAAAAATATATTCATTTAAATAGCTGGAGTATTTTATATTTTATATTTATTTTAATTTTGTGTGTGTAAGATTTGTGAGCGATTCAAATGATACTAACATTAAATTACGAACAAATGCAGTTTTATGGAAATTCCCAGTACTCTAATGTGACAAATTGTGACATGAGTAGGGGCAGTTCGGTCTTAGAAATCGTTTAAACTGCGTGACGTAATTTATGTGTAAACCCTCTTGAAGAAAGACAAACATTTGCGAAATAAAAGTTTTTGTTAATTTTTAAATGCGTAACAAATTGTTTTAAATTCAAAAAAAAAAAAAAAAATATTGATAAGATAAATTTAAAGTATCAAAAACGTATTATTTTTGGTGTTGTTGTTTTCTTTATTTTCTGTTAAAACAAAGCATTGTTTTGTAAATTTCATCAAAATTATTAAGTAATACTGCACGTGTACCTAACATACATATATTCTTCTTAATTTTATAAAGAAAAACTTTTTGTTAACAGCCTATGTACATATATGGTTTATGATTAATGCTTCAGAAGAATTTCATTTCATTTATAAGTCCTCGAACCTTTTGCGAGACAATCAACTTTGACAAAAATATTGAGCGAAATTGGAAAAAGATACAATGCAACACCATGATCTAAAAGGAGAAGTAATCCTTTGAGGTTTCTAAAATATCCATCATTTTGACTTTTTAATATGGAGCCTTTATGAAAACACGTTATTTTCAGAATTTTTTTTTAAAGACGCAGGCTAAAGAATCCGTGATGTCTGCTATTAAATCAAGCTTCATTTACGTGTGCCTTAAATCTAATAATGGATTTATGAAGCATATTATACTTCATGTCTTTTTAAGAAGCAATCTGGAATACCCTATACATATACAAGAATAGCTCACAAATCATGAGTCGCTTAATGTATCA
This sequence comes from Tolmerus cingulatus, assembly GCA_959613345.1. Lineage (NCBI taxonomy): Eukaryota > Metazoa > Arthropoda > Insecta > Diptera > Asilidae > Tolmerus > Tolmerus cingulatus. The sequence goes on from OY390707.1 coordinate 47,538,735, forward strand.
AAATGTTATTTAAAAAGTTTTCATTCAAGACTATGATTTTAAAAAATCTGATTCATTAAAAAATCCAAGACAAAGAAAATTAACAGGACAGAAAATTTTCTTTATCTTTTGAAAGCAAATAATGAGAAGCTTTCGGAGAATTCATTTGGTAAATTTAATTTCAAAAGCCTTACATTACGTTAATTCAACCTATTAATTTCCACTTTAAATCTTAATATTTTCTTTTCAATATATAAATTCCTTCTAAATTGTGCCAAGTTGCTTTATTTACTAATAATTAATTAAATAAGGCAAATTAAACCTACATAGATGCTGCGTAGCTCTTACAATTTTGAAGTATACAGCGTAAATCGTTAATTACTCAAGAAGATCGTATCTTAATTAGCAAAATATTAACTTCGTTTATGAATAAGATATGCTACTTAAAACATGCATATCCATTCATACATACATTAGATATAAAAAATGTGACTTCTACGAAATGCATGCGAGTGTTACTACATATATATATATATATATATATGTATATTCCATTTAAAATATAAGTATCAAAAATTAGAAAAAGCTTTTGCTTACCTGAAAACATTGACATAGTTAGCTCGGGTCTAAGTTGGGCCATCTGCTTGGACAAAAATCGTTGCGATCTGCAATACGCATTACTCAAAAGCGCATCCAATGTGCCTGCTTTTTCGTTCTCTGTAAAATAAAAAACAATTTGCTTATTAATGAACAATTGAGCACATACTCGTATCTACAAAACTAAAATAAATTCGAAAAATAAACTCAACAGTTTCATAGAAGAGGAAAGTCGACCTACTTAAGTTCCGCCTGAGTATCATGCAAGAATCGTTAGCTTGTTACTCCAATTCTAGGATAAGATCGTTAAAAGTCGTACTCGTGAAATGCGGTTAGAATCAAGGCGCTAGCGAAACAGGATACCGAAACAGTTCAAGTGTTAAACTTTAACTGAAAGCTCGAACGGAATGAATTTTGAGTTAGATAACTTTTTGCAATTCTTCTGAAGCTTTTGGCAACTTCTCTTTAGCGGAAGGTACGTTTCAAGAGTTCCTTCTCTGTACCAAGTGTGAAAAAATAGAAAGTACGTACATTGTATCAATTTACAAATTTAGGACTCAATGGTAAAGTTTAAAATTTAAATGCTTGAGATACATTTAACTTATTTTATGGGACAATTTTTTCTTCTTATGAAAGAGGTAATTAATTAAACTTTAAATACTGTTCACTAAACAGTGATTTTGAAAAGATGAACAATTTCGTTTTTAAATTCGCATTTTTTCTCTAAAGCAAACTATACATAATATGTACATATTGTTCCCACGATGCAGCTGAAAAAAAAGTTATTATCTAACATTTCTAACCCAAACATGATTGATTAAAAAAATCAGCCGTGATTGAATTTTCCCAACTTAAGTTCATTTGGTTATTCTCATCTAGCTACTGTCATAATAAAAATAAACATTATCTAACTCGTATTATAAGATCATTCATGGCATCTAATAATATTCATAGGTTTCTTTCTTTTATATATTTGTTTATGTAACAATTAATAGACAACATCAATAGAATTTTATCTGCAGACTTCGAATCTGACAACTAAAATTTTTCATCACGCTACATTTTTGGGAAAAATAGGTGAACAATGTAAAAAAATCGTATTTTGAGCATATTTCGAACATAAACAAAAATACTGGAATGTAGAGAATAAGAGCTCGTAGCGCGATTGTATAAGGTATTTGGTTAAAGGAAAAATATGCTATTAATAAAATAGTCCGGGAAGTCCCAAAGACATTAATATTTTATAATTAGCTAAGGGTTCAAACTTGTTTCTGACTTACATTTCAATCCCCTGTAAAAATCTGTTATTTTGTAACGAATTTTGAAATATGTCCAAAATAGATAATTTTAAACTCTTCAAAGTTTTCTCGAAAATGTGATGTAGTGGAACATTTTCATTCCCGATTCCGTAATCTATGGATAAGGTTCTATGAAAATGATCTATCATTTGTTCTGTTCAAAATTTGTGTTGAATAGTATTTTATAGAATAAATCTCTCTAGCGTTCTAATTGGTACTTTCTACTCTGAATATTTCAAATTCACATTATAAAATCTCCGAAATTTGGTAGTATGTAGATTTTAAATTACTTATTTTTACTTAAATTCGATGAACTGGAATAATTGTAATCGCCACATTCAATACGGCATATAAAGTTTTCACCAAGATATTTTTAGACTCATTTTATTAAAACCCTTTTATTTTAAAAACAAAATTAATCGCCATGCTGGAATCATTATTTCGAATTTAAACATTTTTATTATTAGATTCGATATTAGTGGCCTTTGATATTACATTTCACTTAAATTTTTCGCATCTCAGTCCCCTCTCTTGATTTTTAAATTTTTAAAGCCAATTCCCGCTCAGGAGTTCCAAAAACCCTCAGGTACAAATTTGTATGGCAATTTCTTGATTTATAATCGTTTGTCGCAATCTTTAGTCCGCCAATTTAAAACCCTACATTTTTATCTTTTCAGATATGATTCTGTACCTTAAAGCAATATAGAAAAATCTTTATGGCATTTAGTACTTGGACCACTTTCCAAATAAACGACTCAAATATAAGAAGATTTTGTTCCAATTAGTGTACTCGTATATGCAAAATTTGATTGAAATCGATTAAGAAATATGGGAATTGTCATGACCACAAGAACGGTACAGAGGCCTTCATTTCTATTATGAACTGTTTTTATTTCGATGTATTGGCCTCATTAATTTATAAATCAATTTGAAAAAAAATCCCCCTTCTTTCTCTGGTAACAGTTTTTTATTTGACTTTCAATGACCATTTTAATATCATTTTTCTCCAGCATCGGCGAAATGTTTCTTTTTAAACGATTATATTGAATAATTACCATTGCCGCTAAATTCTTTGAAAAATGCTCCTATTGTTACAAATAGTTCAATCGGTAAACGTACCATAACTTCTAGTCTTACTCATATACTACTGAATAGGGTTTTTCAGGTTTCCCCGAACATAATTTATATTATCTAAAACTCAATTCTTGGCCTACGTATATATGTATGTAAAAGGTTGAAATTGTATGATTTATTTAATACTAGCATATACAAATTCTTCTTATTGAGCGTATTACATTGCACAATTCGGAAATCACAAAAAATTAAATTCAATTTAAAAAAATGTTTAGCCTGAAGGGAAGTAATAGGTATGCATGTGTGTTCATTTGTTCAGTAAGTGACACGAGAAGTGGACATTTTTCCAACCCCTGTTTGATCATGATATAAAACAAACGAATCGTTGTTTTTACTTTTGCAATCCACAAAGGAATCGTCTTTTTTATTTTATTTGACTTTGCAAATGTCATAATTTGTTTGTTTTTGATTTAGATTAATTTTTTTGTTTTTAATTTTTTTTTTATGTATGAAGCATCCCTCCATCCCATCCATCGTTATGCCTGTTAAAGAGTTAAAGCTAAACGCCCAAATAAACAAATATTCTACTCAATGGAATTTAAATTTCGAGTACAAACCAAATTTCCCTAAATAAAATGTAAATACATTATATGTATGTAAATAACAGTATTTCATTTTTCATCAAATAAGCATACTTCGCTTCCTTTCTGGCTTAAAGCGAAAAAATTGTCTCCCACTGCGAAAATAATCATAAAAAAACGTTGGCACGGCAGGCACGGTCTAGCGTTATAATACTAACAAATGTATTATGTATGTAATTTTTTATCGTAAAACTGCCAGGACAATGCTTCTAGTCACTTCAGATTATGCAAAATTTGAAAAATGCCCACAGACAGTTCGGACACTAGCCAAAATTTATTCATTAGGTGGGCGCGGCACCGGAGGTCGTTTAGTCATCCCTTATCATGCAAAATGCAGCGTCCTCAATGGGTCAGATAGTGGCGAATCCGAATTATAAAAGGTTATCAGAAAATGAAATAAATCCTTGTGGGAGAAGAAGAAGGGACCGGCTAAATGTGGGGGTGTGATGTGTGCCAAGCTAAAGAGTAAAAAGCTTTTGTGGAGGAGACCTCCATTTTCAAGAGCAGGACTCCGGGACTCTCTTTAAGCTTTCAGGATGTAATCGGTGACCGTGAAACCCAACTGCGAATTGAAGTATCAACTTAAAGCGGAGCCCGTCCATTCATCCTTTCAGTCAGGTTTTGGCGCCTGTTGATAACGCGCTTCAAATATAGAAAAAGGGAAATGATAAATCCTTGCGATAACGAGCAACAGCTCTGATTTGATTAAATCCAGACTTAAAAGTGTCGAAACGTACAAAAGTGTTGAACTTATTTCATCGCTATGTAAGAAGTGGATCATATAGAAAAAGTATTTTAACCATGTCCAACATGACTGTTGTAGACACCGATCTGACTCAACCCGATTTCTACTTGGATTTAAATTTAAGTTGGCCTGATACAACTGAAACTGTAAAAGTGGACTATTTTGAGTTTAGGAACTCCAATGCGGAGGTCCAATATTCGCCAATACTCTCAACAGCGGAACAGATAAATGACTACCTTTCTTTTTACTATATTCCCCTTTTGGTGCTCACGGGGAGTATTGGAAATATCCTTTCGGTTTTTGTATTTTTCAAGACGAAGCTAAAGAAACTGAGCTCCAGCTACTACTTGGCTGCATTAGCTGTTAGTGATACATGTTTCCTTCTCGGACTATTCGTGCAGTGGTTGAATATTGTTGATGTTTCCTTGTACAATCGGGAGGTGTTTTGTCAGTTTTTTACATTTTCCAGCAATCTGTGCAGTTTCCTCTCAGTTTGGTTTGTGGTTGCTTTTACAGTGGAAAGATTTATTGCAGTTATTCACCCTTTAAAAAGGCAGTCAATGTGCACAGTGAAACGCGCTAAAATTGTACTATGCGGATTAACAATTCTTGGGTGCATTCATTGCATGCCATTCGTGTTTTTCGCTAGTCCGAAATTTGATGAGAAAATCAACGCTACTATATGTGATGTCCGACCTGAATATAAGGTAAAATTACGTTTATTTTTCATCCCAGAGGTCTGACTATGCATAAATGTGTACAAACGTATTGAATTTCAATATGAAAATATATTACGTAAATAAATTACAAGAATGGAAAGCGCGCTGTGAAATAATAAAACTTAATTAAGGAGTAAACTCATCTTTCCTGAACAAAATTCGGACTAAACATTCATTATCAATTTAATCACTTAATCATATGTAACACCAACATTCCAGAATCGTTAACAAAATTTTGTTTTCGATAATATGTATAATTTGTAACAAATGGAATCTTTTATATCCCAAGTATATTAAATGAAATTTTCATTTAATAATAATGTAATGCAGGTCTTCATAAATTAATGTACTATAAATTTAAAACGTTAAATACGAATATAAAAACGCAAAGTTTTCCATCACGTAAAATTTTAAAGAAAAATAGTGCTAAACATTTAAATCATTTTTGAAAATATTTTAAAAAATGAACATTTTGTAGAACAACTTGTTACTTAACTTAAATCAAAGTTAATATTAATATTATCTAATAAAGCTATATAACATTTTAAAAAGTTTATAAAACATTTCATTATAGACTAGATTACTTAAATTCTTCAGAGATTTATTTTATAAAGGTGTAAAAAGTGCTTTCATTTTATATTTGATTGCTTGATTATTTATTTTTAGCGAAAGCTGCTCAGTTAGTCAGAAAAGTTTGGAAAAAGAATAGTGCACAAAACGATACTGAGTAAACATATGTAACATCTAAAAAACCCTATTTTACATACTTTTATGTTTGTTTTAAATCAAACATTACAACTCATCAAATATTATATTGCACATTGGACTATTTATTCATCAAAGATTACCGACATTGTTCTAATGAACTGAAAAGAAGCGTCGCGATAATCAGATGGAACATCTATGTTTCTATACCAAGCATTTTTTGATTTTCTTGTTGTTTTTCCAGTTACAAATATTGATTTCTAAAAAATAAATGAACTACTTATACATGTATGTATATACATATGTCTAAAGGTATCCGAAAACAGGTGAAAGTCTAGCGTTCAAACTTTCATTTTAATATCGTTTTTATCATCTGTGGAATACAGAATATATGTAGTTATGTTTTACAAATTTTCAAACAATTTTTATTTCCAAAAAAAAGTTTACTCCACTTTTACTAATTTGTGTTATATTTATAATGCTGTAGTGAAAAATATTTTGAAAATCGCGTCCAAAAATTAGTTTACATTACTTTTACGAGTAGCACCCACAATGCGACCTTCATTATAGTGAGAAATTTGTGCAATTCAAGAGTGTGCAGAATCAATAAGGATTTTACAACAATAACAAATTTCAGCTCAGGGTAGCCTGGACATTTTATATTGGCGACGCCAGATTCTCTGGAAACCTCTTTAATAACATAATAATATTGTTTTTAATAGATTCCATCACATTACTTGCTGATTGCATTGGTGCATTGTACTGTTGTGGGAGAAAAATCATCATCATTGAAGGAATTTCAAGAAAACAACTTTGTTCTCTAATATTATTTTAACATTTACCAAAATCATATACGAAGAAGCATCCACATACCAATAATTGAGTTTAATGTAGATTCAACTAACTAATAGGATAAGGTTTCTCTACCCTTCCTCCGCATGGAAATTCTATTACGTGAGTATTTCACCCTTATCAATTCGCCCATCCAAAGAATTTTATTTCAAAATTCTGGGAGTTTTAAACATGGTCTGTATAAAATTGCATCCTTTTTCGTCAGTTTACTTTGCTTACAAAGGAAAGCTTTCGAGCCACGCGTTTATTTTTCCATTTTCATGTAAACGCCTTCGAATAGAATCTGTTCATGAGGGCGTTTTTCTTCGTTTAGCAGTTTAGATCGGATTTCCGGATTTGAAACTCTTTGAAATATTTTTTCAAACAACGTTGCAATTTTACGTTGGGAATATCCTTTTCCCTTCATCTTAATTATTGCTGTAGGTAAAATTATATTAATTTTACACTGAACTAAACTATTTACAAAATGAAAGGAAACTGTGTATTATTTGCCAAACATTTCTTGCTAAGAGCGTAATTTTGCGAATCGTTTATTCACTTTATATCTATGTGAATTCTTCAAGTGCATATTTATTTTTGTATCAGAAGTAATTTATTTCGGTATGTTCACGTCAGTGGATTGATTTCGAGTAAATATATTTATAAGAATTTTAAGCAATCGGTAGTTTGTATCTTCACAGTTTTTGTGATTTCAAAAATAGAAATAAAAGGCTAGTTTTGAGGTACCTATGTATACCCCATAATTTGTTATTTTCTTATAAAATATGTGAATTTTGACAATTTGAAATTTATTAATACCTCAATGTGTAAAGTAAAAGAAATTCTGAACTTTACTAATTATATTAACTAAACTATAAAAAGTTACACACAATGTGCAAAAAGGATGGTAATGAAGGAAATTTAAAGGTAAGCTGGAAAATTAATCAAGTGTCGAAATTTTTGGTAATTCCTAGTTGCTGTGAATTCCATCGATTTAGAAATAGAGCTGTAAAGTTCGGCGATATGAATCATTTCACAAACATTAATTAAATTCGTTTAAAAGCCAGCTTGTAATTTCAAGCTGTCATGCGTAATTTGTTTGCAAATGGTACTTTTAAAGTAGTAAAGATTATTTACTGTTCATTTTAAATTCATCAATGTGTTTTATTGCTCTTACAAAGAAATACTTATAGGTATTTGAGCTCACTGCACTATAAATATTGAGTGATGTTAAAGAAGTGTCAATAGTTCTATTGTGTTATGTGCAGATTCAGATTCATTCTTCTTCATTGGTATTATGTCGATATTTCAAAGTGCAAAAGTTATTAATGTTTTGAAAATACCAAAATAATATTGCTATAATTTTTGTTGGGCGTGAAAAAGGTACCTACAATACATGGAAAAACTAAAAAATATGAAAAGAAGTATGTGTCATAGGACGCACTAAAGAAATCGATCGGTTGTGTTCTTCCTAAGGGGTGAAACATTTCTACTTTAAATTTTTAAACGTTTTTACGCAACTAGAGTTGGGTAGATCAAAACACACAATATTTATACTTCTACCATATAGTACCAGGAGATTTAAAAATTACACACATCTTTAACAGTACGATCTTGTGGTGTTTGTTTCCACCTACTCATTAAAAGCATTTCCTACAAATAATTTCTTTATAACTTATTTCTCGTAAGAATGCAGTGAAGTTCAACAAGTTCTCCTAGATGCATATACATACACTCATATATGCATATATTCAAAATCTACTGAAAAGGGAATCACTAAAATCATTTCGAATAAATTTCTGCATTTCTAGTTCAGTGATTTTCAGGGAAATATAACTAAAAATACAGAGAAGCTGGTGGGTTCTCCAAAAAATTCAGCCATCCAAAATACATTACATTGGAAAACTGATATTGCAGTACATCCTTTTTATTAAAGAACCGCATATACATTTAGATAAAGCCAGCTAAAACTGTCAATTGCAACATATCGTCTGTAATAAAGACTCGCTTGAATTTCTTAGAATTTGAAATAATAAGAGGATAAAGAACTAATAGAACTTACATCAGGTTTTCAACGAATCTCGTTAGAATGTAAGTTAAGTTAAAGAAAATTTCAATAAATATAACGACCCACAAAATAACTTCCAGTGTATTTCACTAAAATTGCAGGTAGAAATTACTTAGCTATTGGGGTTTTTAACAATGTGATAAAACTTTAGTTTTCCGGTATTTTCGTGCAAAATCGTTTAAAAATAATTAAAATAGTTTACTAGAGCACACCTGATGAAATTTCATTAGACAAATTTCTAATATGTACCAAAGCTCATACCTTAAAGGTATGGTAACAAGTTGAAACTTTTGAAGCGCTGCTCTTCGGTTGGAGTTCCAAATTACAACCACAGTGCGTCGTATTTGCATGTGGATCAAAAAAGTAGCCCGCAACCTGCAATTTTTGCAGCGCTATACCCAAAGGCTGAAAATTTTTAAAACAATTTTGTAGAAGTGTTTAGACATAGTGTGCAGTGTTTGCAGCAAAGCAACACAAAGTAGTAATAGTTGGCATTTGAACGTCATGTAACTTAATAATTATCTTTACAATTTATTTTGAGAATATACATATGTAGATTCTAAACCGATTTTAGAAAAATAGGTAATTTTTAAAAGATAAAAAACTCCTACTAGAAAAGAGAATTGAAGGAAGTTATGGTACTTATTGGAAAAATAATTCGCCGAGAATATTCCTATTGGAAAAAGTGTCATAGAAAAAAGGTTTAGTGAGAACCTTTTCGATTTCAAAATTTACGTCGACTTACTAAAATTCACGCTACCAAATCGTGAATTTTAGGAAGTTGTCCAAAATTCACCCTATTACGTAAATTCTCACTAAAGCATAACCATAGAAGTAGTAGTATTTTAAATTTTTTAATTTTTGGAGTCGTGGCTTTATAAATGCTTATGTACTTATGCATATCTTTTCAGTTCCATTTTTACAAATAATCATAGTTTTTGGTTTCATACTTTATTAACTTATTTAATAATATTTGAAATAAATTATCCTAATAATTTTACATAATGTTAATATTCATTTACTAAAGTTTGTCGAAATTTTTATTTTGAAAAAATATTTAAAGCAAAAGAGCACAATTTCATTAGCGTGTCAACTTACTTAACTAAGTCAATTTGGAAAACCCCGACTCATAATATACCTACATACCTCTGTATATATTTTGTGATTTAGGTAGGTAAGTAAACGAGTTTGACTAACTTTATTATTTTTCACATTTGTTATGTTGATCTCTTCTCACACATACATAGTTAAGAACATCAAAATTCTCACAGCCAAAAAATCACCTTATTTTACATGTGGTAGTGTTAAATCTGGGAAAATTGGCGCGGTTCAGATTATTTTCCTCTTCCATTCTCTGCCACTACCAAAAAAGGTGCTTTTATATATATTCCACTTGATTTGAAAAATATTCCTATTGTTCATTGGAAGAGAAGCTGAATTTGGGCGGAAATCCCTTCTTTCAAACAATTGCTATGGACTTTTCACCCCTAACTCTCCGAAAGCATCGAAAATAAGCAATATATGTATGTCCTCTTGACTACTATGGTAAATGTGCAAAAACAATGCGCAAATTGTTGGGTTTCGTCCAATTACTTGTTATATCAAAATCAACGTGTAGACGTTGAGAGCCTAAATATTAGTAAATCATTCCCCCAACTTTAACATCGTTCGCATGAAATGGACTTTCAGTGTTGTTCTCTCCCAACTTAATACTTTTATGTCATCTTTTGAGATTTATGCTGACTTATAGGAGACCTTGGGCAAAGGGCCATTTTCTCTATCGCAACTTCTGTTCTATTGCAGAAAATGGTGAGATTATTTATTGCGCAACCAACACAGTAAAATTATCAAAATCAGCACATCTTATTAAATATTACATGAACTTATTTATTTTTTCATTCAAAGCTTTGAAATAATAAAATTCAAAGTATTAAAAATAATAACATTCTAAATATAACTATTTCTCGATTCTTATACATAGTTCGTCTTAGTAAATAAGGGTCATTAATAATGTTTTATGTTTTCTAAAATAAAATTAAACTCGCTTGTAACTTGAGGTAAAAAAGACGTTGATCTTCCTTCGCGACATTAACGATATGGTAACTTTTTAAACATTGATTCTATGGTAGGGAATTTGAGAAAACGTAGTTATGTTGTAATAAATATGTGTTTTAGACAAGAAGATATTTGTGCTGATCCACTGTGTATTATGATCCATTGTACCTCATACTCCTCTACCCTAAAATTTTTTTACCTTGTAAAAAAATATAAATTAATGTCCAACGTTACTAAATGAATTTAGAAAAATTTTGGAATTTTTAACCAAAAAGGACTTTTGTAAACTCCTTTCAATTCATTTCGAATGAATTCAACAACCAGGTCCAGTATAAAAACAAGTTTTATAACGACGTATCTTTTTTGACCCATTTGCAATAAATAATATTTCAATCTATTTACAGGAAAATTCTTTGCTTATCGCTAAAAAAACTTCGCTAGTGTATCACAAAATCTTTATTGTGACACATTTCTATGATAAAATAAAGAAAAAATTATCTTAGTTGTGTTACAAAACAATAGATACCAATAAACTAGTGCCGCTCGGAATTTTTATGAAAAATATACTTTCTGATATCATAAAGTTGATCCTTAATTTTATTTCCTTATTAGTAGTTAATGTGTACATAAACAAATTGTGAAATTCGCATACTCGCAAGCATTTTTCTTAGATGGAGTTAAAATTTCAGGTTCCTTGATTAAATTTTGCTCCAAATTGGATCGTTTTCATTCTTCAAAACTAGTGAGCTACTAAATTTAATGTGTTAGCCAAACAAAATGTTGCTAACATTGTGAGCATACGAACATTTTCAACACTCGTTATTCAATTGCTCTTGCTTCCTTTGGGAACGAATTCAAAATGTAATTATATCTTGCCATGCAATAATTAAATCTTCATTAAACTGCAAATCAGAAATGTGTTATTCTAAGAAGGACAGGCTTTGTTTTCACCGGAACGCAACACCTTCGAACGTGTGAGGTAAATTAATTGCAGCTGGGAATCGATGTTTCTAAGGATTCAAGTTTCCCTTTAATTACAATACGAGGCGAAAATAAGCGATGAGGTTGGTTACACTAATTTTTGTTGTTAGTCGTGAGGTAAACTTTTCCAATTTAAATCGCAAAACGGGGAATATTTTAGGTTACCCCAAGAACATTACTCAACGTGAAAAAGTTAAATACCACATTTTATAGGAATATGTACGAGAATGTCCCCCGCACACCTCGAATCCTCTTAAGTGGCGGTGTTATCCTTTAGGATGTGAATGGAAGCAGGTGAGGCAAATTGCCCAGCTTTTAAGCAGATAATTGAGGGATAGAAAATGTCTGTGAGCTTACCAACGCAACGGGTTATAAAGATACCAATCGCTTGAAGGGCACCATAATTGGACTGATTGTTGGTAGATGTCTATCAGGATAATGTGTGTTAGTTGGCAACAGCTGAAAAGTAAGTAATAACCCCCCCATTCAGAATTTTATTAGTGCTGTATGGACATTTCAGTAATTGGATTTGGCAAAAATCCAAATAAATTACTTTAGCTAGGGTTTTTAACAAAACTCACAAATAGGCTTAATTATTTTAAAGCTTAAAATACATGTATTTGGGATATTCACCCATCGATGTATTGTTATTCAAATAACGAAGTAGTAATTGCTTGCAATCGAAGAATTAGCAACATGTAGCAAAATATTTCTATGCATTTATAAAATTTCAATCACCTGGTTAAACAACAAAGCAATGAATTGATTAATTGATAGATTTTGGTTTGATGAATACGTATGATATTCCCTGATAATCATTACCGAACGATCGAAAAATTACAAATCCTTCGTAGTGGTTATCGGGAGATCGAAAAATAAAAATTATATCATAATCCTTATTATCCAATTTAGAATTTTTATTCAGCCAAAAAATTAAATCTTCTATTCGAAATATTTTTAAATCTAAGGAAGACTGCAAATGAAATAATTGATTATTGGAATAAAGTAATAAATTTTTTGTTTTAAATTTCAGTAAAAATCATTATTTTCGGTCTTCACCTTAAAAGTAAAATTGTCTACCCCTTCATGAAAAACAAAGTTGCATATACTGCTGATATTATTTTTTTTACCAGTTGCCCGACCTGGATTAGGTTAGAATGGGTACCTACGTTTCATTTTTTTTAATTAAGCACATCGCATCAAAGTGCCATAAATTTTATCCATTCCTACATCAAATCATTGCCAGAAAAAATTAAATCGTATTCGAATCTGATTGCAGGAAATAAAAATGAAAGTTTAAGTAAGAACAAATTTTTTTTAAGAAACGCCTTTAATATATATGGTAGATGAAGGTCACCTACAAACATTTGTTTAAAGATAGTACTAATAGAAAATATTTTCTTAGTAAAATTGTCAAAACCGCTCGATGATATGATAAGATTACTGCACAAAATATGCACACAAACACTATTTGCAGTTTTGTGCATTATTTAATTAGGTTGTAACAGACATGGTTTTCGTATGCCCTAAATCTCTGGGGGATGTATTTAAAATATAAATATGAATATTTCCAGAGAAACCTTCTCTTTAGTTTTGAGTAAAACTAGTAAAACGTTGTTCAATTTATTAAATATAGCATGTCTTCTTGAAGGGAGCTTCTTCTTTTCCATACCTGTAAGCAGTATGTGAAAGTCTGTTTTCATAGAAACAACTTTGAGTGCTTTTAAACAAGCTGCAGTGCACAACTTTGTTAACATGTACCTGCCAGCAAAATCAGTTTTGTTGCGGAAAAGATTTCTTAATATGCGGTACATCATCTTATTAAGTGTGTCTTTTTGAACTATTTACGTAAATATTGTGCACTTTAAAATGCTTAAGACCTTACTTTCATTCAGTGTAAAAAAGACATCAAAAAGGTTTTTTGGTTCATTCCATTTTAAATCGACACACAGTTGCACAGTATTATTTTTCCTCTTCCTTCATTCTCACACAAAATAAAGAGTATGATATTAAGCACTTTGATGTTTTCTTAATGTCACAAAACTATAATTCCGATATATGTAAGAAGTAAAACTGAGTGACACATAATTCGAATTTAAAATGTTGCAGTGGTGGAAAGTCTTTTAGTTTAGGTACATATATTAAAATTATATGAAGATATGTTGATATTATAATGAATAGTTATACATAACCCTAGTCAACTACTTCAATTTGAATTACCAGCAATTAGTAAGTGTAGACTACGATTAATCGGATACAATATTTTGAATTGCAACTTTATATGTTTAAGGCTTGAACATAAGCTTTCTTGCTCAAAAGCCTTAGCAACTCTCATTTGACTACAAAACCACCATGAATGAAAGTGCATTCGTGCGTATTTGACTCATTAAAACGAGTACAAAGAATTTTCTATTAAATCAATATCACTGTCTTCAGTGGAAGAATAATGAAAATGTTTCTTTGATGAACCCTTGATCTTGCTGAATAAGAATGACTTCAACAAAAAACCAGCATTTAAAAATAACATATTTTTCATAATAAGCTGCTATGACTCAGCGTGTATCTCTTTAAAAAAAAAAACGTATGGCTTATAGCGTGTTTCATCTTCTAAACAATTCCTTTAAATTGATCAAAATTTAATTTTGCGTATAAATAATAATATACAAACAGGAGAAATGGAATGGAACAACAGGGCAAACGAAACCTTTATAGGATCACCCTAAACATGGATCAAGGCTAGACACGACTCGAGGTATCAACTTAAAATTAATATCGAAAATGCTATGGTAAATTTACTGCTGTAAATTTAGGTTTGTATAGTATAACGCAATAAAAAGATATAGCCAGCAGAATATATTCATAACAAAAGTCCCACTCGCTGACTGATGATCACCCTCGATAGGCTATTTCTCGGGGACCTTATATCTTGAAATTTGGCACAAAGTTAAATCATTTTCTGCAAGTGAAGAAATAAGTAAACTTCCTCCGCGGATCCCAGTAAAAGGTACAACAACTGAAGCAGAAAATTGAAAGTTCAACGTAAACGGAAAAATATTAGTAAACGCATAATTAAAATGGCGTTCTACAAAAGTTAAAGCCAATTTTTGTTAAAATCGACTTCATGTCGTTTAAGCTTAAGTTTTAAATTTAATTCAATTCTAGCTTAAGTCAGGTTGGGCCTTCCTAATTTACAATTGCCAAATATTTTTCCCGTACAATAATATAAAGTAATTGGTATAGTTAGTGGCTAAACTTTGGTTGAGCAAAAACTCGCCGAACGCAGTTTTATGGAAATTAAATACGATCTATGGCAACGATTTGCCGCTATAAAAATATACGTATGTACATTTAGATAAATAAATAAATAATAATGAACTTTGCAAGACACTAATATCTAAGTTGTTTGACGATGCTTGCAAATTCACACGACAACCATTAATTTATTTCCTATAAAGATTCTTGAAGACTTTTTTATAAGAAAAAAGAAACATATTTAACATAAAGCATATATGTATGTATATACATACAAGTATAACCAATTTTTAACAATATTTTATGAGAATATGAAAACCCGTGAAGGAGAAGTGCCACTGTTTGGCATTTATTACATTGGGATAAGACGATTTAAATAATTATTGACAACAAATTATTAATTAACGACTTCCATAATACCATATTAACGAATTCCCGAATGAAACTCTCATGAAATCGAAAACCTTTAATTATCCTGATATGACAATAAGCAAATCGTTTAAAAAGCAATGTTGTGTTATTAAGGCAAACAGTTAAATAAATCGAAAAATGCTTATAATATTGACGCAAAGTACTAAATTATTATACAATTTATAATAAATTTCACCTTTTTCATTCAAATTTATATGTATAGTATGCCTCCGGGCATATCTACAAAATTAATTAAAGGGCATCGAAATTCAATAGGTCCGTAAATATGTAAATTTAACACACAATATCGCCAGCTTCTCGTTGGGTCGTCAATTTTCATAAATTGAACCAGGACCTTTGGTCCTATTTCTTTTGATTAGATATTCAAATCTTCAACGGACCTAGGCAAATTAAAGGGATGTACAACACACAAAGAACGTTGATAAATCATTGTCGCCACGATTTGGACCAGATGCTAGAGCAGATTGCAGAGCCAAGATTTATTTGGGCGTACCAAACCAATCATTTATATTGATTGGCAAACTCAGATTTTCGCAGCGGGAAGTGTGTCAGCTTTATGTATTTTCCTTGTGTTGTTCGTATTTTTTCTTAACGAGGCTGACTTTTAATTTAGAATTATAATACATGTCAAATTGAATTCGAAGTATTTTCAAATAATACTACAAATTTTATGGGAACAATCTCCTCGACTCAAAAATGATGAATGTTCAAAAACATTTTTGAAAATTATAATTTAAAACATTGAAAATAGTCATTCAGCCTTTCAGAAAATGTTTTCTTTTATGCACAAATTCCTGTTGAAATTTCATCCATTGTTATGGGAACTTTTACTGACCGCACCAGTTAACCTCTTTATTTGTTTTGTATACTACTGACATACATACATATGCATATCTTCTGTTTTTAGTATTACCTGTGACAGACAATAAATATTATAAGGATTTTTTTCGATATTCCGAAATAAATTACTATTTAATATTAATGAAACCTCCCTAAATTAATTTATAAAAATTATTGCACAATTTGCCCAATTTTCCTTTTTATAGATTGTGTTCGTAAGTTATTAAACATACCCCTCTCAAAAACGTCTAATTAATACTAAATAAAACTAAAACTAATTATTTTTATTCAGTGGAAAGACAAAAATGTTTAGGTCTATATTTGCATTTCACGCAGTTTCAGATTTTTTAACCTTTAATGTAATCTACGAATGAGTGTTTCTCTGCCTGCGTTTTTATGAACAAAAGCACATGTTTACGTTAAACATTTCAAAAGGTTTCATTTTTATTAACTATTATTATTCTACAATTAAACCAAGTATAGTAAGAAAATCGAAAAAAAAAAATCAACATTTATTGTCATTCTCAATGCATCCTTTGCAAAATAATAATAGTGAACATAACCCCGGAGGAACTTCTTTTAAAATGTACCTCAAAGACATAAAATGGTAAGATCAAATACTTTTATGTATTTAGGTTGAATGCAGTCTCGTTTACCTATTTAACAGCACTTCAGCTTAATTTTTGTGTATTGCTTTTATTTACCAAACAAAATGACTCGTCGTGTATAAAAATATACGAGGTCATTATTGGTATAAAAACTTTTTTTAACCATTTATCGTTGCGAGGCTTAGGTATATGATCCAAAAGCTGTTATCCTTTTCGTGGAGGGATTTATAATGTCAAGACATGCAAATGAACAAAAAGGATCCTTTTAAACCTTCCCTTTTTATCCCGGACATCCTTTAATATATCCTCGACCCAATTGGATACGTCGTCTTAAGCAAAAGGCGTTAAAGGGAAAGTCCTTAGAAACACAGCTTTGGCGATGAAAAGGTTCATAGACTAATCAGAAATTTTAATGAATTTTCTCATATTGTGTCTGTTAAATAAAATTATCATACCCCTGAGCGAGGTGACTAAGTAGATGACGTACTTTTGGAAGAGGATAATGAACCTTCGCAGGATATATTACTTGAAGCCCTAAAGTCCTTTTTTAACGAGATTTGGGACAAAGTGCTTCTTTTACATTAGTAACAAGTCATACAGCATAGCTTTATGGATATATATAAGCAATATTCAAAGTGGAAAACAATTAACCCTTCTGATGAATCAGCGATCCTTTTCTGCTCCTCTTTGATGTAATGCTTAAACACTCATATCTGTCTCGCTATTTTTAGCCCTTTTAAATGTTTGTTATTCTTTGTACAGTTTAATTGCCATGAAAATGAAGTCCGCTTTTCATTTCATTGTAAATAAATATATTTACTTTTGCGTACCTATTTAAAGAACAAGCCTTGACTGCTTGACCATTCCCACGAAAATAAAAATTATACAGCTAGCATACAGAAAGAAGCTTTACTGATATCCCATTGAATGAAGCCAAATCTTTTGTTTCCTTATTTCATTACATTGTACTTATTCCCACCAACCAAAATAGCACAAAACAAAATGTTTTTGTTGTGTCTAGGTCAGTATAAATAGGTCTAATCAATTGTATAGATATTATTCCGTCTCATGTTCGACAAGATTTTTGTTTTGTTCAGTTCGATTCAATGACGAATATCTTTTCCTTCTAACCTAAATTGGTTATATTGGATAATTAAAGCATTTATTATTTAAGGTTCAAAACATTAAGTTTTACAATTTAATGTATTATGGTTTTGACACCATCACCGAGGGAAAATGTCTATATAATTGTTTTTTGTTTCTTCACTTATTTTGTATTAAGTTTCTTTACCTATGCCTACATACTAAATCTGAATTGAATCTTCACAAACCTTTCTATTCTAATCCTCGATTTAAAATTTCAATATAAGTTTAACTTAAACAAAAAAACAAAACGAAGTCTGTGAATGCCTTCAGAAATTATATAGATATCAAATATTCGAAATTAGTATGCGACGAACACAGAAGAGCGGTTTGATTTTATTTGATTAGAAAACTAGAAATATGTACATAAAAGTTTATATTATATCCAAAAATGTACAAATTTCAGTAATCTACTAAACTTTCATAGTATTCAACCGTATATAATAAAAATATTTGTTTTAAGTCAATTAAGCAGCATTGTTTAATAAGTCATAGCACAAAATTACATTCAACTGAAAACTGCTACATTTTAGTTTCGAAAATAAACATAAATTAGTAAAAGCAGAATAAAATGTGCCAATCAGTCTAATCAATAAATTCATTGCTTTATCGAGTCGCTAAATCATTTTCACATGAGAGAATATTTACGTGGAACGGAGCCAGGTAAATCCGAACTTATTTCATCTTGCAAAATTAGAATTAGGATTCCTAAAACAGAAATGGATGAAGTATGCCAGAAATAGGCACTTATTTTAAAATTTTCAATTTTCCACGCCTATTACTTCGAAATGTGATGGATTTACAGACAGATCTTGAGTTCATTGATAAATAAATAACAAAAAATCTTATTTCTCCATTCCATATCTAATAGATTGAAAATCACTGAGGTTTACAGGTTAACAGGTACTGAATTAAACGAAATAAATCACCATTGGAAATGGAATTTCTATTTCACTGAACATAAAGTCGAAAGGCAAGGGGGCATACTTATTTTGAACCTCAACACATTTTTTACAAGTCCATTGAAGAAAGTCAAGAAGCACTTCTCGAATAACAAGAGGTTTGACCTTTTGACCTTCGAATTGTCACATCGATGCAAACTCGTAACCTGTTGACTTCCTGCATGTAATTCTCAGTTCTGATGTTAAAGGCGACCAACCAAACGTTTCAAGTTTTATAATAATGCAATGGTTAAATAACATTATTTGTCGAATAAAATTGTCCCAATGATAACTTGGCCTTGATTTCAAATAGCTATTAGACGGACAAATTATTCGCTCTTTAAACCGAAAGATAGGACTATAACTCGTCGGTTTATTTAGCCAAATTAAATGAAAAATAGTTTTTCCTCACGGCAAAATTAATAAAATAAAGTTATATGCCGATTGAAAAAATACCTCTAAGTTTTAAAAACAAAATTCGAAGAGCTAATTAAATGTTTTTATTAATTCATTAAAATAAAATCGAATGCGGAAATCCAAACAAAGCAAAGGGCTCTCAGAAATATATTATATCAAAGAAAAATTGTCATCATGATGTTAATAATAATAATAAAATAATGCACGGCAGTTTTCTTATAGTAAACTCTTTCTTTTGAAAAATATATTTGTCTACATTTTCATCAAAAACTTGCATTTTGTGTATTATGAACATCTTGAAAACATAAGCATCGTTCGACGGCTTTTCATTTTAGCTACTTATTAACTGCAAACTAAATATGAACCTACAATAGTAGGCAATACAGTAGCCACACATGTTTTAAAAGCAAGTTGTTCACCAACGACTTTTTTCACACATAGAATGCAACATAAATTGTACATATTCAATTTTCATTAATCACTCCATTCCATAGCATGGTTCTCCATTGGAAAGAAGTCTAATCTTTGTAATTCAAAGCAAATTTGAGTCTAAAATAATAAAAATAAATCATTTTCAACATAGGGATACATGTATAACAACAATAACATATGCAGAGGATGTAATAATACTTCTTTGATAGTTTCACCAAAATAACGATCTGAAGCACACTTCGATATTGGAAAAAGGATAGCCCAAACACTCGCTAGATTTATATCCAACAGAGTACTTGTCAGGGATTATTAACAGAAATTAAGTAATTTTAAGTCAATTAGAGAATAAGCCACGTAGGTAGGTACTTATCATAGTAGGTACACATGCTTCATAATTTACAATTATTATTATTATTTTTCCTCTTCCTTTATTCTCAGACAAAATGAACTTACAAATAAATTTGTTTGCAAGTATTATGTATACAATCCATTTGTACTCTATATGCTGGTAATTAAAATTAGAGTGGAAACATGACAAGGGAATTCGTAATATACGTAACATACATATATTAAATCGTAGATGTTTTCTAATTTTACGTTCATTCTAAAAACGCAAAATGTACTCTATCCTTCTTAGGTTATGCCAAATGCGAATATATGTACATATGTATATTTCCATAATATCTTTTTACTTGTTTTTGCCCTGAAACCAAAGACCTTCAAAAATTATTTTGGATACGTCATATGATGTCAGGAAAATCAAGTTGTAAATTCGTACTGTTGAAAGAAAATTTACACCCTTTTCATGTTCACAATAGACTTATATCAAACCTGCCTTAGGGGAAACAATTAGCATCACAAGTGTTGATAACTTTATATCTCACACTGCTTCACAATCAGATAAGATAAATGGCGAAATTAATAAATTGGATCTATGATGAAATGTTTCAGTAACTGTGTGTTGCGTTGTTAGGTACCTACTTTCTTGGGATTCGGTAAATTCCTGCTAATGGCCTTTTTATGATGTCACATAAAGTTCCTCTTAAGTAGAAAATTTTATTACCTCCTAGGGCAACTTGGAAGTACTCTTTGTTGTCAGTGCGATGGACACCAATGTCGAAAAGTTGCCCGTAAAAACTTTTAAGCATTTCAAAATTATGTATAGCAGTATAACATACAGTAGAACAATCCCTAATTTCTATATGTATGTTACAAAACGACGCAATAGCATTTCATGGAAAAATTCGTACACTGCGATATCTTAAATAACCAAACAACATTAATCTTATTTGAACGATTACAAATAATAATATGTATTGCATTTAGGGGTAACTCGTAAATTAATTTCTCAGCTTTAGAGCAGACTTATGTTTAAAATTTTAACCTTCATATAAATGCTAAATCTCGGGATAAATGAACAGAGAATTTCTTAACTTATACATGATCTACTATGAAATTAAAAAGGATTCTAATTTTGCGTCCACAATAAAAATCATACTTATTTATAATGAAATGGGAAATATTACATTTTTCTATAGTAAAGGAACGGACAGAAATAAAATTGAAAATAACCTTCCAATTTATTGTCGTTTCGGCCCTTCCTGATAATTTTAATAAAAGAAGGTCTGGTCTGTTTAATAAGACACATTTATTTAGGACATCAGTAAAGAAAGGTTCCAATTGAGACAAAAAACCCATTTCATTCATTTTCTAGAATCTGTCAAAATATAATCTGAGTGAAATCGATGAAATTGCCAGCAGTTATCCCTTTTTAAGCTCAATCAAAGAATTTGCTATGTGAGTGAACATAGGGTAAAATGAATAATTTTGAACAAAGGCTAAAAACAAATAATTACAATAGTTACAGAGCTGAATTTAAAAATGTTTGCTATTTTTAGCTGTATTGATTACATTTTTGAAATTCTTTTCATACATTTCAGATTGTTTCATAATTACTTATAAAACTTATGACCGATTCAAGCCCATCTTATTGGTCGCCAAATTAACCTAATTTCAAAGGCAAATTTGACAGATACAAAATTATCTCAATAATACATCCTGAGAATACTTCCTCTGTTCGAAAATTGCATTAATTTCTCAATTTAATTTACTATATTAATTGTTCAGAGTATAACGACAAAATAAAAAATTATCATAATATCTGAAGGTTGTATTAGCGTAAGCGCGGACTCAAACGAAGGATCGAAAGCCTGTTACGTTAATATTAAAGGTGATTGGTACTACTAAGTTTGGTATCACTTACTATTATACTGAAACTAGATAAAAATGTAATATCTACAGTTGAGAATAAAAATTATAATAATAAACCAAACATGTATGTATCTATGTACCATGCCAAATAAAAATTTTTAGCTTCAAGGATTTCGAATAACAATAAATGCTACAGATTCTTCGAGTTGCTGATATAGAATTTGCTATCTACGTCCTCCGCAATTAATTTACTGGAATTACAAAATGAGGCTATTTTTTATGTCTTCTTGTACGCTTCATTGTTCGAAGCCATTATCAAATATCTACCTCATGTTAAAAATTTAAATAGAAATTCGAAATGCGTTGTTCTTTAATGCCACGGACTAAATTTAAATGTCTTTTAAATTTCAGTAAATGACATCGGAGATAAAAAATCTCAAAATGCCGTACAAGATAAAAAGGAAATCAGCTTGATAAAAAAAGAGACTTATTTTTGTCCATTGCTAAATTACTTTCACATTTAGGACGTGATCAGAAAATCCAACTAAAGGAATTTGCATCTTTTACAAATATTTCCCTAAATTTTTGTTTGCCCCTAATTATTCATCCTATGTTCAGAAATGTATTAAACACGAATTACGTCCAAATTTCTTATATTTCTTACTCGAGAAAACGAAAGAAAAGGAAAATATGTTATGAAATATAGCTGCTTACTTCCTAGAAGCCGTTGAGTATAAGAGAGAGACGTCGTCTCTATGCGCTGTGCCTTTACTGGTAATGTCTTTTTAATGAGATCTTATGAAGTCACCATTATCATAAAAAGTGATTGTGGCACGTCTATGATAAGCCATGAGGGAGTATTTCGGCTAGAATTGTGCCACGAAGCAATTTCACCCCCAAGAATCTTTACAGCATTTCACCGAAACTGATAATATATTGCGGTCGACTAGTCAACAAAAAGGTAAATAAATAAAGGCAATCTATCGTCGGGTAGGTTACATCGTCTATTGTACACAAGGACAATTTTTTGTGGGTAGATGCTTATTTTTGCGAGTTTCCCCCAATGACAAATTCTTTGTTCTTTATATCAACTTATATTCCGGATTAAGAGATTCGCGAATAGAAAGTTTTTTAGGTTTTACCTCTTAAGTAAAAGCTTACAGGAACTATAATATTTAAGGTTTCTACCTCCAAACTTCTTATTAATAGCCTCGCTAATTATCTTTAATACCTTAATAAATTGCTGCCCATCAAGAGGGTAATTATCTTTTGATTGGTAACTTTCTCATTTCCTTTGCGCTGAAACTGTTTAATTCTTAAGACGCCTTCTTAAGTTTCTTTGGTGGACACCATCAGCGGTAAGAAAGACTAAGTAACGAGCAACTCTTAAGTAATAGGACCATTAGACAATTTTCTTAACTTTTCATAAAGTTTAAGAAACTTTGTGTTGTTTTCGATTCTCGAGTAGGCAAAACTTCCAATCCTTTAATCTTAAATCTTTTGGGTAGCGAAAATAGGGCGGGAGAAGTTAAAAGAGCATTGTTGCTGTCGGAAACAATTTGTTTTTGAAATTGAATTCATAATAACAAATCATTTCTTCTTTAAAACAAAAGAAAGAATCGTTTTATTTTTGAAAGAAAGAAATACCATTCTCAAAGTAATGCTAAAATCAAAACTGACGGAAATTGCAATCTTAATATTTTTTAGCTTGAAGATTTTTTTAAAATACAACAAATTATTGTTAAAAAATAGATAAAATAGATACGCAACAAATTTAAATAAGTATAAAGTGTAAAAATCTTGTAATTTTCAAAATATAATTCACGTTAAAATGAGATTAGATAAATCGTTCGCCGGTTTCGACGTTTCGTAAAACCCTAGCGATATAAAACCTTCGAAGGCATTTATAAATACCCCTATATATTTGTCTCTAAAATATAAACTTAAAGGTTTTTGGTTTTGTTTTAAATAAAACCGGTTTTAGGAAATCCTGCACGTCGTTTTGGCATTTGCGATTACCGTTGGATCAATTAAGAATAATATTAAACAACGCCATTTTGTGGAATAAAAATTAAAATGTTAATTTTTATTTGAATACACATACATATACATGATAAATGCCTCCACATCAAATAGTATTGATTTTCATCATTTTCTTAAAAAAAGTTCCTAAAACATTCCTCCTGCTTATTAATTTTAAAGTGATATTACCCTTTAAGTTATTGCATGAAAAAGACGGTTGTTATATACAGGGTGCGGCAAAATAACGTTGACTACTTGTTACTTTACTTTGTACTGTTATATTGAAACGTCCACATTGTTGTATATTTAATATTCGTTCCCCAACGGTTAATGGCTGCTTCATCTTCTTTCATCTAGTGCGCTTTATTCAGGATGTCAAGTAAAAGGTCTGCAATTATTGCGTTATTTGAAAATGAAAAAAGGCAAATTGAAATTGTTCGAGCTCTCAGTGTATCAAAACAACTGGTATCTAAGACAATCAAGCGATAGCAGGAGCTGGGCCATGAAGGTGATCGTCTAGGAAGGGGAAGAAAACGAACTGCCAATACGTCCAAGAATCAACAGATCATCCAAAAGCGTATTCGACGAAATCCAAAGGTCTCCATGCGAAAAATAGCCCGGGAAATTGGAATCAGCGGTAAATCAGTGCGTAGAATGGCCAAAGAAGAGCTCGGGCTTAAGGCATACAAAATGAAGAGATTTCAACTCCCCAACGAAGCAAACAAACGTGTACGGTTAGAAAGAGCGCGTGAAGCTCCTCGACCATCCGCCATAATCGAACATCGCCAAAATCCATGTTCCGCCATGGTATGGGGCGGAATTTGCGCTACTGGTAAAACACCTTTGGTTTTTGTGTGTCAAGGTGTCAAAGTGGACAGAGAAGTATACCGCCGTGATATTTTGGAGGCCGTCGTACTTCCTTGGGCCCAGCAGCACTTCGGCAACCAAGAATGGACTTTCCAACAGGACTCTGCTCCAGCACATAGGGCGATAACGACGCAACAGTGGTGCAGCGAAAATTTTCCACTCATCATTACTACTGCAGAATGGCCGTCGTATTCTCCTGACCTTAACGCTATGGATTACAGCATATGGTCCATTTTGGAGGCCAGAGCTTCTACTGCGCGTCACCAAAGTTTAGAGGCTCTAAATCAATCGTTGCGCCGGGAATGGGACAAAATATCGGTGGAAGAGGTGCGGCGTGTAGCCGAAAATTTCACGAAGCGTTTGAAGCTGTGCATTAAAAATAAAGGCGGCCATTTTGAATTTAATTAAATATGTTTATAGATGAAGATTTACTCCTTTCATTTTGAAGTCTTTTGTTTTGTTTTGTTTTAGTTGTTCAAAAAATTTTCATGAGCAAAAACGCTAGTCAACGTTATTTTGCCGCACCCTGTAAATACAAATGATAATTTGAATAATCAAAAAAGCAAATTAGTATCATTAATTGTTGTTTGAGTCTTTTATCAGGTTTTAACCTTTAAAATGAAGTATAAAAAAATATAACTCACTTCATAAGTAAAATATTAAAATCCTGCACAAATCGTATGTTTGCCTTCCAAAAAATCATCTGTGATTTAATTTATTTGATCTCACATCATATTATTTATAATACATACACTAATATGCTCAATGCATTTTTACGGGTACTCTAACTCACGAATTGTTCGCGACAAGACAAAAATTAAATGAATAAAAGAGAGTAGAATAACCCTTTATTTACATATATGATATAAATTTAATATCTCTCTGAAAATCCTCATTTCTCGCTAGCGAATATCCATCAAAATATGCAATATAAGCAAATTTACATAAAGGTACCTATAATAAAATGAATTAATGTTTTGAACACTATTCAACACAGAATCATTTGTATCTCATGTGAGTGTACTTCAAATAAGTGTGCTCTATATAGCACAGTACAATTCAATTATACATACATACATACATACATATTGTTACATGTAATCCATTGTTATGAAATCACTAATGAAAGCGGTCTGAAGCTAATAAAGTTCGCATTGGATTCACAAAAAATTATTAATACCAAAGTACTTTTAAATTTAAAGTCCCCAATTTGGTTAACGTTTTAATGATGAACCATTTTTAAGTATAACTAGCATAGAATTACGTACCAAAAAACCAACTAGAGCGTATATTTCACTCATTAAAGTTTCCCAGCTATAACATAAATAATAATTAACAGACAATTTTACAAAAGTTGATTTTTCGACACAAGTAAGCGATTTTGAAATCTTGAGATTACGAACGAATTTTAAGCAAAATCTCATAAATTCATTATGGCATTCCCAAAAAGGTTATTCAACACTATTCAGTAATAGTTAAAATTATATTTAGTAGCTATTGAACTGAATGAAACAAGTAGTTATAAAAACAACATCACATGAAATTGCTGTAGTATAAGTGTGGATTGCCAAGTTTTTTATTCTTTGCAATAATTTTTCATAACTAATAACCCCATGTACTTTTTAAGACTTTCTGTCTCCAAAATAGTAGTTGATTGAGCAATTTCAAACACAAAATCTTAACTAACAAGAAAAATCCTATGAGAAATTAATTACCATATGTTCGTACCAAAGTTAATCAGGGTTATCTATTAAAGACTAATTAAAACAGATTCAAAGATCGTTCGCGCATCGGCTCCAATTACGACAATTTCTCTTTCTAATTTAAAAAAATAAGTTTTAATTAATATATACATATGTGTTAACAAAGTAGCAATTTTAATATGCTGCCATTTACGTTACTTAAAATGCAAAAATAAAAATTCCAGATCAAATGAATAAAGTCAATTTTACATATATTGTAGCCAGGTGAGAAATTTCCGTTTTTGCACGGTTTTGATTGTACAGGTACTAAAAAAAATCGCCTTCTATTTTTATGAACTAAACCTGTGCATGAATAAAGCAGCTAATAAATAGGTTAGCGAGACAAGGTATGAACCAGACAAAAGGTTTTAAGTTTAACTTCACGAAAATGGAAAATAAATGTAATGTAATTTAATATTAATGACAAAAGTTGTATTCTAGAAATCGTTAAACATAAAAATTTCGAAGAATGATGACCAGAAAAAGGGTGTTAAATGAATCAAGCATAATATGTAGGCTCATTATTATATTACTTTTTACATCAAACAAATTGCTAATGAAATTACTGTTCATTAATACTTTTGGTTAACATTTATTGTCCAATTTCGAATTGTTACCAATGTGAGGCTCTTTCACGTTTATTTCATACATCGAATTTAGTTAGACAAATTTTGTGTTAAAAGTATATTTAATTTTGAAAGTAATTATTTGCTATGATCTTTATTATGATATTAAATCGTATTTTTTGTACAATATAAATTTATGTTATATTCAAAATAATAGCAACATCTGCTCTGCTGTACCCGATATTCTAGTGAAATCATTAGTCAGAACCATAACATATATTAACTACTGCTGCATATTCAATTACTCGAAGACATGTTTTCAATATACTATTTTGTAATAATCTTTAATGCCGATGCCCAAAAGGAGACATCATCATGAAAATGATTAAGATAATTAAAAAAAGAATTTGTTTTTTATTTATTATGCAAGTATATTAGATTTAAAATAAACAAATTTTACAGACAAAAAAGTCTGTTTATAGAACATTCATTTTCTGCAAAATCATTGAATATCCACAATATTTCGAAAAAGATTCAACTAGAATGACCTACCACTTTCAAAAAAAACAAACAAAAAAATTAATGAATAACCTAATGTAATCAAATCAGTTCCACCTTGAAAATTTTCGAATAACTCGGTTTATTAAACCAAAACCAAAAACAAACATTTTTCATTTTATATAACTCACCATAACAACCGCCAAAAAATAGCGACCTGTGACAGGTTCAAACTTGTTTAGTTTGAAGAAAAAATAAAAAACAGGAGAATTAATTTGAGTACTCAATCATGCAGAAAGATCATGTTCTGCTCATACAATTAAAACACTATTCCTAATAGAGCAACTTGCATAAGAAAAATAAGCCATATTAGTATAAAATAGAGAGACTCATTAATAATTATTCATCAAATTAGAATGTTAACCTCTCTTTGTACCTCTAGCTGACAATTCACCAGAATAAAGTGCTTTCCTGACAAGCACGCACAAATATATTTATTTTTAAAACAATTAGTTTATTTAATATTAGACTGGGAAGATAAGATATTCAATGAAACAAGTTTCTAACCTACATTCAAAAACAAAAATGGTTCTTCAAAAACCTGTACACCTTGGGAAGGCAAACTCTATAGTTTATTAATTATTCGTAAAAATGTATTTTTGACTTAAAATTTCAAATTGATTAATCCACGATTTTGTCTCATGGCGGTCGGATGAGGACCAACAGGTACAACATAATTTAAATTTATTTGTGTTTTTTGTTTGCATTGACCTCAAAATTGAATTTTTCACCTGAGTTCACTCCGATTGACAAATTACTGTTTCCGCTACCCGATTTAAGTTGAATTCTTATTTTTGTAGCAAATCCCTGTTTACCCTCGGGCATTTGGAACGAATTTTCACAGAATAATATCCCTAGTCGTATTTGTTTATAGCATTTCGGAAAGTTTCCGCGTCAACTGAATTTATGACGCCATCTAACGAGGAGGAAAATTAAATAAAATCAGAACTTTAAAATGTAATCTAATCTAAATAGGTTTAAATTAAACAAAAAAAATAGGTAACGTTTATACGTGGATGGAGTATTTACATATGTACATTTACAAAGGCATCGAAGAAACATGTGTACAAAGTTTCATAACTTTTGGTAAGGTAGAAGTATAAACATGTGTTGGATACAAGCCAAAATAAATAAAGCGTTTAAACATACGACTAATTGTCCTTTAAAAAAGGACATTTAATTAGAATTTAAAAATAACATCAGTTAGGTTATTCTTGTTATATTTCTCTAGACAGGAAAAAGGTTTAGACTCTTTAGCAGTTTTAGCTCCTTGTGCATTTAGACCTTTTGTAGAGATAACAAGGCAACATCCACTCCAATTTTACGGGATTACCCGGCATTTTGTTCTAAAACGTCGACTATCTTCTAAGTTTAACGTTGATTGATGAACGACGGGCGAAGACGCTTCTGGGAAATATGTGGGTTTAAGCAGATGAATCGTTTGTCATTTTTACTCAATTAATCAAGTCCAATAAAGAGAATTAGTGGAATACAAAAGGTTACGTTTAGAATCCAATTAAGAAAAAAGTACAGCTTGTGTAGTGCTTTCGCAATTATCTTTTCGTGAAAAGCACTTATTTAAGGGAAACCAAAAGACTTGTTGAAATGAAGCTGTTGCCCTGAAGGGTTGCTGAGTCATTTTTCTTGTTATCTGAGCAACAAAACAATTTCCCAATTCCTGTTGACTTGTCAAAACCACATTTTTATACCTTAAAAAGAGGAGGATTTATTTTACTTTATGTTTCGGTTATCTACTCCCCGATCAGATTAGGTGGACTTATGAACGGGAGAATACATCTTACATCGTTATGCATCAATAATGGTAATCATTACATAATAATGCGATAGGAAAAACTCACCACCTCCAAAGCAAAGTTACACCGGAATAAAATCCATGAATTTATATTGTTTCTTTAGTTTGCAAGAAGGAGTTCCTGGGGAATAAATGAATAACACATAAGTCCAAGGGATTTAATATTAAAGTACAACATAACGTCACTGGCATCGAGAGCCTTTTATCTCAGCCAGTTAAATTTCGAAGGATTTCCCATTCCTGTTTTGGGCGAAGGTTTCGAAAGTCTTAAGATCCTTCCGGCAATCTCATCTTTAGTACAGCCGTCCTATAGGCGTAAATTATATCCTTAAATTCTTCAGTGGCGATTAGGCTTAGTCTAAAATGTTTACATTGTCAAAGATCTCAAAGACCGGGAAAATATACCCTCGAGCTGATTAAGTTTCGGAAAATCTGTTCACTACGAAATAAGAAAGCATCTTAATATAATTTCTATCTAAAACAAAACATCGAAGAACAGGAGCGCAAAATATGTGTCCCCTCAAGGGTATGATTGATAAATAAAAATCGGTATTTTATATCACTAATCATGCGCTAAGTCCCCATAAGTTAAAAATTTAAGACGACATTTATCATAATTTTTTTCCAATCGAGTAGAGACACACAGAGGAACCACAAAATTATTTAAGGTATTGCTTTTATAACTTTCAAACTGTAATCCGTCCAGCTGATTGATTTCTCTCATAAAACTTAGTTACGACTCATCACTGTCTTAAACTTGCTCTATACTGATAAAAAGTTTCTTAAGGTCATCTTGGAACCATATTTTCGGTTCAAAAGGACTACCGTCAACCCAAAAGAAAAGTGAACTTCAAATACCAAATTTGCCCTTTGAGTCCATAGTCCATTGTATACAAATTCATTCTTTTATGCTCATAAATTTTCAATAAACTTTTATCACCGACTATGGCGGCATAAAATATTTACGACAGCCTTAAGAACTTCCCTTGGATGATCGAATAGGAAAAAATCGTAAAAAGTAGACCTCTATTTGTGCGCTATCAGTAATACAAGACAAATTCAGCCAACAAAATTACAGTGGCAGTATTTTCAATTTTGCACGGTAGTGTGACAATTTGAATGTAATCAATGCAAGCACGTGTAAAGACAATTTTTTGTAATCGCCTTGTCAGCGCCTTTATTCCGCAAAGCAAAAATTCTAAGGGTATAAATAACCGATTTCTGAGTGCTCTTATCAGAGTTTGCAGCGCTATGCGTACCAAATCCTTTACTCTCTGCTCCTAACCAAGGCCAAAATTCAACTTTTTAGCAGATTATTAAAGCCGATTTATCGACATAAACATTATTCCACCCAGAACTTTACACTTCCTATAATATTTTTTTCTTTCTAAAAGAGCAACCAGATTCACGGAGCAGCTTCACTCGACATTTTTCTATCAAGTTTCAAAAAAGTGACAAAATAATGGTGAAGCCCTTAAATGTGTTTGAAGAAATCCCTGGAAATGTACTTTTAGAAAGAAACTGATGAGGAATTGTTGAAAAAGAGATCCCATTCAATCTGGGGACACGTTTTCATCATATAGATTTTTCGAGATATGTTTATTTAGTGTGTCATGATTTGAACAAGATATTAATTTCCACTTTTATATTTTCAGCACCACATGACCATAATGAATTACGTCGACACGGTCGTCGTATTTGTCGTCCCATTCACAGCAATTGTTGTTTTAAATACATTCACCGGATGCACAGTCTGGAAATTTGCAACTGTTAGAAGAACTATGACAACGCATAAAAGGTGAGCTGATTTTTTTCAAACTGAACTTAAAAATAGTAAATATGATCTGTATCCAAAGAAATTTTCTGCAAAAAAGAGATAATTTCTTACTTTTAAGACTAATTAATAAATGTGATTATAACTTTCAGAGGGGACAATTTCGTTTTATCTAGTTTTAAGCATTTTTAGTATAAAACCACAAAATCCTCCAAATTATATGCTTTGTGATAAGCCTATAAAATTTTAGACTGGCTATCTATCTTCCACTGATATTTAAAAACCTCACATCTAAATTGTTTTTTAAATCATACATAGTTATACAGATTCACATTTCTCGGACGATTTTTTTTAATAACACAAATCCGTAAAATTTGCTTTTTCAAAAATGTTCGCATGAGAAATATTTATTATAAAGATACGAATAGATAATTTTAGGGTGCTAAATTCAGAAATGGTACCCATTTTTCACGTAAGGCCAACCGTCTAAACCCACTTTTGAAGATTTTTGAACTTCCATATTTAAGCAATTTAAACATGTTTAACGTTTAATAATGTAAATTAATTGTTTCATAAATTTTACGTAACATATGTAACTTTAACAAAGTTTTTTTTTGAATTTTCATTTTAGAACAAGTTTTCCAAACGCGTGTACTCATACATATTATAGTACTCAGAATTTTTTGCTAGTGGATTTAATGAATTTGGTCTGTGAATGGCTTGTGCTGCTTTATACTATCATTCCCAAAATAAACATGGTAAGGATTTTCAACAAAGCTTGTTATATTCCTTGGTGGCTTCTTCATAGTAAATTCTCCATAAAGATATAAGAAAATTTATCGGGTTAAATAGTTACAACTTCTTGAATTTGTACAAATGTGTTCAACTATTTGAATGCAATTAAAGTTCCGAAATTTGACTAAATTACACTCTCAAAATCATTAATTAATGCATCATTTAAAACAAGGTGCACTTGCTTATTTTACCAAAACATTTCATCAATTTTCGGTTGCCATTGAAAAGTTTATTAAGTTTGTGTTTTCAATAAAACAGTGAAAAACAAACAAAGTAACAAAAATAAAATGCTGCAACCCTTGGATTTTAGTCATATTAAAACTGTTCCCCTACCACTCGCAAACTGCTCGCGAACTTGAGGAAAACTTTTATAAACATCGGTATATTTACAAAGTTCGTTTTGGTAATGAATTTATTCATAATTTGATTGTAAGTGATGAAACTCCCTTGAGGGGTTTTGAACGAATGTGATTACATGAATAAATCAGAACATCATAGGAAGCTCAATAATAGTATATGGGCAGGAATGCGCGGAAATAATTAATAATATGAAGTTTTGTCAAAAAACAAAAAAGGCTTTTAATTTTAAAAAGAGGTACTTTTACATTTATAAATTGGTTTAATACAAAATAGGTACGATGAAACTTATTAATAGATTGAAACAAACAATTAGTATTAATAAGCCTTTGATTATACCAGTAATACACTCACTATAAACGAAATTTTAGAATTTCGAGCGTAATGAATTTTTAAATTACATATTGAAGCTACAATAAACATATAGCTTTGAAATTAAAGCCAAATAAGCTGAGGTAGTGAACGTAAAGCTAGAGGAGCCAGACGAATTGTCAGATTTCGCTACCATTTAATTTTGAGATCTAAAACGCACCACAGATTATTTTATTTTTCGAACTTTTATTTTCACCCAAGATTTCACGATTGAACTAAATCGCCAATCAAGAAATGGTTTGGACCAATCGAGCGTACCACGAGTCTGAATCGTGGTTACAATTTCCGGAGTGATGGACCTAACCTGAACGCAGCCCAATATTATAAATCAAAGGGTTAAAAGATAATAAGAGAAATATGTCTACGATAAAATAAGCATTCCAGTTGGATTGGAAATAGAGGAGGACATTAGTAAAGACCACTTAATTGCTAACTTTCTTATTAAATAAAATGAAAAGAAATTAATATAGCCAGACATTTAAAATTAAAAAAATATTTTAAGAGTTCAGAGAAATCATAAGTTAAATCACGTTTACTTGAAAATGAGATATTCATAATAAAAACTTTGACATAGTATGTTCTTAGCATTTGCACTTTTTTAGTGCTAATTTCAATAAATTTGAAATGGCTTTTAGGGTTTGTTATTGTTCATAATTAAAGTAATTTATTCTTGAAATGGTATCATTATTTCGATTTCGAACAAAATTTGATTTATTTGTCCTTGTCCTGTACTCTTCCTTTGGAAAAAGAGTGTAAGCAGTAGTACTATATATTCTATTATAACTATACTATAAGCATGGTGGTAAGGTACGAGAGTCAAATGTTGTAATAGACACTCTTTAAGTCTAACAAAGTCGCTTGAACAGATCAATCTAGCTTCGACTTAGCCAGTCTCTTCTGCAAAGGCAGGTAGATCTACGACATAAAATAATTTAATTTTTAAGATACAGTGATACGCAGTAAAGTCTTCACAACATAATTTCTTTTCCTCAGAAAATCTCAAGTCACGAAAACATTTTCGCCTCCAAGCAGACAAAATTTACGAAAATCTTCATCAGTCTCGTCGCATTGCTCACATCCAAACGGAAAGAACAGCATCAGCAGCCAAAGCTGCAGTAAGTCACGTAAGAGAAATTCCACTCGAAATTTGAAAATTGTGGAAACAATCTTAAATACATAATAATTTTACCTTATTTCCAGCACGAAGGAAAATCACAAATTCTTCGCAAATAAAAGTGACGAAAATGTTGCTCATCGTCTCAACAGTTTTTGTCTGTTTGAACCTGCCAAGCTATGTTATGCGAGTGAGAGCATTTTTGGAGGTAATTAAATTATTTCATTTCAAAATGTTGTTTGTAATGCATATTTCGAGCTCAAAGAAAGTATTTTCAATAAAGTGAAATGATTCTTATCGTGTTACGGAATGAAAAATATTTTTTAATATTACGATCGAAAACAATTACAAAAAATTTTGAACCAATTATGCCTTGTTGAAAGCTTCATCCAGAATTTTTATTTACATTTCATAAAACAAGAAATCAATACAGATACATTAAAACTCTGGTTACAAGAGATAAATATAAAAAATATGGGAATGGGTTACCTAACACCAATTTCTAATTGGAAAATAAAATTAAAAACTAGCATGCAGACTACCAGAAATAGTAAACTGGAACTATAAATATAAATATTAATTAAAACAGAACGAATTTTATTTATCAATTAAACAGATAAACTGAATATGTATGTCTGTTTCCCTCTTTTATGTAAATGAAGTTTAGTATTTATTGTTTTTATTTAGAGCCAATTTTTCAATTATAGTATACATTTATTCTTCATTAAATTAAATTCATTGAACAAATGGAAGTTAACTTTGTGAACTTCTTTTATTCCGGTTAAATATGAATTATACTTTATTCTTTTCTCTCACAATCTGAAGTGCCAACTTAATTTTTGTGATCGTTGAACTTTGAGCATATTGATTGACCTCTTCGCAAATAAAAGAAATCTTAAGGACGCCCAAATACAGACAAAATTATAAATGTTATTTTTCTGCTTGTCAAGGCGTTTCAAACAAGCATTAATCAGACTTGACTTCGTACAATCGATTGATGTACAATATCTTTGCCATATCTTTGTCATAAATAATTAAGAGGAATATGTATGTATTATTACTGCATAAAACCGTATTCCCACATTAATATTGTGAGTAGAATTCTGAGGTTCCTTTCCGTAAATAAATAAATACTTTTTGGTATGGTTCGCGAGATGTATTTAAGTTAAGAGAAAACTTGAAAAGGTATTAAGGCAAAAATTCAGGTTGAATCTCTGCGGTCCCGTGAAAGCAATATAAAAAACAAAGCCCAGTAGCCTAGGGGACAATTAAACCGTGATTCCGTCGAGCATCCCACCTTGTGTCCATTTCCACAAACTTCTTCTGGTTTGCTCAAACTTTTCCGAAAGGCGGCTTGGTTATACACAGTTTTAATGGAAAAAGTTCATGTGTCTGACGGGTGTGCTGGGAAATCACTGGCTGCTAGGGCCGACTTTGTGGCAATATATATCGATTTATATCGACGGGTCTCCATTTTCATCAGTTAATTAATGGAGCGATAATTCAAAGCCCAACTCCTTTTCTGCCCGGAGCTAGTTATAATCAGTATCGAGAGGCTGACGAAGTAGAAATTTACACCTCATCCCAAAACATGTTCAGAAGACGATTTGATTTATAGAGTTTGAAGGTTGCTGGCGCGAAAAGATTCATTTCGAAGCAATTTAAGCCACGGAAATCTTTTTCTAGCCCTTCGGCAGGACTCGCAAGGACTCCCAACAAAGGCAATAAATGAACGCGGTGAGAGGTGAATTAAACCGATTCGCTGTCATGTCCCGCGAGGGAGTAGAACAACATTTAAGGGCTGATCAATTTCAAATAACCAACATTGTAGAGATACATCGGTCTACAAACTCCCTGAATTCCTGACAACTTGCTTTGAGCATTCGTGGAAATGGGAATTAATTGCCCGAGTCGGATGCTTTCAAGATAGCGTCTCGAGAGGTTTGCATTTAACACCAAGCTTCTAAGAAAATGTTAATTGGCTTAAATGAAATCGCTGTAGGCCTTTGTGGTTTCACTGTTTTTATTTAATATCATTAATAAACTAAACAGGTCTGGGGAATGTTCTCACTGTATACCCTCGGGCTCGTTGTTAAGATAATTAAAACCTCGCATCCGATTATCTACTTAAGTGAGCATACATCTGGTGCATAGAATTAATTATTATTTAGAGATGTGTCTTCGGGGTATGATGTACTTCTATCTCTTTAGAAACAAATTTTAAAAAGATTGAATGCTGGTTGAAAGAGACCCTTAAGAACCATCTTCTTGCAGCCTATTCGACATTTTCATGTTACTTGGATAGTTTGGACAAAATAATCCACCCATTTGTATGTAAATAAAGATGCCATTAAACTAAATACTGTGGTGGATTAACATGGATTTTCCTTTCAATTTGATTAAAAGGACTCAGACGAAAAAAGAACTTATTATCCACATGCAAACTTCAGAATCGTACATTGGGCTATAAGCCTTGAGGACAGTTTTGGTGACAAAGTATTCGAAACAAACAAAAATTTAAATTGACACAAGAGGAGCTCAATGAATATTGCCATAGGGAGCAAAGTAAACGTAATTCTCGTTGTTTTGAATTTTACACAAATCACACCTAATTAACTTAGGTAAGCTTTGTTGTGAACATAATAAAAACATACACATCAATTTATTTAGGGTTTGTCTACCATATAAATAAAGACTGTGTTGTCATTGATGATTGATAAGGCAAAATAGAACATAATAATAGATATTCTAAAAAAATATTTGTTGTTTCTATTTATTTAGATAAATTTTACTATAAGCACATCAATGTTTTTGACAAATATTTTATAGAGTTTTTCTAAAGGTCACTGAGAAGTAATAAAATTGCAGGAAATTGAAAACTTTAAACAGCAATCAATTTAAAAATAAATTGCAAAATACAAATAATACATTTCATGTGAATTCCCAGCATGTCAATCCGTCGTTTTTTAAGAGTTCATATAGTGACATAAAACATGCAGTTGAGGTAAAATTTCTTTCGTAGAGTGGAGTACTTCAAGAATAGTCGCCAAACATTTTCAATGATTTAAATTCAATTTCTGAATGCAATAAGTCACCCAAAATCGCCAAAACATCTAATTTAGTTTAAGTTGATACATTTTCACCAGTGGCGGCCCGTAGTATCCTAAACAGAGGAGGCAAAAAATTCAATAATCTAATTTGTGTCCCCACGCTCGCCACAAATAGTGACAATCACCTTTGCTACCATTGTCTCCTCTATACTACATATAATAAACATATATATTTAAAAAAACAACAACAAATAATATGAATTCAAATTTCATGCGATTCTGCACACATTCTATACGTACATACATTTACAGCTATTTATAAATAAAATCTACTCTTCGTTCCTTAATCGTTGCAAAATAATTTATAATATTGTCATACAAAAGCGGGTCTTTTTCCAGCCCTTTAACTAAAGTTTTTTCTATGCTCAAAAGAGCCAAATCCGATAGCCGATTTTGATTCATTGTATTTCTACTATAATCTTTAATTCTTTTCAAAGCAGAAAAACTCCTTTCTGTGCTAACTGATGTAGCAGGGATTGTTAATATTAGTTCAAATAATTTTGTTAACTCCGGCGTAACGTCAGTAATATTATTTTCAATTAAATTATTTAACAAAGATGACATGTATCCCGATCATTCTACAAAGTTTCATTACTATAAAATACAATTAATTCACTTTTAAGTTTAACAGAGTCGAAATTCGTAATTTTTTCAACTAATGTCATTATACAGATACTACTAAAAATTCTGAAACACAAAATTGAGAATTTTCCGTAAGTGGGAAAAATGCATTTCATACTCATCAAGTTTAACACGTAAGTTTATGCAGATTCGCCTTTAAACGACCCATGCTCAATCTCAAAACTTTTGCTCAGATGAGGCTAGCCTCCGGGCACGCACACACAGAATTCTCAGGCCCTGTAGTTTCTGCTCAGATAGACACACACAACCACAACTTACTGCATCTCCATGACTTGTGCCTTGAGGCATTCGGCGCATCGCCTCCTCTGGCACGCACACACAGAAAGCAAAGCTGATTTGCCGCGGAGAAAAGAGCTTGCGCAAAGGGAACTTTCTGTTGGCCATAGGATACAAGGAATTTCTTTGATATTTCAACAACTTAACTTACAACAATAGTTTTCGGCGATATGCATTGAATCTTTAACATGTTAACGTTTTTCTTTAATTTACAATGTAAGTACTTAAGAACATTTAAAAATTTATAGAGGAGGCACTGCCTCTCCTGCCTCCTCTGACGAGCCGCCACTGATTTTCACTAATGTCGGGCACTACTTCAACTTAATAAGATTTAGATAGAAATAAAGCCACGCGATATAGAGTGAATTTTTGTAAAATTTTGTAATCTAAAAAAAATTAGAACTTGACAAAAAATGTGCAAATTTAGATTACGAAAAGAGTAATATTAATTTTAACCTGAAAGCCTCATTCATTACTTAATGTTATATTTGGTAATGTAATACAAATTAGCTATCTAATTAATGAAAGAAACATTACACTTTTTCAAATTTTTTTCTTTGTTGATATTTATAAAAATACCAAAACATATTTCTATTACTCAACCATTTTTCATATAGATAAAGCAAAATTTATCTTCAAAATTTCTTGAAATATTTGTCAGGTTTTTCTTTTAAATTTCTATGTTATTAAATATATATAAATAATATATTTAACATATAAGAAAATACACCGAAAATATCAAATATCCGGTTTTTATTGAAAAGAAAAGGTTTTATTTTTATATACGGGGCGCCATCTCAATCTGGTCAATAGAACAATTGAATAATATTCACAATTCTTAATTGGTGGCCACTTAATAAGTATTGTTTTAGGAAAGTAGTTGAAATATATTGTAAAAATGTAAGCTTAATAAAATAACACAACCTTCCAAAATCTGTTGAAATTTGTTAAAACTATACTTATTTCACTTACTTCAGATTTAATTAATTTAAATTACTTTTCCCCAAATTTTAGATTACTATAAAATTGTACCTGTGCTAAATTAATTATAAAGCATTATAGATAAATGGTGAATCTTCTTTCAGCACTAATATGAATAATTCCTATTGTTTATACAATATGAAGCTATTTGTTTAAAATACAAAATTCAATTACTTGATTTTCTTTTGAAAATGTATACATTTTTATTTAAATATAACAAACATACTATTAACTAAAATTCATCCAAATTAAAAATGTTCGATTCCAACAGTATGCCGATTTCAAAAGAAATCAACCATTACGGTTTCTACAAAAATAAATACATTTTTTTTAAACCCACTAAAAATTAAAACTGTAGGATCTTAATTTTACTAAATTGCATTCGAAAATGTAAAACAGTCGTTCGTTTTCGTTTATAACGCCACAAACTGAACATGTTTGCTTTTGCGAATTAACGCGTGTCGGAAATCGACGGTAAATTAGAACCCCCTCAATTCAATGTGTATCACCACGTGAATAATTTCATTAATTCGCCAAGAGAAATGTGCTGCTGGAGCTCCAGGGTCTAACATCATGTTGTGCGTCCTGGGAAAGGATGTTCGACCTAACTTTCCAAATGAGTTGATGTCCATACATCGCAAAAAGCAGCAGGATAACGAGTCGAACATCAACGGAACTAATCAGAAAAAACAAGCCTTGCACATAAATGCTGTACATAATATCGACTAAAACCAACACGATTAGGCCGTGAATATTGATCATCTTTGGGAGCAGTGTAAAACGAGTGTGTGTTACCTTATACCCTATAAAATGACGGAATTTGCGGCTTTCACCCCACCAGGAATATAGCATTTTCTTGAAGCTCAGAAAATGTGCCGTGAATTGTTTTTAAATTCCTGGCCAACAATCTTCTAAAACCTTTACATTTTTCGGAAAGATTACCCCAAAGGCAATGAAACCTTTTTTTCCAACTTAAAGAAATTTCGTAATGTCAAAGTATTATGCAAACTTTAACTGAAAATAATACCTACATACATTTTCACGAAAAAACGTAAAATATCCCAGAAAGCCATTTCACACCCCGGGGGCGAGAACCGCAGCCGCAACCTCCAAAAATTTTGCTAAAACTTATCTTCCAAAAATTCCACGGATTTCAGAAATAACTATTAAATTCCTTTTTTCAAACCTGTGGAATTTTGGGTTTTTCTGGTTATATGCGCAACCATGCATACTAATCCAGGTTAAATGTTTCCATCAGCATAACTTCAAACTTTTTGGGCTTCTTTTAGGTGGACCGGTCCATAACTTAATTTCATAAGAACACAATGAATTAATCAAGAGAAATGGTAGAGTGAGGCGTCTACGCCCGTAATTAATAATGCATCTGTCAACATTACTACGAATTCATTATGCTGCGGAAAGTTTTCGTGGCGAATTGGAATTAACTTAATTGGTACTGAATTATGAATGAGCGTGCTTTCAATGCGTGATAAGTAGCTAATTTTGTTATTATAGATACCGATACTTGGCACGTTTTCAGAACACCAGTGATTAATATACATAAGTCTATTTAAATTGAAATTTATTATTCATAAGGCATAAACTAAGATTTAAAATAACTTTATACGATTTAAAATATAATCTAATCACAATAGGTCGTACAAAACTCTAAAACTAATAAGTATTTACGAAAATGATTCAGCTACACCCTAAAAGAATGCTTATCTAGAGATTTAACACCTAAGTTATTCAGTATTTCCTTTTATTATATACATATAAGAAAAAATACCCTCTAAAAATTGATTGTTAAACAAGAATAAACTGAGTAAACTGCACACAATAGAAAGTCCATTTATCCATTTATATCGATTGTTGTTCTAATATTAAAAAATGCCACGTGTCTAAAGATATTCATTTTTTATTTATTACAACTAATTAAACGA
This sequence comes from Tolmerus cingulatus, assembly GCA_959613345.1. Classification (NCBI taxonomy): domain Eukaryota; kingdom Metazoa; phylum Arthropoda; class Insecta; order Diptera; family Asilidae; genus Tolmerus; species Tolmerus cingulatus. The sequence continues at coordinate 47,579,636 of OY390707.1, forward strand.
ACCAGAACACTGTGCACATCATTAAATTTTACTATAATTACTAAAACCCACACAACAATAATTTAACAACAATTTTAAGAATTCTTTCGAGTTATAGTATAAAATTCATTTCGTCTTCTTAAATTCAAGATGAGCTAAATTAATGTCTAAGAATCATTTGAAATTCACTTTTGACAAGATATAGTACATTATGTTACAAATGTCACTGTTATTGATCAATAGCAGCATAATTGCTTATAAAATAATTTATTAAATTCAAAATACCTCTTATAAAACTACTTAACGCTACCAAAACTAATTATATCAATTAATCCCTTTCTTTCCAAAAAAAAAAAAAACATATATATAAGTACATATATATATATATATATAACTACTAAAATTTAGGACAAAAGAAAATAAATTTGGAAAATGTAAACTATATTTTCTTTCATTTTCCTATAGGTGAAAGCTTCAAAGGCAACAATAATTATCCAGTATATTTGTTGGTTTCTATTTCTAACAAATTTCGGAATTAATTTTGTTCTTTACTGTGTTAGCGGACAAAATTTCAGGTAATATTTAATTAATGTTATGCAATCCAATGGAAATCTATCATTATTTATTTTTTATAATAATTTCAGGAAAGCTGTAATAAGTATGTTCAGAAAGGTTTCATCATCAACACAAAGAGATGGAGCAACCCAAGTAACAGGTAAGAAAACGGTAGGCTGATTTATTAATAAATTATAAATGTTTTCTTAATTTAATTTATTATATGGATGTGCTGCTTAATAATGTTGATGGGTTTTCTTAGATTTCATTGAAATGATTTTATTCAGTCAGTCCATGCCAACTTCCAAGTACCAGTAATAACATAAAAAAACTAGCAATAATAATATTAGAGCAATAGGGAATAAAGGACGAAATTATTTAAGACAAACGCCCTGAAAAGTATTTCCTTAAAGTAAGATCTTTTAGTCCCTACTTATATCATACATATGTATAATAGTACACAACTTTTTACGAAGCTTAGAAAACCAGATTAATTTGCGCAAACAAATAAAATCTACTAAGTAGGTCCGCACTAAAAATTTATACCGTTTCAAAAACGAAAGGATTTTAATTTTTTACAAAATTAATCGTATCCTTTCATCGTGTTCAAAGTAACTTTCAGTATTTTCTAAGTAACAAAACTTTTGATGAAATCTAGTCAAAAGAAGGCCCATTCAAAAGTAAAGGAATAAATTGTACAGAGTCTTTACGACGCATTCTAATAATTGAGTTATAACTCCAAAAAGTAGCGTAATGTACTTAGTATTTATTTTACCAACAAACTATTCTGTAATGATTACATTATATCTACATTTCCAATTTCTAGCTTTGAAGCTGCGAACCACACGTGCGTGTGAACAATTTTCATGCATAATATTGAGAATATGATTGATGTTCCAAATTCTTGTCATCCTTAACCAGGTACAGCAAGTATCGAGACAGTGGTTTATCGTGTCCATATAAGAAGTCTATGTAGTTTCTTGATGGAATATGAAATGAACCATAATATTTCGAATTGTACATTGTACGTCTCTTTTTAGAGTAATCTCCAATCTTTTAGAATTTAATGCCACTTATGGTACGCATCACTCACAAGGATAAATGTAAAACATTTTGAGAATGAAATGCCTCCCTTCCTTCGGATTGGTAGCAAAAATCAAATTTGTCTAGAACCTTCGCTAAACATCATCCCTAAATCGTCTACATTTGTACAAAGCCCTAACAACCAAAAGTGAAAAAAATACTTCTGCCTATTCAAAATATGCTGGAGGGGATGAGGAATTCCTTTCCTTTGAGCTTCTTTTCGCACGCCTTCCTAAAAGTGTGTTTTAGTTCGAGCAGGAGTTCAACGTCTGACATGAAAAATGTTTTTTAAATTAAGCAAGCACCAAGGTGCTCCACGTGCTCCCATAGGTATTCCCAGTTTCTGGCTATTTATTCTGAAAAAAGGTATTTTTGCAGACACCTCCCCATTTTGCTGACTGTTAAAGTAAATGAATTTTGCTGTAAATAGAGATTCAAGGAAGCATCAACTCTGAAGAGTTCTCCCGGGAGTAATTTTGCTTATTGATGTCCTTCTACTGAAATATTTCGTAAATTTTGCAGAATTACACTGAGATAGATAAATTGAACGTGATAATGAAAGCTTTTCTAAAATAAGTTCAATGAAAAGGTCACATATGCAAAATAATAATTTTGAAGAAAAACCACCAGAAGTTTCGGATTTAGACAAACTGACGCCAATCAATAGAAAAGCTAAGTTGCGAAAGACGTTTATTAAAAGGAAATATAAATCCTGGTAATAGGACATCAAACCTAATTCCTGTAGTTATACTGCGCAAATCCGATTACAGGTCAAAACCACCATATTGCAAAGCATTACAAATTAAAGGTCTATAAACTAGTTGCGGCTATAATTACTTTGTTTCTGCTATTCACATCCCAGCTACTTGATCCTCACAAATAATATACATAGTGCTGCGGGACTAACTTATGTGCAAAGGCTATTAATGCAACCTCAACTAGCAATTTCAGATAATACGTACACTGTATAGAAACTTTGAGATATTTAAATGTTTCCTAAAAATCCTAGAGTGGAATCATAAAAAGTTCAAATTAAACTAAGATAAAACATCTGTAGATTTTCATAAAAGACCTGTAACTCTACATTACGCTACTTTTAATTAACACTTAGCCGAAAACAAAGAAAAACTTCACATTTAAATATATACAAATTAATCGTTTGTAGTTGCAGCGTCGGCAAAGACTACAAAATATTCCAAAATTTTCTTTTTAATACGTAATAAAATTTTTCAATCATCACTGTCGTTTCGCTTAATTAATTTCATGTTTAATTATTTTGCTCTCAAAAATATGCGAATTAACTCACAACAAAACCAAAGCTCAGCAGAAGTTTAAAATTCATAAGTTGATAAAGCATCTACGCGTTTCGCAAATCAAATCAGGAGCCATAAATTTCGTAATAATTATAAATTTAAATTTTGAACGCAAACCAAATACCTACAGGCTTTTCTCTTTTCAAGCATGCTGCTCAAAAAGGTGATATGCTGGAACATTTTCATTTTCGTATCCATGAATTGCAGAAAAAATTCAGTAAAATTAGTCTATCAGATATTCGAGACAAAAATTTCGCAGACCATAATTATCTAATTGAACTCTACTAAGAATGAATAAGAGCAAATTACGTTTTAACTTTTATCAAAAATGCCTCCGAAGTACGTATTATAAAACAAGGTCAAGGATACTGATCGGTGGCAAGAAAATGCAATTAGCAATTGAAATTCGAGTTTAAACTGATTTTTTATTGACTCTGATATATGTATGTATTACAGAAGTAATCACACTACTGATGGCACTTCATAGAGTTTTAAAATAAATTTATATTGCTTCTCCTATCCTTCTGTAGTCAAGCATCAATTAGTGAAAGTGCTCTCTAGTCTAAAGAAAATAAGCTTAATTTTATCCATTTATCAATAATTGATACCCAATTATCTCGGAAATGATAAGAGATATTAAAGGCAATAAAAATTGAATTGTCATATTCAATTTTTGTTTTTTTTTAAATTGCTTTAATTGAAATTTGTCCAAGTTATCCCTCGCTTTAAAAGGATAGCGATACAAGTTTAAATACTTTAAGACTCGATTTTAAAAAATAAATATTTCTGGCAATATAAGCGATCGATAAATGTTTTTTGCACCTCTGTCACTTTTAATCCTAAATGAACATTCCTACACAGTTTCCTCAAACTGCGGCAGCAGACCTTAAACTAAATTTATGCCAGTAATAAAGATTATAGTCTACGAATAATACGAAAAAGGATGCTAAAAATCTATACATATAATAAAAGAGTAGAATCCGAGTGTCTGTACATTGAATATATGTATTTACCAAAAATTGAGAGGAGACGATAACAGAAGAGAGATACAAAACAAAACAAAAAAAAAAGGTTTTTAAAATTTTTGTCTGTCTGTCTGTTCACGCTAATCTCCGAAACTACTGAAGGGATTTTCATGGGGTTTTCACGACTATGTTATGCTTGGCTTGGGGCAACATACATAAGTATGTATATGCTTCGAATTCGGATGTTGGAAAAAGAAAATTCTCCTCATTTATCCGTCGCCATTGTTTATTATTGTCTGATTGTTTTTCTCATCGCCAACTCTATGTGGACTGCTCGAGGGCCAGTAATGCGGACCATCTATTTATATTAACTCCAGATTGAAAAGCTCTCAATGTTGTATATAAAGAAATTCTTTAATCGTATTTAATGTGTTGAACATTAAGTAATCTCTTTTTCTCAGTAGCTAATTTAAAGAAAGAGGTAAAATAGGGGAGCAGGTTTAAAATCAAAATTTCATCCGGACAAAGTCACGAGGAACAGCTAGTATCATATAAAAATGTCCTTTATTAAGAACAGTAATTTGAACTTTATTATGTTTTAGTTCAAAATAGAAAGAATAAAATAAAATAATTGCATTTAAAATAAAATCAAAAATGATATACTGTTTATTTATTTATAACTAAAAAGCATGACGAGAGTTCAAGCAAATCATACAGGATTTATATAACGTATGTGTAAACTCGTATGATTGTGAACACAAAAACGTAAATTTGTTTAATCCTGCAAATCATATTTACTTTGTCTAATGGTTTGCGCGCATAGACCTCCTTAAAGACTAAACCGCAGCGACTTAGCATATTAATTCAACCATAGCAGTTATCTGCCAGGCAAATTAAAGCGGTATAAAATCTAAAGGAGCTTCAACGACTGCCATTAGGTAGGCGGTTGTAAAACTTCTGCCGAGCCACAAATTCCCATTATCTTGACATCAAAAGTATAAAATAGGGCAAAATGTGTTTGCTCAGCGCATATAGTAAAAGTAAAGAAACGTCCCTCACCGTAGCACCCCCACTGCCCGCACTCCATCTGGCATGCTTGTCTAGTTCAAGAGCATATTTTATTATGATTAAAATATGCTACAGCTTTTACTGCAGAGGAATTTTTGTCGACCCGATGTCTCCCGGCTGCTTCACACATACGCATTTATTTAAATTGCCCGTCCATTTTTATTTTTTAACGATGCATTAAAGATCTCTTTGGAAAGTAACATAATTTAATATTTCTTACAGTTTCGGAGTATGTCAGGAATAGCGGAACAGGAACTTCAAGAAGACGAACTGTGACTCAAAATGGTTCTTGGAATGACGTTCACGAACTGAGGCAAATTATCTCCGTAAAGTAAGAAGCTATAAAAATGTTACAGAGGATTCAGCAACATATCGATTGGAATTCAATTAAGATGAAAGTGATAGAAATATGATGCTCTGAGCCAATGCAAGATTGTCATGAGTCACTGAACTGGCTATTAAACTTGTTCACCACCATTGAAAATTATCATTTTGTGCTACAAAGACGTGACACGGGTGTGTAAAGTCACAAGGCGAATCCTTGCTTTTATGTGAATCAATTTAGGTTAAAAGATTAACTCTGGGTCAGTATTTCATTCGGGCCGGAGGACATGTCCACCGGATGTGAAGTTGTGATATTAATTTATGATGGATTTAGTCGGCTTACACGGCGTTACTTCAAGTCTAGAGGATTAGAAAAGATATTCTTTAGCCGTACATATTCTTCCCATCCGTCCTTTCTTTACCAGAATTAAAACGACAGTTTATCATTATTACTTGCATGCGCAATAATGACTCTACCCTCAAAGGCTATAAATTTCAATATTGTTTCTGTTGCAATTTAAATTACATCAGCTAAAGTAGTTCTATAGAAATTTTAAAAAGTTCTTCTGTTATAAATAAATGTTAGAAAGCCATAAAAAATTTGTGTTACATCTTATTTTCTCAGAGACACTCATAAAAGATTCAAACTGCTTAAATTGGATATTTATCATTTAAACTCGACAGTTGAAATCCGGCAAACCGTGCGAAATTCAATATTTCTTTTTGACAGGAACATGACCTTGTAAAGAATTTCTTTTCGTTCCAAATAAGGAAGATATAAATTAAATATGCATTGAGTTCGTTGAGCTTAATTTAACAAATTTCCTACAAAATTGAAAATCAAGTGTTGACTCAGTTCTCCTACGTTAAAAAAAAAAAAAAATGGTTTCGAAAAAAATATATAATATTTGTTCATTCATGTAAATACAATTTTTTGTATATTTGTAAGCAAAGACATTCATAATTAAGCTTAATTTTAAGCTTAGTTGTTTGTATATAAAAATATTAGGTGAACCCTATTCTTTAAGACTTAGTGTGAACTTACTATGTAAAACTTGTACTATATATAATTTATTAAGAATTACATGCATTTCGATAGCTTAAAATTTTGTTTTATTGTTATCCATGTATCTAGAATATTCAGAATAAAAATTAGAATAGAGGTGCAACATAACTTGACATAACACAAGTACATAGCTGAATCTCGGAAAATCTGATAGTATAGTAAAATAATAAAAGGGATACAACTCGTGAACAGTTACTAAATCAGAATGGAATATGCGCGCATCTAGAGTATTTTCTTTCAGCCCATAGTGAATATTGACCATTTTTAATTTAGTTCTGTAACAAAACTGACTTAGAAACTCATCCTACTACAGGCTTCCTGGAAGTTCGAATTAAAATCTTCCTCTTCCATGTGCAAATCAATTTTTATTTAAGAATATTTCATAATACTAAATTATTACATCCAAAATTATTTAAAGACATTGAAACGCTAGAAGACAAATTGTTTAACAAAAATTTTCATTGATGCTTGAATCTCCATCAGTAGAATAGTTTTGTTCGTAAAATTAAATTTAAAATTCAAAATCTGCAAGTTTCATAACAAGAAGTAAAATCCTGGATTGTTTAAAGTTTAGACTATCGCGAATAAGTAAATTTTACCGTCATTCTTATTCCACTTTTTGGCAACTGATAGAGATGAACAAAATTTGTCATGGATTTGAAGTCGTCGTCTTGATTAAAATTTGAAAAAATAACCATACAATCTATCTATTAACAACACCAAAACTGGTAAAAATAAAAATCGAACTGCAAAACTCTTGTGATCATACAAATTAAACAGTATCTAGTCTTACGTAGTAAAAATTATGAGTATCCCAATAACTACGTATTCACTATTCAGACATCACACCACAGAATGCAAACAGTTGTAAAGTTTCGGTTTGAGCATTTACATTAATAAAGTACCCATTCTCCTTAAATGCTTTACTTTTTCTGTCAGAGTTAACTATAATTTGGTGGAATTTTAATAAGCTACGATATTTTCGTAGTTATTAACACTAAATTTTAAAAAAATAATTTAAAAAAATGAAAATCGGGACATAGCAATCTATATTTATTTATAAGGTAACATTTCAAAAAATTTATAATTGTTAGGTAATCTTTTGTTTTAGTAACTGTCCATTAAATGCGTATCCAGCCTTCGGATAGCATTTCCTTTTTGATCACGGCGCGTTACTAAAAATTAAAGTATTCGATTGCCTCAATTACATCTATTGTAAGAATCAATAGCGTTCTACTCCAATGATTTATGAATTTATTTAAGCAAGAAAAATCAAAACCGATCAAAAAATGTGACTGTGTAGCACGAACACTTCTGCACTTAGACTAACTGACGGAAACACATGGAGTTTTTCAAATGTAAGTTTAGATAATTATAAAATTTTTTTAAATTAAGAAATGATATCATATGTATTAGAAGACGGTTTTTTAAAAACAGGTATGCATAATAACAGATGATTTCTTTCTAAATTAGCCGATATCTTCAGGTTAAATGGAGTAAAGCAACAAAAGCCACAGCTTCCTTATTGTATGAATATGTCTCTAATTTTATTTTCTATTATAACAATACGAGTTTTATCACTCTTCGAAATAAAACATTTAAATTTTTTTACTTTAATCATGAACAAATTGACTGAAAATTGCCAAAAAGCAATTAAAGATAACAACAACAATTTCATTTATAAGTAGAATCTCTCTTTGTGAAATATACAAAATATAAGAAGCGTATAGTCTTTTCGTGTTAGTAGATATAATATTTCAATTAAATATGTATCATTTCTGGCACAATTACTGATAATTTTGAATAATGAATACCTTCGATTAAAAACAATTTCCTTTTTGTGTCAACAACAGATCAACAACTTCAAAGCGTCGCATCGTTTTACAAGCTCCACGTGTACGTTTTTGATATTTAGTTTACTTTTGTTTTAGATGAAAAAGGTATTAACAGGTATTAATATTACACCATTCCTATTACTTTTTCCAATTTACCTAAATTGGCTTTATAATAATACCCTCCTAGATATGCAATTCACATTGTATTATAATCCCGCCCTTCAAAAAGCGTTGTGGATTTTAAATGGAAAATGGTACTTGGCATTTTATGATATAAGTACAGCTGCCATTAGTCAGATAACTGCCATTGAACAACGAAATAACTTTAATATTTTTAAATGTGCAAGGATTTAGATAAATATGAAATGCCTTACTGTACAAGCTTTTTACCCATTTATACACGTTCAAATTCGATAAAAATTACACAGTTGACGCTGATTTTAATTCACTTTCCTAATCACGCAGATAATAAAATGTAATTGAAATTATGTTCCAATTGATTGCACTGATTAATTTTGAAAAGACAGAGGGAATTCATTAAATTTTCATTAGCAATCATTTAATTTGAAGGCGAATGAAACATTTTATTACAAATGACATTCAACAGCAGATTCATACTCCTAACAATGTAAATATACCACTATTTTCGACTAGTTTATCTTATCCATATTCAACATTTCCCTCACGAATGTTGCTGTCACTTTTTCATAATACTTGAAATATGCATATTAATTGCATATTAATAATAGTTCAATATTTTGGTGATTGATCTTTTATTGACTTAGTTTACTGAGCAGTTGATTTATAAAGCTACACAAACATGACACATATTGTCCTAAACGATTAAAATTCTCACTGCTATCATCAAATTTAAGAATTTGTTAACTATTCAAATAAGAACATACCTTTATCAGCTTCTATTTGAAGTGGTCCGACAGCACCGAAAAAACGTTTATCCAAAATTTGTAAAAGTTGTAAAGCTGTTGAATGGACTTCAACTCGAGGACAGCCAGTCATCAAGAGAGTCACATTTATTACAGAAGTGTAATGGTCACAAGGGTACTCTCTGCGGAAGAAAAATGGTGGAATACAAATGCATATTATTTATGACTTAGTATTGTCTGGTTATGAGATCTAATCTTTGACAGTTAAATAGTAATGAACGCACATTCACTTTTAACAGAAAATGAGATTGTAGCACGAATTCAATTTTCCAAAAAACGCTCGGTAGGTAGATAAGGTATTTTTGAGAAAATTTGAGCATCAATCCGAAGGAGGAAATGTTCACTTTTTTTAACACCCGCTCCATACATTGTAACAACATGAGATTATGACTTTAAAAGCCCCATAGAAAAGAAATTAGCCTTTAATTCTGGAAGATCGCAAGAAAACAAAAACTTTTTATTAAAATTAATTATAGAATAATGAAATGGACCGAACATTTTTCTTCTATTGCAATGTTATCAGATTAGTTGAATTTATTATAAATATATAGTACAGTAAATTTGAGTTCTTTACATTTTGGGATTTAATTGGACGTTACCTAAAAAGTGTTAATTTGTTTGATTTCAAATTAATGGGAACGACTCGGGGGAACAAGAACAAACAAAAAAACCATTCCTAAATCTTACACCTGTTTAAAATACTTCGCTAAGATTTCTCAATATTTTAGGTAACATAGGAAAAGCCTACCTGCAGATGCGATTGGGGTAAATAGTCCTATTTTCTGTTACACCAATAGGCTGCCCTTCCATTTCAGCAGTATAAATAGCTAATTAATTTTTCTTATCCGAGCAAATTAAAAGCAAAAATATAAAGAAACGTAGGAAATATAGAAATAACAAAATAGACATATACATTTCTAGTCCAAGATTTAAAAAAAATTTGAAATGTTCAAAAGAATTAGTACTCGTAGTTGGTTGGATCATATAGTGATGATTTTTCTGAACCGACATGTACGTTGAAGTATCCACTGGTTAGAAAACATTGAATTATTTTTAAAAAAATGAAACCTTGATATTTATGAAGTTTATAAACAAGTCCAGCATGACAGCAGTGGCAGACTAGTTAAAGGCAACTAACACGCTAGAGTCGAAGTCTTTTTCTATGTCGAAAGTAAAGAAATCTGTAGCAAAACCAATGGCTAGATTATACCCGACATGACTTTTAATTCTGAAAACTTGATGTGTGATGACCCTGTTAAAAACTAAATTGTTCATTAGGATAAATGTTATCTACAATGTGCTTCATAAATTTATTTTTTATTAAACTTAAAAGACTAATGATAATATTATCAGCCAACTGATTATTATATTATTGTTTCATAAAAATATTGAATATATTGTATAAATCTGTTTTTCTGTTTATAACTACTTTTAATAATTTTTCTAAAATCACTCTTCTCATTTCAGTGCGATTTATTCTTTTTATATTGTACCTTCGTTACGGGATATATTGTAAGGTACATAAAAATATTAAATATGTTGAGCGAAAAACCAGATAGAGGCCACTTAAAATTTAAGATCCTTTAATAAGTACATATGTATGTATAAGATACAGCAGACACGATTTACAAAAGTATGATATTTCTATAAAACATTTCGAAAGAATTTTTGTGGTAATTGAACTCAAGCGTGAATGGTAGTGTTGAAATTACAAACATTTTCATAATCGAATTATTGAACAGGGCTTTTTTGATTTTAAAACTTTTGGATTGCTTCAGCCAGTTTGAAAAATGAAACTAAAATTTCAATTTGATCTCAAACACCACCCAAAATATTATATTTCCTGATGATGTGATGTACAATCCACTGTAGTTGATATTTATAGTTACAATAATTTATAGACTCCTACCGCATACAAAACACTCATGAAATCGGGGAAAGCCGCAGCAAATTCTAACTGAATTTGTACGGCCATTATTCGTTTGAAATTCATTAAGCACTGCGGTGTGCTGTTAGCAGATCACTATGCAAATCTACCATCATCAGAAAGGAAATGTCATGCTAATTTAATACGCTGCACACGTTCCATGCCCGTGGAGTTCTCTATAATGAGATTAAAATTTCAATATGTAATTGGTTGGGAGTTCGCCAGCTTTATCCGTCATGGTAAATCGATTTAATGGAGCTCTTATTGACAACTTTAATCAACTGGTACTCAACAGGTAAAACTTTGTAAGTCCAAATAAATACCATTAAGTTATCATTGAATTTGAAGGTTCAAAAAAAAAGATGGACATTGGATGTTAGTTCCTCAATTGTGTCTAGTGCACATATAAAAAAATTATGACTGGAACATATAAAGTAAATTTAATGTGTTTCATATCGCCAATTTACGAGTATAATCAAAAATATTGACGAACGAGTTATTGTATCCTCTTTCGCAATTATTAAAGCACCTCTAAGTTAAGAAATCTTATTATCTGTATTGAAAATAAAAGAGTTTGAGTTACATAACGTATCCTACTGTATCCGTTCCACAATCGCAATTAAAGGCACAAGAACACTTTCCTATTACAACTATGGGAAAACGATTTCAATCTTTCTCCTGGCTGATGATAAGTATCTTATATCTTTGTAAATTAAAAACTCGAGTAACTATGACTGCAGACCTAGTTACCATCATAACAACATGAATTTAGGTGTTTCGGTTCACACGAGATGCTTCAAACATAATTTTTATTGTGAAAACATCTCAATTCTTTGGTTAAATATTTCCACAAATGAAATATCAAATCAATCAAAACAAAATATGTAAGTCACATTTAAACTTTTTTCAATTAGTGTAACTAATAATTACGCATAATAATAAAAATTTATGTTGTTAAAGACCAATCGAAAAGTTAACAAATACTTTTCGTCTCTTTGCTTAAACGCTATATCTTTAATTATATTAATTTGTAATTCCCATCATTTGTTATTTCTATAGTCCTTAAATCATCATCCCATCTGAATGGCAGAATTTGCACCTAAAGAGGAAAATAAAGAACCTCTTTTGACTATTAGTAGTTTTCACAAGTATCTGTTTATTAGCTCGACCCTGACACTAATGGATTATCATTAAGTTCTAATCCTCCTATCCAAAATCCCTGCAAGTAATCGAAGGTAGAGTGCTGAAGTTTTACGATCAGAAAGAAAATTGAGCCAGTACACGCAATGCAATTACATAATCTTTACCTTGTGCCTTCCTGGGAGTTCTACCCAAAAACTCTTAGGAAGTAGTAGGCGGAGTTACAGAGTTTGCGACATCTACTCGAGGGTTAATGAGCGAATATAATTGTTTAGGTTTATTTCGGTGAAAAAGTGATGGAAAGTGAGTAAGTTATTGCGTGCCAAAACAAAACTTATGAAGCAATGTAAGGAAGAAGTAGCAAAATTCAGACGAAAGTCTCTAGGTGGAGCTATAAAAATATATTTCATGGTTCTTTTATAGACAGCATAAACAAGAAGTCAATAATGTTTTATGGGGTGGAATGATAATATATAGATTATTGAACCTCGCCTAATATGCCTCATTTGTAAATATATAAAAAAAACTTCAAAATTGATACCGCTGTAATCTGTAAAATTAACTAAATATTCAAAGCTTTTTCAAACATTACTCCCCTTCGCAATCTAAATTTAATATATAGAATTATTATTTTTTTGAGGGTTCTTTGTCGTTTTTCTTTATAACAAAACATAATTTTACTTTAAAGTCATCCATGATTACCATCTTAAATAAATTTTTTTTTTAATAATAAAATTTAAGTCAACGCAACTTCGTACGCGGAGCATGAAAATACATATTGTTAAATTACAATAATTCCAACAATAAAATTTGTACAGCCTAACACATAACAAAATAACATACGTAGTAGTATTACCCACTAATAAATTAATAATCTCAATTTTGGAAGACAAAAAATTGTTATGAGGTCAACGCAAAAACAGGACGAATTACCGCTTGCTTAAAGTAGAAACATAAAAAAACGCTATATTTTTAAATTCGAATCGGAAAACATTTAGAAACCCAGGGAATTACGTTTTTGTCATTCGATTTTTAAATCGCCTCACTAATTTCCGATATTACTCTAAAAAAAACTTAAAACAACACGATTTCTGACATAAAAAAGCAGTGTAAGTGTACACAAAGGTATTAATTAGTGTAAATTTATAACTCTTACGACCGTGGGATTGTAAACGTTCTATTATGTCAAATAGTATAAATTATAGTTTTGAGTAATCTGTGGTCGTATTGCTAAATAATCACTGAACTCTTTATTATAAAGAAATAAAAAAAAGATGCGTCTCTATATCTTTAGTAGTTTTTGTATAATGCACACAGGGAGTCCATTTATGCAGATAATGAAGAATGAAGAATCAGTCATCCTTAGATGCAAAAAGTAATTTGCAATAATTTTTGGAACAGCAATAAAATACGCAATCATGCAAAAGTACTCTTTCCTCTTACAAATTTCCCCTCGTAAATCCCGTGCGTGTTTAGGTCGTGATAAACGAGAAACACTTTAAGTGTAATTTTCCCCCCAGGACTTTTGCTTTGATTGAGCGCAATATGTGTTTACTTTGGAGAAAGTTCGCTTAGATGAGTCGCACAAAAAAAGTAGGGCAGTTACTTACCTTGCACTAAATATTGCAGCCAATGAAAGAAAGCAAGCGTCAGCTTCTTTAGGAATCGCTGTATAGCATCTATCGATTACCCACTCTAGAAGCTGACCGATGTCTGGGTTACACTCTAGTAGTAGTACAACCGTATCACGTGCAAGTTTGTATATCTAGGTAGAAAAATAACAAAAGTAGATTTAATCATTTTGTAAAAATTTAAGCAACCCAGTGTCGGTCTCTCCATCAATATCAAAGATATTTCTTTCTGAAGCTCTTTGGCCTACAATTTTAAAATCTAGCACAGAGTTGCAACACATAGAGGTGAAAGTAAAAAAAGTTAAATTTTTATTCGAGAGTTCAATTGAACAATGGTAAAAAAAATATAGTTACAACGGCATAATGTAAGATATCAAATGAAAGATTATTGAAGCACAAATTCAACACTGTATACGTATGTATATATGATATTTTCTTTTCAGAAAAAACTTAAAACTTAAAAATTGCTTTCCCCTAAACTTATCAAGAAGATCGCTGAGAAAAATTCGAAAAAATCATTAATAGTTAGAATTGGTTAGTTGTCAGAATTTTCTCAGTTCAGTTCATGAGACAGACAAACATTTACTATATCCGTACATAAATCTTATTTAAAATTTCCTATTTTCCCATTCTACATATGTCCAAAGTACATTCACTGTAAAATGTTAATTGAACGCGAAATTATCAGGATTGCATTACTATTAAAAAGACTAGATCTGGAAGTATAGCATGAATTTGACAAGAGCAAGATTTTTAAAAATGTAAGCACCTAATAAAATTCACACGTAACTTACCTTATCGTCTTTGGAAGTCAAGAGCATATCGAGCCACTTATAAATAGCTCCTTCTTCAGAAAGATAGTTAGAGTCAAATATAGGCCCGCAACATAAAAGAGCAGACATAGCCTAAAAAATAAAAATTTGTTTCCAATATTCCAGATATAAATATGTCCTCACCTGTAGTGCACTATATTGAAGTTTTTCTTCATCAACACTATTACCAGTTTGCACAGCTAAACCCAATGGTTTTGAAAAGTTTCCACACCATGAAGCAAACAAATTAAAAAGACTCCTTTTTAAATCTCGAGACAAAAGAGTTGCGCATGATTCAACTGGAAAACAAAGGCAAATTGTTCAAATATTATTTACATAAATCACAAATCTTACGAGAAAAGTTTTTGATCATTTTCCTTATAAAATTACAGAAGTGCGTCTTAACTTCTCGAATACTTGAGTTGTCCTTATCAGTTTCCGCTTCAAGGTACAGCCGGGCACCCTCGATATACTCCACAAAGGTGGGATGAAGAGACATCGTGTCCCTCTCGAGCACACAAGAACTATTTAATAGCTTTTAAATTAAATAAAACGATTCAATTAAACTGAAAAACGCCCCCACCTAACACCAAATGTTCCATTCTCTGCAATTTTTTCGAGAACTTTCACCAGCTGCAAACGAAGTGCATCTCGCCTTCGCCTCCTCCTCATATTCTCTTGTTTTCGATCTACAGCTTCCCGAATGTACACAACAAGCTCCTCCATGAGGTCCCTAGCGAAAAACTTATTCTATTAGGAACTTGTCACTAAATATTACAATCAGAGTTACTTTATGGCATCATGATTTATCATTCCAAGGGCGTTAACTGCTGCATCTCGAACATCAACTACTTCACATCGGAGCAAGGGTACAACAAGTTTGTACAGTGCCAAGGGTGACGCAGACCCCATAGCACTCTTATCACTTCTATCTGCATTTAGGGAATCTGGCGATGAACTGAAAAAGGGTTTAGTTAAACGTTTAAATCAGAAATGCTGGCACGCTAACTAACATTCACTCATCTTACAAACGTTTCTTAAGTCTAAGTAAGCCTTTAACCCTTTCATTGCGTACCCTACCTGCTCAATAATTAGGCTGTATCTAAGACAATTTATTACTTTCGATATAAAATCGCAGCAACAACTTAACATTCAACAAAAGCGAAACGCCTGTATCGCAGCATAATGAAAATCACTCCTTCAAAATGATTCACGACATTCAAATCAGTTCTGTAATAAATGTGCGAATTATGCCCGTTGAAGGCGGTGTTCGGGGGGAGTTTATGCAAAATAGTTCCTAATGGGGGCGAATGAATAGGAGCAGATAGAGCAAAATTAGGTGATTTGAATACTTTGGGGGGCAGTATTCTGCGCAGACGAGAAATTTGAGGTAGTCGTTTTAAAGATCTGCTCAACTTCCAAGAATCTTTGCAGGAAGGTCTCCTACAAGGTAATTGAATTTAAACAGAAGCGCTATTTATGCAAGGAAGAAAACCAATTGTTAGCGGCACATTCTGCTTTCGTTTAATGCCCTTTCATACTTGAATTTATATTAGTCTTACTCCAAGCTTACAATTTTAACTTTAAACTACTTAAAACACCATTGAATTAACTTAATTACTTTGTAAAGCAAATTGTCAAATAATTGTTCAATAAAATAAGTAATCAACTGAATTTTCCACTAAAAGAATTGTCTGAATAACATTGTATCGACATTCAAAAACAATTAAAATCATACTCAACTCTTCTTTGATCTCATTAAGTTACCATTAAACCTATCAGATTGGAAGTTTAATCACTTAAAATCTTAATTAAGTTAGGCGTTTAATATCATTAAAACTTTAAGTAGTGATCCACCTCAAATCGATAAAGGACTCGTCACACCATAAAACGAAATGTCGCCAAAAGAATTTGAAAAGAAGAAACAAAAATCAATAAAAAAATAAGGTTCATTGAATTTTCAAGTTTCTCTTTTGAATACATCGAAAGTAGTTTAATATAAAAACCTGGTTTGGCTGAATTTTTAACATATGTATATCATTTACGTTTAATCCATCTGAAAAACTCCTGAACATTTAAAATGGTTCTTTGTGAGTTTATTTTCCGATTTTTGTGTTTAAAAAAAACATTTGTTTATTATGGTGTAAAGCATAAAATTCTTTGTTTTTATAACTAAAAGAGAAAGGTATTTGGGTGTCTACATGTACTTTTTCTGATATCTAACAAATGTTTCTCTCAGTAACTACTATTGCTATCGACTTGTTTGGCACAGTCGTTGCATCAATTTTTATTAAAATTAAATAGGGTTAAATTGATATCTCAACTCTTTATGTGGAAAGGTTTTCTTTGAGGATTAAAAAACCAGACAATTTTTTTTTTAAATTTTAATCCTTATTAATTATTGAGTTGCACCAGCATAGTAAATAAATCTGTTTATTTTGCACCCCTTAAACTTATTCAATCCTAAGCTGCAAGTATGTAAATAGGTTTGCATACATTTCACAGATTGAATAAATAATGTGTAGAAGTAACTATAGTAATAGATACCGCTTTCTAAACTCAATTACTATTTGTTGTTGTATGTTGTTTATATAATAGTAAGGAATTGTTTTTAAATATTGCACAGAGCATCCGATGCGCTAACATTGCCCCTTTTTCTACAATTTTTGAAAGTAAAAACAAAAATACTATTATGAGTGATATTTACAACTCCAAGTATTAAAGCCCAATTTTTATCTTAAACCCTTTTCCGACAAATTTCATATTTAAAACAGAAATGTCAAAAAATCAACAATACTGCTAAACTTATAACATTTTTTTTTAATGATGTGGTGGAATATTCAATAACATGAAAAATATTACGACCAAGTTTCACCTAAATTAAAAGTGTTCGAATTGTCGAGATTGAATCAGGAGTTAAGTCGCATAATCTCTCTCATGGAAAAATATCTGCGACAGCAAATTTGTGCGTAATAATTGATTTTTCTAGCAGTGTCCTCATTGATACTGCCTTGAAAAATGTGTGATATCATATTTTTCAAGTTGTTCGACAAAAATTGTAGTATCATGCTTCGGCAACGACGACCGTAACAATTTTTTACTTCTTTTTAATCTCTCTTGAATTTTCTAATCCCAACAATTTTACTCATTCACGAATCAACAGAGGTAAAAATGGGCCTCGTCACTAAAGGTGAAATTTCCTTGAAAACTCTATTCATAGTTAAGTCTGAATATGAAATATTTAAACTGTTACAATTTTTTAAAGGTGCTATCCCTTTGAGATATGTTGATACATGCATGTATGTTATTTCAAAACAAAAAATCGAATTTATCGCCGTCCTTCAGTTGTCATTTAATCTGCACCCAATTCGCCTTACAAAACAAAGGACGAAATAACAGCTGCCAAATTTTCTTGCTCTACTTACTTTGAGTAACCTTAACCGTTTCTCCTTAATAGAACTTTTATATCCTTGGTTTAATTACAGAATTACACTTCATTGCTTTTGTTTACCTTAGAATGCATCTAAGTGGTTTATGTGAAACATTTAACATGGGGAAATCAATCAAATAAGATAAGTAAAACTACCGAATGATTTAAAGATGTGTATTTGGAAATTTAAGGGTGTTCCGTTCTACTTAATTTTGTGTTAATTTCGCCTAAGGCCTTTAACCAATTGGTTTCTATCGATTTATTGCGAGCGAGAGCTTAAAATTAAAAAGTCTTAATTTATACCGGTATTTTCAATAATTCGATTCAAAGAATTTAATTCAGAAAAGAGAGTACTTAAGAATTTCATATGTGAAGTCTTTCAACTGAGGAACGACATGTATAGTATATGTATGTACGTTTTATATGTACATATGTATATCAATTGTTTAATATAAACAATCTTAAAAATACACTGTTTTTTGTCTTTTTTCTTTTAAACCAATTACATCATTAGATAAAAGTTTTTCGGAATTTAAAATATAAAATTCAAAAAACTTTTCAAAATTTGTGCGATTTGCAAAATATGTTAAGTAAAATTGATTAAGCCACTTTAATAAAATAAGCTTTGAAGAAAAGAAAGCATTTGGTAATAATTTTGCGGATAAAACACCCAGATATGAGTTCACACTGAAATCGTATCTGGAGAAATTGTGCGAATGTCGATCTGAAATATTTGACTTATTATAAACTAACGTAAAACAAAACCATTCTTTTAGCCATGCCATATGGACACGTAAATTATATGCACCTGTTTATTTTCATTTAATTCTTCATTATTTTTTTGAATTCCGTTGAACTATGACAGTTCTAAACCAACGCTCGTAATTGTGAAATTCACCTGATTTCTCACCTAATTTTCAATTTAATAATAAAAAAACTTTCTTCAAAATTTTTTATTTATTATTATATTATACCCCTTTCTTCAATCTCACCATCTTTGATAAAAAACACGAAAAATAATGAAAATATTTCCTTGGCAAATATGTGTCACAATTATCAAGATTTCTTATTTGCACCGATCATCCAACATACACTAGATCAACAAAGAGCATCATTATGTTCTAGTGAATCAAAAGAATGTTTCTCCAATTTTTAGGAAGCCCTTCTTGGATTTGTTGTTCTTTTACCTAGTAACATAAACTGTGACTCGTATGAGAATTTCATAACACAAGTAAAGGAAGAAATTTTGAAAATGTTACATATTAAAAAGGGTACCCAAGCTTAAAAAGCGAGTTCTACTCACATTTGTCCGTTTCTCTGTATGTTTTGTTTGTCACAAAAGAGAATTTCCGCAAATACTAATACCGTTGACTAGAAATTTTGAATAGTATAAAGCGGGGACAGTTTTTAGTAGATTTAATCGATAAAATCATATAAAACGGCTTCATTTGTAAATTCTCAAATACGTTTTCATATCCTCTTACGTTGTATAATTTTGTACTTATGATGAACATGTAAAAAAATACCACTAACCCTCCCCACCCTCTGATCTCCGAAAAAGTTAAAAATTTAAAGTAATTACCGTTTAGAGGTTTATGTAAATAAAAACGATGTCGCTAACTTGCACACATTTTTTAGAAATCAGTAAACATTCCTTACAAGTAAACTTAGTTATGATGTTCCAAAAATGAACTTTATTAATACCTATTCATAGAGTATAATTTAATGAACCGTCCAAGGTACGGAACCCGCATTGTGCGAGTCCGACTATAGAATTTGTTGTTACTCCCTTTCGAAACTAAGTTATGTTGTAAAGTTATTTTCCCTTAGCTCAGGGGTACTTTTCCACCAATGAAAGGATTAAAAGCTATAAAATTACATTAAAGCTATTTAGCACGAACAGCTACACTAGCTCAAGCTCTAACTATCTCTATATAACAGCATTCAAAACTAAACACTTAATATTATTGTATTTTGAGTAAATTTGTTATTTTTTTTATAAAATTATTATTGAATATGTATTTTTACCCAAGTCGCTTTTGTCTAGCTTCTTTTCGGCCATAAGAGAGCGGCAACGTGAATCTCGTTACAAGTCCCTCTGGACCAAAGACATTGGATGGAATGTTGTCCAGAGAATCGGATAGTGAACGAGAGTCCGACTGGTCTTGCAAACTACTTTCGGTTTCAGATACATTCAATCGGTTAATTTCGATTTGGCGGTATTGGTTTTTTTTAGAAAATTTGAGGATTTATCGAGGCGTTTACAAAAAAATACAAAAAATATATATTTTTGTTAGCGTGGCAAATTAAAAAAATTTATAAAAATAAAATGTAAAGGGATTAGAATAAGGAAATGTGTTTCTTTTTTAGAAAATGATAATGAGAGTTGTGTATGACAAATGCGTTTGATAAACAAATAAATGAGTATAGAACAAGTTAAAGCACAATATCGTGAGCAAGAAAATTGTTATTTCCATAAAAAAAACACCTTCGAGACATTTTTATTCGTAATGAATGAAATTTTAAACACAATTTGTGAACGAAATATTGACCAACATACAATATGAAGCCCGTAATGTGTTCATAAATGTTTTTAAAATAAATTACTATATTCTGTGGTGAAAAGCCGAAACAGTTGTAGACAAATCAAAATTATTTAAGAATTTGTGTTTCTTTTAATATGCAAGCTTTGCACTATTCGTTATACCTCCTTTCCTGATTGAATAATTTCTAACACAGGATAGTTATAAAAATGATTCGGCATAATGCTCAATCGAAATCATACTTTAATCGATTCAATTCTCGTCGAAACATATGTAAACCTTTCAATTATTACAATGAAAAGAAAGAATACTTTTTCCTATTATAATTAGAAACAAGATACCTAAATTTGATGCAATTTTTAAATACCGTCGTACGTTATTTTATAGACTTTTTGGGATCAATAAAAATATTTTAAAATTAAGATGAACTATTTGCAAACTGCATAAAATTATTTGTGAATTAAATGAAAGAATTTAAATTCGAACACGGAAATTATTTAATAGGATGGATTTTATATACCCTTAATCTCACGGCACACTTTACCTCAGAACGCAAAAAATGTTGAACTATTTTGTTCATTAATTATTATATATCTGAAGTTTCAATTCATTCGCAAATTAGTGTTTTTTCAATACGAATAAGCTTCCAAAGAGGTTTCATTTCACTTAATTTATAAATCGTTTTGGTATCGGAAATAGTTCTACTTAGTTCGAAAATGTTAATCCTCCTTGAGATTTCTAAAATAATAACAAAATCGATTTATGTTTACCATTTTTTTAAAATAAAAGTCTATAAGTCCTATCAGATAAAAACACGACGTACTTAATAAAAATTAAAACAGTGTACATGTGAAAAGGGTTTTATTTTTATATAAGTCCTACTTCTTTTTATATATTAATTAAACTTTGTTTCTCGACTATACCTAATAACAGATGTAGTGTTTTATCCCACTCGAAATCTGCTCTTAACTTGGAATTAGGACAAAACTGCGCACTGCGTTATTTTAAGAAGGCTTCCAAGTCAAGAACCTGATAAAGAAATACAGCCAGTGATGCGTTCATCAAACAAATCGAATAAATGCACTCGGCATGGACCAATTAATAAGACAACATCTTGTTAGCTCAGAATAATTGGGTCAATGCTGTTCTAAAGAAATATCGAAAAATTTATTTTCTAATCTTTCTCTTATTTTACTGGAAATATCCTACCTCAGCCGATTGATTTCCTAAATTTATACCGTGCATCGAAAACTTAATCCAAAAATTTATCCGGGTCAAGGTTTGAAGTTTGGATTGAAAATATCACGGCAAGTTTATCACTTATCTCAAATTTTAAAATCTTGATATAAGTTATGGTTTTTAAAATTAAATCCAATAAAAAATTTTCTGTCTAATTTAATTCAGATAGGAAAATTTAAAATAAAATTCTAAACGAAACAAAGTCCCTTTACAACTCAGAGCAAATCGTTTTTCAATTATTAGATGATCCATGAGAGTATTTTGCGTGCAATAATATAAAACTATGAGGTGCTATTCTCAATCTGTAGTCAGGAAGTTCGAAATTATTAACCGTTATTAGAATTGATAATTAAGTAATATTATGTCTAAATAAGAATTCAACAAATTCGTCAAACAATTCTTATTCCTTCATTAAACAAAATAAGTGAATTGATTTATAAACTCTGGCTAGAAGTGTAGATGGAAAAAGCACTCAAGGTTATTTTAGTAGTTAAAATTTGTTGAGTTATTAGTCACATTACACAAATGCACATTTATTATGTATATACACCGCTTATAGGCGAATCACCGGTACCTTGAAATAGTTACACACAAATAGAGAGAGTTTGGCACATTTAAACAGAGCAGACTTGATAAAAAGTCTAATTCGCAGAAGAAGAAAAAAAACAAACTACTCGTTACATATTATGTATGTACATTTAAACAAAACGCAAAATTCGACTGATTAACATTTAGTTATAATTTCAAATACACTAATAACAAATCCGTCGAAATGAATGTGTTAACATGAATGAGGTCGAGAATCTCTTTGTAAAAGATGCAAATGTTATTATGCATTAAAGGAATTTATTTAACAAAGTTAATCTTAATTTACTTCAACATAGTAATACAAACTTTGACAAAGAGACTTGTTTCGTTCGTTAACAGAGTTAATGATGAATGCTTTAAATGGAGTGCTAATACTTACCTTAAACTTAGGTCCGGCGAGGCGCAGCGAACGGCAACACTTGGTATCTGAGGCACCAAGCGCATCGCCATGGCTACTTGATTGCGCCAAAGCTTTAAATATAAATCTTTTTGACTTTCAGTTGGAGTCTTTTTCGTTGGAGCAGAACTTCTAAGGAGTGATGCCCTATTATCACTTACAGGACTGTTTAAAAGAAATAACCAAATTTCGAAAATTTTCCATTTTGTAAAAGATTGTAAAAATAAATTGGTACACTTCGATAGATTCCATCTAATATTTATTACTTACGTGGGATCTATTACTCCAAAAAGCGTAGTTACTCGTAGATAACAAATAGGCCATGCTTGTGCAACAACCGATGGACATTGCTGAAGTACTCTGTACCGCTCCATAAATCCAAAAAGGCAACATGACCAAGGATCGAACTGCTGTTGGTTGCTAGACTGAGACAAGTTCAATGTGGATGTAGACGATTTCGAAGAGTCTGAGAAGATATGTAATTAAAATATTTATACATGATTAGTTAGGTGATTGATTATCAACTCCCAGACTAAACCTCTGCATTGATCATTTTGTGCAGTATATTACAATCCTATTAAAAAAGGACTTTACGAAATTCGAATGTTATTAATACTAGCATTTTACGCATATGTGTATTAAAATTCAATTGTTTACTTTTGTTGCCTATCGGCAGATAAAAATAATTCATCTAATATAATCTCGAACACTTCTGTGTAATAACGAAAATATGTACATATATTCCATATTTTTTCATATTGATCAAAAATAATTTCAAGAGAATTTCATACAAGTAAAATTGATTTTTATGTAATCGTACATATACAAAAAATATTTACTATCTAAAAAAATTAATGCACAATTTTTCTCACCATCCACATGACCCGATACCCAAATTCCACTCGAGCGGTCAGCAATCCATTGCAAATCTATTTGAGTAGCATTTAGTATAGCAGTTTTATCCGCTTGTGGCAGCATGTACAAACATTTGTCCAATATCTAGATATTTTTAATACATGAGAAAGAAGTAAGTATTAAAAACCAAAGAAAAGTATTCTAACTCATTACCTCGGGAATACTTTTATCAATAACATCAATCAAAGGCGGTTCTGTTTCTGGAACTCCCAGTGCCTTAACTAAATTCTTCACCTCCTTTAAAATTAACGCTGCAAGTTTTCTCAGGAATGGGCGGCAATTACACAACAAAACCAGGGCGAAACCCTCCACGTAATGAAAAGTCGTTGCTAAAGGTATTTCATTCTTTTTTCCAGAATCAGATGTATTCACAACAGTCGCCTGTGTAATGCTCGATACTCCACTGGAGTTAACACTCGAATTTCCACTTGAATTTGAGTTCGTTGTATTTACTTTTAAGGGATTTGCCTGTTGAGTAGTCGATGAGTCCTTAACATTTCCTTGATTTGATGCGGTGGTTGGCGTTTTCAAGTTATTTCCAGAAATGTTAGAATTGCTACCAATTGCGCATCTCCAAATATTAAGGAACACCAAAAGAACTCGTGTACAGTTTTCAAGCAATTGAGGAAAGGTATCTATAACGTCTCTGACCAAAAATTGCGTGAATCCGTGAACGACGTCCTGTCGCCAGTCCGGAAAATCTAAAACCAGGGTTTGCAAAGATTGGTGGGTTAGCATTCGCAGTTCCTCGTCCATGTGAACTGTTAGCCTTGAGAGCATGTCAACCAACTCCTGGGCAGTCATGGTATCTGGGATGAGACGCGGAACTGCTGCAACACACGTTCTAAACAAATCAATGCGCGGTTTCCTCTCGCCGGTAAGCATTTCATCTGGTTCCTTATTTTGGTTTTGAGTATTTGTCATCATCAAAGGACGTCCATAGTGAACATCCAGAGCTCTTAATATATCTACGAAAACTCGTCGCACATGGGGAAAATATGTCGACATGCCAATACTCCTTGCAGTATCATCCGTAAGCATTTTATTTAGATAAGTCTTTTTAACTCTTAAAGTATTTCCTTTTTTGTGGAGGGAAAAGATAGGGATTAATAAATTAATAACAGAAATTAAGGTAATATTTACCCGAAGGTAGGACTCCCACTGTCCTCGGCATTGGCGGTTCTCCATCTTTTTGTTGAAGGGAATCTGCTACAACCAGGAAAGCCCTTAATCCAATGCTCATTCTTTCAGGGGTCATGATTATCTAAAGTAACCAAAATATTTGGCATAATTGCAATGGTAAATTTTTTTCGGACATTTATACACAGTCAAATGAAGAAATGTTAAATAAATAAAGTATAATAATTTCTACATAATATAATTATTATTTCTAGTGAAATTGATTAATGTACTTAAAGTCTTACCTTAATAGGCCTTCCAACCCATAATAAATCATACACGATCTCACGCATTGCAAAATCGAGTCGTTCTTGGGCAATAAACTGAATAATTTTCACAAAAATGTTCAAGGGTGTATCGCGTGGTACAACTCCTTTTGATCCTCTGAAAAAAATTTCATTAAAATCACAACCATTCAGCACACTTAAAAACTACTATTTTTTTTCATAACTACAACACTTATTAACTAAGCTCAACTTGAAATCCGAAAACAATAAAAAAGAAAGTATAAACATCGCAAAATTACACGTATTAAAAAGTTATAGTTTTGGGAAAATGTCGTTGCTGTGCTGCATTTAATTTCTAAATTAAAGTTAAAATTGTGACGACAGAATTGAGCACGGTAATTATGAAAAGACTTATTTGAAATTACCATACACATAATAACAATATGACAAATGCCTTACCTGGGAAAAAGAGAATTCACAATACTTTGAAGCCTTGAATGAGTTGCAGAGTTAGATTCACATTTAATCCTGATCATGTACACCCATAGGAGGCGATAGAGTGATTCTAAAGCTACCCGACTCATTTTAGCATCCCGATTTTTTAAATTACTTAAGCACATTGCAAGAAAACAATGCCAATTATGCAGAAAGAATGTCTTCTGTGAGACACAAAGCAAGCAAGTAACCAATGGAAAGAGAGCTAATCGATGCTTATTCTTTGTTGAAGCCTCCAGAGTTTGCATATAGAGCAAGTCAACAAAATTTTTAACACAAGGAACATTGACTTCGTTTTTAACAGCCTAGAAAAATAATTAGTTTTAGTATGAAAAATACCATTCTACATTTTATCCTTACCGCTGCAACAGGAACTAAAATTTCCACAAAGAGCCCAGCTAACGCATGTTTAATATCCTTGTCTTTAACTTCAAGGAAATATTGTGCACACTCGTGCATGAATTGGAACGATGCTTCAAATTCTTCAATGGGTACCATCTTGAAATAAAATTTAATGAACTCTAACCCATATTACGAAAAAATAATACAAAATAACCTTCACACGGAAGAATTTCATTCCCATTAATAAGCTTATGATACTTTGCGTTGTGTTCGGACTTGGCTCCTTTGACCGTAGTTCTTTGAGTTCACTCATAAAGCGTTTCTTAATCTTAATGAGAAAATTAAGTTTAATTAATTAAGTAAAAATGATAACTTAGATAATATAAAATTACCGAAGCGAATCTACTTTGCGCTAAAACTCCAACAACTTCTGCATACAAGTCTGCAATCATGTGGATGTTGTGTGCATTTGGATTGTTCTGCAAACCTTCCCGATACTTAAAATGCTTAAATGCAAGATTTTCAATGTTCTTGATCAAATCTTCATGACCAGGATGGAAGGGAAGTTGTTTTAAGATTTCAATTAAAGCTAGGCAAAAGATAAATTCAACAGCTGCTTCACGTCGCTGAAGATGAAATTCAATATCCTGTGCAGGTTTATTTGCTATTTTCTCAACTCGTTTCATATCATTCTTTATTTCAGCATCAGAGAGCTGTCGTCTATGCCAAGCCAACAAGGTGTGGAGCAGCGACGGCAAGCAGTGCTCAGCAACAGATCCGAGGGCTGACAACAACTGATCAAATTGAGCATCCTCACCACGCTGAAGAAGCTTTGCCAAATTTTTATCAGCACTTTCTACCATCACACTTTCGATCTTCTTCTCAGCCTGTAGGGTGAAATCGTGGAAAAGATTCCGCATCACAATCTCTCCAGGTCGCATGGTGGTATCACCTCCAGCCTGCATATCTGTTGAAGTAATAACGACGGTTCCTATCACCGATGTCCTCGAAGGCGCTCCCCAGGGCAGTAGGGCCTGGCGCGTGGATGTTATAGACGTTTTTGTTGAAGAGTCTAAATCTTCAAGGAAGAATCACAAAATTATTACTATATTAATCTACCCAGACGTTTAAGGTGTGTTTCCAATACAGCATGGAGATTCAAATTATTTTCGATTTTCACACCCAGCACAAGAGAGCTGTATCTCTTCCCTCTTAAAATATCTCATTCTGTAACCAAGATTCAGAACAAAAGTAGGCCCTAGTCCTACTCTCGCGTTGAAGTCGTCGAAAGCTTTTTGCTCTTAGCATAAAAAAATTAGCCAATATATTTCTACTTATATCTTTAGGCTCACTTACAATTTATCTCATTTATTTACAGAATTACTATTCTGTAGAATTACTTATTGATAAAATTATAACATATAACATTTTCGAACTGTTCTTTTGAAGATTGAGCATTATTGCCAGTTCACACAATGCACAAAAAAATCTTAACAAAAGCAAATTGTCAGCCGACAATAATGAAAAACAACCTTGTAATTTCGAATAATCTGAATCTGTAGAAAATACTCTGCGTTCATATTTGGTAGTAGTAGGGCCTACTTTGGCGCAGAACTCCACGCCGTATTGGAAACACTACTGTAAAATTGCAGATTAGGTCTTAGTTTCTTTTCCAATAGATAAACATGTTTAAGTATTATAATATTTTGAAAATAATCTCAGGTCGAAGTATACATATACTTTGAATCCAGGACTCAAATCTGACCACTTTGGAAATGTCGAATCCTCGAAGGCAATTAGTTCCAAGATTCATACCAATTCTATTCTATCCTATTCCAGATAATGAATTCGAAAACCAATCAAAAATATGTCCCCAATATCCACAATTTATTTTCCTGGTTTTAACGCATTGGATACATTTAAGTAATTCCCTGAGAAATCTATTATTTTAATCAAAATTAATTTCTACTACACGAGTATTAGTCTTATTACTATTGATGCGAATTTAAAAATATGATATGAGTAAGACCATGGGAAATATTATCAACTTCAACAGTTCAAGAACTAGACAAGAATTATGAATTTATATACTTACATATGTACATTATTTTTATAACAACAAAGAGGACGAAATTAAAATATTTATATTTACCTGAGGTTGCTGTGCTGTTTTGGCCATCTGCAAAAGAACAATCGCCTCCTCCTGATTTAGGTGAAACCGGCAAGGAGCTTGCATTTTTGGATGAGCGATCACTTAAATTTGGAGTGATCGCTTGATCGATTGTGCCTCCCGCATTACGCAAGGATGGTGAACCTTGTGCATTTTCGGTGCTCGATGAGGTGTTCTGTGTCTGAACCTCAGCTGTTAAGTTTGTTTGTGATGCTCCTGAATTTAGAGATGCGTTTTCGACAGGTTGATTTTGATCTAAGATAAAATACGCAAAATAATATTTGAAAAAAAAAAACAGATATATAAAAAAATTCTAAGGATTGTGAATAGCCTCAATTTCTACAATTGTAAATGTCAATTTTATGTCTCCTATTATAATATTTTCAAGGATATTGTCACATAAAGTGTACAATTATTTGTTTGTTATTCTAACTGAAAGACAAATTAAAATTTGTTAAAGAGCTGCTCACAAGTTAACATGGTAACATTTAAAAAAGGAAAAAAACAACCCTATAGTACTACACTACTTTGGAAATACTTTAGTGTCAGCTGTCGATGAATAGAACAAGATCATCGATAAAATATGGCTACATAACATTAAAAGTAAAATAAAATTATTACTAAAATAGTACAATTTTAGTTCACAGTTTTGTTGATAACAAAAAATTCAATTTTTTTCGAATTTCGAATTGTAGAATGTCGAAATTACCTTTTCGATATAACCACCAAGACAAATCGCAGATTATTATTCACCCTAAGCCTGTATCTGCACTTCAAATACAAACTAAGTTCACTTTAGGAAATGCACGATGGGAATTAGGTTCAGCGATCCGAAAAAGATTTAACTCACGTGTCAGCAGGGCAGACAGGTTGTGCCCAAGTTTAATGGCAAATCCAAAAACTTTAGATGTTCGACCGGAACCCGGCTCAAGCTCTTGCATAAATCACTTTAACCGTCGTCTTCCAACTCGAGTATACAATGCAATCAATAAGAAAAATCGACAATTTTAACTAATTGTAAGTCGATTTGCGAGCTACACACTCCCAGAGAACGCGGAAAAATTCAATTAGTTCAATGCAAATAAGTAAATGACTGATTTTCATCTATGTCCAACTTAAATATCGACAATATTTCCATTTTCTCGTAAAAAATATCAAAACTTGCAACAGACTTCTAGCAAGAAATTGCCTAATCGCCAGAAGTTTTGGTGGTGAATATGTTTTTAAGCGATATAAGCTTTGACTAATGCTTCACGTCACACGTTTAGATGCAGATTGCACTCAGAGATTTATTTTAACCGTCTCCTGCATGCATTTCACTTTATTAACGAATATGCACCTGCCGAGCATCATGACGACAATGCGATAAACATTGCACGGCGCAACAGGCAGCGGATTATCGGAGGAAATCGCCTTTTCACTTGACCCTTAAGATGCCTCAGCCCCACTAAGGAGGGTTTCTAATAAAAGTACAATTTGTCGAATAATCGAGTCACTACAAACTATTGAACGCTCGCACTAATAGTTTATTTATGTCAGAAACTTGGAGTAACATCAGGAGATATTTTTAAAAAACATTTCGTGCAAGGCTACAAAACCGCCCTGGCGTCTTGGACAATTCGTCGCAGGGCCGGACGGACTCACAAACCCACATTGCCCGTGCCGTGTCAACTACTTCGGTCGAATAAATAAAAGCTCTTTGCACCCAGCACACCTCGGTGCACTTTTTAATTTAATTACCAGGCCGTGCCCGCGGTTATGATGACTTCTACAGAAATGTGACCGATGTAGTGCACTTGCCGCCAATTGTTACTAGTTTTCATGTTGGGCTACGTGATGTCTATTTCGGCCCAGGGGATCTGCATGTTTACGAATTTTTATTGCGACTTCTCAGGTGCTTTCTCTTAAAGTTTGCACTATTTCCTGGTGGCCATCGCACCGGCTTAGCTCCATGCTTAGGATAATTGACACGTTTGTTTTGGAAGTCTTTTATCCTCAGTTTTTTTTAAAATATACTATAAGATCTAAAAGTAACATTTTCATACAGTTGTCTTACTTTCTCTTTTAAAATATGAAAATGGATGCGTAATAAAGCCTCACAATCAAACTTTCGATAAATATATCGGATGAAATTCCAATTTCTCAAATATTCAGAAAAAGTGTTTTTGATACGTTTTCAATAATATTCTATTTTCAAAATCTCGACATTTTCATACCTAATTTAAGAGTAAAACATTTGAAAAAACGTTTTTAAAAGGGTTCAAATGTAACTGAAAAGTATGTCAAATGGAATATCCTTTAAAAGGATTTATTTCATTCTTTCTTTTTCATATGTATCGCTATTGAAGAGCGTTATGAAAACTCACTCTTGCGCGTGTTTCCCTCCCCGAAAAATTAGCAAAGCTTGGTAGAACATTGTTAACGGAGTTTATATTTTTCTCTAATTTCGCAAAAAAAGCTCAGATATAAAACACTATAGTTGATGGTTGAGTTTACGAACTCTCGGAAAGAGTATCAATTTAGGCGCGAAATGGAATTGGATGATTTTTTTCATAAAAGCACCACAAGTACTTTTCTATGACCCCGGGCTAAAAATGAGACTGATGTCATATGAAAGTTATCAGTGCGTATTTTATTTGATTAGTTAAATTCAAATGCAATACTAGGGTTTTGCTTATTTTTTCTAAAATATTTATTTATTATAATTTTGTAAAAATGTGCCTTTTAAATAGCAAGCTGCAACTATAGTTTTCTCTTAATTGTAAAAAAAACAATAAAATCAATGCAAAAGATTAATAGATTGAATAAAAAAAGTAAAATGATTTATACTTTTGTGCACTAAAAACACTAAATACGACCAAATATAATTTACTAGTATATCCTCCTCATTTAAATTCCAATTTAAAACGACATAAAATATACACGTCACAAATTCCAAAAGTTAATTTATGTGAATTAATATAAATTTTTACTGTATAAAAAATTTGTTTCGATTAGGTAGATGGTAAAATGCTAAACACAAGTTGAGACATTCATTCAATAAAACAACTTTTCGGCGGTGCCACGAAAGTGGATTCAATTGGAAAGTTTAAAGCCCAACGCACTTAATTCGATGTGACAATTATCATGGTTGGTTAAAAGAAGATGTTCTTTAATTATAAAATAGCAGTAAGATATTTTACATATTAAACACTTTGACTGCTAAACCAAATTTTCAGAAAATCAGGCCAGAGCAAATATGAGCAACCACCAACACTTCGGTGATGCAGCCCATTGAAAATGTTTGATGTCATCCATTATTGGACAGTCAAAGTATTAAGAGACTATTTAGTTCATTTTACATATCTAATGTATTGCATTTTTAAATTTAATAAATATAGGAAATCAATAATCCGAAAAAATTCAATTCCTCTTTAAAACATACTGTCGTTTTTAACATCGGAACTACCGAGCTGTGATCGATGCGGGTAATCACATCTCGATTTTGACATCATTTGTGAAAATTACTTCAATAAGGAACTACTTTTGCTCGGCACAGGCCCCGAATTGTTGACCTTCTTATTGGCGCTTTGTTGATCTAAACAGCTGAGTAACTGTGTAAAAAAAAGTGCGACTAGTCAACCAACATGAAATTAATCGGTTGAAATTCACTAAGAAACATGTGTTAACCATCGAGTAAATAAAAAATAATTTTGTGGATTGAGGAAAATAATATTGTATTCTGGTCAATATATGATGGTCTGTTTCCTTCAAAAAAGAAACTTTTTGTTTGAGTATGGGAAACAATTATTAGAAAAAGACCTATATTTTTTAAAGGTGGTTCTGTCTTTGCCTCAAAATTAGCCTTTTCTTCCTGCCGTATCAAGAGCTGCTTTAAGAACTACGCCGGAAGCAAAAAACTCTACAAGATGCTGGTCTTAAAGCACAACACCAACTGGCCGGCTCATTCTCCTGATTTACGGAAGGCTAATTCAAACCTATGAAGATGTGAAGTAATTTAACATAAATAATTAGCTTTAAAATGCCAATGACTCAGCTTGGTTAATATTGACATCAGAAATTGGAATAGCCATGACTTCCTGTAATTGGCGCATTGCACTCTATCACGACTAGAAAATTTATAATTTTTCATAAATTTTTCATACAAATCGGGGTGAAGAGTCAAGGTTTTAACACCATATATTATTTTATCAGGAGAGTACACTTTCGCAGCTCTTGCATTTTATAATGGCAAATGATAGCGTTTAACCAATCATTCTTAAAATCGAACCGAAGAAGTTTACAAAATCTACATTCGATTAGAGTCTGCTAGATTAGTTTCAATTTGAAATTCTACCGCGAGCCATCGTAATCTGTGTTTATTTAGATATTCCAATGTTTATAAAGCAATCAGGAAAGCTTCTGCATTTCTGGGAAATCGATTAAATTATCAACCTCTTTAACGCTCCTATAAATGTTTTATTGTTTATGCTGGAGATAAAGAATAGTAGACGGTTATAATTCCCTTTCGAAAGTCGCATACCGAGCAATTTTCGATTAGTTTAAGTCCATTAATATTTAAATAAAGAAGTTCTTTGTAAAAAT